>JAOPSE010000079.1:3000375-3628651 GCA_029449295.1 Zea luxurians | reverse complement strand
TGATGGACATAGCCACCAAGTTCGCCTCTGGTCAGGAGGCGGTCGAAGCCATCTTCCAGAAGGACAAGCAGCCTCAGGGAAGGCATAGAAGGAAGACGACCCCGAGGCGTCCGTCCAGCGTTGGCACGAAGAAGAAGACTAGGAAGAAGGCGTAAGCGAAGCGTGACGCCGTTGACCATGGATCTTGTCACCGCTGCCGAGCACAGGAATCCTCGGAAGGCCTCTCGGAGGGGCCACGTGTTGACAAGATGCTCAAGGAGTCGTGCCCCTATCACAGGGGTCCCGTCAAGCGCACCCTTTAAGAGTGCGACATGCTCCGGTGTTACTTCAATAAAGCTGGACCCTCGGCGGAGGACGGCAAGGACCACGGCAACAACAAGAAGGGGGCAACAAGGAAGAGGATTTCCCGGAGGTCCACAACTGCTTCATGATCTACGGCGGACAGGTGGCGAATGCCTCGGCTCGACACCGCAAGCAGGAGCACCGGGAGGTCTGCTCGGTGAAGATAGCAACGCCAGTCTACCTAGACTGGTCCGACAAGCCCATCACCTTCGACCAAGGCGACCACCCCGACTACGTGCCGAGCCCAGGAAGGTACCCGCTCATCGTCAACCCAATCATCGGCAACGTTAGGCTCTCCAAGGTCCTCATGGACGGAGGCAGCAGCCTCAACATCATCTATTGCCGAGACCCTAGAGCTCTTGGGGGTTGATCGGTCCGAGATCCGGGCTGGTGCAGCACCCTTCCACGGGATTGCACCCGGAAAGCGTTATCCTGCCCCTCGAACAGATTGACTTGCCCGTCTGCTTCGGAACTCCTCCAACTTCCAAAAGGAGACCCTCACCTTTGAGGTAGTCGGGTTCCGAGGGAACCTATCACGCGGTGCGGGGAAGACCGTGCTACGCCAAGTTCATGGCCATCCCCAACTACACTTACCTCAAGCTCACAGATGCCTGGCCACCAAGGGAGTCATCACCGTCGGACCCACGTACCGCCACGCATACGAGTGCGATGTGGAATGCGTGGAGTACGCCGAAGAAGCCCTCGCCGAGTCCGAAGCCCTCATCGCCGACCTGGATTGCATCTCCAAAGAGGCGCCCGACACGAAGCGGCACGCCGGCAACTTCGAGCCGGTCGAGGCAGTCAAATCTATCTCTCTCAACCCCAGCACACGACGCCAGCAAGAAGTCAGGATCGGCTTTGAGCTCGGACCCTAAATAGGAAGCATGCTCATCGACTTTCTCCGCGCAAACGCCGATGTTTTTACGTGGAGTCCCTCGAGCATGCCGGGCATACCGAGGGATGTCGCCGAGCACTCATTGGACATCCGAGCCGGAGCCCGACCCGTGAAGCAGCACCTGCGCCACTTTGATGAAGAGAAGCGCAGAGCCATAGGCGAGGAGGTCCACAATTTAATGGCTGCAGGGTTCATCAAAGAGGTATTCCATCCAGAATGGTTAAGCTAACCCTGTACTTGTAAAGAAAAAGGTGGGAGGTGGAGGATGTGTGTGGACTACACTGGGCTAAATAAAGCATGCCCCAAGGTTCCCTACCCTCTGCCTCACATCGATCAAATTGTGGACTCCACCGCTGGGTGCGAAACCCTGTCTTTCCTCGATGCCTACTCAGGCTATCACCAAATCAAGATGAAAGAGTCCGACCAGCTTGCGACTTCTTTTATCACACCTTTTGGCATGTATTGCTACACTACTATGCCATTTGGTTTGAGGAATGCAGGTGCAACCTACCAAAGGTGCATGAACCATGTGTTCGGAGAGCACATCGGCAGGACGGTCGAGGCTTATGTCGATGACATCGTTTGTCAAAACAAGGAAAGCTTCCGACCTCCTCTCTGACCTGAGGTAACATTCAGGTGCCTAAAAGCGAAGAGCGTAAAACTCAATCCTGAGAAGTGTGTCTTCGGAGTCCCCCGAGGCATGCTCCTAGGGTTCATCGTCTCCAACGAGGCATCGAGGCAACCTGGAGAAAATCGCGGCTATCACCAACATGGGGCCCATTAAAAGATTTAAAAGGAGTACAAAGGATCATGGGATGCCTTGTGGCTCTGAGCCGCTTCATCTCGCGCCTTGGCGAGAAAGGATTGCCCTTGTACCGCCTCTTAAGGAAGGTCGAGCACTTCACTTGGACTCCCGAGGCCGAGGAAGCCCTCGGAAACTTAAAGGCGCTTCTTACTAATGCGCCCATCTTGGTGCCCCCGCTACGGGAGAGAAGCCCTCTTGATTTACGTCGCTGCAACCACTCAGGTGGTCAGCGCTGCGGTCGTAGTCGAGAGACGAGAAGAAGGGCATGCACTGCTCATCCAGAGGCCAGTCTACTTCATCAGCGAAGTGCTATCCGAGACCAAAATCCGCTACCCGCAAATCCAGAAGCTGTTGTACGCAGTGATTCTGACACGGCGGAAGCTGCGACACTACTTCGAGTCTCATCCGGTTACTGTGGTATCATCTTTCCCCCTAGGAGAGATCATCCAGTACCGAGAGGCCTCGGGTAGGATAGCAAAATGGGCAGTGGAAACTCATGGGCGAAACACTTTTATTTGCCCTCGGAAGGCCATAATATCCCAAATCTTGGCCGACTTCATGGCTGAATGGACTGACACCCATTTGCCAACGGCCCCAATCCAGGCCGAACTTTGGACCATGTACTTCGATGGGTCATTGATGAAAACCGGAGCAGGCGCGGGCTTGCTCTTCATCTCACCCCTTGGAGAAACATGTGTGTTACATACTGTGCCTCCATTTTCCGGCGTCAAACAACGTGGCCGAGTACGAGGCCTTGGTTAATGGACTGTGCATCGCCGTCGAGCTAGGGGTTCGGTGCCTCGACGCTCGTGGCGACTCGCAGCTCGTTATTGACCAAGTCATGAAGAACTCTCACTGTCGCGATCAGAAAATGGAGGCCTACTGCGACGAAGTTCGGCGCTTGGAAGATAAGTTCTATGGGCTGGAGCTCAACCTTGTTGCTCGACGGTACAACGAGACTGCGGACGAGCTGGCGAAAATAGCCTTGGGGCGAAAAACGGTTCCCCCAAATGTCTTCTCTAGGGATATATATCAACCATTCGTCAAAATCGACGACGCGCCTGAACCTGAGGAGACCTCGGCCCAGCCCGAGGCACCCTCGGCTGCCGGAGGTGAGGCCCTGCGTATCGAGGGGGAGCAGAATGGGGTCACACCGGTCCCAAACTAGCAGACCCCGTATCTAGAATATCTCCTCCACGGAGAGCTGCCCCTCGACAAGGCCGAAGCTCGGCGACTGGCTCAGCACGCCAAGTCGTTCGTTTTGCTGGGTGATGAAAAGGAGCTGTATCACTGCATCCCCTCGGGCAATCTCCAACGATGCATATCCATCGCCCAAGGACAGGAGCTGTTGCAAGAAATACACTCAGGGGCTTGCGGTCACCACGCGGCGCCTCGGACCCTTGTGGGAAACGCTTTCCGACAAGGTTTCTACTGGCCAACCGCAGTGGCCCGACGCCACTCGGATTGTACGCTCCTGTCGAGGGTGTCAATTCTACGCAAGACAGACGCACCTGCCTGCTCAGGCTCTACAAACAATACCTATCACTTGGCCTTTCGCTGTGTGGGGTCTGGACCTCATCGGTCCCTTGCAGAAGGCACCCAGGGGCTTCACGCACCTGCTGGTCGCTATCGACAAATTCTCCAAGTGGATCAAAGCCCGACCCTTGACCAGCATCAGGTCCGAGCAGGCGGTGGCGTTCTTTACAAATATCATCCACCGCTTTGGGATCCCAAACTCTATCATCACCGATAACGGCACGCAGTTCACTGGGAAAAAGTTCCTAGACTTCTGTGAAGACCACCACATCCGTGTGGACTAGGCCACCGTAGCTCACCCAATGACAAATGGGCAAGTAGAGCGCGCCAATGGCATGATTTTGCTAGGGCTAAAACCAAGGATCTATAACAACCTAAACAAGTTTGGCAAGCGGTGGTTAAAAGAGCTACCCTCGGTGGTTCGGAGTCTGAGGACGACGCCGAGCCGGGCCACGGGATTCTCGCCATTTTTCCTAGTCTATGGGGTCGAGGCCATCCTACCCACGGACTTGGAATACGGTTCCCCGAGGACAAAGGTTTACGACGACCGAAGCAACCAGGCCAGCCGAGAAGATTCACTGGACCAGCTGGAAGAGGCTCGGGACGTAGCCTTGCTACACTCAGCGCAGTATCAGCAGTCCCTGCGACGCTACCACGCCCGAAGGATTCGGCTCCGAGGCTTCCAAGTGGGAGATTTGGTGCTTCGGCTACAACAAGACGCCCGAGGGCGCCACAAGCTTACTCCTCCCTGGGAAGGGCCGTTCATCATCGCCAAGATTTTGAAGCCCGGGACATACAAGCTGGCCAACGATCAAGGCAAGGTCTACAGCAACGCTTGGAACATCGAACAGCTACATCGCTTTTACCCTTAAAATGTTTCAAGTCGTTTATGTACCTCGGTCCCTTTACATGTACAAATAAAAAGTCTAGCTGTTAAGGGAGGATCGGCCTTGCCTCAACAAAAACCGGACCCTCCCTCGGGGGCTAGAAGGGGGGAACCCCTCTGCGTCAAAATTTTCCTCGGAAAAGTTTTCTACCAAAACATCTTTCGTGCTTTTCGACTATGTCAATAGCGAAATCCCAAAAATGAGCGAGTGAGACCTTGAACGGCAAGGCCAACCGAGCCGAGGGACTCCTACGCCTCCGGGATACGGATACCTCACTCATCACCTTCCGCGAAAGGCAGCTCACGCTCGGACAAGTGATTCTGCTACCAAACAAGTCCTAACGCTCGGGTAGAAAACGACTTTCGTACCATTTCAACTATATTGATAACAGAATCCTAAAGACGAGCGAGAGAGACCTTGAACGGCAAGGCCGACCGAGCCGAGGGACTCCTACGCCTCCGGGATACGGATACCTCACTCGTCACCTTCCACGAAGGGTAGCTCATGCTCGGAAGAGTGACTCTGCTACCGAACAAGTCCTAATGCTCGAAACGAGAGGAAAGAAAACACAGCTTTATAATCCAACATTGAAAATGTTTAGGCCTCAGTGGCCGCAAGAAACATATGCATACTTAAAATAGACTGTTCCTGCAGGCTCAGACATCGGCAGGGGGAGGAGCAGCACCCTCGGCGTCGTTTCCACCCTTGGCAGAATCTGGCCCGGCCTTAGACGGCGACATGGGCGGAAGGACCTCCACCTCGAAGGAGGAAGCCAACACTACGCTTGGGCCCTCGACAGCCACGTCAAGCCTCTAGACCTCGGCTAAGGCAACCTCCTCCTCGTCGGGTAAGCAGTACCCCTCGCTGACCCGCTCTAGATCCACGTCGTAGTGGGAGGCGAGGACGGTGAAGGCCCGCCTAACGCCGTGGTGCAGCGCCCCGCGGAGTCTGCTGCGCACATGGCCACCCAAGGCCCGCAGGTGACTCTGGGGGGAGCTTCCCGAGGGGACGTCGTCGAGGCTAAATGCCCGGCAAAAGGCCGAGATAGCCTCGGACATGGCCACATGGTCGGCCTCCTTCTGCTCAGCCGCCTGGGCAAGCGCCTTGCAGTTCTTAACAGACTCGTTAAGAGCCGTCTCGAACCCTGCAGACAGCCAGACAACGTTCTTCAAACACGAGGAGAAGGACGAAGCTAAACCAAAGCCGCAAAGCGGGCGAAACATACCTTCGGCTCGGGCACGCTGCTGCGAGGCCATGGCTTGGGCGGACTAGGCAGACCCGACGGCCATGGCCAAGCCCTTCGCAAGGGTCCCAGCCCGAGCAGACGCCTCGGCTAGCTGCTCCGTAGCCTCAGCCAGCTGACCCCTAAGGGCCTCAGCCCGGCTCACGGCCTCGGCAGCTTGGCTCCGAGATTGGTCCCGCTCGCTGATGGCCTGGCCAAGCTCTAGCTGCCGCTGCTGCATCTCCTCGGCCTGGGAAGCCACCTGCTCCCGGGCCGATGAAGCCTCCGTCCGTGCCGACGCCGCCTCCGCCCACGCCGCCGCTGCCTCCGACTTCAGCTCATCGCAGAGCAGCCGAAGGTCCGCCACCTCGGCGCTCCATTGGGTGAGGCGCTCGTTCGCCTCAGAAAGCGCAGCCCACTGGGACCGCAGCGAATTCCAAACGTCGCTCTCGCGACGGATGAACAGCGACTTGGTGGTGCTCATGTCCGCAAGCTCCTGAGGGAGAAAAACGGGATGTCACGAAGAATGCCCTGATCGCGCGAGGCGTACGCCTAAATCCTTACCTGGAAGACCCTAGGAACGTCCCTAGAAAGGAATTCCATGGTCATCTGGAGCGATCTCATCGCCGCCTCGGTATATTCACGGAAATTACCCCGGAGCTACTCCTCCAACTCATCGTTAAGGGAAAGAAGGGGCTTCGAGGTGTCACGGCTCCAGAACAGGAGCGGCTGCCCACACCACTCATTGGAATTGAGCTGCGTGGGGATAAGGTCGTTGCTCCCCAAGACGGGCCACGGTTCTGCACGCCCCGCGACCGAGGCGTCGGGTCCCCCCGCAGTCGACGCATCGGGCGCCGTCGCCGACGACGTGTCGGGCCTCTCCTCGGCCAAAGTGACAAACCTCCGCTCACCGACCTCGGCAACAATGGTCGCCTCATGGTCGAAAACGGGGAGGTCGGGGAGGACCACGGGCAGCGGCACCTCAGCCATCCTGACATCGGCGGCGACGGGCGGCACCACAGGCAAATCAGCGACGACCCCGGCAGGAGTCGATGCCGGCGCCGGCAACAAGTCAGGCGGGCTCGGGGCCGCGGCCGCGTCAGCGGCCTCCCCGGCATGATGGCCGCTCCAACAGAGGGTCAGCCTGGGAGGCTTGCCCCATGGCAACTCGTGCCGCCTGGGCACCCCGCCGGAGGGCGCCTTGTGCGGAGGCCAACCAACCGGCATGGCGCGCCGCAGCACCGGCCGCAGAAGCCATCCCTGTCTTAAGGGCCTTCATGGGGGCCAGACCAGCCGAGCCCTGCCTCCGCTTGCTGAAAGAAAGAGAGAGAGCAAGTTCAAGACACACAGAGAAAAAGCTAAAACAGAGGTATCCTCAGATACTTACCTGCTCCGGGGCAAGGCCAATCGTGCCCGCGGGGAGGCCCCTCGGGCCCCGGTCTCCGCAGGCGCTGCCGAGTGTTGCCCCGCTGCCGACGTCGGTGCCGCTTCCACCTCGGGCGCCTGAGGCGCCGAGGGGGCGGCCCGCCCAGGCATCGTCCTGACGGCCGAGGGACCGGCCTTCTGTACGGCCGGCGCGGGCACCTGCTCTTGAAGGGCAGGCGGTTCGGCCTAACCCCCTAGAGTCACCCCAATCATCTCGGCCAAGGGGTCAAGTACCCCCTCAGCCTGCCTCCGCTCCTCGGACCGAGACCTTGGTGTCCTGGCCCCAGGCACTGATGGTGCCAGCCCACTTCGAGGCTGGCTCGGCGACCCTTGGCCCAGCCTCGGGTCCGGGCTGAGGCCAAGTCGGGCCGCCATGTCATCGTCGTCATCATCATCATCATCATCATCGTCGTCGTCGTCGTCGTCGTCAGGCATCTCCGACGACGACTCCAGCGGGAGCCCATCCCTTGCCTGCCTCCGACGACGCTTCTCCAAGGCTTCCCGAGCTCGCATCCTCTCGCGAGCTTGGGCCTTTTCCGCGTCCTTCTTCTCCTTTTCCTTCTCTGCGGCGAGCCTACGCGTGGCTCGGTCCGTCGCGTCCTCCGGGACCGGTGGCCGGGAGAGTTTAAAACCCCTCAACCCCTGGGGACGAACAAAATCCCAACGGTAAGAATCAAAGACGTAAAAAACTCGGTGCAAAATAGAAGGAGGATCGGACACTTACCAGGGACACGTACCCATGGTCGGGGCGCATCGGGGGCTGGCTAAGGACACCAGCATCCAGCCTCCCTACCGTACCCGCTACCCGCCTGTGGAGGTCGTCGGCGGAGAGGGAGGTCGAGGACATTCGCGAGCCCTCCAAATCGATCCCCGACTTCATCTCCGAGAGCCGCAACTGCCGCTCTACCAAAGGGAGCACCCTCCGGTGATGGATAGCGGCGACGACCCCCGCAGCGGTAAGGCCCTCATCTCGTAACTTCCGCAAGGCATGCAGAATAGGCTGGAGCTTCTCCTGGTTCTCGCGTGTGGCCCCCTAGCGCTAGTTATTGCCGGCGGAGGTCACCACTCGTTGAGAAAACGGCGGAAGCATCCCGTCATCGTTCCGGAGATAAAACCACTGGTTCTGCCACCCCTTGTTCGAAGATACAAGGGAGGCAGGGATGTACTGCTGTGCACGCCCCGACCTCAGCTGGAGGGTGCAGCCTCCGGCCTGCACCACCATGCAGACTTTCTTCACATCTGTCGCCGTGGCGAAGAACTCCACGGAGAAGAGATGGGTCCACAGGTCCTAGTGAGGGTCAATCCCCAAAAACCCCTCGCAAACCGCCGCGAAAATGGCCGCTTGCGCAATGGAGTTGGGGTTGATGTTATGCAGCTCCACCCCGTAGTGGTGCAGGAGCGCCTGCATAAAGCGGCTCGCCGGCATCCCAAACCCCTGCTCATGGAAGGGGGTGAAACTGACCACGTACCCCGGCGGTGGAGTCGGGTCGGCCTCGCTCCCAGGGGCCATCCACTCAGGCTGCGGCCCACTGGAGAGAGGACGGAGCAAACCGTCGGAAACAAGGGCCTCCAGATCCTCCACAGTAACGGTGGAGAAAGGCCACGGATCGCGCGGCGGAACGACGGTCGCCTTGTCAGCCATCGCCGAACGGAAAGCGATGGAGGTGGAGGGGATGAGGTGTGCGGTTTTCTCTTCTCTGGCATTTCTCTCAGGTTGCGAAAACCAAAGAGGAAGGCAAGTGCAAATGGCAGGGTAAAGAACCGCCCGGGTATATAAAGGCCCGGGCGAGATCCACCCAAAACATCGCCCGAAGCCGTCGCGAAATTCAAACTCGAAGGCGAAACAGTTTTTCTGTTCCTCGAACGACTCGCGCACGTGCAACAGATGCCCCGCGAATCGCCCGTCCCGTCGCATTAACTCCCTGGCAGGGCAAGCGAAATCTCTGGCAGGCGAAGCGGGCGCCGTTTCACCTCCGTCATGATGACCGCGTCAAAAAAGGTGCGCCGCATTATTTAAATTCATATCTTTTTCCTTCTCCTCTTTCTCTTGCCACAGGGATCGGGAAAGGGGATATTTCGGAAAAGGATCCTTCTCGGCGAAGGAAGCGGGCCCCGAGCCCTCCTACTAATCAAGGGTTCGAAGGTTGCACCCTGCGGGGTTCGGCACCGCCCCAGAGCACTCGGGCTCCGAGCCCTTTACTGATCAGGGGTTCGAAGGCTGGCCCCTCGGAAGGGTTCGACAGCCGCCCCAGAGCACGCGGAGTCAGGGATGACCCTGGGTATGTCCGTTACATGGCCGAGGCTCAGGCTACACTCCCGAGGTACCCTAGGACATTTCCGAGACCAGCGGGAACAATTTTGTAATGGAATCCCACCGGAGGGAGGCACCGAGCCCTCGGACCCTATCAAATGGGTTCGGGTCCAGCAAATCACCTGCAGGTACTTTTGGAGCGCGCCTCTGGGCCACTAGCCCACCCTTATCGAACGGGGCTCGGGCGTCCACTCGGATTACCTGTTAGCAACTCACTGGAAACACCATGTTCGGTGCCCTCCGAGGGTAACATGGCGCGTTCCCCCCTCCTCCTTGCGGAAAGGCGACGAAGGGGCATATAATAAAAGTCGAGACGGTCCTTGAACATCCTCTCGCTCCGTGCAGAGGCTCGGGGGCTACTCTCGCACCAGGCTACGGCCAAATTGTCAACCACGTCGACAAAATAGCTTGAAAACTCGGAGCCTGACCGTGCACCCGGGCTGCGGCCAGGCCGCATGAGGAAACAACAAGGCCGACCGAGGCATCACAAACAGAATTAAGACCTCAGAGGAGTCAAACCACTCCTCCGAGGCCTCGGGGGCTACACCGGACGGGTGCGCTCGCGCGCACCCATCGGAACAAAATATAACCGAGAAAGGCTGGTCCCCTTACAAAAAAATCGGCAGAACCTCCAAGCGAGTGCCTACACTCCCTTCGAGGCTCGGGGGCTACTGTCGGGTACAGTAATTAGGGGTACTCCCAACACTCCTAAAACACGGCTGGAAAACGTCTTTAGAACAAACCATAAAGACTGATAAGCACAGTTCAAGCCAAGACCTCATTTGCCAAGGGACGCAATCTCGCCTCACCCGAGCCCGGCCTCGGGCAGGAACAGTAGTCACGGGCGGATTCACGCCTCACTCGAGGGCCTCTACAGGCAGTGGGCGCACCCTCGGCTCGCCCGAAGCCAAGCTCGGGCAAACTTTATCGTGCAGCGACCTCGGCCAAATCGCCTTACCAACCGACCGTATCGCATGCGCATTTAATGCGGGGATCGCCAGACGCCTTATCCTGACACGCGTGCCTCAGTCGGCAAGGCCGAAGTGACCGCAGTCACTTCGCCCTTTCACTGACCATACTGACAGGAAAACAACACTGTTTGCCCCGCTCCGGCTACTATGCCAACCGCTAGGGAAAGACTAACAATAGTCACGGCCTCTCCCGAGTTCAGCCTCGGGCGCAACAAGGAGCTCTGCCTCGCTCGACCCTAGGTCTCGACCTCAGCCTCGGCCTCGGGAGGAGGTCTCTGCCTCGCCCGATCCTAGGCCTCGACCTCAGCCTCGACCTCGGGAGGAAGTCTCTACCTCGCCCGACCTCAGTCTCGGCCTCGGAGGAGTCACCGCCTCGCCCAACCTCGGCCTTGGAATCAACTACGCTACAGGGGATACATCATTACCCTACCTCTAGCTAGCCGCCTCAGGCTACGAAGGAACAAGACCGGAGTCACATCTAGATTACTCCGGCCACAGGTAATGATGGTTCCCCGCGTGCGTCCGTGACGTCGACGGTTTTCAGCTCCCTACAGAAGCAAGGAAACGTTAGCAGGATCCATGCCGCACCGCCAGCTGCGCTTCATACAGGGCTCAAGCACCTCTTCGCCAGACACGTTAGCACATTATTACACCCCCATTGTACAGCTGGACCATCTCCTTGTATCTATAAAAGGGGATGTCCAGGGCTTTCCTAAGGGGGAGTAGAGGCAGGCAGAGTGGGAGAGACGCGGAGGAGGCTAACTCAGACGACTCAAGGCCGAACCCCCCCTCTCTCTCTCTCTCTCTCTCTCGCTCACTTGCTCTTGCTCAGCTTGTAACCCCTACTGCAAGCACCCCCGGTGCAAGATAATACAAGCCTGATTCCCCCTCTTGTGTTCCATCTTGCATCAACCCATCTGGACAGGGGCACGTGGCACAAAATTCACTAGTCGGTCTGGTTGAGGGTCCCCCAGGTCCGAAACACCGACAGAACCAGTCTCCTCACCACGCGCAGGGAGGTGGAGGAGGAGGAGGCGGGTCTTCGCTACAAGACGCTGCCATGATGGCTGCTGCGATGAACAACAATGAAGGTATGTATCTCTATTACTCTCAGTAGAATGGATCTTCTCGTCATCGAGGATTTGCAGTTACGGATTGATATTTTAGGGGCTTAGGAATCGATCTTAGGCACCATATATAGAATCTAACACACCTGTCATCACTACCGGAATCGACGGCTTTGCCGAGTGCCTGAAGCACTCGGCAAAGCAAGAAAAACCCTCGGCAGAGGCTTTGCCGAGTGTCACACTCAGCAAAGAGGACTCGGCACACAGTACATCGGCAAAGCCTTCTTTGCCGAGTACTTTTTCTTGGGCACTCGGCACAAACGTTGTCGAGTGCCAGGAAGTACTCGGTAATGAAAAGCCTCCTTCACGGCGTCGGGGTGATGGAGACGACGTCTTTGCCGAGTGTCCTAGGTGACACTCGGCAAAGTAGTTACCTTTGCCGAGTGTCTCCTAATACACTCGGCAAAGAAGTTACCTTTGCCGAGTGTCTGCCGGCCAACACTCGGCAAAGAATCTATCAGCGGGTCCCCATGTCAGGTTCTTTGCTGAGTGCTTTATATGGCACTCGGCAAAGCGTGTCTCTTTGCCGAGTGTCAGGGCCACTACACTCGGCAAAGAACCTATATCGGTGCTCAGGTCTTGGTTCTTTGCCGAGTGCTATGGTCCTGACACTCGGTAGATTGAAACTCTATGATTTCATGTGTGGATCTATTAGGTTTCTACATATAGTGCATCACAACTTTCTTAAAACTTTCTCAAATTTTTATCACATGCTCTATATATGATATCATGACACGTGGACAAGTTTCATGATTTTCTGACTTTGTTTGTATTTTATACAATTTTTAAACAACTAGATGGCAAGTTCATGGTCATGTTTAGTGAGCATGGTGCTCGAAGGTTCCGGTCTGCTCCTGAAATTGGTCGTAACTTGTGTTACCTAACATAGATATCATTTTTGCATGCACGGTTTTCCATGTTTCGAGCCACTTGCAGTTCAAATGCGAATTTTCTGAAGAAATTCAAATAAACGAACTAAATGTACTAGCTATAGAAAACACTTTTGTAATTGTCCCAAAATGGTATATGTAGGTCTACATAGTGTAGAAACATACCACAAAAAGTTTGGTTGCCAAAATTTAAAAAATAAAAATATGCTTTGCCGAGTGCCCAAAAAAGGTACTCGGTAAAAAGTACTTTACTGAGTGTCAGTAGGTTGGCACTCGGCAAAGAATCCTCTTTTGCCGAGTGCTGACCCTCGGTCCTCGATAAAGGCTAACGGCCGTCAGTTTTAGACAGCCGCTGACGGCCCTTTGCCGAGTATTCGCTGCTCGGCAAATGTGTCTTTGTCGAGTGTGTTTCTGTGTCGAGTGTCCTGCACTCGGTAAACGAGCTCGTTACCGAGAGCAGGACTTTACCGAGTGCGGCTCTCGGTAAAGCTCCTGGTACTCGGCAAAGGCCCGGATTCCGGTAGTGCATGGAGGAGCATGTCAAGGTTATTGTAGAATCAGCAAGACTAGATCACCAAGAATGCTATCAAATCTATTTGGGGGACGTGACGAATAACAAGTTAAAGAGAAATAGGACAAAAGTGTACGTTGTCTGTTGTTGATTGGAGAAATCAGCCTCAATTAGTTGTGATGCTCTCCTTTATAGAGAGGGAAAACAAGTCTAGGTCGTAATCTCTAAGTTTTCATGTTAAAAATATATTCGGAACGGATATGGAAATAAATCAGTTCGAACTAGGCAGCAAACCGGCCTAGCCGGACACAGTATTTAGCTGAGTACAACAGGGAAACTGAATTTGGGAAGGGTACACCATCTCCTTCCTTCTTTTGCTTCTGCATTGAATTTTGTTGCACCAGGTATTTTTCAATATTGTATTGATCGAAGAACTCATTAGTATTTCATATATTTTTTTAAGAGAACAGTTTGTGCATGGATACTAACTACTGGGTTGACAGATTAATTCAATGCTGCTTATTGTGGCAGAGATTGATGAACAAATGACAGACAAATCACGATGGCTACATGCGGAGCTAGCTGCCATTTGTTGTTGGTGCACCTCTTGCTCAAGAAAGAAGTGGAAGACTAAAGAAAACTTAGGATATTAAGGATGTCTTGAGGGTGTGGACACAAACTAGCTGTTTGTCGTTGGTTGCAACTATTGTTGTTGGAACTTGGAAGGTCGTTCTTCTATTGCATCCCTCCCAAATATTCCCCATCGAATTGAAGGAGGCTCTCTCGGATTTATCCAAGTGGATTGCTAAGATCGATCGCCGTCTTCTTTCTATGAAATTCACAGTGGCTAAGAAGCATTTAGACTTGTACTACCTCGATGTCGATTGATTGCCCGAGCCATGCATTTAGCTGTAGCTGTAGCTGTCGTGATCTGTTATTATTGTCAGTAAATTTTCCAATAGCTAACGTCTCTGAATCCATGCATGTTGCTTGGCTTTGCTTGGCCAGCTCTTAGTCTTAGCTGCTGTCAACCCAGGAGGGGAGGAGAGGAGATCGACCTGCTTCAGCAATCAGCGGTGGCCGGATGTTGTTGACGAGTGCGACGGCGGCGGAAGGCTCCCCGGCTGTGGCAGACACGGCTCGGCCGGAGGGACGACGTATACGCCATCCATGGTCCATGGAGGATGGACCGGAAACCGGATGATGATCCATGGTGATGGTGTAGCCGAGCGCAGACCCACCCACCCGTGACGGAGAGGTTTGACGACCCCATCTCCATCAATCTCACGACGCGTCGTCCTTGTCTTCTCCCTTTTCGTCCGTGTCCGGCGACTGTCCGTGGGTGGAGGAATCACCGAGTTTTCCTCCATCCCCTTTTTCTCCTCTTCTGTCCGTCAACCATTGCGGATCTTGACGTGCCGGTGGGGGTGGGCCGTGGCGGTATTGGCGATGATGCCCTGGACGACGGGACGGGATTCTCCACTCATCTCTTTTCTCTCCTGACTCCTTTGTCTTTCGACGAATATCCATTACTTATATTTTTCATAATAACAAAAACAGTAAGACTAAGAGTACAGAAAATTCATTATTTTCCATACAAAAAGCAGCAGCTTTGATTACGTCAAAATGCTAGCATGACACCGTACATAGATATATGTTGTTCTAAGTTAGTGTTTGTTTTTGGAGATTGATGGAACCGAGCCATTCTGTTCTAGCAGACCGGATGTTTGGTTTGATTCTAGCTAGAATCGAGCCACTCAAAAAATAAAATATTCCTCTAATATATTGCATACCATGGCCAAGACCTACCTTACAGATGCCGCATGTTACGCTCACGTTCTAAGCTGAAGAGAGTAGTCGAACCACCGAAAACTAGGGTCGTACACTACCGGAATCGGGCTTTTTGCCGAGTGCAGTCTATGCCGAGTGTAGCACTCGACAAAGAGAGCTCGGTGAACAGTACATCGGCAACGGCTTCTTTGCCGAGTACTTTTTATCGAGCACTCGGCAAAGAAGAGCCGCCGTCACGGTGACGGGTAACGGAGACGGCTCCTTTGCCGAGTGTCCGCCAGCCTACACTCGGCAAAGGGGCCACCAGCGGAGCCCTTTGTCAGTTTCTTTACCGAGTGCGCTAGGAGGCACTTGGCAAAGCTTGCTTCTTTGCCGAGTGTCAGGGTCACAACACTCGACAAAGAAGCTTTACCAGTGCCCAGGTGTTCCTTCTCTGCCAAGTGCTATGACCCTGACACTCGGCAGAGAGGTTCTTTGCCGAGTGTTACACTCGGCAAAGTGACCAGTATATACCTTTTTAATTTGTTTTTTCTATTCCATCCAAACAAACAAAAGATATCACATATACATCACAGATATCACATAATCATCACAGATATCACATATATATCACATATCTCAAACACCATAAATCAAACAAGTTCTCAGAGCATTACCAACATGTTCGGACACAAACATAAGTATCTAACACTCAAGAACATAAGTCTCAAGTATCTCACAAAGCATTACCAACATCTAACAAGTTCAGACCGGGTTATCTCACAAAGTATGAACAACACTAACAAAGATAATATCTCATCGAGATGGGCGACTGGACTGGTGCGGTGATGGGCTGGACGATCCATGAGGGTTGTTGGATGCCGCCCCAGATTGTCCCTACACAGAGAAGAGATTGCATGTGTTATACCAGATGAATATATATCATGAAGAACTAGAACTTTAATACTCACAGGAGTATGGAACTGAGCAGGGTCAACTGTAGGGAACAACGGAGGTGGTGGAGCGAAACCCTGTATGGCACCAAAGCTTCTGCATATTGGCCTAGGCTGCGGCTGCCTTGGTGGTGGGAGGGACCTTGCATCATTAGACGTCGTTCTCGGCTAGCGTTGTGCGTCTCGTCCCACTCAGGCGAGCACCACCTATCCACCATCTGCTCCCAGCACAGAGGATGTGCCGCGCACCAATATGAAATTATCTACAAAGTAAACACGTACACTGCATATCAGAAGATAAATTTAAGGGAAAATTAAAGTGTTGTATTTACCTGCAAGTGCTGGTCCTTGGTCAACGACATGGTTCGGGCTTGCTGCTTGGTCACCTTCTCCCCAAGCACGGAGCCGTGATAGGTGATGATGGCCTGGATTCGTGTCTCGTAGTGCATGTCCACGACTAGCTTCTTACAGCTCATGGTGGCCACCACATCCACCCTAGCCTCATATCCAGCCTCGCATCTAAAGAAATCATGCATACATAGACGATGTATCCATACATTATTTCAATAATATGAAACGAATGCGACATATTTTATATTATATTAAGACTTACCCACAGCTCTTGCTTCACCCACTCCGCCTTGTTATAGAATTCCCTGCCATCCCAGACTACTGCATCGGGGGCGACGGCGTAGTGGTCGAAGGTGTAGGCTGGGCCCGTCACTCCGACGTACTCAACCAGTCCAGGGAAGTGTTCCCTACACAGCATGCCGAGGATGCCATTGGGGTTACGACCATGACCCCCAGCATTCTCCACAACCATCCAAGACCTGTTCAAGTGATAAATAAAAAGTATTAGTTTATATTATGATTTTGAACACATAATATGAACAAGCATGGAAAACATAAAGTTACATGCTGTCGGTGTTTTGGGTCCGACCGCACACCTGGGGTTGCCCCTCGAGGTGTCTTTTAGGAGCAGGGTGGTGTCGCCGACTGTAGCAAAATGGTTCGTGCCAGATGCACGAGAGGCTAGAGACAATGTTTACAGGTTCGGGCCGCTTAGAGATGTGTAACACCCTACGTCTTGGCGAAGATGCTTCGTGTAATGGGTTACAAGGTGATTCTCTAGAGCGAGGATGTGGAAAGTTTAGGTAGATGGTTGGATAGTGTGTTCGATCGTTCTGAAGGGGTGCCCCTGGGCCTTATATATTCGGTCGTGGGGCGATACATGTGGATATGATAACAACGTGCGCCTAAAATATAGTGAACTGTTCGAGTCTATCTCCCTATGATTCAGCCGACTTATCCTCGCCTGGTTCTACTGAATGATGCTCCAGCGCGGGGAAGTCGGATCTTCTGTTGTGATTTCTCGCTCAACGCTATGGGGCCTATCTGGACTTGCGTCGATCCGGCTTTACATCGGTTTGCCTTGCTGATTGTCCTCTCCTCCGGGCCCATGAAGAAATGACCTTACGATTTATCGGGCCCTTGGGCCTTTCGTGAGGTCTTTTACTCTGCTAGTGGACCCGGGGGATATCTGTCCCCCACAAGCCCCCGATCTTTGGGTTGATTTTGAGATAATCGGCCCAAAGATCCTAGGCCCAACTTGCAGGTTATCCTTACAACAAGAAATGCTTCTCGGGCAGTCTGGTGAAGATGATTTCTTACTGCCTTCTTCTGCTTTTCTTCACTCGAAATCTGTGGTTCTGCCTCACATTTGTGTCTTAGAAGTCAGCTTATCATTTCGCAAGACCTTGAATTTCATTGGGTGCACCAAGCGGGTGTAGCCTCCGAGCTTCGAGTAGATTTTAGAAGATAATCTACTCGAAGGTCTTCATCAGAAATCGTTTTTGTTTTCTTCTCGTGTTCTGATTGAGGTCCAGCCTTGTCTTTTAATCTCGTCTTATGCCTTAGAAGTCGGCACTACCTTGGCTTGAGATGGTGATCCATGGGGTGCACCGAAGGTGCACCCAATGGGTGTAGCCCCCGAGCTTTGAGTGGATTTTTGGAAACAATCCTCTCAAAGGTCTTTCCCTCGTGTCCTTTTACCGAGAGCCATACTTTCTCTCCTTTTTCGTTTTTTGGATGCCTTAGAAGTCGGCATTATGTCATCCATATTATGCTTTAGAGGTCAGCATTATGTCATCACTATTTTGCATCTGAGGTCAGCATGTATTTTGTCTTTTGCAGCCGAGTTCGAGATCTGCTCATATCTCGCTAAGTGGTGCAATTTATTTGCTCTGTGACTGATTGGACATTTGATGGACGTTCCCTGGCTAGTCTTCACGTCGCTTCCATCGGTCCGATTTTGTACTTCACCGGCTATATTTGGCTTTCCTCTGATCCTTACTGATATCTCATTTTTGTCTTGGGGTGTTCATTGCACGCCCTGCACGGATGTGACAGTTTTTTGAAAAATATACTGATAATTCCTGGGCGTCCCCCCCCAATGGGTGTGGGTAAGAGACGGCTTGGTACGCTGAGTGTTTTAACCGGCTGCTTCTGAGTAGTAATGTGATGTGACGGCGGGTGTAATCATATCTTCTGTGTTGTTTGGCTGGAGTCCCAATGGGTGTTGCATTGCGTGAAACGGCGTCAGCCGCGCGTCTTCAGACGGGTTGAAGTGTGTATTGAATGCTTCGCGACTGTTCAGTGACCACGGTTGGAGGTGAGCGGTTGCCTTCTTTTCCTATAAATAGTGCCTTTGCCTGCCTGGTTTTTTCACATCTCTCGCTGTTCTCCACTGCCTGCTTTCTTTCTTCTACCTGCATTTCCACCATGGGCAAGAAACGCAAGCGCGAGCCAACTCCTCCGTCTGAGGATTTTGGTGACTCGGAGTATTCAGAGGAGTTCTCCTCTGAATCCGAGGGGTCTCCGGCTCCCATCCCTCTGCGTGAGTCGTCTGATGATTCAGACGACTCCCAGGGGCTCGCGGCGGAGGTCTGGACTTACATCCGGGCCGTCGAGCGTTCCGGGCTCGTGGGCTCGGATGAGTCGGAGGACTCCTCGGACGAGGAGGACTCATCCGAGGAGGACGGCGGCGACGGTGGCGAGGGCGACGACGACGATGACGATGACGACGACGACGGAGGCGGTGGCGGCGACGACGACGGTGACTGCGGCGGCGGGGGCGGCAGCAGCGATAGGGGCAGCAACAGCGGTGGGGGCGGCAGCAGCGGCGGCAGGGGCAGCGGCAGCAGCAGCAGGGGCGGCAACAAGGCCAGTGGCTAGATGCCACTGGTTTTTAAATATTAGTATAGATTAGAAGTAGTATAATGTAGTAATATTAGTAATGTAAAGTAGTATAGTGTAGCGTAGTTGTAGTAGTAGTAGCAGTAGTAGTTGTAGCAATAGGGAAGTTATCAACTCATAATGAGTTGATTTGTAAGTATGAAAACTCCCTTAATGAAGAACAGTTTCGTCCCTTCTGTGCAGATTTTGAGCCCTTAATCAACTAAATTGTCAATTATGATCAACGCCGAGTTTTTGAGTCCTTCCTCCTTTGGGATAGTAACTAAATAACTCGGGCATCACGCCGACGTTTTGTGATGGCCGAGCTATTATTGTCACCATTTGCACTTTTAAGACAGCGTCCGAGTGATTACGAAACTGTGTCAGCGACGGAATGACTGAAGGCTGCATCGGCGTTTTAGAGGTAACTGCCGAGCGAATGAAAACATCATCGGCGCTTTAGAGATAGCTGCCGAGTGACCGAAGACATTATCGGCGCTTTAGAGATAGCTGCCGAGTGACCGAAGACATTATCGGCGCTTTAGAGGTAAATGCCGAGCGAATGAAGACATCATCGGTGCTTTAGAGATAGCCGCCGAGCAACTGAAGACATTGGTGATAACGTTAGCGTCTTAGAAATGACAGCCGAATTAAAACGGGCCGCGTCGGCCACTTTTGAGGATAATGGCCGAGTGATGATGTGGTACATCAGGGTTTTAGAGGTAACCACCGAGTGACTAGATGGGAGCCGACTCCTCCGACTCATCCGAGTGATGATGTGGCACACCAGTGTTTTAGAAGTAACCGCCGAGTGCTGACTGGGCGCTTTTGGAAACGGCATCCAGCTCAGGAATATCCTGTTTATACAGCGCTTTCAGCCGCCTCTGCTTTTCGTGCCCTAGTTCTTGTTTTCCTGCCTCCAAATTCTCTCTGCAATTCAGCTCTCGCTCTGTTCGCTAGTAGATTCGAGATGGCACCCAAGAGAAAAGCTTCGAGTTCATCTGCTGCAGTAATTCCCCCTATCGACCCCAACAGCCAATTGCCTTTCACGGGTAATCACATGTCCGGTTTCTCCGAGTCTGATCTCCTCCACCTCGTGTCCATCGGGGTTCTTCCCCCGAGGGAGCTTTGTTCTTGGCGAATTTGTCATGGGGTCACTGTCCCGACAGAGGATACTCATGAATCCGTGATTTACGTTCCCTTTCTTCTCCGCGGTCTCGCTCTCCCCGTTTCACCTTTCTTCCGCGGCCTCCTTGATTTTTATCACCTTAACTTGACCCACCTGAATCCCAATTCTATTCTTCAAATTTCTATTTATGTTCATTTGTGCGAAGCTTTCCTGGGTGTGCTGCCACATTTTGGGTTGTGGAAGTATTTGTATCACTGCCGTCCTGGAATGGCCGGGGGTCAACATCAGCTGGTCAGGGGTGCTAGTTTGGAGATGCGCCGTGGGAGAAAGACTGAGTATCTTGAAATTCCACTTAAAGACAGCATCAAGGGATGGCGCTTGGAATGGTTTATTGTTGAGAACCATGGAAATTCCCTCCCTACACGGTCGGGAAGACAGCCGGACGTTCGCACTCCGAGCTGGACTGAGTCTCCCACAGATCAGGAGGTAGCTGAAGCGAAGGCTTTGCTAGCTGAAGTTGGTCTGCTAAAAGAAAAGGGCCTGACTGCTGAAGCTGTGGTTGCTGATTTTGTTTTCAAGAATGTTCAGCCATTGAAGGACAGAGCATACCCAGCTTATCTGTACAGAGGCTTGGCTGATCCGACTCGGGTTACCAACAGGAGAATTCCCTCCGTAGACTTAGTGAACCGACTTGAGACGATCCTTAGAGGCAAAGTATCAAATATTGGCGCCCCAGTGGCATATTCAGCATGGAACCTGCCTTCTCCCAAGACCTTCACTTTTTTTGTGTCGAATCCACCTGTTACTGATGACGGTTTGGGCCTTAGAGTGCGACCCTCTGCCGAAGAGGTTAACACATCGGTTGCTTCGCTCGGGGAAATTCCTGACGACGAACGGCAAGTCCACTTTGAGGTGCCCTTGGATCCTAGTGATGCAGAAATAAGTGCTATGCTTGATTTTCTGGCTGAGGACTCCCCTGATGCTGCTCCTGCTGGGACATTGGTGGTGGCGCCTCTTTCAGAAGCTAGTATAACTTTGGATGTTCAGAAGCCTGCCAATGCTCGCTCAAGACGCCCTTGCCGAGCCAATCAACCTGGTTCTTCTGCGGATGAGCAGAAAAAGAAAAAGAGATGTCTCCGGCAAGTGTCTGGTTTGGATCGGGGTGTTGGTCCCTCGGCTCCTGCTGCTGAGGAGGTTCTCGTGCCTGATTTCACTGACGCTGACCCCAATGGGTGTGCTCCAACTGCTGCTGAACCTAATGGGTGTGACGCTTATGTTGTTGATGAAAATGACAGGGAGGAAGAAGACGAAGTCCCTCTGACCCGGAAGAACAGTCGACAGTATATTGCCAGTGGGGAGAGCAGTGGAGTCCCTTCTCCTGCTTTGTCAGCCCTCGTTGGCCTACAGGAGTTATCTCTGGCAAACTTTGATCAGACCCTGGAGGATATGGTTCCAGAGGACCTTTTGTTAGAGTCAGCGGATGACGGTATGATGGAGGTTTGTGCTGATGTGCTTGATGCTGGGTTGAGGTCATCCCGCGCCTCATCGACCTTAGAGCGTGGTCCTGAAGGCCAGGAGACTGATTTGAATCATCTCAGTCCCATGGAAGCAACTGAGGGGCCTTTAGCCTTAGAAGTGGCCACTGCAGAGAACTCGGCTCTCAAGGATGGTGTTGACGCTTACCCAGCCCCCGAGGGTGTTGCCGAGGGTGACTCGGCTCGGTTGGAAAGTGCCAGCCACTGTCCAGCCCCCGAGGGTACTGCCGGAGATGATCCAGCTCGTGTGGGTAGTGAAAACTACGACCCAGCCCCTGTGGGTGTCCCAGCAAGGTCCCCCTCTTGTACTTCCATGGACGTTCATGCGGGATCGCCCCCGCACTCCGGCTGTATGGTGGTCGCCCAAGCTTCAAACCAGGGAGTCGCTTTGGAGGGCAGCGTCCCCGCTGGCCAAGTCTTGAGCCCTGTTGATGGCACTGAGTTGGTTTCTGCTGGTTTGTTGCCAACTGCTTCGGGTGGTGACCTTACGCCAGGCCATCAATTGATCCCTCATGATCTGGGAGCCCCTTCGTTCTTTTCCAATCTTCAGGTATTGTAATATATCTTGTCTTAACTTTCGTGCTGTGTGAACTGCTGTCATTACACTCATCTGTTCTTCTTATCAGGCTTTGGTAGACGGAATGGCTAGTCAGCTGAGGTTGCAGGGTGCTTCTGTTCCAGAAGGAGCTTTGTCTCTTGCATGTTGGAATCCGGTGATACTTCAACAACGTGTTTCTGACTTGGAGGTGACCAATGCTGGTTAGTGCCTTTTTGCTTCTCTTTGTCCTGAATTACTGAACTGCTTTATATCCTGATCCTTTTGCTTGATTATTTCCTGCTAGTTGTGACTCGGCAAATTACCACTCTTGAAGAAAAACATTCTCGGGATCAAGCTAAGCTGGTCCAGCGGTGCTCTGACTTTGAAGAAAAGTATTCTCAAAGCTAGACTGAACTAGCTCGGGTTTCTGCTGCCTTAGATGATGCCAATGCCCTGAGCTCTTCTCTGCGCATTCAGCTTGATTCTGAAAAGGTGACTTGTGAAACTGTACTTTTGCGTTGCTGTGTTCCTATTGTTTGTTTGATATTTGAAAGGAGTTGATTCTTGTTTGCAGGAAGAAAAAAGCGCCCTTGCTGCATCTCGCGACAATCTCGACAGACTATATCGCGATTCTAGCAACTCGCTGACCATCCTGGAGAGGAGTCATCGCTTTTCCATGGAGGAGTTAGACAATCTTCGCTATAAGCTGCAGGAGTCCTTGGATGATGTGATTCGTCTTAGGGAGTTGATATCGGCTAAAGACGTTGTCATCAAGAATCTGCGTGCTTCCAAGAAATCTGTTACCCAGGAGCTAGAGGCTGCCCAGTTGGCTGTCAAGGTTGCTGAAGAGACTTCCAGTACTCTGAGAGCCCAGCGCGACAAGGCCATGGATAAGGCCATTCGAGCGGGACGAATCTTGATGAGGAGACCTGGTGTGGTCGTTCCTGAAGATATAAGGGCTGATGTGAATGCTGCGCTTGATTCCTCAAGTCGCCCCTCCTCGTCGGTTGCTCCTGAGAAAGACATCACGAAATAGAGGGATATTTTGCGTGCTTTGAGCGCGCGGTTAGCACGATCATATATTTGTTAGAGGACGCCAGTTTAGCTTTTGAATGATATTGCTATTCTCCTACTGTTTTAGAGTTCAACAGTGCATAAATTTGTAGCAGTAGAAAGGCTGTGTAATGGTTTTTGAGACTTGTTTGCGGGATATAGAAGTCATCCCTCGAGTTTCGTAAGCGCGAGTATGTCGCATTGCCTTAAGTCGTTGTCAACTTAAGCCGATTGTTTCGTCAGTAGGGCATAGTGGTCACCCCGAGCTATGTAAGCGTGAGCATGTCGCACCGTCTTAAGTCTTTGCCGACTTAAGCCGATTGCTCCGTTAGCAGGGCATAGTGGTCACCCCGAGTTATGTAAGCGTGAGCATGTTGCACCGTCTTAAGTCTTTGCCGACTTAAGCCGATTGCTCCGTTAGCAGGGCATAGTGGTCACCCCGAGTTATGTAAGCGTGAGCATGTTGCACCGTCTTAAGTCTTTGCCGACTTAAGCCGATTGCTCCGTTAGCAGGGCATAGTGGTCACCCCGAGTTATGTAAGCGTGAGCATGTTGCACCGTCTTAAGTCTTTGCCGACTTAAGCCGATTGCTCCGTTAGCAGGGCATAGTGGTCATCCCGAGTTATGTAAGCGTGAGCATGTTGCACCGTCTTAAGTCTTTGCCGACTTAAGCCGATTGCTCCGTTAGCAGGGCATAGTGGTCACCCCGAGTTATGTAAGAGTGCTAGTCAATCATGAACAAATTGAGTATCTTTGAAGTCTTCTTTATTGATGACATATCTCTCGTTTTACAGAGTACATTGTCGTCTCGATAGCTTTTGAAATTCAGCTAGGGGTAAAACTTTCTGAGGTGTTCTATATTCCAGGAGTTCCCAACTTCTGTGCCGTCTATCTGAGTTAGACGATATGATCCCGGCCGAGTGATTTCTGCTACTATGAATGGTCCTTCCCATAAGAGCGACAACTTATGTCGTCCCTCCCCCGTAAGAATTCGGCGGAGGACGAGATCTCCCACTGAGAAGGATCATTGTCGCACGGCCTTGTCATGATAGCGTCTCAGAGTCTGCTGGTACCGCGCTGATTGAATTACTGCATTCAGTCGTTCTTCTTCGAGTACATCGATGTCCTCCAGCCTAGTAGCTTTGGCTTCTGCTATGCTTTCGAAGACCAACCTTGGTGCCCTGAACTTGAGATCAGTGGGTAATACTGCCTCTGACCCATAAACCATGAAGAAAGGAGTATTTCCATGTAGAGCTCGGCTTGGCTGAGTTCTTAAGCTCCAAACGATGTAGGGCAATTCCCTTATCCACTTCCCTGCGAACTTCTCATTCTTTTCGAAGACCCTTTTCCTGAGTGCTTTCAGTATCATCCCGTTGGCTCGCTCAACCTGCCCGTTGGCCCTCGGGTGCGCTACCGAAGCATACTTGATCTGAATGCCTTTTTGCTCGCAGAAATCGAAGAATTCTGAACTTGTGAAATTGGATCCCAAGTCAGTTATAATGTTGTTTGGTATTCCGAATCTGAATATTATGTCTTGTATGAATTCCACGGCCTTTGCTGAGGTTAAGGAAGCAATGGGTTTGAATTCTATCCATTTGGTGAACTTGTCGATTGCTACCAGTACATGAGTGTACCCTCCTTGAGCTTTCTTGAAAGGTCCAATCATATCCAGTCCCCAGCATGCGAAGGGCCAAGTTACTGGTATGGTCTGCAATTTCTGTGCTGGTAAATGTTGTTGCTTTGACAAGTACTGGCAGGTTTCGCACCTCTGAACTAACTCGGCTGCATCGTTTTTCGCTGTTGGCCAATAAAATCCTGACCTGAAGACCTTCCCGACTAGTGTCTTGGATGCCGCGTGTATTCCACATTGCCCGGCATGGACCTCATCTAGAAGTTGCTTCCCAGTGGATGAGAGAATGCACTTCATGAAGACGCCCGATGCACCCCTTCTGTATAATGTTTCTCCAATGAGTGTGTAGTGGGCTGACTATCTGGCGATGCGTTCGGCTGCATTTTTGTCATCTGGTTCCTCTTCATTCTTTATATATCTGATGATCGGCCTTCTCCAGTCATCAGGGTCTGACCCGGGTTGACCCACGATATTACATTCTTCTGCTTGATCTGTTGAGATGCTCGGTCGTGGTATTTCTTGCACGAAGACTCCGGGTGGGACCTGAGTTCGGCTGGATCCTAACTTGGACAATACATCGGCTGCTGTGTTTCGATCTCTCTCCACATGATGAAATTCTAGACCTTCAAACTTATCTTCTAGTTTCCGGACGGCGGTGCAGTATTTTCCCATCGAATCATTCGAACAGTCCCATTCTTTGTTTATTTGACTTATGACCACCAGAGAATCTCCGTATACCATTAATCTCTTGATGCCCAATGATATGGCGATGTTTAGTCCATGGACCAGGGCTTCATACTCGCTGCATTGTTAGAGGCTGGAAATAACAGTTGGAGGGCATATTTGAGGTGTTCGCCTCCGGGCGCGATGAAGAGAATTCCTGCACCTGCTCCCTACAGCTTCAGCGAGCCATCAAAATACATCTTCCATACTTCTGCAGTTTTCGGGCTCTCTGGTATTTGTTGTTCAGTCCATTCTGAGACGAAGTCTACCAATGCTTGAGACTTAATGGCAGTACGAGGTCGAAATTCGATGTCATGAGACCCCAGTTCACAGGCCCACTTGGCTATTCGGCCAATGGCTTCCTTGTTGTGGAGGATATCCCCTATCGGAAAACTGGTGACTACTATGACTTTGTGGTCATCAAAGTAGTGACGCAGCTTGCGGGCAGTTAGAAGTACTGCATATAATAGCTTCTGCACTTGAGGATACTTTTTCTTCGAGGGTCCCAGAACTTCACTGATGAAGTAAACGGGGTGTTGCACAGGCTAGGCATGTCCTTCTTTCGCTCGCTCGACTACCAACGTGGTGCATACCACGTAAGTCGTGCAAGAGATATATAGCAACAGATCTTCAGCCGGTTGAGTTGACGTGGCTCGCCGTGGTGGTTTCAGTACTGGTGGGGTTGTCAAGAATTTTTTCAGTGCGTCCAAGGCTTCCTGCGCTTCTGAAGTCCACTGAAACTTGTCCACCTTCTTGAGCAGCTTGTAGAACGGTAAACCTTTTTCTCCTAGCCTGGATATAAATCTGCTCAGAGCGGCCATACATCCGGTAAGTCGTTGAACCTTCTTTTGTGATCGTGGAGCTTCCATTTTCATGATAGCTTCAATCTTTTCCGGGTTAGCTTCAATTCCCCGGTGGCTGACAATAAATCCGAGTAGCTTCCCCGCTGGTACCCCGAAGACACATTTTTCGGGATTAAGCTTCCACCGATACCGTCGTAGACTGTTGAAAACCAGCTGCAAGTCTTCGATGAAGTTTTTCGAGTTTTCCGTTTTGATTACCACGTCGTCTACGTAGGCTTCCACACGCTTGCCCCAGTGATCGGCTAAGCATGTTTGAATGGCTCTCTGATAAGTCGCTCTAGCATTTTTGAGGCCGAACGGCATGGAGGTATAACAGAAAGCACCAAACGGAGTGATGAACGCCGTTTTTTCCTCGTCTTCTTTTGCCAAGCTGATCTGATGGTATCCCGAATAGCAATCCAAGAAAGACAGCACCGAACATCCGGCGGTGGAGTCTACCACCTGATCTATCCTTGGGAGCCCGAAGGGATCCTTCGGACAATGTTTGTTGAGATCAGTATAGTCGACGCACATGCGCCAATCCACTTTATTCTTTTTGAGTACAAGAACAGGGTTGGCTAACCACTCGGGATGTAACACTTCTCTAATGAACCCGGCCGCGACCAAGCGGGCCAGCTCAGCGCGAATGGCCTCTCTCTTGTCGGGCGTGAAAAGACGTAGCTTTTGCCGGATCGGTCTTGCTTGGGGATAGACCTTCAGTTTGTGCTCGGCCAGTTCTCTCGGGACTCCCGGCATATCCGCAGGTTGCCATGCGAATACGTCTCAGTTGTCTTGTAGAAACTGGACGAGCGCGCCTTCCTATTTATCATCCAGGCTAGAGCTGATGATGGCAGTTTTGCGTTCATCAGCAAACCCCAGATTGATCCTTTTAGTTTCTTCAGTCGGCCGCATAGAGGTCGCAGCTCGAGCTTCATTCGTCGGTGTTGTATGGTCTTCCTCAGGCTTAGAGTTTGCCTGGATCGAAGAAGTTGCCGACGGTTTAGTAGCGAGGGCTGCCTGGATGGCCACTCGGAAACATTCCGCGGCGCCTTGGAGGTCGGCACGCACAGTTATGATTCCTTGCGGTCCCGGCATCTTCAATATCATGTACGTGTAATGCGGAATGGCCATGAATTTTGCCAGTCCCGGCCTCCCGACGATGGCGTTGTACCCGCAGTCGAAGTTTGCCACTTCAAATCTCAGGAACTCGGTTCTGTAGTTTTCCGGAGTCCCGAAGGTGACGGGCATGTAGATGTGGCCCAGCGGGTATTCTCCCTCAGTTGGCATGATGCCAAAGAAGGGAGTGTCTGACTCGTGGAGTTCTTTGAGGTGAACTCCCAAGCCTCGGAGTGTCCGGGGGAAGGTGACGTTGATGCTGCTCCCCCCGTCCACTAACACCTTCTTCACCCTGCTCTCTCGGATCACCGGATCGACGAGGAGCGGGTATTTGCCCGGATGGTCGAAGTTGAGCCATTGATCCGCCCGAGTGAAGGTGATCGGGTGCTCCGACCACCGGTATGGGGTGGGAGGGCCGGTGGTCGCCACCAATATCTGGCGATCGTTGAGCTTTTGTTGTCTTCTGTTCTCCTGTGATCCGTGTCCGCCGAAGATGACATTGACCTCCCTGTCAACGCGCGGGAAGGCTCCTCCTCCTCCCTCCTCCTGCTGCTGGGGTCATCGTGGTTCTTCTGGTCCTCCCCGCAGCGGAGGAGGAGGTAAAGGTTGGAAGGGTCGGTCGTGCCCAACGGAATGCTTGAAATCCCGGCAGTTCCGAAGAGTGTGGCGCATGTCCTTGTGGTATGGGCACTGGGCGTCGAGGATGTTGTCCAGCGTGCGCTCGCCTCCGCGAGGTCCTCCTCGGGCGCGAGAGGCAGGTGGTCCGGCGGCGTGTACCTCTTCACGCGGTCTCTTCTCCCAGCGTTTGTCAGGTTGCTGGTTCGCGTCGCGTCGTGGTGCTGCCGGTGCGGGCTTTGCTCCTCCGATGAGGTCCTGGGCTCGCTCGTCGGCGGTGATGTAGAGGTCGGCTTCCCGGAACAGCTCCTCGGAGGTAGTTGGTGCCTTCTGTAATATGGCTCGGACGAAGGCCGAGTCATTGGATCCTCTGTAGAAGTCCTCGATCACGGCCGCCTCCGTGACCTCAGGGATACGATTTCTCATGGTCTGGAACCTTTTGAGGTACGATCGGAGAGTTTCATCCCCCCGGCGCTTGATGGATTTGAGGTCCCATGGTTGCGCCGGTTTGTCGGAGAGGGACTGAAAATTGGCAGTGAAACGCCAGCTGAAGTCGCTCCAGTCGTCGATGCAGTGTCGAGGTAGATGTCGTAGCCATTGCAGTGCGTCTTGCCCGAGGACAATGGGTAAGTACGCAGTCATCACGTCCTCGGATGCTCCGGCGGCTCGAGCGGCGGTGGTGTAGACGGCCAGCCAGCCTCCTGGGTCCTGCTTAGGTTCATATTTATCGACATTGGATACCTTGAAGTTAGGGGGCCATTGAATGGCCCTAAGGCGTGGAGTAAGGGCAGACACTCCACATGTGTCCTCCTGTCGTCGGGGATGATGTTTGTCCCGGGGAGGGGAGTAGTTGTTGTGGTTCCTCGACCGTCCCCGGGCAGTTCCGCCAGTCGAGGCCATCGTTGATTCGGCTCTGGTGGCTTGACTCCGAGTGGGGATGCCATGATCGCTGTCGTATTCCTCCCGGCGGCGTATCTCGTTCTCATGCCGTCGTTCACGCGAAGCGTTGATGGAACTCCGCGCGTCTCAGCGACTGTTGATGGCGTGTCGCAAGTCGTTCGGCGGGTGAGCGAGAGGTAGAAGATGGTTGGCTGCCTGGGTGAGCAGGTGTCGATAGCCCTCGGTGTCTGGAGTCCGAGGGAGTCCGTCAGCTATCCGAGCTAGCACTCCTCCGACTTCACTCGGCGTGTTCATGGCTCGGGCGAAGTCGGGGTTCAGGTTACGGCCGAATAGTGGATTTTCTCGGTGCTGCCTCGCGTCTTGCTCGGCTTGTTCCTGAGCTCGTCGACGATCACGTCGTCGGGAGTTCCTTCGTTCCCTGAAGACACGTTCTTCCGGAGTTTCTCCCATCTCCGAGACCTCGTCTCGCGAGACAGGCTGCTCCGGATCCCGTTCTCTGGCTTGGTGATGTCTCCGGATGTTTCAGCGCCGATTTCTTCGTTGACGGGATTCCCGCTGAGGTGGTTCCTCCCCAGGCGCGGTCAGCTCGTCGTCAGAGACGGGAGGCGACTCCACTCTTCCGATGAAGAGAACGTCGGGGTAGAATGGCGTGGCTGTCGTGGCGATCTTCTTTCGGAGAGCTAAGGGTAATGCTTCCCTGGTATTTTCGGAGTTTGTTGGAGGAGGCTTCCTTCCCGGCGGATCTGCAACGCGGTGTAGAATTCCCTTTTCGTCGGCTATGGATGAGATCGTTCCAAAGCAGAACATGGATCCAGGACGGAAGGTGATCCTGCTGTTGATGGTGACGGCCATTGAGCTAGCTTAGATCGTTGACACCCCCCTACCTGGCGCGCCAGCTGTCGGTGTTTTGGGTCCGACCGCACACCTGGGGTTGCCCCTCGAGGTGTCTTTTAGGAGCAGGGTGGTGTCGCCGACTGTAGCAAAATGGTTCGTGCCAGATGCACGAGAGGCTAGAGACAATGTTTACAGGTTCGGGCCGCTTAGAGATGCGTAACACCCTACGTCCTGGCGAAGATGCTTCGTGTAATGGGTTACAAGGTGATTCTCTAGAGCGAGGATGTGGAAAGTTTAGGTAGATGGCTGGATAGTGTGTTCGATCATTCTGAAGGGGTGCCCCCTAGGCCTTATATATTCGGCCGTGGGGCGATACATGTGGATAAGATAACAACGTGCGCCTAAAAGATAGTGAACTGTTCGAGTCTATCTCCCTATGATTCAGCCGACTTATCCTCGCCTGGTTCTACTGCATGATGCTCCAGCGCGGGGAAGTCGGATCTTCTGTTGTGATTTCTCGCTCAACGCTATGGGGCCTATCTGGACTTGCGTCGATCCGGCTTTACATCGGTTTGCCTTGCTGATTGTCCTCTCCTCCGGGCCCATGAAGAAATGACCTTACGATTTATCGGGCCCTTGGGCCTTTCGTGAGGTCTTTTACTCTGCTAGTGGACCCGGGGGATATCTGTCCCCCACACATGCCTCTCCCCATCCGACCGAATCAGCGGTCGCCTGTCCCGAAGTATGGGACACTAAGGGAGACTCGCGGGACCTCGCAGGTAGACGTTCCTCGAACCTGAGGCGTTCTGCTGAGCATCATCGTCGTCCTGTTGTGCCACCTACTGCTGGACGTCGTCGTCCTGCTGCTCCACCTGCTGCTGGACGTCGTCGTCCTGCTGTGCCTCCTTCGCCATCCTGCTCCTCCTCCCCCCTCCTCCTCAGCCAACCGCCCACCATCTTTGTCCAACAACCTGCAATTAAAAGTAAACAAATAAGCACATATAAAAAAGATGTATTTATAAACAGGTGTGAAATAAAAAAACTATAGCATTACATCGATTAGAAATAATCTTCATATGTGTCAGGGTTAGCCGGATCATAAATCTCATCATCCCTATCAACCATTTCATAGTCAACACCATCTAAAGGCGTAAGTTCGTCATTAATGTAATTGCCTTCAAGTATTACTAAGTCATTCACATTTTGCACCTCATCATCCTCCTCATCAACAACCATTTCGATATCTACTTCCATTCTGATAGCTTCGGTTAAGTCTATCTCAAATCGCCCTTATAGCCCATCTTCTTGGAAGAACTCTCCAACATATGTGTCCGGGTCTAAGTTATAATCTTCATTATTAGGAATAGGTAATCTATAGTGCGGCGATACCTTATACACAACATCCCAACCCTTAAGATGTTCTTTCGTTTGACACACATATGGGAGATAATACACTTGTGTGCCTTATTGGGCCAAGATATAGACATCGTCTCCTGGTAAGGTGGAATCTTGTCGAATTTCAACTATCCCAAGATTAGAATGTGTCCGTCTCGTCACTTGAGGGTCAAACCAATGACATTTGAATATCACTAGAGTAAGAGGTTTGGAACCATGAAAATTGAGTTCATATATTTCTTCGATTTGTCCAAAATAATCGACGTCGTCAAGGCCGGGTGTAAAGACTCCAGAACACGTTGTTTTTTGATTGGGCCGACTTTGATCGTAGTTTTTTGTACGAAAACTGTATCCATTGATGTCATACCCAGAATATTTCTTGACCCTATAAGCAAAGCCGTTGGCTACTTGTCTCAACTCGGCACTCATAGACGGATCTCTTTGGCCCTGCAAGTATTTACAAGTTAAAAGACGCTAAATTGAGTTCATAGATGGATCTCTTTGACAAACTAAGCACGTACCTCATGTTTGAACCCGGAAATGAAATCGGGCAATCCATTTCTCACACCCTTTCTAAGAAGAGTATCATATTCCTGTGGAGTTCGATCCTTTGATCGATGCCAGAATTCATGAAGAAATTGTTCCATGTATGGCGTCACCTCTTCAAGGTTAGTCAATACATATAGCATGATATGCCTCCACTCTTCATGTGTCAGGGTCTTGGTGGTCGAACCACTTGCGCTTCCGAGTCAGCCTCGAAATATGTTGAGGTTCAATTCATTGCCGCCTTCATTATAACCAGGGGGTGGATTATGCACGCTCGATAGTTTGTCGCCATAGTAAGTTGTTGTGAAGTTTGACACCTCCTCTAGAATGTATGCCTCTGCAATGGAAGCCTCGATTTTGCATTTATTTTTACATTTCTTTCGAATAGTCTTTAGACATCCCTCGATTGGATAGCACCACCGTCCCTGCATGCCCCCCCCATTTGTGCCTCATAGGGGAGATGAAGAATCAAATGTTGCATTGGATTGAAGAAGTCGGGTGGAAATATCTTCTCAAGCTTACACAATAATAAGGGTGAAAATCTTTCCAAGACTGCAACCACGGTCCGAGATAACTCTTTTGCACAAAGCTGGCGGAAGAAATAGCTCAACTCTGAAAGCGCTAGCTAGACATGCTTAGGGACATAGCCTCGAACCATCGCAGGAAGAATCCATTCAATCCATATGTAGAAGTCATGACTCTTCATCCCTAAGACTCGTACAGTAGATAAGTTCACCCCCTACTCAGGTTAGCTGCATACCCATCAGGAAATATCAACATCTTGATCCACTGAAGTACTTCCTTCCTCTGGGCCCTACTTAGGATGAAATCGGCCTTAGGCCTTCTCCATGTCTTTCCACCACTAGGCGGCTTCATCTCTTGGTTTGGTCTATCACATAACGTTGTCAGATCCACTCTTGCCTTTACGTTATCCTTTGACTTCTCAGGAATGTCCATAATTGTTGCCCAAAGTGCCTCGGCAGCACTTCCCTGTACGAGGAGGTTTCCGAAACCTGCAAATAGAAGTAACAGCAGGATGGCTGACACGCACATATACAAACGACACGATGGACACCAGTCACATCTAAGCGGAATCCATATCCACCATCACAATATATAGAACTATTTTACTAAACTTAGCAAATTCACTAGAATGCCCTAAAACTACCGCTCAAGCATGTGTCACTATAGTATTTTGCCGAGATAGCATAAGTAGGTAACTTATATGTAAAGTTGTGTTGTTATATCTAAATTTGTCTATAAATTAAAATAGAGGCCTAAGCTTTGCGTGAAACAATCTTACCACTACATTTTACTATAGTAACAATGGTGGTCCTGAATATTTTTGTAATTATTACAGTTAATCATGTAATGAATAATTAATACCCTAAAGAATTACAAACACAAACCTTAAATATGGAGTGAGCCGATGACGGACGAGAAAGGTGGCCGGCGACTGGGAAGGGTGTGGTGGTCGGAGGCTGGGGAGGGGGTGGTGGCGGTGAGGGCACGGTGGCTGGGGATGGGGCGGCGGAGGTGTGGGCGTGGTGGCTAGGGAGGGGGCGGTGACAGTGAGGGCACGCGGTGAGGGCATGGCGGCGGTGTGGGCACAGTGGCGGTGAGGAGGCACGGCGGCGGTGAGAGAGAGAGAGTGATGAAGAAAGAAGGCTTTACGGAACACATGTAAGACTTCTTTGCCGAGTGCCATGATCTAGCACTCGGCAAAGATTTTTTTTTAATTTAAAACATACTTTGCCGAGTGCCCTAGATATGGCACTCGATAAAGACGTCTTTGTCGAGTGCCAACTGACAAGAACTCGACAAAGAAAGGTTTAATATTTTTAAATTATCTTTGTCGGGTGTCTCACATCTGACACTCGGCAAAGCATTCTTTGCCGAGTGCCGTTCTTGGACACTCGACAAAGTATATTTTTATTTTTTCCTTTTTTCCCAACTTAACTTTTTATGGTGTGTTCCTACACTATGTAGACCTACATGTCCATTTTTGCACAATTATAAAAGTGTTTGCTATAACTATTAAATTTTGTTCGTTTAATTGAATTTTCTCGGAAAATTCAGATTTGAACTGCAAGTCACTCAAAAAATGTAAAACCGTGAATGCAAAAATAATATCCATGTTAGGTAACACAAGTTACGACCAATTTTAGGATCAGACCGGAATTTTCGAGCACCATAATCACTAAACATGACCGTGAACTTGCTATCCAGTTGTTTAAAAAATGTATAAAACACAAACAAAGTCAAAAAATCATGAAACTTGTCCACATATCATAATATCATATGTAAAGGCTGTGATAAAAATTTGAGAATGTTTCGAGAAAGTTGTTACACAGTATGTGTAGAAACCTAGCCAGTCTAAATTGAAACTCTATAATTTCATGTGTAGGTCACATAAGTTTCTACACATAGTGAGTCACAACTTTCTCGAAACATCCTCAAATTTTTATCATAGCCTCTATATATGATATCATGTCATGTGGACAAGTTTCATGATTTTCTGACTTCGTTTGTGTTTTATACAATTTTTAAACAACTGGATGACAAGTTCGCGATCATGTTTAGTGAGCATGGTGCTCGAAGATTCTGGTATGTTCCTGAAATCAGCCGTAACTTGTGCTAAATAACATGCATATCATTTTTGCATGCACAGTTTTCCATGTTTCGAGTGACTTGCAGTTCAAATATGAATTTTTCGAAGAAATTCAATTAAACGAACTAAATCTAATAGTTATAGAAAACACTTTTATAATTGTATCAAAATGGTACATGTAGGTCTACATAGTGTAGGAACATACCACAAAAAGTTTGGTTGGGGAAAGGAAAAAATATAAATATACTTTGCCGAGTGTCCAAAAATGGCACTCGGCAAAGCATGCTCTGCCGAGTGTCAGACGTAAGACACTCGGCAAAGAACCTTCTTTGCCGAGTGCCAACACTCGGTGCTATGCAAAGATAATGGTCGTTAGCTATAGACGGCTGCTGACGGCCCTTTACCGAGCGCCGTCGTTCACCGAGTGTTTGGCACTCGGTAAAGATTTCTTTGCCAAGTGTCTTTATGTGCCGAGAGTTCAGTTCTCGGTAAACGCAGTCATTATCGAGAGTGTAACTTTGCCGAGTGCCCGATAGAAAGCACTCGGCAAAGAGCCAGATTCCGGTAATAGTAGCGAGAGCGATACGAGCAGAGAATAGCAAAACTTGTTAATTATGTCATTAATCCGATCACGGTTCCTCCCCTCTTACACTATTGTGTAAGGAGCCTCATGGGACATGTCCGATGTATTCTGAAAACTACATTGATAGTATTTTTTTAGTCTGCTTTTTAGCAAGCGAACTCATAAATTTTTTGTTAAATATATTAGAGCCTAGGTAGCATATTTCGAAGTGTTTCCAATAAACCCCTTCTCTTTCTCTCACATGTGTCATTTAGCCTTATATGCAATGTATATGAATCTAACACCTAGTGGCACTATATGTCCATGTTGTATGATTAGACTCTCATATTAATAGTATATATCTATCCTAATCCCGATCACACTCTCTATTATGTCTTGATCAACAAAATGCATTAGCTTTATACTATACTTAGAGTACTTGTATTTTGCCTTTCTCATTCCTCATCTTTCCATGTCGAGCACTTGATCATCATTTATTTTCAACCACCATTCCTTTATGGTCAACCTTTGGATGTGCATTTAACCTTATCTCATTCACAACACTTAGAGTAAAGGTTGGTCAACTAGTTGTATCAAATACTGAAATCGCATATGGAGCTTTCAATCCCCCATCCTTCTTGTTAATTGATGACAACCATACAAAGTTAGGAATTTTAAATTTTGAATTACATGTCTAGTTTAGTTACTAGTTTAGTGTGGATTTGAGCAACTTGTCTAGTCATTTTAATCACTTGTGAATTATTTAGACAAGCTTCTCAAATTCTGTTTGATATTGTTTGCTCCCCCTACAAGCATGCAAAGGTTTGAATATGAAGGTTGCATATATGTTGGATTTGTTTTTTTGGAGAAACCAATCTTACCAAATGATGCTAAAGTTTATAGGATATATTCATCCTTAGCACTTGGGGTAGCAAAATCATTATTGCACAAATAGATAATTTACTTTGTTGCATAGATTTTGACTAAGATAGAAATTAGATGCCATGGTTAGAAATAGGTTTTAAGCTACCTAATTCAACCGCTCCTCTCAGGCGTCATGGTGGTCCCTTCGAACGTGAAACACCTTCGCATGGAGGAAGACTTTCTCTTACCAAACTCCTCCATCAATCCCCATTCGCTTTCTCATGCTCCAACGTGGGTGGATGGTCCCTGTCGCTTGAGTGAATGTTGTTTCCCGCCATCCTTGGGAAACTCGGCTAACACCCGACAAAATCATGTGTCCTACAAAATTAAATCAGTGGTAGAGACGGGGAACTACTTGGGGCAAAGGGGTACCAATCAAATACGACACACCCAACAATATATAACACAAGAGACAAGCTACCTAGAATCCAATGTGAGTGTCGTCTGCCACTGAAAACACAAAGTAATTAGACCATGTTAAATTCGCTTTTAAGCGGAGTCAAACCAAAGACCTAAAGTACTACTAAGGCTCTTGACCAACTAGGTTACATGCCCTTTCTTCTACTAACCCAAATGTTGGACATACTAGACAATAAAGTCTCTAAAGTGTATATAAGATATAGGTTGGTTTAGATACACGAGGCTAGTTACTACTTGTCGCTAAAAATTAGCCTAGAGCTAATAAAAAACTTGGTTAGAGCAACTCCAAGAGACTATATACGCTCCAACAGCTTATTTAGATAGTTATCCAAATATATTCAACCATAGTTCTGCGTTTCTCGCTAGCTAAAGATAGAAACATGAATGACTCTCTGGAGTGTAAATAAGGTATAGAAAAACCGTTAAGGATTAGAAAGATATAGAAGAATGTTTTTATGTAAATGACTCTCTGGATGCTAATTTAGAGAGTAAAATTTAGAAATACTCTTGGAGATGCTATTAAATACTATATCTAGCTCACCAATTTAAATATACTAGAGATGATTTCGACTAATTTTTAGCTAGCTACCTTTGGAACTAAACATGTCTACAAAGAAGTTGTTGGAAGGTGAAAAATCTAAAACAAATACAAGATTTTAAAATTTGTTGTAAGGTAAAAAAAAATAAAACGATTTATATTCAAAGGAAGAGCAAATACTCTAAGCACCAGGAAGACGAGAAACTACACCTTATTTTTACGAATTAGAAAACAAATGAGATCAGAAAGGTCATCATTGGGGCAAACGATGCAATAGCTTCGGTGAGAGCAAAGCCCAAAATGGCATAACCGAATGATTGTTTAGCCAATGAAGGATTTCGCGCCACGGAATGAATCGAAGAACTGAGAACGCGTTGGAATTGAATTTTATTTTAATAATTATAATTTAAACAAAACTAATTAAGTTCATATATTTATATATGTAATATATTTATATATTATCCTAAATCATATGAGAGAGATAGTTATATACTATATTTATGTAATAGCGAAGCAAGTAGAAGAGTATGCTATAAGTTGTACATCGAAAAAACAGTATGTAAATCTATAGAATCAATTTCCATCTCTGACCCCATGAATTTGAGATGGACTTATATGATAACTTTAGAAAGTGGTGGAATATCACATTCTAAAATATAGTCTATCCCATTAGTAAGATTTCAATTCCTCAAAATGAGAAACAAACGAAACCTAAAAGTCAACCATACGAATCCAAACATGCATTGTTTATTACTTGAATCCAATATAAACCGTTCATCCTGATTGCAAGGAATTGGATAGCGCCATAGGCTAGCGGTCCCTACCTCCTAACGAAATTGACTTGAATTTGACTCCGCACTCCGCAGCTGATTCTTTCCGCCCGCTGCAGACGGACGGTTCGTTTTTCCTTTGCATGCGCCGCCCTCCGGCCTCCACTTCCCACGCAAACCGCCACCGCCACCGCCACCTCGGGCTCGGCGGCGCCGGCGCCAGCGCCCATGGCGACCCCGTCCCAAGGCATCCCCCTTCGCGCGCTCCTCCTCCTCGCGCTGTCTCTTCTCTCCATCCCCATCGTGTTCCAGCTCCTCCACCGCCCAACTCCCAGTCCCATGCCCCCTCCGCTCCTCCGAATAACGTGCGCCGACGCGGCGTCGCAGTCGCCCCGCGCGAACCCTCCTCCACTCGCCTCCGACGTACCACCACCGGCGCCTAAGCCGGAGGAGGCGTCGGAGCCGACGTCCCTGCGCCACGTGGTATTCGGGATCGCCTCCTCCCGGCGCACGCTGCCGCTCCGTCTCCCTCTGCTCCGGCTCTGGCTGCGCGCCCCCGCGCGCGCCTTCCTCTTCCTGGACGCGCCGGCGCCGGACGCCCGCGACCTCCCACCGGGCCTCGCCCTCCGCGTCTCCGCCGACGCGTCGCGCTTCCCCTACACCCACCGGCGCGGCCTCCCCTCGGCCGTCCGCGTCGCGCGCATCGCCGGGGAGCTCGTCTCCGCGCTGAATCAGCAGGAGGAGGAGGATGTGCGGTGGCTCGTGCTCGCCGACGACGACACCGCCTTCGTCCTCCCGAACCTGCTCCACACGCTGCGCAGGTACGACCACGGCGAGCCCTGGTACCTCGGCGCGCGCTCCGAGTCCGCGGCGCAGAACGCGTTGCACGGCTTCGCCATGGCGTACGGCGGCGCCGGCATCGCGGTCAGCTGGCCGCTCGCGCGCCGCCTCGCGCCCGCGCTCGACTCGTGCGTGCTCAGGTACCCGCACCTCTACGGCAGCGACGGCAGGATCTACGCCTGCCTCGCCGAGCTCGGCGTCGAGCTCACCCACGAGCCGGGCTTCCACCAGGTGCCTGCTTCTTGCATGTACTCTTCCGTATGCTGTTGTTCTGTGATCATGGGATGTTCGACCACATTGGTATCAGCAGTTGCCGTAAAGATTATTTTTTTAGTGTTGTTTGGGTTAGACTGCATGGGTCAGGACTCAGGAGTTTGTGGATTGTCTCAGGAGTTTTCTGATCAAATTGGACTAACCTATGTAGGAGCCAATAAAGTATCCGTGGCACATAACTGTTCTTTCTCCTCGGATGTCTGTAGTACGTGCGGCTTGACAAGGCATCTTGTTGTTTCTTGTTTTTAATATATTCAATTGTTTTTCTGGTGATCTGTTCCAATTTATAATTAGTTTGACTTTCTATAACCTAAGTTTAACCAGCTTTTCATATTTAAATATTATATTTATTACTGATTCTTACTGTGATACTGTCATATCCTTTGTGATATCGTTTGAATTCAATTTAGCATATTTATTAAGTATGACTTTGATTTTTTTATTTTTTCAAAAAAAAATGAATAAGATAAGACGATTAAACTTGACAACAAATAAATGAATTATAATTTGAGACGGAGGAAGTATTAGATATTGCTATCATCTGGTTGTGTGTCTGTGTAGCCCCTGCATGTAGGAAGCATAAGGCTACTACCGGTATGCGGGTCTCTGAAAAATGGAGCTATAAAATAACATCAGATGAACACCTCTGCATTTTTTTTTCTTGTTGATCCTGAATAAAAGCTTATCCTCTTGAACTCTCTTATAGCTTGTTTGGGACCAAAAGTAATGGAGGGCATTGCGGTACCAAAATTTCGTACTATTCAAAATTAAATACAAATTTAAATAGTAAGAGATTTTTGACCCCCTCAATCCTTAATATTACACTCGCTCCCAAATAAGCCCTCAAGAGATGAAGAACCACACATCGTGATGGCTACTGGTTAACTTCTTCCATTTCGTAGTTTGCAGCGCTGAATCTATTCAAAGGTGAGCTGTACATCAACTGATGTTGATGCCTGGGCACTTAAGAAATGGTTAGCATGCATGGTCCACACTGTCGTTTAGGACCACACTAGCACACATCCCTTTCTTGCAACAAAAACCATTGGTCAATACTAGAGCTGCTTGTTGCTGAAGCGCCTGGCACTGCAATTTTTACACAGCAACAACCATTTATCATTGGCTCTGGTATCTATTATGTGTTTTGCTTGTGCTACTTGCAGCAGTTAGCAAAATCTAGAGAACTGCCACTGTAAACAAAACAAAAAAAAAGATTACTTTTAGTTTTATGTCTAGCAGACAGTGTTTAGTCTGCGCATCAAAATCTGAATACCTTGTGCCTCTGCATTCCAGATCGACCTCCACGGGGACATCTCGGGGCTGCTGAGGTCGCACCCTCTGTCCCCTCTAGTCTCGCTACACCACCTCGACCACGTCCACCCGCTCTACCCGGGAACGGACCGGGCGGGGTCGGCGCAGCGTCTGTTCCGGGCCGCCGACGCCGACCCGGCCAGGGTCCTGCAGCAGACGGTGTGCTACGACCGCGCAAGGTCTCTCACGGCGTCGGTCTCGTGGGGGTACGCGGTCCAGGTGCTCAGCGGCAACGTGCCGCTCCCCGACCTCCTCGCCGCGCAGAGGACCTTCGCGCCGTGGAGGAGGGCCGGCGGCCGCGGCCGCGGCCGCAACGCCACGGACGTGCTGTACATGTTCGACACCAGGCGGTACCCTGGAGACGAGTGCAGACGGGGGGCGCTGTTCTTCCTCGAGAGCGTCGCCGTTGCTCCGGCCGGGGAGGAAGGCGGGACGGCGACGGTGACCACGTACGGGAGACTGGCGCCCAGGAAGTGCCCGCCTGGCTTGGTCCCGCTGAAGGGCCTGCGTCTGGTCAAGGTCACGTCGGGACGGCTGCGGCTGGCTCCTGGGAAGGTATGAATTGAATATAAGTTAAAGCATCGATGGTTGCTTGAGCTGCATTGCTTAGGGCTAACATCTTGAACCCTCCCTGACCGTTTTCTCCAGGCGTTAAGACGTCATTGCTGCGACATCGCGCCTTCTTCGTCTGATGCTAGCATGGACATCAACATCAGAAGGTGCAAAGACGATGAGCTGATCGCCATGCATTCATAGGCATTCTTCGTTCGTTCATAGCAGGTCATCATCGTCTGCCCCGGTAATGTCATTTTGATCTGGGTGTTTTCCCAGCTGCGACCAGGTAGTAGTACATACAGGAGAGAGAGAGAAAGGATACAGATAAAAACGTAGCAGTATAAACAGACAGACAGACAGACACGGATCAGGTAGCATCTTTTGTTTTGTTTAGCTCCCTTTCAAATCAAAAAGGCAGAGCTGGAGGGGGCATCAGGATGTATCCTTAGTTTAGGCACGTTATTCATTTTTAACCGTAGTTCTGCGTCCTCCTCAATTCTACACTTGCTGCACAAAAACTACTCAGCAATGCCACCATCTCCATTTCTTACACTTGGGACCCACCACCACCAACGTCGTTTCCCCAATCTTCTCTGTCATTCCCCAATCTCTCTGCCATCAGCTCGCAGCCTTCGACCACCGCCACGCTCTAGCTTCCCATTCCAGCTCACGCTCCCGCCCAGTCGCGCACCATCGTCGTCTGACCGTGGTCCGTAGTTCTAACATGTAATAACATCGGATATTGGTTGTATTTACCAGGTAGTAAAAAATAAGGTTGGTTCCATTTGATACAGCTTATTCAGATCGCCTAGAAAGTTTAGGTAAACCGCGCAAAGACTTGAGCACACACCAAATTTTGGAGAACAGAAAACATCATCTCCGCATCAACTAGACGACTAGTAGATGGTATTGTGCTCAGTGAGCTTTTAAGGAGGCATCTTGTGGGGTGTTGTGGTAGGTTTGGAGTCGCCATCGCCTAGATAACAAAAATACGATTGAAACATACTCTCTCCGTCCAAAAATATTTGTCGCCATAGTATTAATGCACGTGCCGGTCTAACTTTCTCACATTTGACTAGATTTATAAAAAAAATAGCAACATTTGTGTTACCAACATTTGTGTTGGGCATCCAGGGACGGGGTGCCCAAAGAAAGCCCAAGGAGACTCTTCGGAAGCGGACGAGCAAATCACTGCCGAACAACCTTACAAGGCGGAGCAGACGACCACGTCTCTACCGAGCAATCTTGCGAGGCGGAGCGGACGACCAGGTCCCTGCCGAAAAACCTTGCGAGGCGCAGCGGGCGACTATGTCCCTGCCGAGCTACCTTGAGAGATGGAGTGGGCGATAAGGTCCTTATCGAGCAACCTTGCGAGGCGGAGCATACGACCGATTCCCTACTGACCAACCTTGCGAGGTGGAGCGAGCGACCAAGTCCATACCGAACAACCTTGCAGGCGGAGTGGGCGACCAGGTCCCTGCCAAGCAGCGGGCGACCAGGTCCCTGCTGAAAAACCTTGTGAGGCGGAGCGGGCGACCACGTACCTGCGGAGCATCCTTGCGACATGAAGCGGGTGACCAGGTCCCTGCCAAGTATCCTTGCGAGGCGGAGCGAGCGACCACGTTCCTGCGGAGCAACCTTGCGAGACGGAGTCGACTAGGTCCCTACCAAGCAACCTTGCAGTTCCTGCCGAACAACCTTGTGAGATGGAGCGGCGACCAGATCCCTGCCGAGCAACCTTGCGAGGCGAAGCAGACGACCAAGTCCTTGTTGAACAACATTGCGAGACAGAGCAGGCAACCAGGTTCCTACCGAGCAACCTCGCGAGGCAGAGCGGGCAACCGAGCAACCTCGCGAGGCGGAACGGGTGACCAAGTCCCTGCCGAGGAACCTCGCAAGGCGGAACAGATGACGAAGTCCCTGTCTAGCAACCTCGCAAGGCGAAGCGGACGACTAGGTCCCTGTCGAGCAACCTTACCATAGGGACGAACAACCGAATCCCACGCTAGTCTAACTAGCGTAAGGGAGGGTCGACCCAATGATGCGAGCCCACGTTAGCAAGACAAGACGGGTCATCACCAAACTACGCCCCGGGCTTGGGTACAACGTCGAAAGGTCCCCGACGGACATCAGATGACACCTCGCTACATATTGTCTCAGGCAAAACCCCCACCAACGAGTGGGGCCAGTCAATCCCACTCGGAGGGATCTCAGCATCAGTCTCTACAATGACCGGTATACCGGAAAAGCTGTAATGAATACCCCATACCAGTGTCTGCCTACGCATGCCAATAGGTGACGTAGGTCCGTGACGACGGATGAAGACGCGCTACTCACGGCCACATCGTGAGGCTGACCCGTGGGGTCCACCACGCACCATTACAAAGGATGTCATCATAGGTCTCGCTATAGGGACCCGTACGACAAACGAGCAAGATGATACGCTGCGCCAGGAGTACGACTACGCATGACCCTACAGATTACATCAGGAGCACTACATCAAACCAAGGGGTGGATGACCCTCATACCTATAGAGAACAGAACACCTCTGTAAAGGCCCTACCCTTGAGATATAAAAGGACATGGCTCGCTCCTTCGGACACACAAGCGCACAAGTTGTAACACTTTTCATCGAAATACTACAATCAATACTACACTGGAGTAGGGTGCGAACTCGAATCAGTATAAACCCCGTGTCCCAAGTCCATTGTTCGAGTCCCATCGATTCAGCATTCGGAGTTTGCGCTAGCATCCCACCGAACACAAATTTTATTGTCTTCCGATTTCCGAAACCACGACAATTTATCTTAAATAATTTTACTATAAAAGTATATCAAATATCTATCTAATGATACTAATTATGTATTATAAATACTAATATATTTTTATATATATTTAGTCAAATTTCACAATAGCTGACTCTTCGAAAAGTGAGAATGACATGCATTTTAGACAGAGTATGTTACAAGACTTTTGTGCTTTAAACATATTGCTACACTGGTCAGTTTTAGACACATGGGCGAATTTAGCAAAACAATATCTTGTCATTTTTTAGGGTGCTTGGCCTTGGCCTCGGTCTCACCTCACCATTGCATAGCTCACTGTTTCATTTCATTCAACCGTGTACAGCATCTCATAAGGCTGAGTCCAGTGCACAGCCTCCCTCTCGCCCCTGCCACGTCAGCTCTCGCCTCCACTCTCGCCTCTGCTGCTCCAGTGCACAGGCTGCAGCAGGCTACAGCCTCAGGCTATAGCCACATCAGCTTTTCTATTTCAGAATTAAGTAATTCACGTGGATTTATTTCAACGCTCAGAAAACACACAACATAATATTTTTTATTGAATTAAAAATTACAAATTGCGTAATGATTAAAATAAAATTACATGACGATTTAAAAATACATAATAATTAATAGAAAATTATATAAATCTAATGATTATTATGTCCCCATACATGTTCAACCAAATCATTTAGTAGTTGTGTATACATCGATGTGTCCGTCATCTCGTTGTCCATTTGAATCCTAGCTGCTAGGCTCGGGGTTGCATTGTAGTAGATCGACAGGCCGACTGTAGAATCAACTGTCTCATATGTCTCGTCTAAATCAGCATCACACTCGTCATCAATGATCATATTGTGCAAAATGACACATGCACGCATGATCAAACCAAGAGTACGTTGAGAGTAAGAACGTTGATGAAGCCTGCGCCGAAAGTAATTTGGAGGATACACACAGTCATCGGCGAAGTAGTCTTGATGAAGCCGATCATGGGCAGACTCACGATCACGATTGATGTAGCGTCGACGACGCTTGGGCCGGCTCGATGACTCTTCATTGAGGTTGAGCATAGCCTCCTCCATGGCTGCTTGCAATGCATTGCACATTGCCCCTTCGGCTCCTTCACTTGAGTTTGTGCTCGAGGAAGACATGACGTGAAGATGAGTAGAAAAGGCGAGTTTGGAAGAGAGAAATGAGATGAAATGGTGTGTGGAATGAGCTCCACCCGGGTAGGGATATATATAGAGGGATTGGGGATGAAATTTGTGATTTTTTGCAATTTTTTTTCGAATTTTTTGGACTCCAAACGGTCAAAAACGGCTAGTTGCAACGGCTAGCACACATGGACCAATCAGATCGCGACACGTGGACCAGTCAGATCGCGCCACGTCGCTCTCGCCCGCGCTCTCGCCCCGCCAGTGTCTCGCCTCGCTCTCGCCTCCCTCTCGCCCGGGCGGGCGCTCCAACGCGGGTGAGAGCGAGGCGATACCGCCCGCTCTCGCCGGGCGTGAGCGCCGTCGCCCGGCGACCCTCTCTCGCCCGCGCGCGGGCGGTAGCGGCTCTCTCTCGCCCGTGCTACCGCCCGCGTTGCCACCAGCCTAACTAGTTACTGTGGAAATAATAATGTCTCTGTTCTAAATATAAATTTTGCTTGTGTCACAAACATGTCAAATATAAAAATATATATGGCGTAGATAGATAATATGACACTGTTGCTATGGAGAATAAGAACGAACATTCTTCTTTCCACCACGAAAATTGTACAGCCATTAAAGGGGTAGCAAGCAGTAGCCTCTAGCAGGGCACCTCGCCACGGATATCACAGCTTCCTTGGTCACCAACAGACTATCATGCCCATCTCCAGCGAAGCGTGGATATAAACGTGCAAAACACTGTCTTACACTATAAACTGTACTGTTTACAGAATAAAATTTGAAATAGGGAGTAAGATAGAGAATAGGATAGAGAGGCTGCTGAAGATAGCCTAAGAACATCAGTTATACCCCATCAATGGATCGACAACAACTAGTTGCGGCTAATCCACATGGTGTGAGCAGGACCAGCCCCATCAAGGCGATCATGCGACAGGAGGGCACGCCTCACTGTCCTTCGAGGTGTCAACCTCTGAAGGCGGCATAAACTGCCACATTGGGTACCCTGGGTAACCGACAAAGGGCATCATCAGCTTCTGCCCTGCAGCTTGGCCCTGGGCATGGAATGGAGCTAGGGGCGCCTGGGCGAAAGGCGCCGGCATCAGGGTCGGATGGGGCATGTAGGCTGGAGCCGATGCCATCAGCTTCATCTGGTGCTCTAGACTCTCCTTCTCCAGTTTCAGTTTCTGCTTCTCGTCGCGAAGCTCGTCCTTCTCGGCCTGGAATTTGAAGAAACAGGAACAGATTCATAAATGTTAACAAGAAATAACACGGGCATGCTCACGCCATAAAAGGACAATGTTTTATATGTGAGTGAGTTAACAGTATTAACAAGAAGTAGCTGAATAACCTTTAGTTCCTTAATCTTTTCTTCGAGGCTGCCATTAATCTCCTTCAGTTGCTGTGATTCTGAACGGAGCTGAATAACCATGCGAGTAGCATCGCTTAGGATGGCAGCTTTGTCAGCTTTCACTGGCTTCCCAGGTTCTAATGCAGACCCCAGTTCAAGAAACCTAGAAATCATAAGAAATAATAAACGTATGCCAATGACATGGCAATCCACCTTTGGTACTCAGTGCCAGCAAAATTGTGTTTACGGTCTACCTGTCATTCAGCTTGTTCCTCCTCATTCTTTCCCTGCAAGCTTTAGATGTTGGCATATCACTGGATCCTGACCGTAAACTGTAAGTTGCAATAGAGTTAAGAATGGTGGCTGCATACAGCACGGCGGCAATATGAATTTTCTTTAAGTCGTAGAGCGAAACAACAGACACACCGTTTACTGCTGCCAGGCTCCTTGAAGATATCATTGGGCTCCTTGAATGCATCATTGACGTTTACATAGCTGCCCACTTCCACACTGTAAAATATAAGGGTGATTAGCAGCTCCAACTGTACATGAACTTTTTTTCGTATTTGGCTAGTACCTGTTCTCAACCAATTAACTGGAAACCATTCATGGACGAAAGTAATCAGACAACTAGCTACATGTAAGGCATTGAATTCTGAGCATATGGAGTGGACCGCTTTCAGTAAAGCAAGAAAAAAAAAGGTCAAACAACAAGATCACTGCAAATTACCCTCAAAATTAATATCATAGCAGCATCAGCGCATACATGACAGGAGAAGATGAGAAGTTGTATCTTTGGCTCTCCAGTCAGGTGTCACGATTCCATTTCCATCCATGGCCGAGCAGCACATGACATCCCATCACTCGCAGCCACACCACTTATCATCAAGACTGGTAGTACAATCGCCATCAATCAATGAAAACATCCATCTCAATCGTTTGAGCAAATCATTGGTCATAATCACACATAATACATCCGTTCCACTGTCAAGCACAGTCACGGAAACACGAGAACAAACCTACCAAGGCAAGTTATCTTGCAGCGCGCAAACTCAGCAGCCTTGTTTTTTTAGGAAACCATTTTTTTTGTTTGGGAACTCTAATCTAATTTAACCTGTACAAAAGCAGCCTCGGCAGGTTTATAGCACGAGCAACAGACCGGAAGATCCGCTGTGTAAAGAAACAACCTCTACAGATCAGACGCCTCCAAGCTCATGCATCTAGTAGACTACTACACAGCCCAAATCCCCAAAACAATTCATCCGCCCGTCACGATTCCACAATATACTCATCGCAAAGATACGGAACGCCGGGGTCACGGGACCGGTCGCCAGGACCGTACGGCAAACAAAGCATCCGTGCCTTCCGGAACTAGGAGGTGGCGTGGGGAAGGGAGGAATCGGTCGGTCGATCTGCGCGGACCTGGGGTTGGAAGACGACGGGGACGCGTCCCACGGGAAGGCCCCGCAGGCCGCGGCGGGCAGGTCGTCGAGGATGCCGCAGTCGAGGAACCAGTCGTCTCCGGTGCCGGCGCCACTGTCCGCCGGGACAGGGGGGAGAGACATCGCCGCCGCCGAAGGGACGGACCCTTGTGGGGAATGGGATGGGTATATTCGTGGATCTCTTGGTGGCTCGCATCGCGGACCCGAGTCCCGAGATTAGGAAGGCGAGCCGTGGTATGGATGACAGGTGGACCCGGTCGCGTTTCGCGCCCGTGGTTGGTGGACGGTGATTTGCCTTGTCTTTTTTTCTTTTCCTTTTCTGCGTGGACGAAAGAGCAGGTGAGGTGAGGGTGGTGACGTGGTGTGGCTGGAGAACAGCGGGATGAAGGCACGGCACGGACCGAGTCTGTGCTAGCCACGACCCAAATAGGCACGGCATAATCAGACCTACGAGCCATTCGAGTCGGACCTGCACAGTCCTGTGTGCCTGTTCAGAGGCCCAGGCACGACCCTTCGGGCTGTTTTTCGGGCTGTGCCAGCCCGGAAAGCCCAGGCCCAAAAGTAGTTCAGGCCAGCCCGAAGCTTGGTAACAGAAAACTCAGAATTCACCACAGTTTAACTAGAAAACAAAGATTAAACTGAATTTCGTATGCACAGTTTAAACATTCAAGTATTCAACACAGTTCAACAAAATATACACAAATATTAAGCTGTTAGTGCAATGCTGTCTCATTAAAAACCTTTCTAGGTAAAACTCACACCTCGTGAGAAACCCTAGAAAGGAAAAAAGAGTACGGCCAGCTCAGTTTATAATTCAAATGTTCAAAGTTATTACAATTTACAAGCCAAAGTATCAGGACAGATCAAGCCAAAGTATCAGGACAGAATGACATATCAAGACAAAGTGTCAGTAGCACCAGCACCTTCATCCAGCCAGAGGTCCTTGAAGGACTCCTCTAATTCATTGTCCACCACAGCATGTTGTGCCCGATGTTGGCATAGCTCCCAGTCTTTAATGCACGCCAATATCTCCACTGTCTCTGAGTTCAAGCGCCGTCGTCGATCCTCAAGAATCCTGCCAGACAAACTAAAAGTAGACTCCGAAGAAGTAGTTGAGGCAGGAACAGACATAATGTCTCTAGCCATAATTGAAAGAATTGGATAGGTTAGTTTATGCTCATGCCACCAATTTAAGATATCAAAATCATCCTCATAGGCAGCCACATTGTCACTATCAAGGTAAACAGTTAGCTCACAAATACCCACACCAGGTCCACTACTACCTGAAGAACCTGATGCAGTTGAGGATCTAGAAGCACCTATTCCTCCAAAAATTTTACCCCAAGCCTGTTTTCTCTTACCTGTCATACCTGATTGATGTGTGGTTCTAGATGGCCTAGCAGCACCAAACTTAGTTTCATACTTGGCATATAGCTTATACAACTCAGTCTTAACATCAGCAAAATAAGTATTATAATTATAATTGTTAGATTGAGAAAGCAGTTCAAGAACATTATACAAACCCCTCATTTTAGCTCTAGGGTCTAGAACAAATGCAAAGGAATATAACATTGGTATAGACTTCCAGTACTTCATGAACTTAGCTTTCATTGGAACAACAACATCACTTAGATTAGTATCATGTTCATGTTCATGCAGGTGGCTAGCAAATTCAAGTATGTGGTGGATAACCAAAGGACTGGTGGGATAATAAACACCAGACAAGACAACAGTTGATTCATAAAACAGCTCAAGGAACTCCAAAACCTTTTCAGCTACATACCAATGTTGTTCATTCAGTAGAGGATAGCCATAGTGTGTATTAATGAACACAGAAAACACAAACTTATATGGCAAGAGATGTTTTAGCATAAGATAAGTTGAATTCCATCTAACATCCATGTCTAAACCAAATTTTCTAGGTCTACAACCTTTTGCTTTGCAGTAATTACTAAATGAACCAATTCTCTGGTTAGAAGAGTTTAAGAAATTAATAGCAGTCCTAAACACATCTAAATAATCCTTAAGCCTTTTCAAGCCACATTTCACTATTAAGTTAATAATGTGACAGGCACAACGCTGATGAAGCACACTATAAGTTTTGTTACTAGTATCTGTTGGATCAACATCAGCACCCAAATAACCAGCAAGCATAGGTGACAATGTGAACATGGCAGTTGAATTAGAAGAAGCATTATCTAAGGTAACAGAGAACACTTTATCAACCATGCCAAAGTATTGAATCACACAAGCAATGCGTTCAGCAATGTTAACACCATTATGAGACACTTGGATCAATTTAAAGCCTATCACACACTTCTTTAACTCCCAATCAGCATTAACAAAATGAGCAACAACAGTAATGTAGTCTTCCTTGGCATTACCAGACCATATATCAGAAGTCAAGTAAATAGAAGACACAGTAGGAAAAACAACATCTTTTAAGTTCTTTAATTTGTCATTGTATAACTTAACCAAGTCTCTAGCAGTTGTAAACCTAGATACTCTAACATATCTAGGGTTGTGAGCATGCTGAATGTAATCATCCCAAGCATTTGTGTCAGCTATCCCTAAAGGAAGAGCAAGTCTAGTTTGAACCATAGCACCATGATCAGACTTCTTTTTACATGATTTCTGGTGCCTAAGCAAATGTTCAGTGCCAGCATTAGAATTAGCACTCAACCTAGCTTTGCAAAATTTGCAAATACCTGCAATGCGCACCTTCTTACCATTACGCTTTTCTATGACTTCAGTGAAGTCATCCCAAACAGCAGATCGACGTTTACCAGTGCTAGAAGAAGTCAATGAATCAAGTTCATTAGAGCCAGCATCATCACTTACCGGCCCGGGATATGAGTGTTACCGACACCGAACAAGGCAGCAGCATCATCTCCCATGGCGTCGACGTCATCGGGAAACTGCCCTAACTCAACGAGCTCCTCGTTGATGGTTCTAGGGTACCGACCGTTGTCGTCGTCATCATCCATAACTGACTTCTATCTCGGCACCATACCTCGACGCAGTGGTCTCGGGGACCGTAATTAGGGGTACCCCCAATGCACCTTAATCCGGCTGGAAAACATCTTCAGAACAAACCATAAACGACCGATAAAGCGCGGGCTTCGTTTATCAAGGGACGCGACCTCATCCGAGCCCAGCCTCGGGCAAGGGCAGTAGTCCTGGACGAATTCACGCCTCGCCCGAGGGTCCCCTCAGTCTGCAGACGCACCCTCGGCTCACCCGAAGCACAACTCGGACAGACTTTGTCGTGCAGCGACCTCATCCGAATCGCCTTACCAACCGACCGTATCGCATGCGCATTTAATGTGGGGATCACCTGACACCTTATCCTGACACGCGTGCCTCAATCGGCAAGGTCGAAGTGACCACAGTCACTTCGCCCCCCTTTACTGACCATTCTAACAGGAAAACAGCGTTGTTCACCCCGCTCCGGCAACTGCGCCAGCCACCAGGGAAACGCTAACAACGGCAAGTCACGACCTCCCTCGAGTTTGGCCTCGGGCACAACAGGGAGCTCCGCCTCGCCCGACCCCGGCCTCGGGAGAAGGTCTCCGCCTCGCCCGACCCTAGGCCTCGGCCTCAACCTCGGCCTCGGGAGAAGGTCTCCGCCTCGCCCGACCCTGGGCCTCGGCCTCAGCCTCGGCCTCGAAGGAGTCGCCGCCTCGCCTGACCTCGACCTCGTATCAGCTACGCTACTGGGGATCCATCATTGCCCTACCCTTAGCTAGCCGCCTCAGGCTACAAAGGAACAAGACCGGTGTCCCATCAAAGTTACCCCGATAACAGGTAATGATGGCTCCCCGCGTGCGCCCATGACGTCGGCTGCTCTCAACCCCCTACGAAAGCAAGGAAACGTCAACAGGATTCATACCGCACCATCAGCTATGCTACTACAGGGCTCAAGGCGCTCCTCCGACGGCCACGTTATTACCTCTATAGGGCTCAAGGCACTCCTCCGATGGCCACATCGGTACATCTATAGGGCTCAAAGCGCTCCCCCGACGGCCACGTTATTATCTGTATAGGGCTCAGGGCACATCCCTGCCAGCCACGTTAGCTCCAAGCTACACCCCCATTGTACAGCTAGGCATCTCCTTGTGTCTATAAAAGGGGGTGTCCAGGGCCCCACGGAGGGGAAAAAAAGGGGACGAGAGAAGGAGACAAAACGTGCAACGTACGAACACATGGACGCACGACGCTGACGAGTGGAGGCAGCCAGAGTAGGAGAGACGCGGTACAGGCAGCCTCAGACGGCTCGGCTCGAGGCTGAACCCTCTCCTCTCTCTCTCGCTCTCCCGCAACGCTTGTAACCCCTACTGCAAGCGCCCCCTGGTGCAGGATAATATAAGCCTCATCCCATCGCTTGTGTTCCATCTTGCATCGACCCATCTGGACAGGGGCACGCGACACTAAAATTTACTAGTCGGTATGGCTGAGGGCCCCCCGGGTCCGAAACACCGACAGTTGGCGCACCAGGTAGGGGCTCACTGCGTGTTAACGAATACTTTCCCGTTGAGTTCCAGATGGGTAGCTTTCAGCAGCCTCTTCAGCCCGGGATAGTGCTCTGCTTCGGAAGTCTCGAGTTCATGTCCCTCGACGGCAGCTACGACATGGTATTGCTCCCTTCGCAGCACGGCAACGACGACGGTCGTCGGCTCGCCCGGCGGAGAAGAACTCGATGATGACGGCATCTCCCTGTGGTAGAAGAGGAACACCCGGGTTTACCCTGCCACCCTCCTCGCCGGAGGAGACGGAGACGGGGCAACCGTGGCCAGGCAGGAGGCGGCACCTCATCGGCTGTCAATCCAGAGCGAATCAACGACACCGGCACCCCTGTGGGGGACATGTCGGGTGTTGTCCTCGCACCTGAGACAACGACGAATGTCGCCTCCCCGCAATGGGCCAACCTCAAGCGGACTGATGACGCCATCACCCTCGCAAAGGACTTGCTGGGCGTTAGCCTCGTACCTGCGATAACGGTGCAGTCTATCCCCGATGCGACTTCACCACCGTCCATCGACCAAAAGGTACCGTCCGTTTTCCACCCTATTCCCTTTAGATTCAGTTTCGATCCACCAAGTGACCCCGCTTCGGTGAGCGCTTTCGCTAGGGCATATCCTGACCTTCCGGGGTACCATATGTGGTCCTCTTGGGACCGACTGACGACCGTCTCAACCTCCGGACCCACGGGTTCCGAGGAAGAGGACGACCCCGACGTCAGTTGGGATTTCTCCGGACTTCGTGATCCCGGTGTCATGCACGACTTCATGTCCGCATGTGACCACAGCCTCTCCGGCTGCTCTGATGATGGTCACTGCCTTGACGACGAGGGTTGCGACCCAACTCGCGAGTGCTACCACATCGATCAGGAGGATCACGACGAAGAAAACCACCTCGGTATGCCAGGAAGTGTTGGCGCCCTTGCACCTGTGTCTCGTGTTGAGATCCCGCGGGAGCTAGCCGTGGTCCAAGTCCCTGCAGGGGGGGTCAGGACACACAGCTTGAGCAACTCCGCGAGACACAGGCCAAGCTCGACGAAGAAGCGGGGCGACTTGTGCAGCTCCGGCAAAACATCGAGCAGGAGTGGGCAGGCCAGGCACTCACTGGAGGAGTGCGTCATCGGGCCCAGGACGTCTAGCGCCGTATAGTTGATGATGCCAGGGTGATGCCGCCCCGGGCCTTCAACGGGGCTGGCCAGAGCCTAGCCGCAGCAGCAATGTTGCTTCGAGCGATGCTGGAGCCATCCACCACCGAAGGGCGACGTATCTAGGGCGAGCTCAAGGGCCTCCTGGAGGACGCCGCTGTCCGACAAGCCGAGAGCTCTGCCTCCCGGAGGCGAGGAGACCCCTCGGAGCATCATGCAGCGCCCTCCGGACGCATGCGGGAGGCCTCGGTCCACACTGAGCGCACACGGGACGTGACGCCTGCAGCCCCGGAATGCCTCAGCGCCAAGCAACACCGCCGCCACCGTCGAGCCTGCCTCGAGGAGAAGGTGCACCGAGGCTACCATCCCAGGCGCGGGGGACGCTACGACAGTGAGGAGGATCGAAGCCCCTCACCCGAGCCACCGGGTCCACGAGTCTTCAGCCGGGCCTTACGACGAGCGCCATTCTCGGCCCGGTTCCGAGCCTCGACTACCATCACCATGTACTCAGGGGAGACAAGACCAGAGTTGTGGCTTGCGGACTACCGGCTGGCATGCCAGTTGGGAGGGGCGGACAACGACAACCTCATCATCCGCAACCTCCCCCTTTTCCTCTCCGACGCTGCTCGGGCCTGGCTGGAGCATCTGCCTTCTGCGCAGATCTCCGACTGGGACGACCTGGTCAAGGCTTTCGCTGGAAATTTCCAGGGTACATACGTGCGCCCTGGGAACTCATGGGATCTCCGAAGCTATCGCCAGCAGCCAGGGGAATCAATGCGAGAATACATCCGGAGGTTTTCGAAGCAGCGCACCAAGCTGCCCAACATCACCGACTCGGATGTCATCGGGGCATTCCTCGCTGGCACCACATGCCGAGACCTGGTGAGCAAACTGGGGCGCAAGACTCCTACCAAGGCGAGCGAATTGATGGACATTGCCACCAAGTTCGCCTCTAGTCAGGAGGCGGTCGAAGCCATCTTCCGGAAAGACAAGCAGCCTCAGGGAGAGCAGAAAGAAGACGCCCCCGAGGCGTCCGCCCAGCGTGGCGCGAAGAAGAAGGCCAAGAAGAAGGCACAAGCGAACCGCAACGCTGTCGACACGGATCTCGTCGCCGCTACCGAACACAGTGTAGGAAACGGGTGACGCCTAAGAGGGGGGGTGAATTAGGACTTCTAAAACTTTTACTAAACTAGACCACAATTAAATCCCTAAAGCAAAACCTATGCAAATAATCAAACTAGAGAGTGCAATCTAGGTTCTGTCTAAGTGTTGCTATCTCTACCACAAAGGCTAAGTTTCAATCTACACTAAATGAGTATGAATATAAGATTGAAACTCAAATGCTTAATATAAATGCGAAAACTTAAAGAGCAAAGTAGAGAAGCAAACTCTCGTGGATGACGCCGGTATTTTTACCGAGGTATCCAGAACCACGCAAGGTCCTGACTAATCCTCGTTGGTGCCCCTACGCAAAGGGAAGCCCACGCGAGGGCCAAGCACCACGGTCGAGTAACTCCGTAGAGAGCCGCGGGCCTTCTCCATGCTCAAGTGGTGCTCCGCTTCCGGCTCCTCTCGGACGCTCCCCGCCGTCTCCACTATCGAGCTTCCGCCCGAAACGCCGCGGGCCTCATTCCCTCTGGTACACAATGGCGGCCGTGACACAGACGCGGTTGTCACGGTCTCGCAAGACTCTCGCCCCACTCGGTACAATTACAACGACTCACACAAGAGCCGAGGGGTTGTGTGGTTTTACAAAACTCACTCAACTAACTAGGGTTCACCTAGAGCAAGCGCTAAAGCGGTCTAACTAACCTAAGTACTTCGCAAAGCACCTACGCTAATCACCGAGTGATTCTATTAAGCACTTGGGTGTTTGAGCTCTTTGAAATGTGCACTATATGTCTTGGTATGTTGCTTGGGCTCCCACACTTGAGAATGGCCGGTTGGGGTGGCATTTATAGCCTCCAATCCCCAAACTAGTCGTTGGACAGAAAGCAACAACTTTCTATCGTCGGGTGCACCGGACAGTCCGGTGCACCACCGGACAGCCACTGTGCTATGTCCGGTGCACGCCACGTCAGCAGACCGTTGGCACCTGTAGCAGTCGACCGTTGGATCCGACCGTTGCCGTCTGTCTGGTGCACACCGGACAGACCGGTGCTCCACCGGACAGACCGGTGCTATAGCCAGAGAGCGCCTGTTTGTGGCCTCTCTGCGTAGACTGTCCGGTTGTCCCACCGGACAGTCCGGTGCACACCGGACAGCACTGTCCGGTGCGCTACCAGGCGCTGGCTGACAGCCCGCTTCTTGGATTCCTTCGCTGATTTCTTCGGGCTTCTTTTGTTTTTGAGCATTGGACTCCTATGCATCTTTTTATGTCTTCTTTTGAGGTGTTGCATCCTCATTGCCTTGGTCCAATTCTCTTCGCATCCTGTGAACTATAATTATAAACACTAGCAAACATATTAGTCCACAGGTTGTGTTAATCATCAAACACCAAAACTCAATTAGCCAAAAGGCTTGGGGTCCATTTTCCTTACAATCTCCCCCTTTTTGGTGATTGATGACAACACAACCAAAGCAAGCAAATAATACAAATATTTGAATTAAAATGTGCAATCTACTTGCTAAGATGCATGATTGTCCCCACAATGTGATATTATGGACTTAAGCCTCCCCCTAACTCCATAATTCACTTACTTCCTGTTTTAGGACCAAATAACCAAAACCACTTGAAAAACCATTTGTAGATATAAAATTTTAGAATTTCTAGTGTTTGGTGTTTTGTTTGATATAGTTTTCATTGCTTTGGTCCCTAAACTTCTCCCCCTTTGGCATCAACCACCGAAAAGGAAGACATTAAAAGCATGTAGGAAGTAAATAAAAGCTTGCCCTCATATCATATGGTACCATTTGAAGGATACTAAATTGAACCACATGAATGATATCAGTTGAAAGAATTACTCCCCCTAAACGAGTGTTCTTTTTAGAAAGAAGTTTCTCCCCCTTTTTAGAGATGAAGAAATACTCCCCCTGACAGAGATCCTCTACTTAGGAAAAAGCATGAGAAAAATTAGAGGTGCAAGACATGATTTGAAAAGACTAACTTCCCTTATGCATAAGTAACAGAATATGAGTTAACTACTTATGCATTTTTAGCAACATGGAAGTATATGATATGAAATATAGTCTAATCAAACATTGGAGAAGACATGTAAATGGTACTAGATGTAGTCTCAAAAGATACCAATTGAAGGTCAATGGTGAGCTTGAGAGACATGAGAGTTCTTGGAAATTTTGCAGTGGAAGATTGTTGTCTTTCTCTGGGGACCTTATTTTCCTTACAATGAGACTATCACATGAAATAGACTTGAAAAGGTGTTAGTCTCAAAGTATTAGATTATAGAGTAACCTCCCCCTGAAGATGTGCATACAAGTTTTGAATACTTGTAGGAGACATGCACTTTGATTTGATATCAATAGGGGCAAATTATCCATAATCTGAACTTGGGCACATATAAGTTAAATGATACACCTTGTAGAAATCAAAAAATTTCAATTGATGCATCATTTACTATGGAGTGATATAGAAGCTATGTGCCGTGCTTTTAACTAAACATTTTAAGCCATGTAGGTTTGCTTAAGTATATAAATTGAAAGCAAGCAGTCCTACCATATGATTTACCTAGTATGCATAATTTTAAACAAAAGTAAGTAACAAATGTAATACTAGGCAAGAAAGGTAAACTAGATACAAGGTAAATAGATACGCATATCTAAAAACAAGAAATACAATAAATCTAGTTACCTTAGTCATGGGTGGGAAATTTGGGTCCAAAATTTTCATTAACCCACTTGGCAATAAACTTGATCCAATATGATGTATCCCATGATATACATCCCAACTTTGCCAAGTCTCCAAATTTCCCGATGACCTTCGGTCCACTCACTTCCCTTTCGGGATCCAAACCTTCTTGGTGCTTTTCATGGTTAAAATTATTTCCTTTGGCACCCAGATACGTTTGGCCCCCCTTCCCTTTGTTGGCTTGCTTGTTGGCATTGATTGCTATCACCTTTCCATTCTTTTTCTTTTTGATCAAATATGGTGTAGCAGTCTTTTTGTCCACCTTCTTGATGTAGGTGTTGGAGATTTTGCTTGATGGCTTTTGCTTGAGCTTTTGCCTTTGTTTATCCCTGATCATCGCCTTGCATTGGAAAGACTTGTGGCCTTCCATGTGGCATAGCCTACAAATCACAATTTCTCCCTCTACAGGCTTGTTCACTCCCGTAGTGGTGTTATCCTGTGGAGGTCGGATTTGTTTGGCTTTGCCTTTCTTGTCATACAAAGCCTTTCCAAGGCGAGCCACTTCTTGCTTTAATTGTTCATTTTCCTTTGCAACCTCATCCGAACATGTTTCTACAACAATATTCTCAACAATAACTTGGTTGCAGGGGTTAGAATCATCAATTAAATTAAAGCAGGAAGTAGAAACATCTTTCTTAATAATTTCAGGTATTTCAACTAAAGATGCTGCTGGGGTGCTACCAATGTTTTCTAGCTTAGTAGTTAGCTCATTATTGTGTATGCTAAGAATTTCTATTTTCTCTAGCAATTTTCAATAGCTTCTTGGGAGCTAGCTAACTTAGCCTTAAGTTTTTCATTCTTTTTAATAAGGCTATCATCGGTAGCAGTGGATGGAGCACTAGATTCTAATAGCTCAATTTTAGTTGATAGCTCACTATTTAAGTTTGCAAAAGTTTCAAATTTTTCTAGCAAACCTTTGTAATAATTTTGAGAGCTAACCAACTTATTTTTCGAGGTTTTAAGTTGAGCTTTTTGTTTAGTGCAAACATCCTGAAAAAATTCAACGGCTTCCGCAAGCTCATCTATGGAGGGCTTTCCCTCACCTTCATCATCACTACTGCTATCATCACTAGAGGATGGAATGCTTTTGTTACCTCTTGCCATAAGGCATTTGTGTGATGACCGTGATGAGCGTGATGAGGACCGATGGCTGCGCGTCCTTGGAGGTTCATCTTCACTTGAAGAGTCATCCCAAGTTCTAACACTTGTTAGCGCCTTGCCTTTGCTCCTCTTCTTTTTGGGTTTGGCCATATTTGGACAGTTGTCCCTGAAGTGGCACTTCTCCCCACATGCAAAGCATCCTTTCTTCCTTTGCTTTTTCCTGTCAATGTTAAAGAGAAGATCTTCGACCTGCAGGGGCACACCCATTAGATTAATCTTGCGGATCATCCTCATTACCTTTCCGACACATCGGATTGTTTCTTCGTCCTCGGAGGATGATGTGCATGGTTGATTATCTTCATCATCATCACTTTCTTCTTCTTCCTCTTCTCCACTTGAGGAACTTGGAGTAGGAGCCTTCTTTTTGCCCTTCCTTTCATCACATGCAAAAGCATATGGCCTTGAGGAAGTTGGCTCCTCCCCCCGACTCATTTTTCGCGACATTTCAAAAGCCACGATTTTCCCAATCACAATGGTCGGGGTCATGTTGCTCAAGTCCTCCATGTTGTGAAGGATGGTGATGATGCTCCCATATCTTTGTTGTGGTAGCAGGGAGATAATCTTCCTCACAATGTCCGCATCACCTATCTTATTAATGCCAATAGAATTGAGCTCATTGATAATTAGATTTGAAAGTCGCCTAGAGGGGGGGTGAATAGGGCGAAACTGAAAATCTCAAAAATAATCACAACTACAAGCCGGGTTAGCGTTAGAAATATAATAGAGTCCGCGAGAGAGGGCGCAAAACAAATCGCAAGCGAATAATGAAGTGAGACACGCGGATTTGTTTTACCGAGGTTCGGTTCTCTCAAACCTACTCCCCGTTGAGGAGGCCACAAAGGCCGGGTCTTTTTCAACCCTTCCCTCTCTCAAACGGTCCCTCGGACCGAGTGAGCTTCTCTTCTCAAATCAAAGCCGGGAACAAAACTTCCCCGCAAGGGCCACCACACAATTGGTGCCTCTTGCCTTGATTACAATGGAGTTTTGATCACAAGAATAAGTGAGAAAGAAAAGAAGCAATCCAAGCGCAAGAGCTCAAAAGAACACGGCAAATCTCTCTCTCTAATCACTAAAGCCTTGAGTGGAATTGGAGAGGATTTGATCTCTTTGTATGTGTCTAGAATTGAATGCCTAGCTCTTGTAAGTGGTTGAGAAGTGAGAAACTTGGATGCAATGAATGTGGGGGTGGTTGGGGTATTTATAACCCCAACCACCAAACTTGACCGTTGGTGGAGGCTGTCTGTCGATGGTGCACCGGACAGTCCGGTGCACACCGGACATGTCCGGTGCCCCCGCCACGTCATCAATGCCGTTGGATTCTGACCGTTGGAGCTTCTGATTTCTGGGCCCGCCTTGATGTCCGGTGCACACCGGACATCTCCTGTTCATTGTCCGGTGCGCCAGTATGGGCGCGCCTGACTTCTGCGCGCGCAGAGCGCGCATTAAATGCGCCGCAGGTAGCCGTTGGCGCCGAAATAGCCGTTGCTCTGTGGTTACACCGGACAGTCCGGTGCACACCGGACATGTCCGGTGAATTATAGCGGAGCGGCTGCTGCGCGATCCCGAGGCTGGCGAGTTGTGGAGGCCGCGCTTCCTTGGAGCACCGGACACTGTCCGGTGTACACCGGACAGTCCGGTGAATTATAGCGGGGCGGCTTGAGAAATTCCCGAAGGTGGCGAGTTCAAGTTGGAGTCCTCTGGTGCACCGGACACTGTCCGGTGGCGCACCGGACACTGTCCGGTGTACACCGGACAGTCCGGTGCCTCCAGACCAGAGGTGCCTTCGGTTGCCTCTTTGCTCCTTTGTTGAATCCAAAACTTGATCTTTTTATTGGCTGAGTGTGAACCTCTTACACCTGTATAATCTATACACTTGGGCAAACTAGTTAGTCCAATTATTTGTGTTGGGCAATTCAACCACCAAAAATAATTAGGGACTAGGTGTAAGCCTAATTCCCTTTCAATCTCCCCCTTTTTGGTGATTGATGCCAACACAAACCAAAGCAAATATAGAAGTGCATAATTGAACTAGTTTGCATAATGTAAGTGCAAAGGTTGCTTGGAATTGAGCCAATATAAATACTTACATGATGCGCATGAATTGTTTTCTTTGTTTTTGACATATTGGACCATATTTGCACCACAAGTTTTGTTTTTGCAAACTCTTTTGTAAATTCTTTTCAAAGTCTTTTTGCAAGATAGTCAAAGGTAAATGAATAAGATTTTGCAAAGCATTTTCAAGTTTTGAAATTTTCTTCCTTTGTTCCAAATGCTTTTCCTTTGACTAAACAAAACTCCCCCTCAAATAAAGTCTCCTCTTAGTGTTCAAGAGGGTTTTAAGACATCAATTTTGAAAATACTACTTGCTCCACCTTTAGAACACAAAGAGATACCAATTTTGAAATTTACCAATTGAAAATCATCAAATTTAAAATTAGAAATTAGGGTGGTGGTGCGGTCCTTTTGCTTTGGGCTCATATTTTCTCCCCCTTTGGCATGAATCGCCAAAAACGGAATCATTAGAGCCCAATGAAGTACTTTCTCCCCCTTTGGTCATAAAATGAATGAGTGAAGATTATACCAAAGTTGGAGAGATGCTCGGAGTGACGGCGAAGGATGAGTAGTCGAGTGGAGTGGAAGCCTTTGTCTTCGCCGAAGACTCCAATTCCCTTTCAATATACCTATGACTTGGTTTGAAATACACTTGAAAACACATTAGTCATAGCATATATAAAAGAGATATGATCAAAGGTATACTTGTGTGCTATGTGTGCAAATTAGCAAAAGAAATTCCTAGAATCAAGAATATTAAGCTCATGCCTAAGTCTGGTAAAAGATTGTTCATCAAGTGGCTTGGTAAAGATATCGGCTAATTGATCTTTAGTGTTAATGTATGAAATCTCGATATCCCCCTTTTGTTGGTGATCCCGAAGAAAATGATACCGAATGGCTATGTGTTTAGTGCGGCTATGCTCAACGGGATTATCCGCCATGCGGATTGCACTCTCATTATCACATAGAAGAGGAACTTTGGTTAATTTGTAACCGTAGTCCCGCAGGGTTTGCCTCATCCAAAGCAATTGCGCGCAACAATGGCCTGCGGCAATATACTCGGCTTCGGCGGTAGAAAGAGCGACCGAATTTTGCTTCTTTGAAGCCCATGACACCAAGGATCTTCCCAAGAACTGGCAAGTCCCCGATGTGCTCTTTCTATTAATCTTACACCCCGCCCAATCGGCATCCGAATAACCAATCAAATCAAAAGTGGATCCCCGAGGGTACCAAAGCCCAAACTTAGGAGTATAAGCCAAATATCTCAAGATTCGTTTTACGGCCGTAAGGTGTGATTCCTTAGGGTCGGCTTGGAATCTTGCACACATGCATACAGAAAGCATAATGTCCGGTCGAGATGCACATAGATAAAGCAATGAACCAATCATCGACCGGTATACCTTTTGATCCACAGACTTACCTCCCGTGTCGAGGTCGAGATGCCCATTTGTTCCCATGGGTGTCTTGATGGGCTTGGCATCCTTCATTCCAAACTTGGTTAGGATGTCTTGAGTATACTTTGTTTGGCAAATGAATGTGCCCTCTTGGAGTTGTTTGACTTGAAATCCTAGAAAATACTTCAACTCCCCCATCATCGACATCTCGAATTTCTTTGTCATGATCCTACTAAATTCTTCACATGTAGATTCGTTAGTAGACCCAAATATAATATCATCAACATAAATTTGGCATACAAACAAATCATTATCAAGTGTTTTGGTGAATAAAGTAGGATCGGCTTTGCCAACTTTGAAGCCATTTGCAATAAGGAAATCTCTAAGGCATTCATACCATGCTCTTGGGGCTTGCTTGAGCCCATAAAGCGCCTTAGAGAGCCTATAAACATGGTTAGGGTACTCACTATCTTCAAAGCCGGGAGGTTGCTCAACATAGACCTCCTCCTTGATTGGTCCATTGAGGAAGGCACTCTTCACGTCCATTTGATAAAGCTTGAAGCCATGGTAAGTAGCATAGGCCAATAATATGCGAATTGACTCAAGCCTAGCTACGGGTGCATAGGTTTCACCGAAATCCAAACCTTCGACTTGTGAATACCCCTTGGCCACGAGTCGAGCTTTGTTCCTTGTCACCACACCATGCTCGTCTTGCTTGTTGCGGAAGACCCACTTGGTTCCTACAACATTTTGGTTAGGACGTGGAACTAAGTGCCATACCTCGTTCCTTGTGAAATTGTTGAGCTCCTCTTGCATTGCCATCACCCAATCCGAATCTTGTAGTGCTTCCTCTACCCTGTGTGGCTCAATAGAGGAAACAAAAGAGTAATGCTCACAAAAATGTGCAACACGAGATCGAGTGGTTACCCCCTTATGAATGTCGCCGAGAATGGTGTCGACGGGGTGATCTCTTTGTATTGCTTGGTGGACTCTTGGGTGTGGCGGCCTTGGTTGTTCATCCGCCTTGTCTTCATCATTTGCATCTCCCCCTTGATCGTTGCCGTCATTTTGAGGTGGCTCATCTTCTTGATCTTCTTGTTCAACATCTTGAGCCTCATCCTCAATTTGAGTTGGTGGAGATGCTTGTATGGAGGAGGATGGTTGATCTTGTGCATGTGGAGGCTCTTCAGATTCCTTAGGACACACATCCCCAATGGACATGTTCCTTAGTGCTATGCATGGAGCCTGTTCTTCACCTATGTCATCAAGATCAACTTGCTCTACTTGAGAGCCGTTAGTTTCATCAAACACAACGTCACAAGAAACTTCAACAAGTCCTGACGATTTGTTAAAGACTCTATATGCCCTTGTGTTTGAGTCATATCCTAGTAAAAAGCCTTCTACAGTTTTAGGAGCAAATTTAGATTTTCTACCTCTTTTGACAAGAATAAAACATTTGCTACCAAAAACTCTAAAGTATGAAATATTTGGCTTTTTACCGGTTAGGAGTTCATAGGATGTCTTCTTGAGGATTCGGTGTAGATATAACCGGTTGATGGCGTAGCAGGCGGTGTTGACCGCCTCGGCCCAAAACTGATCTGGTGTCTTGTACTCATCAAGCATGGTTCTTGCCATGTCCAATAGAGTTCGATTCTTCCTCTCCACTACACCATTTTGTTGTGGAGTGTAGGGAGAAGAGAACTCATGCTTGATGCCCTCCTCCTCAAGGAAGCCTTCAATTTGAGAGTTCTTGAACTCCGTCCCATTGTCGCTTCTAATTTTCTTGATCCTTAAGCCGAACTCATTTTGAGCCCGTCTCAAGAATCCCTTTAAGGTCTCTTGGGTATGAGATTTGTCCTGCAAAAAGAACACCCAAGTGAAGCGAGAATAATCATCCACAATAACTAGACAGTACTTACTCCCGCCGATGCTTATGTAAGCGATCGGGCCGAATAGGTCCATGTGCAGGAGCTCTAGTGGCCTGTCACTAGTCATGATGTTCTTGTGTGGATGATGAGTGCCAACTTGCTTCCCGGCTTGGCATGCGCTACAAATCCTGTCTTTCTCAAAATGAACATTGGTTAGTCCTAAAATGTGTTCTCCCTTTAGAAGCTTGTGAAGATTCTTCATTCCAACATGGGCTAGTCGGCGGTGCCAGAGCCAACCCAAGTTAGTCTTAGCAACCAAGCAAGTGTCGAGTTCAGCTCTATCAAAATCTACCAAATATAGCTGACCCTCTAATACTCCCTTAAATGCTATTGAATCATCACTTCTTCTAAAGACAGTAACACCTATATCAGTAAATAGACAGTTGTAGCCCATTTGACATAATTGGGATACGGAAAGCAAATTGTAATCTAAAGAATCTACAAGAAAAACATTGGAAATAGTATGGTCAGGCGATATAGCAATTTTACCCAATCCTTTGACCAAACCTTGATTTCCATCCCCGAATGTGATAGCTCATTGGGGATCTTGGTTTTTCTCATATGAGGAGAACATCTTTTTCTCCCCTGTCATGTGGTTTGTGCACCCGCTGTCGAGTATCCAACTTGAACCCCCGGATGCATAAACCTGCAAAACAAATTTAGTTCTTGACTTTAGGTACCCAAACGGTTTTGGGTCCTTTGGCATTAGAAACAAGAACTTTGGGTACCCAAACACAAGTCTTTGACCCCTTGTGTTTGCCCCCAATAATTTTGGCAACTACCTTGCCGGATTTGTTAGTTAAAACATATGATGCATCAAAAGTTTTGAATGAAATAGCATGATCATTTGATGCATTGGGAATTTTCTTTCTAGGCAACTTAGCACGAGTTGGTTGCCTAGAACTAGATGTCTCACCCTTATACATAAAAGCATGGTTAGGGCCAGAGTGAGACTTCCTAGAATGAATTTTCTTGATTTTGCTCTCGGGATAACCGGCAGGGTACAAAATGTAACCCTCGTTATCCTGAGGCATGGGAGCCTTGCCCTTAACAAAGTTAGACAAGTTCTTAGGAGGGGCATTAAGTTTGACATTGTCTCCCCTTTGGAAGCCAATGCCATCCTTGATGCCAGGGCGTCTCCCATTATAGAGCATACTTCTAGCAAATTTAAACTTTTCATTTTCTAAGTTATGCTCGGCAATTTTTGCATCTAATAATGCTATATGATCATTTTGTTGTTTAATTAAAGCCATGTGATCATGAATAGCATTGATATCAATATCTCTACATCTAGTACAAATAGAAACATGCTCAATATTAGATGTAGAGGGTTTGCAAGATTTTAGTTCTACAACCTTAGCATGTAACATATCATTCTTAGTTCTAAGGTCGGAAATAATAGTATTGCAAACATCAAAATTTTTAGCCTTAGCAATCAACTTTTCATTTTCTACTCTAAGGCTAGCAAGAGACTCATTCAACTCATCAATCCTAGCAAGCAAATCAACATTACCATTTCTAGGATAGGAAGTAGAATCAATACGAACATGAGAATCAACCTTAGCAATTAAATTAGCATTTTCATTTCTAAGGTTGGCAATAGTGTCATGGCAAGTGCTTAGCTCCCTAGATAATTTGTTACATTTTTCTACCTCTAGAGCGTAAGCATTTTTAACCTTAACATGTTTCTTATTTTCCTTGATTAGGAAGTCCTCTTGGGAGTCCAAGAGATCGTCCTTTTCATGGATGGCACTAATTAGCTCATTTAATTTTTCTTTTTGTTCCATGTTAAGGTTGGCAAAAAGGATACGCAAATTATCTTCCTCACCACTAGCATTATCATCACTAGAAGATTCATATTTAGTGGAGGAGTTAGATTTAACCTTCTTCCTTTTGCCGTCCTTTGCCATGAGGCACTTGTGGCCGACGTTGGGGAAGAGAAGTCCCTTGGTGACGGCGATGTTGGCGGCGTCCTCGTCGTCGGAGGAGGAGTCGGTGGAGCTTTCGTCGGAGTTCCACTCGCGGCATACGTGGGCATCGCCACCCTTCTTCTTGTGATATCTCTTCTTTTCTCTTCTCTTGCCCTTCTTGTCGTTGTCCCTGTCACTGTCACTTGATAATGGACATTTAGCAATAAAGTGACCGGGCTTACCACACTTGTAGCAAACCTTCTTGGAACGGGATTTGTAATCCTTCCCCTTCCGTTGCTTGAGGATTTGCCGAAAGCTTTTGATGATTAAGGCCATCTCCTCATTGTCGAGCTTGGAGGCGTCAATTGGTTGTCTACTTGGTGTAGACTCCTCCTTCTCCTCCGTTGCCTTGAAGGCCACCGGTTGCGCCTCGGATGTGGAAGGTTCTTCAAGCTCGTTGATCTTCTTTGAGCCCCTAATCATGCATTCAAAGCTCACAAAATTCTCGATAACTTCCTCGGGGGTCATTAGTGGATATCTAGGATTACCACGAATTAATTGAACTTGAGTGGGGTTAAGGAAAATAAGAGCTCTTAAAATAACCTTAACCACCTCGTGGTCATCCCACTTTTTGCTCCCGAGGTTGCGCACTTGGTTCACCAAGGTCTTGAGCCGATTGTACATATCTTGTGGCTCCTCCCCTTGGCGAAGACGGAAGCGACCGAGCTCCCCCTCGATCGTTTCCCGCTTGGTGATCTTGGTGAGTTCATCACCCTCGTGTGCGGTCTTGAGTAGGTCCCAAATCTCCTTTGCATTCTTCAACCCTTGCACTTTGTTGTATTCCTCCTTGCTTAAAGAGGCAAGGAGTATGGTTGTGGCTTGGGAGTTGAAGTGCTCGATTTGGACCACTTCGTCCGTATCATAATCCTCATCCCCTACAGAAGGTACCTGTGCTCCAAACTCAACAACATTCCATATACTTTTGTGGAGTGAGGTTAGATGAAATTTCATTAAATCACTCCACCTAGCATAATCTTCGCCATCAAAAGTTGGCGGTTTGCCTAATGGAACGGAAAGTAATGGAGTATGTCTAGATGTACGGGGATAGTGTAAGGGGATCTTACTAAACTTCTTGCGCTCTTGGCGCTTAGAAGTTACGGACGGTGCATCGGAGTCGGAGGTGGATGTTGATGAAGTGTCGGTCTCGTAGTAGACCACCTTCCTCATCCTCTTGTGCTTGTCGCCTTTCCGATGCGACTTGTGAGAAGAAGATTTTTCCTTCTTCTCTTTGTGGTGAGAAGAGGAAGATCTTTTCTCCTTCCGTTTGGAGGAGTCCTTCTTCTTCTCCTTTCTCTTAGTGCGGGACTCTTCCGATGAAGTGCTCCCTTGGCTTGTAGTGGGCTTGTCGCCGGTCTCCATCTCCCTCTTGGTGTGATCTCCTGACATCACTTCGAGCGGTTAGGCTCTAATGAAGCACCGGGCTCTGATACCAATTGAAAGTCGCCTAGAGGGGGGGTGAATAGGGCGAAACTGAAAATCTCAAAAATAATCACAACTACAAGCCGGGTTAGCGTTAGAAATATAATAGAGTCCGCGAGAGAGGGCGCAAAACAAATCGCAAGCGAATAATGAAGTGAGACACGCGGATTTGTTTTACCGAGGTTCGGTTCTCTCAAACCTACTCCCCGTTGAGGAGGCCACAAAGGCCGGGTCTTTTTCAACCCTTCCCTCTCTCAAACGGTCCCTCGGACCGAGTGAGCTTCTCTTCTCAAATCAAAGCCGGGAACAAAACTTCCCCGCAAGGGCCACCACACAATTGGTGCCTCTTGCCTTGATTACAATGGAGTTTTGATCACAAGAATAAGTGAGAAAGAAAAGAAGCAATCCAAGCGCAAGAGCTCAAAAGAACACGGCAAATCTCTCTCTCTAATCACTAAAGCCTTGAGTGGAATTGGAGAGGATTTGATCTCTTTGTATGTGTCTAGAATTGAATGCCTAGCTCTTGTAAGTGGTTGAGAAGTGAGAAACTTGGATGCAATGAATGTGGGGGTGGTTGGGGTATTTATAACCCCAACCACCAAACTTGACCGTTGGTGGAGGCTGTCTGTCGATGGTGCACCGGACAGTCCGGTGCACACCGGACATGTCCGGTGCCCCCGCCACGTCATCAATGCCGTTGGATTCTGACTGTTGGAGCTTCTGATTTCTGGGCCCGCCTTGATGTCCGGTGCACACCGGACATCTCCTGTTCATTGTCCGGTGCGCCAGTATGGGCACGCCTGACTTCTGCGCGCGCAGAGCGCGCATTAAATGCGCCGCAGGTAGCCGTTGGCGCCGAAATAGCCGTTGCTCCGTGGTTACACCGGACAGTCCGGTGCACACCGGACATGTCCGGTGAATTATAGCGGAGCGGCTGCTGCGCGATCCCGAGGCTGGCGAGTTGTGGAGGCCGCGCTTCCTTGGAGCACCGGACACTGTCCGGTGTACACCGGACAGTCCGGTGAATTATAGCGGGGCGGCTTGAGAAATTCCCGAAGGTGGCGAGTTCAAGTTGGAGTCCTCTGGTGCACCGGACACTGTCCGGTGGCGCACCGGACACTGTCCGGTGTACACCGGACAGTCCGGTGCCTCCAGACCAGAGGTGCCTTCGGTTGCCTCTTTGCTCCTTTGTTGAATCCAAAACTTGATCTTTTTATTGGCTGAGTGTGAACCTCTTACACCTGTATAATCTATACACTTGGGCAAACTAGTTAGTCCAATTATTTGTGTTGGGCAATTCAACCACCAAAAATAATTAGGGACTAGGTGTAAGCCTAATTCCCTTTCAATCTCCCCCTTTTTGGTGATTGATGCCAACACAAACCAAAGCAAATATAGAAGTGCATAATTGAACTAGTTTGCATAATGTAAGTGCAAAGGTTGCTTGGAATTGAGCCAATATAAATACTTACATGATGCGCATGAATTGTTTTCTTTGTTTTTGACATATTGGACCATATTTGCACCACAAGTTTTGTTTTTGCAAACTCTTTTGTAAATTCTTTTCAAAGTCTTTTTGCAAGATAGTCAAAGGTAAATGAATAAGATTTTGCAAAGCATTTTCAAGTTTTGAAATTTTCTTCCTTTGTTCCAAATGCTTTTCCTTTGACTAAACAAAACTCCCCCTCAAATAAAGTCTCCTCTTAGTGTTCAAGAGGGTTTTAAGACATCAATTTTGAAAATACTACTTGCTCCCCCTTTAGAACACAAAGAGATACCAATTTTGAAATTTACCAATTGAAAATCATCAAATTTAAAATTAGAAATTAGGGTGGTGGTGCGGTCCTTTTGCTTTGGGCTCATATTTTCTCCCCCTTTGGCATGAATCGCCAAAAACGGAATCATTAGAGCCCAATGAAGTACTTTCTCCCCCTTTGGTCATAAAATGAATGAGTGAAGATTATACCAAAGTTGGAGAGATGCTCGGAGTGACGGCGAAGGATGAGTAGTCGAGTGGAGTGGAAGCCTTTGTCTTCGCCGAAGACTCCAATTCCCTTTCAATATACCTATGACTTGGTTTGAAATACACTTGAAAACACATTAGTCATAGCATATATAAAAGAGATATGATCAAAGGTATACTTGTGTGCTATGTGTGCAAATTAGCAAAAGAAATTCCTAGAATCAAGAATATTAAGCTCATGCCTAAGTCTGGTAAAAGATTGTTCATCAAGTGGCTTGGTAAAGATATCGGCTAATTGATCTTTAGTGTTAATGTATGAAATCTCGATATCCCCCTTTTGTTGGTGATCCCGAAGAAAATGATACCGAATGGCTATGTGTTTAGTGCGGCTATGCTCAACGGGATTATCCGCCATGCGGATTGCACTCTCATTATCACATAGAAGAGGAACTTTGGTTAATTTGTAACCGTAGTCCCGCAGGGTTTGCCTCATCCAAAGCAATTGCGCGCAACAATGGCCTGCGGCAATATACTCGGCTTCGGCGGTAGAAAGAGCGACCGAATTTTGCTTCTTTGAAGCCCATGACACCAAGGATCTTCCCAAGAACTGGCAAGTCCCCGATGTGCTCTTTCTATTAATCTTACACCCCGCCCAATCGGCATCCGAATAACCAATCAAATCAAAAGTGGATCCCCGAGGGTACCAAAGCCCAAACTTAGGAGTATAAGCCAAATATCTCAAGATTCGTTTTACGGCCGTAAGGTGTGATTCCTTAGGGTCGGCTTGGAATCTTGCACACATGCATACAGAAAGCATAATGTCCGGTCGAGATGCACATAGATAAAGCAATGAACCAATCATCGACCGGTATACCTTTTGATCCACAGACTTACCTCCCGTGTCGAGGTCGAGATGCCCATTTGTTCCCATGGGTGTCTTGATGGGCTTGGCATCCTTCATTCCAAACTTGGTTAGGATGTCTTGAGTATACTTTGTTTGGCAAATGAATGTGCCCTCTTGGAGTTGTTTGACTTGAAATCCTAGAAAATACTTCAACTCCCCCATCATCGACATCTCGAATTTCTTTGTCATGATCCTACTAAATTCTTCACATGTAGATTCGTTAGTAGACCCAAATATAATATCATCAACATAAATTTGGCATACAAACAAATCATTATCAAGTGTTTTGGTGAATAAAGTAGGATCGGCTTTGCCAACTTTGAAGCCATTTGCAATAAGGAAATCTCTAAGGCATTCATACCATGCTCTTGGGGCTTGCTTGAGCCCATAAAGCGCCTTAGAGAGCCTATAAACATGGTTAGGGTACTCACTGTCTTCAAAGCCGGGAGGTTGCTCAACATAGACCTCCTCCTTGATTGGTCCATTGAGGAAGGCACTCTTCACGTCCATTTGATAAAGCTTGAAGCCATGGTAAGTAGCATAGGCCAATAATATGCGAATTGACTCAAGCCTAGCTACGGGTGCATAGGTTTCACCGAAATCCAAACCTTCGACTTGTGAATACCCCTTGGCCACGAGTCGAGCTTTGTTCCTTGTCACCACACCATGCTCGTCTTGCTTGTTGCGGAAGACCCACTTGGTTCCTACAACATTTTGGTTAGGACGTGGAACTAAGTGCCATACCTCGTTCCTTGTGAAATTGTTGAGCTCCTCTTGCATTGCCATCACCCAATCCGAATCTTGTAGTGCTTCCTCTACCCTGTGTGGCTCAATAGAGGAAACAAAAGAGTAATGCTCACAAAAATGTGCAACACGAGATCGAGTGGTTACCCCCTTATGAATGTCGCCGAGAATGGTGTCGACGGGGTGATCTCTTTGTATTGCTTGGTGGACTCTTGGGTGTGGCGGCCTTGGTTGTTCATCCTCCTTGTCTTCATCATTTGCATCTCCCCCTTGATCGTTGCCGTCATTTTGAGGTGGCTCATCTTCTTGATCTTCTTGTTCAACATCTTGAGCCTCATCCTCAATTTGAGTTGGTGGAGATGCTTGTATGGAGGAGGATGGTTGATCTTGTGCATGTGGAGGCTCTTCAGATTCCTTAGGACACACATCCCCAATGGACATGTTCCTTAGTGCTATGCATGGAGCCTGTTCTTCACCTATCTCATCAAGATCAACTTGCTCTACTTGAGAGCCGTTAGTTTCATCAAACACAACGTCACAAGAAACTTCAACAAGTCCTGACGATTTGTTAAAGACTCTATATGCCCTTGTGTTTGAGTCATATCCTAGTAAAAAGCCTTCTACAGTTTTAGGAGCAAATTTAGATTTTCTACCTCTTTTGACAAGAATAAAACATTTGCTACCAAAAACTCTAAAGTATGAAATATTTGGCTTTTTACCGGTTAGGAGTTCATAGGATGTCTTCTTGAGGATTCGGTGTAGATATAACCGGTTGATGGCGTAGCAGGCGGTGTTGACCGCCTCAGCCCAAAACTGATCCGGTGTCTTGTACTCATCAAGCATGGTTCTTGCCATGTCCAATAGAGTTCGATTCTTCCTCTCCACTACACCATTTTGTTGTGGAGTGTAGGGAGAAGAGAACTCATGCTTGATGCCCTCCTCCTCAAGGAAGCCTTCAATTTGAGAGTTCTTGAACTCCGTCCCATTGTCGTAGCTCGTTATTGACCAGGTCATGAAGAACTCCCACTGCCGCGACCAAAAAATGGAGGCCTACTGCGATGAAGTTCGGTGCTTGGAAGATAAGTTCTACGGGCTGGAACTCAACCACGTTGCTCGACGGTACAACAAAACCGCAAATGAGCTGGCGAAAATAGCCTTGGGGCGAACGACGGTTCCCTGGACGTCTTCTCCAAGGATATATATCAGCCATCCGTCAAAATCGACGACGTGCCCGAGCCCGAGGAAGCCTCAGCCTAGCCCGAGGTACCCTCGGCCGCCGAGGGTGAGGCCCTGTATGTCGAGGCGGAGCGGAATGGGGTCACACCGGTCCCGAACTGGTAGACCCCGTACCTGGAATATCTCCTCCGAGGAGAGCTGCCCCTCGACAAGGCCGAAGCTCGATGATTGGCTCGGCGCGCCAAGTCGTTCATTTTGCTGGGTGATGAAAAGGAGCTGTACCACCGCAGCCCCTCAGGCATTCTCCAACGATGCATATCCATTGCCCAAGGACAAGAGCTGTTACAAGAAATACACTCGGGGGCTTGTGGTCACCATGCAGCACCTCGAGCCCTCGTGGGAAACGCCTTCCGACAAGGTTTCTACTGGCAAACCGCAGTGGCCGGCGCCACTAGGATTGTACGCTCCTGCCGAGGGTGCCAATTCTACGCAAGATAGACGCACCTGCCCGCTCAAGCCCTGCAGACAATACCTATCACTTGGCCTTTCGCTGTGTGGGGTCTGGACCTCATCGGTCCCTTGCAGAAGGCACCCAGGGGCTTCACGCACCTGCTGGTCGCCATCGACAAATTCTCCAAGTAGATCGAGGTCCGACCCTTAACCAGTGTCACACCCGGATTTAAGGGACAAATCCAGGTGCATCTCATATGTGCGCCAAGGAAGAACAACACACATAATAACAGAGTGTATAGAGATAAATGTCATAAATATCATAAATGTACTTATTACATAGCGGAAGACTTATAAAAATAAATGATAAAGTAAAACGAACTAAATAATAATCCCTAGCGCCACAAAGCTGACTGGGAGACGCCACCTAGATCAAGTCGAATGCCTTAGTGTTAGGCGGCTCTTCTTCGACCACCTGTTCTTCTCCTGTGGGGGGTGTGAGACAGCAAGAGTGAGCTCACATACGTTCATAGCTCAACAAGTCATGGGGAATAATGTGGCATGAACTCACCAAAGGTGGGAGTTCATGATGTGTAAGGCTGATCAATGAAATAAAGGCTGAAGATGAGCATTGCTTTTATAAGTTGGTCAAAATTTTATTAGCAATTACTAAGTGTAAGTAAATACCAAACCTGAATAATAATAAAGAAAAGTAATAGTAAAATAATCCCAAATACGATGCAAATGTCAAATTAAATTTAAGTTCCATAAATTAATCATGTGAGGGTCCGAGCCGCTCATGACCGTGAGCACGGCTAGTATACTAGTTTTACACTCTGCAGAGGTTGCGCATCTTTACCCACAAGTCATGTTACCCATCTGCCAAGAGACGGTCAATCCCATACACCTCTACCGAAGAGGCGAGGCAGGGTAACACTACGAGGCCTTTATAAAGTTCCACTAGCTTTAGAAATCCCGCTACAGTTTATAGGAAGCTCCAGTGCAGGAATCCCTCGCCTGACCGCCATCGCAGCAAAATCAACCCAAGGACCTCCCTTCACTGACCACTCCCCTACCGCCCTTGCCCTTTTCGGGTAAGGAAGACCTCCACTAGCTTTCCTAGTTATTCAGCCAAGGGCGTCCCATTAAACCCTTGTGGTAGCACTGTTTTCCCGGGTGGTCGTTCCATGTTCCCATTAATTTAATGATCTTAACATGAACAGTAATAATAATAATAATAAGATAATAAAAGAGTAATCATGAATGTTGTATCTCCATACCCAATCCACATAAAGCAATAGTAGGTACTACCCAAAAATATTTCAGGGGTGAACAAGGTATAAAGATAACCAAAACTGGGGTAACCTAAAGGATCCCATCAAAATTAACCTATGCAGATCATTATAATTAATAAGAATATGGCTGGGAAAAAGTAAGTGATCAAGGGCACAACTTGCCTTCGATGAGCTCCTGCTCAGCTACTTCTACTTGTTGAACCTCAGAATCCAAAGTGGCTTGCTCGTCTACTCGCATCAACACAATACATACATAGTATAGCAAAAATTAACATTGTATCAAACATGTAAATAAAATATACAGTAAAAATCTACATACTAAAATAAGAGCCTAGGAACAGGAATCATTAAATTTGGTGTTATAGATTTAAAGTTATGAATTTCCTAAGGTTTAATGTGATAGAAATAGGATTAAATGAGAAATTAATTTTCTTTCTGTTTTCATGTCAAAACAGAGCCTCTATGTGATAGACAATAATATTACAAAATTTTAGAGACTGGAATGGGTTAATTTGGAGTTAATATGGATTTTCTATGGATTATACAATTCCTAGCACTTATTTTCATATTAAAATCTATTTTCTAATTATTTTATTCAATTTACAACAGGCTCTGGACTGGGCGCAGTAAACTAGGGAACTACAGGGGCCTCTGTGCAAGTTGTTTCAAGACTCAGAACACTATTTGTAGTACTGCGGGTTGATTCTAGAAAAGCACAGGGACTCTTATGCAAGTTTCCAGGGCCGAAGGGGTACGGGGGTATTCTGGCCGTCCGCTCTCAGATCTAGGGTCTGGATTAGATCGACGCGGTCGCGAAGCGGTATGCGCAGGGAACCGCTGGATGTAAAAACGATGGGTAGGATTTTATTATCCTAGATTTGTTTCTATCCGTCCGATCCAAATCAACGGACCAGAACGAAGGTCGCGAAAGGTTAAGCGATCATCTAATCTTAGCCGTACGACTACGATCCAATGGATGGAGTCCTTCTCCTCAACCCGAGCGCCCTCAGGCGACGGTATGCAGCTCCCGCGGTGGCCAACTTGCCGGCGAGGCAAAATCCGTCCACCAGCACTCCCCCGAGCCCAAAATTGACTAGTGCTAGACGCTGAGAAGGACATGGCGAGGAGAATGAGGGTTGGAATTACCGTGATTGAGAGCTGGAGAGGGGCTGACCACGGCGAGCGGCGGAATTGCGGGGTCGGTTGAGCTCCGGCTAGGAATCCCGACGACGTCCCAGGCTGTCCAAGCGCTGAACCGGTCCTAACACGCTCCACGGGCCCAAGCAGATCACCCCGACGACCAGCCGACACCGGAACGACGGCGAATGGACGAGTCAGCGGCGGCGGCGAGTTGTCACCGCACGGCGGTGCAATAGGAATCTAACGACAGTGCGGATGCGGCTCGGTGGGGCGATGAGTGGTCACGGCCACGGGCGCACACCTTTATACGGTCAATACCCAAACAGAACGAGCGAACTATGCGCCAGACGTTGCGGTGGGAGCCGTCCAACACACGCGGAAGCCGCGCCCGTCGTCTCGACCCGAGGAAGAAGGAAACACTGACGCCCTGGCCCCACAGCGCAGCGTCCACCCGAGTCCGCGAGCACGCGGGTATCGTTCCGCCCATCGGACCCACACGTCAGGGAGCTAGCGCGGGTGAGGTGAGTCACTGACCCGTGTCCCCACGCGACAGATAGTGCTCTGGAGATATCACGCGCGTGCAACGGTAGAGAATTTGGGCCACGCGGGATGGTTTGCATACTGGGCCGAATACCAGGTTAGGGCCCAGTTAGGCTAGGTTGGTTTTATTCTTTTCTTTTCTATTCCTTTTCCTTTCTATTTTCAAATCCAATTCGAATTTTGAATCCAAACTAGTGCCGATTTATTTTCAAATAATATTGTGAAATCTAAGATATCAATTTTAAAAATATAATTATATATATTATTTATATCACCTTTCTCTCTTTATTATTTATAAAACCCTACTTTCAAATTTAGGATTTTAATTCCACTTCTGATATTTATTACCTTATTGTTATTATCCTTTTTATTTTTTTTATTTAATGCACAAACATATAACTCCAACATGATGCATATTATTATTTTTTTATCATTTGTTTTAATTCATCTCTAAATTTTGTGTATGCTCTTTTTATGATGCAAATGAGGCACAGAAAATTGAGGAGATCTCTCTATTATTCTTTGTATACAACTTTGAGTGTTACAAATCCTACCCCCCTTAAAAATAATCTCGTCCTCGAGATTTAGGAAGATCTAGGGAAAAGATGGGGAAAATCTATACGAAGCTCTTCTTCTCTTTCCCAAGTTGCTTCATCTTCACCGTGGTGACTCCATTGAACTTTGCACATCTTTATAACCTTATTCCTCGTGACACGAGTCAGTGTATCAAGAATATTGATGGGGTACTCAGCATAAGTCAGATCATCTTGAACACTAAGGTCCTCCATTGGTAGCTGCTCTTCAGGTACCCTGAGACATTTCTTCAGCTGAGATACATGAAAGACATCATGAACATCCGCAAGATGATCCGGTAACTCCAATTGATATGCCACCTCCCCCACTCGCTTTAAGATTAAGAAAGGTCCAATAAAGCGAGGGGACAACTTTCCTTTGACTTTGAATCTTCTCATACCCCGGAGTGGTGACACCTTCAAATAGACATAATCACCCTCTTTAAACTCTAGTTGTCTTCTCCGGGTGTCAGCATAGCTTTTCTGTCTTGACTGCGCAGTTCTCAAATTCTCCCTTATTTGCTGGACTTGTTCTTCTGCCTCTTGTATAATCTCAGGCCCAAACAACTGCCTTTCACCAGTTTGATCCCAATACAGTGGAGTCCTGCACTTTCTGCCATACAAAGCCTCAAACGGTGACATCTTCAAACTAGCCTGATAGCTATTATTATAAGAGAACTCCGCATAGAGCAAACTCTTATCCCAACTTCCACCATGTTTAAGAGCACAAGCTCTTAACATATCCTCTAGCACTTGGTTGGTCCTCTCAGTCTGCCCATCAGTCTAGGGATGGTAAGCCGAACTAAAATTCAATCTGGTATCCAAGGACTCGTGCAACTTCTTCCAATACCGAGAGGTAAACTGTGATCCTCGGTCTGACACAATCTTCTTTGGCACACCATGTAGGCATACAATCCGTGCCATGTACAACTCTGCTAACTTGGCTCCTGAATACGTGGTCTTTACTAGAATAAAATGGGCTACTTTAGTTAGCCTGTCCACAATCACCCATATAGAATCATATCCAGCCGACGTGCGGGGTAATCCAACAATGAAGTCCATGTCAATCTCTTCCCATTTCCACTCAGGTATCTTCAGTGGATGCAGTAGTCCGGCTGGCCTCTGGTGTTCAGCCTTAACTCTTTGACACACATCGCACATAGCCACATGTGCAGCCACATCTCTCTTTAGTCCATACCACCAATACTTTTGCTTCAAATCATGATACATCTTAGTACTCCTAGGGTGGATAGAATAAACTGAGTCATGTGCCTCCTTCAATATGGTTTCCTGAAGACTATCGATATCAGGAACACAAATCCGACTCTTGAACCATATCGTGCCTTGCTCATCCTCTGTGAACTCTGGGCCTCTACCCTCTGTTATCAGATCCTTGATCTCCTGGATTTTAGCATCACCAATCTAACCTTTACGAATTTCTTGCTCCAAGGTAGGTTCCAATTCAATGGTAACTCCTTCTGTATGTGTAACAATTCCCAGGTTGAGCCTCTCAAAATCTTTTGCTAATTCATCAGGTAGCTGGACAACGAAAGCGGAGTGAACATGCTCCTTCCGACTCAAAGCATCTGCGACCAAATTTGCCTTACCTGGGTGGTAATGAATTTCCAAATCATAATCCTTAATAAGCTCCAACCAACGGCGTTGCCTAAGGTTGAGATCTTTCTGAGTGAATATGTACTTCAAACTCTTATGATCCGTGTATACTTGGCACTTGGTTCCCATAATGTAGTGTCTCCAAATCTTAAGTGCATGCACAACTGCTGCCAGCTCTAAGTCATGAATGGGGTAGTTCAATTCACGTTTCCTCAACTGATGAGATGCATAGGCGATCACATGTCCTTCTTGCATGAGCACACATCCCAAGCCTTGGCCACATGCATCACAATAAATGTCAAATCCCTTCTGTAGATCTGGCATAATCAATACTGGTGGTGACATCAAACTCTTCTTCAATTGATCAAAGCTTTCTTGGCATTTCTCATTCCACTTGAATTCTCTTCCTTTCTCCAAAAGCAAGGTCATAGGCTTGGCAATCTTAGAGAACCCTTCGATAAATCTCCAATAATATCCTGCGAGTCCCAAGAAACTCCTAATCTCAGTAACTGTAGTGGGCACTCTCCACTCCATGATTTCCTTCACTTTAGCAGGATCCACTGCTATTCCTCCATTAGAAATAATATGTCCAAGGAATGACACCTTGTCAATCCAAAACTCGCACTTGCTAAACTTGGCATAGAGTTGATTATCTCGTAGCTTCTGTAGCACCAACCTTAGATGTTCTTCATGATCACTTTCATTCTTAGAATAGATAAGAATATCGTCGATGAACACCACGACAAATCTATCCAAATACTCCATAAACACCTTATTCATCAAATTCATGAAATAAGCTGGTGCATTGGTTAATCCAAATGACATAACAGTGAACTCATATAATCCATATCGGGTTGAGAAAGCCGTCTTAGGAATATCTGATGGTCTAATCTTCATCTGATGGTATCCCGACCGGAGATCAATCTTCGAGAATACCCTGGCTCCTCTCATCTGATCAAACAAATTCTCAATACGAGGTAATGGATACTTGTTCTTCACAGTGACATCATTAAGTGATCTATAGTCCACACACATCCGTTGCGATCCATCCTTCTTTTGTACAAATAACATTGGTGCTCCCCATGGTGAGGAACTTGGACGAATGTATCCCGCCTCTTGTAACTCAATTAATTGCTTCTTAAGTTCCTTTAATTCTTCTACAGCCATTTTGTATGCTCGTTTAGAAATAGGGGCAGTTCCAGGTAACAGATCAATGACAAACTCGACTTCCTTATCTGGTGGCATCCCTGGTAACTCCTCTAGAAAGACATCCGGAAAATCTCTAACCACCTGGATGTTGTCACCAACAAACTCCTCAGGTATAAGGAACATTGCACGCTTGGATGAGGTGGTTACTGCAATATTAACTTGAAATGTTTCTCCTTTAGGACTAGTGAGCTCTATAGTACCCCTACCACATGCTATAATGGCCTTTGCCTTTCTTAACCATGACATACCAAGGATCAGACCTATACTGCTGGCCTCTAATATTATAGCAGTAGCTCCAAATTCTCTTCCCATAATTGATAATGTCAATCTACATGTCATTTGATTCGCCTCAATAGGCCCTTTAGGTGTGATTACTATCATTGGTTTTCTCATATTTAGCAGGGGTATCTCATTAGTGTTGGCATATCGAGCAGACATGAATGAATGTGTAGCACCAGAATCAAACAGTATGGTTGCAGGAATGGCATTAATGTAAAACATACCGAGTACGATGTCAGCACCATCAGGAGTATCATCAACACTGACTTGATTCACCCTGGCTATAGAATATCCCTTGCCAGAAGTCTGTTGCTTGTTCTTAGCTGGTGTACCAGAATTTCCCATCGGACAAGCATTAGCATAGTGCCCAATCTGACTGCACTTGAAGCATGTAGGGCCGGTCTTCTGTCCTGCAGGCCTCGTCGGGGTGCCAGTGGGAGCAGCCTGACGAGTAGGAGGTGTCCATGGAGACCCCTGTGGAGCATACTGAACTAGGCATGGTCCTCCTGGTCGAGTCAGTGTACCCTGTGGCGAAACGTAGCGGGGACGAACACTGCTGCTACCTTGTCCCTGTGAGATAGCCTTCCTCTTCAAATCACCCAGTTGAACACGCTTGTGTTCAATAGCAAGAGCCTTATCCAGTAGCCTCTGAAATGATGGAAAAGTGTGTGCAACCAGTGCATACTGTAGGGGTCCATTAAGTCCTTCAATAAAGTGCTCCTGCTTTCTTTCATCCTCAACAACTTCCTTCGGAGCATATCTCGACAGCTGAATGAATTTGTCTCTGTACTCGCTGACCGACATGTTGCCTTGCTTCAATGACAGAAACTCCTTCTTCTTGATCTTTATCATACCAGCTGGAATATGGTAGTTCCTGAACTATGTACTGAACTCTGCCCAAGCAATAGTATCAGCAGCATCATGGGCAGCAGTATAAGAATCTCACCAGTCAGCAGCAGGACCTGTCAGACGATCTGAGGCATAAAGAACTTTCTCTCGGTCTGAGCATTAGGCGATGTTGAGCATCTTCTCAATTGACTTCAACCAATCATCTGCATCAAGTGGATCTGGCGAACTGGCGAAGGTCGGTGGTTTATGGCTCATAAACTCCCAGTGCTTATCACGAGGTGGAACTGGTGGTGGTGGTGGAGGCAATGGTACTTGTTGCTGTTGCTGCTGTTGTTGAAGTTGTTGTTGCAGCTGCTGTTGTGCCCTTCTCTCCTAACGTATCTCTTCTCTCTCCTGGCGCAACTCCTGGTGTATCTCTTCTCTTTCCTGACGCATCTCCTGGCGTTCCTACTACATCTGGGCACGCATATCAGCCATAGTGTCCGCCATTTGCTGCATCATCCTCATCTGAGCTGCGATCAGTGGGTCAACTCCGCCTGGTGGAGGATTAGGAGGATTCATCACTGCTGGCTGTGGCTGAGGTTGTCTATATATCCTTCGAGTGTGTCGATTAGGAGGCAAATCAATTCCACCACCCCTCCTGGTATTGACCATCTGAGTTAGATACGTTTGGTAAGAGAGAGTAGTAGACAAGGCGGTAGTTACAAATCATGTTACTTTGGGGGATTTATTAGCTAAGCAGTTTAACATTTTATCTACCATAGCTAGTTCATTACCTTATAGTGGTACATACTAAGATGTCCACATATAATATTTCAATCAATCAAAGAAGCAAATCCGACACTTTTCATCAGAACAATCAAACAACATTTTTAAATATAGAAAATAGTTTTGGTTTGGTCTTAGGCTTCCTATCTCTTAAAAATATCATAGGGGTAAGGATTCCAAGGTGTGAAATCCATCTTGTCTTAGAGTAGAAAAGGTAAGAATGATCAGAGTAGAACAGTAGAAGGTGAGACAGGATCAAGATAAGTGTAAAAAGAATCAGAGTAAGGTAAGTATAGAATGAATCAGAAATAGATAAGTAGGTAAGGGTTTGTCCATTTCTATCTAGGTTTCGTCCTACAGTCAACATTTCCTCTGATACCACTTCTGTCACATCCGGATTTAAGGGACAAATCCGGGTGCATCTCATATGTGCGCCAAGGAAGAACAACACACATAATAACAGAGTGCATAGAGATAAATGTCATAAATATCATAAATGTACTTATTACATAGCGGAAGACTTATAAAAATAAATGATAAAGTAAAACGAACTAAATAATAATCCCTGACGCCACAAAGCTGACTTGGAGACGCCACCTAGATCAAGTCGAATGCCTCAGTGTTTGGTGGCTCCTCTTCGACCACCTGTTCTTCTCCTGTGGGGGGGTGTGAGACAACAAGAGTGAGCTCACATACGTTCATAGCTCAACAAGTCGTGGGGAATAATGTGGCATGAACTCACCAAAGGTGGGAGTTCATGATGTGTAAGGCTGATCAATGAAATAAAGGCTGAAGCTGAGCATTGCTTTTATAAGTTGGTCAAAATTTTATTAGCAATTACTAAGTGTAAGTAAATACCAAACCTTAATAATAATAAAGAAAAGTAATAGTAAAATAATCCCAAATGCGATGCAAATGTCAAATTAAATTTAAGTTCCATAAATTAATCATGTGAGGGTCCGAGCCGCTCATGACCGTGAGCACGGCTAGTATACTAGTTTTACACTCTGCAGAGGCTGCGCATCTTTACCCACAAGTCATGTTACCCATCTGCCAAGAGACGGCCAATCCCATACACCTCTACCGAGGAGGCGAGGAAGGGTAACACTACGAGGCCTTTATAAAGTTCCACTAGCTTCAGAAATCCCGCTACAGTTTATAGGAAGCTCCAGTGCAGGAATCCCTCGCCTGACCGCCATCACAGCAAAATCAACCCAAGGACCTCCCTACACTGACCACTCCTTTACTGCCCTTGCCCCTTTCGGGTAAGGAAGACCTCCACTAGCTTTCCTAGTTAATCAGCCAAGGGCGTCCCATTAAACCCTTGTAGTAGCACTGTTTTCCCGGGTGGTCGCTCCATGTTCCCATTAATTTAATGATCTTAACATGAATAGTAATAATAATAATAATAATAATAATAATAATAATAATAATAATAAGATAATAAAAGAGTAATCATGAATGTTGTATCTCCATACCCAATCCACATAAAGCAATAGCAGGTACTACCCAAAAATATTTCAGGGGTGAACAAGGTATAAAGATAACCAAAACTGGGGTAACCTAAAGGATCCCATTAAAATTAACCTATGCAGATCATTATAATTAATAAGAACATGGCTGCGAAAAAGTAAGTGATCAAGGGCACAACTTGCCTTCGATGAGCTCCTGCTCAGCTACTTCTACTTGTTGAACCTCAGAATCCAAAGTGGCTTGCTCGTCTACTCGCATCAACACAATACATACATAGTATAGCAAAAATTAACATTGCATCAAACATGTAAATAAAATATACAGTAAAAATCTACATACTAAAATAAGAGCCTAGGAACAGGAATCATTAAATTTGGAGTTATAGATTTCAAGTTATGAATTTCCTAAGGTTTAATGTGATAGAAATAGGATTAAATGAGAAATTAATTTTCTTTCTGTTTTCATGTCAAAACAGAGCCTCTATATGATAGACAATAATATTACAAAATTTTAGAGACTGGAATGGGTTAATTTGGAGTTAATATGGATTTTCTATGGATTATACAATTCCTAGCACTTATTTTCATATTAAAATCTATTTTCTAATTATTTTATTCAATTTACAACAGGCTCTGTGTAACACCCGGTTTTAAAGGACAAAGCCGGGTGCATCTCATACATGCGCCAAGAAGACAACATATATAATAACAGAGTGTATAGAGATAAATGTCACAAAACATCAGAGTAATTATTACATAGCGGAAGACTTATTACAAAATAAAGGAATAAATGTAAAACGAACTAAGGATCGTCGACGCCAATGTCAACTAAAAAACGCCACCTAGATCAGATCATACTCCTCGCCTTGTGGCTCCTCCTGAACCACCTGATCTTCTCCTGTGGGGGGGTGTGAGACAACAAGAGTGAGCTCACATACGTTCATAGCTCAACAAGTCGTGGGGAATAATGTGACATGAACTCACCAAAGGTGGGAGTTCATGAAGTGTAAGGCTGATCAATGTAATAAAGGCTGAAGCTGAGCATTGCTTTTATAAGTTGGTCAAAATTTTATTAGCAGTTACTAAGTGTAAGTGAATACCAAACCATAGTAATAATAGGTAAAAGTAGTAGTAAAATAATCCCAAATGCAATGAGATGACAGATTAAGTTTAAGTTCCATAAGTTAATCATGTGAGTGTCCGAGCCGCTCATGACCGTGAGCACAGCTAGTATACCAGTTTTACACTCTGCAGAGGTTGCGCATCTTTACCCACAAGTCGTGTTACCCATTTGCCACGGAGTTGATCAGACCCCATACACCTCTACCAAGGAAGCGAGGCAGGGTACCACTACGAGGCCTTTACAAAGTTCCACTAGCTTCAGACTACCCGCTATAGTTTATAGGAAGCTCCAGTGCAGGGTTCTTGTCTGACCGCCATCGCAGCAAAATCAACCCAAGGACCTCCCTACACTGACCACTCCCCTACTGCCCTTGCCCCTTTCGGGTAAGGTAGCCCTCCACTAGCTTTCCTAGTTAATCAGCCAAGGGCGTCCCATTAAACCCTTGTGGTAGCACTGTTTTCCCGGGTGGTTCTCCATGTTCCCATTAACATAATGATCTTATCATGAACATAAAATAATGAACAGATAATAAAAAGTGTAATCATGAGTCATAAATATCTTTATACCCAAATCCACATAAAGCAATATCATGTACTACCCAAAAATTTAGTAGTAAAACCAGTGGTGAAACAAGGTATAAAGATAGTCAAATCTAGGGTAACCTATTGGGTCCCAGCAAAATTAACCTATGCAGATCATTATGAATAATAAGAACATGAATGGGTAAAAGAAGTGATCAAGGGCACAACTTGCCTTCAATGAGCTCCTGCTCAGCTATCTCAACTTGATGAACCTCAGATTCCACAGTGGCCTGCTCGTCTACTCGCATCAACACAATACATACATAGTATAGCATAAATTAACATCACAACAAACATGTAAATAAAATACACAGTAATAATCTAGACATTAAACTAAGATCACAAGAACTGGAATCATTAAATTTGGGGTTATAGATTTTAAGTTATGGATTTTCTAATGTTTTATGTGCTTAATACAAGATTAAGTGAAAGAATAATTTTAATGTGTTTGTCATGCCAGAACAGAGACACTAATGGCTAGACCATAATATCACAAAAGTTTTAGGAACTGGAACGGATCGATTTGGAGTTCATATGAATTCTCTACAAATTAAACAAGTTCTAACATTTATTTAGGCATTAAAACTAATTTCTAATATTAATTTCTGATTTTTAATACTCTCTGGGTTGGGCCTCGATTTCTGGAAAATGTAGGGGGTCTCGGATAAAAATTCCACAGACACAGGGGAACACCTAAGTGGACTGCGGGTTGATTCATTATAAACATAAGGGCTTATTTGACAAACGGACTCGACGAAGGGGGTACGCACGATCTGCGACCGTCCGATCTAACTCCTATGTATCCGATTAGATTGTAGGTCGCCCAATTCCAATGCCGCCAGATCGAAAACCAAGGGCCCAGGTTCATCTACGCGGTGGCACGCCCAGGACCCTTGATCTACCCATCAACCGTCAAAAACCCGTCTTCCCCAGTGATGCCTGGACACAGCCAACAGCGCACCCGGCTTCAGCGCGCGCGCTATCCCACGGACCGCGGCCAGGGCGAATTGTCGAGGCACGGAGTAGGGTGCTTACTATGATAGAAACGAGCCTGATGCCGATGTCGCAGAGGTTACAGTCCCCGTTGGAGCGTGGCTTCGCACCGAGGCGGCCCGCCAGGAACTCGGCAAGCACCCGCGCGCGGCGAGAGAGGTGGGCACGCGGAACACCGCCACAGTGTGCAGCCTCGAAAATCGAAATCCCTACACCAGGCTCTGGAAGCCGGACGACGCGCGACGAGCAGCAGCCCAGGGTGCTTTCTGGACGGAGATGGAAAATCTACGCTGGCGGTGCGAGAGAGAAAACGGGGCATCGAGCGCTCCAGTCAAGTCTAAATAGCCTTGGCTCCATTTTTAGCGGAAGTGGCAGTTTCATCCGTAGCCGTCGAGCGCAGGACCCGGTCAGCTCGTGGGTAGTTGCCACCATCGCGAAATCTGCGCGAGCTCCACGATGGCTGCACCAGTCGCGGGCGCGTCCGAGACGACTCCTAGTGCCGGCTGCCAAGTGGGACCATCACGCAGCGAGAGTAAGTGACAGGATAACGGGGCACCAGCCTGTGGGACCCGTGAGTCAGTGACTCACCCGCAGTGGGGTTTGGGCTGGCGTGAGGTGGATGCTAGGGGAATGGGCCGAGATGTGCAGATTGAGGCCCACCTAGGTATTCTTTCTTTTATCTTTCTTATATTTTGAATCCAAATTTTCGATCTAGAATTTGAATTCAATTTCACAGCAGAATTTGTACTCAGTTTTAATATTCTACTTGGTTATACCAAAGCGTGATGAAGTTATATATTTATAAATTTATTTTGTATTATATGATATTCCTTTCTTTCCTTCTCCATTTTCATGGTTTGTTTTCATGTTATTATTTATTTATTTTTATTGTCACAAAATGCACACCAAATAATGTCCAGCATGATGCATAGGTTATTTATGTGTTCTTGGTTCTAATTATCTCCTTTTAACTAGTGTTGATCACATGTAATGAATAGTAGAGACCACAAACTATTGAGATTATCTCTATCCACTTTTATTACACTTTTGAGTATTACAAATCCTACCCCCCTTAAAAATAATCTCGTCCTCGAGATTTAAGAAGATCTATGGAAAAGGTGGGGAAAATCTATACGAAGCTCTTCTTCTCTTTCCCACGTTGCTTCATCTTCACCATGATGGCTCCATTGTACTTTGCACATCTTTATCATCTTATTTCTTGTAACTCGAGTCAAAGTGTCCAGAATCTTGATTGGGTACTCAGCATAAGTCAGATCATCTTGCACACTGAGGTCCTCCAGTGGTAGCTGCTCCTCAGGTACCCTGAGGCACTTCTTTAGCTGAGACACATGAAATACATCATGTACATCTGACAGATGATCGGGTAACTCCAGTTGATATGCAACTTCACCCACTCGCTTTAAGATCAAGAAGGGTCCAATGAAGCGAGGGGACAACTTTCCTTTAACTTTAAATCTCCTCATACCCCGGATCGGTGACACCTACAGATAGACATGATCACCCTCCTTAAACTCCAGTAGTCTTCTCCTATTATCAGCATAGCTCTTTTGCCTTGATTGTGCAATTCTCAAATTTTCTCTTATCATTCGAACTTGTTCTTCTGCCTCTTGAATAAGCTCAGGCCCAAAGAACTGTCTTTCTCCAGTTTGATCCCAATACAGTGGAGTCCTGCATTTTCTACCATACAGAGCTTCAAATGGTGACATCTTCAAACTGGCCTGATAGCTATTATTATAAGAAAACTCAGCATAGGGTAAGCTCTTCTCCCAACTGCCACCATGCTTAAGAGCACAAGCTCTTAACATATCTTCCAGCACTTGATTAGTTCTCTCTGTCTATCCATCAGTCTGGGGATGGTAGGCTGAACTAAAATTCAACTTTGTATCCAAACTCTCATGCAACTTCTTCCAAAACCGAGAAGTAAACTGTGATCCTCGATCAGACACGATCTTCTTAGGCACTCCATGTAGACAAACTATCTGAGTCATATATAACTCTGCTAATTTGGCTCCCGTGTAATTAGTCCTCACTGGTATGAAATGAGCCACTTTTGTTAATCTGTCCACAATTACCCAGATAGAGTCTTACCCAGCAGGGGTGCGGGGTAGTCCAACAATGAAATCCATACCAATTTCTTCCCATTTCCACTCGGGTATCTTCAATGGGTGCAATAGTCTAGCGGGTCTTTGATGTTCGGCCTTGACTCTTTGACACACATCACACTTAGCCACATGGGCAGCAACATCTCTTTTCAGTCCATACCACCAATACTTTTGCTTCAAATCTTGATACATCTTAGTGCTCCTGGGGTGGATGGAATAATCAGAATCATGAGCTTCTTTCAATATAGCCTCACGGAGGCTATCGATCTCCGGAACACATATCCGATCTTTGAACCATATAGTACCTTGCTCATCCTCCGTGAATTCCGGAACTCGACCTTCCATAATCAGATCCTTAATCTCTTGAATCTTAGCATCACCAACCTGACCTTTACGAATCTCTTGCTCCAAGGTAGGTTCCAACTCAATGGTAACTCCTTCAGTGTGAGTAACAATTCCCAGGTTGAGCCTCTCAAAATCTTTTGCTAATTCATCGGGTAGCTGGACAACAAAAGCGGAATGAACATGCTCCTTCCGACTCAAGGCATCTGCAACCAAATTCGCCTTGCCCGGGTGATAGTGAATCTCCAAATCATAATCCTTAATGAGCTCCAACCAACGGCGTTGCCTAAGGTTGAGATCCTTCTGAGTGAATATATACTTCAAACTCTTATGATCTGTATATACTTGGCACTTAGTTCCCATAATGTAATGTCTCCAAATCTTAAGAGCATGCACAACTGCTGCCAGCTCTAAATCTTGAGTGGGGTAGTTCAATTCATGTTTCCGCAACTAACGAGACGCATAGGCGATCACATGTCCTTCCTGCATGAGCACACATCCAAGTCCTTGGCCACATGCATCACAATAAATGTCAAATCCTTTCTGTAAGTCTGGCATAACCAACACTGGAGGTGACATCAATCTCTCCTTCAATTGATCGAAGCTTTCTTGGCATTTCTCATCCCACTTAAATTCTTTTCCTTTCTCCAAAAGCGAGGTCATAGGCTTGGCAATCTTAGAGAATCCTTCAATAAACCTCCGATAATATCCTGCAAGCCCTAAGAAACACCAAATCTCAGTAACCGTAGTGGGCACTCTCCACTCCATTATCTCCTTCACTTTAACAGGATCCACTGCTATTCCTCCATTAGAAATAATATGACCAAGGAATGACACCTTGTCAATCCAAAACTCGCACTTGCTGAACTTAGCATAGAGTTGATTATCTCGCAACTTTTGTAGCACCAACCTTAGATGTTGTTCATGATCACTTTCATTCTTAGAATAGATAAGAATATCGTCGATGAACACCACGACGAATCTGTCCAAATACTCCATAAACACCTTATTCATCAAATTCATGAAATAAGCCGGTGCATTGGTTAATCCAAACGACATAACAGTAAACTCATATAATCCATATCGGGTTGAGAAAGCCGTCTTAGGAATATCTGATGGTCTAATCTTCATCTGATGATATCCCGATCGGAGATCAATCTTCGAGAATACCCTGGCTCCTCTCATCTGATCAAACAAATCCTCAATACGGGGTAATGGATACTTGTTCTTTACCATGACATCATTAAGTGATCTATAGTCCACACACATCCGTTGTGATCCATCCTTCTTCTGCACAAATAACACCGGTGCTCCCCAAGGTGAGGAACTCGGACGAATGTACCCCGCTTCTTGTAACTCAGTTAACTGCTTCTTAAGCTCCTTCAGTTCTTCTACAACCATCCTGTATGGTCGCTTAGAAATAGGGGCAGTTCTAGGTAAAAGATCAATCACAAACTCAACTTCCCTATCTGGTGGCATCCCTGGTAACTCCTCTGGAAAGACATCCGGAAAATCTCTAACCACCTGGATGTTGTCTCCAATAAACTCCTCAGGTATAAAGAACATTGCACGCATGGATGAGGAGGTTACTGCAATATTAACTTGAAATCTTTCTCCTTTAGTGGTAGTGAGTTCTACAGTACCTCTACCACATGCTATAACGGCCTTTGCCTTCCTTAGCCATGACATACCAAGGATCGTCTATAGTGCTCTCTTCTAACACTATAGGGGTAGCCCATCTCAGTTAGAAACACAGGGTAAGAAAGGAAGAATTGTAGACAAGGCGAGTAATTACGAGAAATGTTATTACGGGGGATTTACTAGCTAAGTAGATTAGCGTGTCACCTACTAAAGCTAATACATTACCTTATGGTGGTACATGCTAGGATTCCCGTCTATACTATTTCAATCAATCAAAGAAGCAAATCAAGCATTTATCATCAGAACAATCAACCAACATTTTTAAATATAGAAAATAGTTTTGGTTTGGTCTTAGGCTTCCTATCTCTTAAAAATGTCATAGGGGTAGAGATTCCAAGGTGTGAAATCCGTCTTGTCTTAGAATAGAGAAGGTAAGAATGATTAGAGTAGAACAGTAGAAGGTGAGACAGGATCAAGATGAGGTAAGTATAGAATGAATCAGAGTAAGGTAAGTAAGTGAGGGTTGTCCATTTCTATCTAGGTTTCGTCCTACAGTCAACATTTCCTCTGATACCACTTCTGTAACACCCGGTTTTAAAGGACAAAGCCGGGTGCATCTCATACATGCGCCAAGAAGACAACATATATAATAACAGAGTGTATAGAGATAAATGTCACAAAACATCAGAGTAATTATTACATAGCGGAAGACTTATTACAAAATAAAGGAATAAATGTAAAACGAACTAAGGATCGTCGGCGCCAATGTCAACTGAAAAACGCCACCTAGATCAGATCATACTCCTCGCCTTGTGGCTCCTCCTGAACCACCTGATCTTCTCCTGTGGGGGGGTGTGAGACAGCAAGAGTGAGATCACATACGTTCATAGCTCAACAAGTCGTGGGGAATAATGTGACTGAACTCACCAAAGGTGGGAGTTCATGAAGTGTAAGGCTGATCAATGTAATAAAGGCTGAAGCTGAGCATTGCTTTTATAAGTTGGTCAAAATTTTATTAGCAGTTACTAAGTGTAAGTGAATACCAAACCATAGTAATAATAGGTAAAAGTAGTAGTAAAATAATCCCAAATGCAATGAGATGACAGATTAAGTTTAAGTTCCACAAGTTAATCATGTGAGTGTCCGAGCCGCTCATGACCGTGAGCACGGCTAGTATACCAGTTTTACACTCTGCAGAGGTTGCGCATCTTTACCCACAAGTCGTGTTACCCATTTGCCACGGAGTTGATCAGACCCCATACACCTCTACCAAGGAAGCGAGGCAGGGTATGTAACACCCGGAATTTAGGGGTCCAAAACCCGGGCATTAACATAAACACCAGGTATGCTGGGACCAAGTCTCACACATATGATGTATAGTGGCACAGGATCGAATGTCACAACTTTATATATAACAGGAGTTCTATACAAAATAAATAATTACATTATAGGGAGACAACGGTCCAGCAACCCAAAGTTGACTGGGGGACGACGACCTAGACCTCTCACGAACTCATCACAGCATCCTCCATGAGCATCATCCTGCAGTACCTGGTCTTGACCTGTGGTGTATGTGAGACAGCAAGAGTGAGCTCACATACGTTCATCGCTCAACAAGTTGTGGGGAATAATGTGCATGAACTCGCCAAAGGTGGGAGCTCACATAAAGTGTAAGGCTTACCAAAGAAGATGGTTAGAGCTGAGCATTGCTTTTAAAGTTGGTCAAAATTTTATTAGCAGTTACTAAGTATAAGTAAATACCAAACCAATCCCAATTAAGTAGTAGAACAAAAATAACAACTTCACCCGCGATGCAATGCATATGACAAATTGAAGTTAGTTCCATAATTTAATCATGTGAGGGTCCGAGCTGCTCATGACCGTGAGCACGGCTAGTATACCAGTTTTACACTCTGCAGAGGTTGCGCATCTTTACCCACAAGTCGTGTATCCCATGTCGCCAGGGTTTGCAAAGCCCTTAGACACTTCCGAGGTGAATGGCTAGGGATCCACTACGAGGCCTTTACAAAGTTCCACTAGCTTCCGAAAACCCGCTACAGTTTATAGGAAGATCCAGTGCAGGAATCCCTTGCAGGACCGCCATCGCAGCAAAATCCTCCCGAGGGCCTCCCTACACTGACCTCTCCCCTACTGCCCTTGCCCCTTTCGGGTAAGGTAGTCTTCCACTAGCTTTCCTAATTAATCAGCCAAGGGCATCCCATACTACCCTTGTGGTAGCACTGTTTTCCCGGGTGGTCGCTCCATGTTCCAATTAACATAATGATCTCATCATGAACAATAAATAACAACTGATAACAAAAGTGTAACCATGAATAGTGTATCTCCATACCCAAAACCACATATAGCACTAGCAAGTACTACCCAGAAAGTTCAGTGGTAAACAAGGTATAAAGATAGACAAACTAGGGTAACCTATTGGGTCCCATCAAAATTAACCTATGCAGATCATTATGATTAATTAGAACATGAGTAGGTGAAAAGAAGTGATCAAGGGCACAACTTGCCTGGGCCTTGAGAATCCAGGTACCAGGATGATCTCCAGATGATTCGTGACCTCGCTGCTAGTCGTAGCAATACAAACATACATGGTATAGGCATAATTAACATTACACCAAACAAGTAAACAAAATACATAATAATAATCTACACATTAAAATAAGAATCTAGGAACAGGAATCATTAATTTTGGAGTTATAGATTTTAAGTTATGGATTTCCAAAGATTTTATGAGTTTAAAATGGATTAAGTGAGAGATTAAATTTCTAATTGTTTTCATGACAAAACAGAGGTTCTAAATGATAGAGAATATTATTACAAAATTTTAGAAATTGGAATGACTCAATTTGGAGCTAAAATGAATTAGTTATGAATTAATTAAGTTTCTGGATTTATTTTAACACTAAAAATCATTTTCTAAATCATTTTCTATGATTTTCCTATTCACTGGACTGGGCCTCAATTACAGCAAAGCGCAGGGGGCTCGGGGTAAGAATCCCCAAGACACAAACTACACCCGCACAGGACGGCGGGTTAATTTGTAAGACTTACGGGGTCTCTTTAGCAAATAGGCCAGGGCGAAGGGGTATGAGACAATCGAGACCGTCAAATCTGACCCAGATGGTCCAGATTAGATCTCCACTTTTAAAGAAGTAGACCGCGACCAAGACCCCAGGATCAGATTTCCACGGTGCAGATCTTGCACCCGAGGCTGTATGCCAAGGATGCAATCCTAGCCATCCGATCCCATATCAACGATTTAGGGTTGATCACGCGAAGGGGATAGCTTTGATCAATCGAAGTCGTTCATCCGAAGATCGAGGGCTCCCGCGCGTCTTCATCCCCAAGCCAGCACGCGGTGGCCAGGGAGACGGCTCCCGCGGCGGCATCTCACCGGAGAGCGGCGCCCCGGAGCCCCAAGCCCCCCCTGGAAGCGAGCAACGCGTAGAGGAGGTTATGGCACACAGGATGAGCGGGCATTTACCACGCATTACATGAGCAGGAGCTTCAACCACGACACAGGGTGGCCTGCGGCGGCGCAGCTGAAATCCATGCCACCAGGTGAGAAATTCGTAGTGCCCAGTCGGGCTAATCCCATAACCGAATGTTCCTAGGCCAATAGCAGTGTGTAACGAGCTCGTAGTAGTCACATACCGGCGTTGGTCATGTACATTGCGGGCTGGCCATGGCAGCAGGCGGATCCGAGGCAAAATTCCCCCACCGGCGAGAAATTCCAGAGCCCCGAGCCACGAATCAAGCCCGAGGAGACCCTGCGCATGCCCTCCATCACATGGTGGCCACCAATTGCCGGCGCTAGCAAGCTCCACGCGCGGCGCCACCCTTCTTCCCTATTCCCAGCACAACACGGCCGCACGCTCCCCCGGTTCTTCCTCTGCACAGGATCAAAGAGGTAGGGTTGCGGTCGTCTTATAGGGAGAGGAACGATTCCGGAGCGGTGAGGGTCGATTGGTGTTTGTTACGGAGGTGGTCACGAGGAGCGCGCGGATCTTGGTGTTCTGTTGGGCGGAATCGGCCACCGCGGAATCAGGAGAGGAAGGGGAAGCTGACAACGCGGGGGCCACCGCTCGGTGCTCAAGCGTCCACTTCTCATATTGGGCCGCCACGGGATGAAGCAGTTGAGCCCCGAGCGCGGATCCGTGCCAACAACGGCCCACGCGAGGAAGAAAATCACGCCCGTGAATGACAGGGCGGGCCCACATGGCAGGTGACGCGCGCACACGTGACCGACAGGCGGGGCCCGCATGTCGGCGCCTGAAACAAATAATAAAGGGAAGGGAAGGAGATGGGCTGCGCGGGTTAGGAGTGGAGGTGGGCCGAATGCAAGGTAGCAGGCCCAGTTAGGTTAGAATTCTTTTTCTTTTTATTTTCTATTTTCTTTTCTCCATTTTCAAATCCAATTTGAATTCAAGTTTAAATTCAAACTTTGTGAATAACTTGTCCTCAGTTTGAAAGGTATAATTTAATAATTTAAGTGTGAAGGATGTTTATTCTGGTTTTTATTTTATTTTATGTAGTATTTTCTTTAGTTCTTCCCTCCTCTTTTATTTTCTATTTTCTATTCCAAATTCAAATTTATATTTCTATTTTAGTTTTCAGATTTTTCAAATGTATCAATTGAAATCCAAGGGTGAATATAATCCATATTATTTTAATATTACTAATTTAAGTTTTATTTTCCTTGTTATTTATTTCATGGGAGGTATAAATAGTTTCTTTTAAAAGAAAAATTCTTTTCCCATCATTTTCTTATTTCCCAATCATTATGATATTTTGTTCAAATTTCTTCTACCAATTTCAAATCCAAAATTTGGGTGTTACAAATCCTACCCCCCTTAAAAATAATCTCGTCCCCGAGATTTGTAAGAAAAGGAATGTGTACTCATATTGTTCTCAGAACATATGCACAAGCAAAGAAATCTCAGCATGAGGTATACTACTTTTAACAAAACATAGGGTCAATAGACCTTATTATTCCTTCTAAAATATTATTATATCATCTACTAACTAAAGTAACACTCAGAGCTTACAAATAGTCGTAATCCATATATATGTTTATGTGACTTGGTGGAACTGGTGGTTAGGATAGCATGGGTGTATATATGTATGACCACTTTATTATGTCGGATAGAAGATGTCTTTAGGGCATATATAGGTTTGGGTAAGAAAGAGCTGGATAAGAATAGACTTCATCCAAGTTTTGTGGATCTTGATTCATCTGGTGATTTAGCTTGATCTTTGAAGGCTTGAGTTGATGCTCATCCTTACTTGATGAAGTTGATCATCTTCTTCGGTCTTGTCTCACTGTTTAGGAGTTAGTGTATATTATTGGGCTAGAGAATGTGGTTAAGATAGGTATGGACGAGATAGACTACATGATGTAGGTTACAAGTTTGTTTTAGGTAGGGGTTGATAGACTATGCAATCCATCATTACTCTATTGGTTGGGTTGTTATGTAACTTGTTATATAGGTCAAGTTGTTGGGTATGGCCAAGTTGATATAAGTCACCAATTTAGGCTTAAGTGAATTTTGGGAGTATAGCCTTATCCTTTGTATCTGCATTAAGTAACTCAATCTAGCTTAGATCATATTGGATTAGATAGAATCCAGATTAGGTTGGTATGACTAGATTAAACTAGTTAAGATTAGCTTAAGTCAGATAGGTCTACCAAGGTAGGGTATATTAGGATGTTTTTGAGATTAGTTAGATATGTTATGATAAGATAGAGTCTCTTGCTAGTTTATAATTGAGAGGTTATGCAACTATTAGATGGTTAAGGTAGGTGCATATAGCCAAGTTGATCTGACATTCTTAATTTAGTGCAGGGTGATCTAAGTTAAGACTGGTTCTATAGTTTTAGAGTCTAAACTATTTCATCAGTATTATCTAACATGTTTGATAAGTCACTTTAAATTTGATCAGATCTGGGTTAGATTGGTGTGACTTGTTTGACTAGATAAGATCTAGTTAATTTGCATTAGATCATGGTTGTTAAACTAGGGTGGATAAGTATGCTTATTAGGACAAGAGGGATCCATAAAGATAAGATAGAATCTTTTAAGACCAGTTAGACCTATTAGGATGAGATACAATCTTTTCAAGATAGGATGAGTATCTTTTAAGATAAGATGGATCTGTTAAGATAAGGGAGAATCTTTTAAGATAAGATGAATTGGTTAGAATGAGAGCTTTTTAGGATAAGATAAATCTCTTAAGCTAGATATGTTCCAATGGGGATAATCTAGGTTGTCTAGTTATTTTGTAAATATATTTTTATACCTATGTGTATATGTGGATGCAATTGTGGACATTACTCCACAACACATCACACTCAATCAAAGATCCAAATCAGACAGACATCATAAGAACAAACATTCAAATACATAGACACTTATAAAAATAGTTTTGTTTTTGTTCTTAGGATTAGGTCTCCTATTCATAAAAGTCACTTTAGGCACAGGATTTCAAAGTGTGAAATCCACATTTGTCTTTAGAAGGAAAAGGTGAGAGTAATCAGAGTGAGCGGAAATAGATAAGAAAAGATTAAGAAAAGTTTTAGAAGAATCAGAGTAGCAAAGATAAGTATGTAGGGGTTGTCCAGTTCTATCTAGGTTTCGTCCTACAGTCAACATTCCTCTGATACCACTTCTGTAACACCCGGAATTTAGGGGTCCAAAACCCGGGCATTAACATAAACACCAGGTATGCTGGGACCAAGTCTCACACATATGATGTATAGTGGCACAGGATCGAATGTCACAACTTTATATATAACAGGAGTTCTATACAAAATAAATAATTACATTATAGGGAGACAACGGTCCAGCAACCCAAAGTTGACTGGGGGACGACGACCTAGACCTCTCACGAACTCATCACAGCATCCTCCATGAGCATCATCCTGCAGTACCTGGTCTTGACCTGTGGTGTATGTGAGACAGCAAGAGTGAGCTCACATACGTTCATCGCTCAACAAGTTGTGGGGAATAATGTGCATGAACTCGCCAAAGGTGGGAGCTCACATAAAGTGTAAGGCTTACCAAAGAAGATGGTTAGAGCTGAGCATTGCTTTTAAAGTTGGTCAAAATTTTATTAGCAGTTACTAAGTATAAGTAAATACCAAACCAATCCCAATTAAGTAGTAGAACAAAAATAACAACTTCACCCGCGATGCAATGCATATGACAAATTGAAGTTAGTTCCATAATTTAATCATGTGAGGGTCTGAGCTGCTCATGACCGTGAGCACGGCTAGTATACCAGTTTTACACTCTGCAGAGGTTGCACATCTTTACCCACAAGTCGTGTATCCCATGTCGCCAGGGTTTGCAAAGCCCTTAGACACTTCCGAGGTGAATGGCTAGGGATCCACTACGAGGCCTTTACAAAGTTCCACTAGCTTCCGAAAACCCGCTACAGTTTATAGGAAGATCCAGTGCAGGAATCCCTTGCAGGACCGCCATCGCAGCAAAATCCTCCCGAGGGCCTCCCTACACTGACCTCTCCCCTACTGCCCTTGCCCCTTTCGGGTAAGGTAGTCTTCCACTAGCTTTCCTAATTAATCAGCCAAGGGCATCCCATACTACCCTTGTGGTAGCACTGTTTTCCCGGGTGGTCGCTCCATGTTCCAATTAACATAATGATCTCATCATGAACAATAAATAACAACTGATAACAAAAGTGTAACCATGAATAGTGTATCTCCATACCCAAAACCACATATAGCACTAGCAAGTACTACCCAGAAAGTTCAGTGGTAAACAAGGTATAAAGATAGACAAACTAGGGTAACCTATTGGGTCCCATCAAAATTAACCTATGCAGATCATTATGATTAATTAGAACATGAGTAGGTGAAAAGAAGTGATCAAGGGCACAACTTGCCTGGGCCTTGAGAATCCAGGTACCAGGATGATCTCCAGATGATTCGTGACCTCGCTGCTAGTCGTAGCAATACAAACATACATGGTATAGGCATAATTAACATTACACCAAACAAGTAAACAAAATACATAATAATAATCTACACATTAAAATAAGAATCTAGGAACAGGAATCATTAATTTTGGAGTTATAGATTTTAAGTTATGGATTTCCAAAGATTTTATGAGTTTAAAATGGATTAAGTGAGAGATTAAATTTCTAATTGTTTTCATGACAAAACAGAGGTTCTAAATGATAGAGAATATTATTACAAAATTTTAGAAATTGGAATGACTCAATTTGGAGCTAAAATGAATTAGTTATGAATTAATTAAGTTTCTGGATTTATTTTAACACTAAAAATCATTTTCTAAATCATTTTCTATGATTTTCCTATTCACTGGACTGGGCCTCAATTACAGCAAAGCGCAGGGGGCTCGGGGTAAGAATCCCCAAGACACAAACTACACCCGCACAGGACGGCGGGTTAATTTGTAAGACTTACGGGGTCTCTTTAGCAAATAGGCCAGGGCGAAGGGGTATGAGACAATCGAGACCGTCAAATCTGACCCAGATGGTCCAGATTAGATCTCCACTTTTAAAGAAGTAGACCGCGACCAAGACCCCAGGATCAGATTTCCACGGTGCAGATCTTGCACCCGAGGCTGTATGCCAAGGATGCAATCCTAGCCATCCGATCCCATATCAACGATTTAGGGTTGATCACGCGAAGGGGATAGCTTTGATCAATCGAAGTCGTTCATCCGAAGATCGAGGGCTCCCGCGCGTCTTCATCCCCAAGCCAGCACGCGGTGGCCAGGGAGACGGCTCCCGCGGCGGCATCTCACCGGAGAGCGGCGCCCCGGAGCCCCAAGCCCCCCCCTGGAAGCGAGCAACGCGTAGAGGAGGTTATGGCACACAGGATGAGCGGGCATTTACCACGCATTACATGAGCAGGAGCTTCAACCACGACACAGGGTGGCCTGCGGCGGCGCAGCTGAAATCCATGCCACCAGGTGAGAAATTCGTAGTGCCCAGTCGGGCTAATCCCATAACCGAATGTTCCTAGGCCAATAGCAGTGTGTAACGAGCTCGTAGTAGTCACATACCGGCGTTGGTCATGTACATTGCGGGCTGGCCATGGCAGCGGGCGGATCCGAGGCAAAATTCCCCCACCGGCGAGAAATTCCAGAGCCCCGAGCCACGAATCAAGCCCGAGGAGACCCTGCGCATGCCCTCCATCACATGGTGGCCACCAATTGCCGGCGCTAGCAAGCTCCACGCGCGGCGCCACCCTTCTTCCCTATTCCCAGCACAACACGGCCGCACGCTCCCCCGGTTCTTCCTCTGCACAGGATCAAAGAGGTAGGGTTGCGGTCGTCTTATAGGGAGAGGAACGATTCCGGAGCGGTGAGGGTCGATTGGTGTTTGTTACGGAGGTGGTCACGAGGAGCGCGCGGATCTTGGTGTTCTGTTGGGCGGAATCGGCCACCGCGGAATCAGGAGAGGAAGGGGAAGCTGACAACGCGGGGGCCACCGCTCGGTGCTCAAGCGTCCACTTCTCATATTGGGCCGCCACGGGATGAAGCAGTTGAGCCCCGAGCGCGGATCCGTGCCAACAACGGCCCACGCGAGGAAGAAAATCACGCCCGTGAATGACAGGGCGGGCCCACATGGCAGGTGACGCGCGCACACGTGACCGACAGGCGGGGCCCGCATGTCGGCGCCTGAAACAAATAATAAAGGGAAGGGAAGGAGATGGGCTGCGCGGGTTAGGAGTGGAGGTGGGCCGAATGCAAGGTAGCAGGCCCAGTTAGGTTAGAATTCTTTTTCTTTTTATTTTCTATTTTCTTTTCTCCATTTTCAAATCCAATTTGAATTCAAGTTTAAATTCAAACTTTGTGAATAACTTGTCCTCAGTTTGAAAGGTATAATTTAATAATTTAAGTGTGAAGGATGTTTATTCTGGTTTTTATTTTATTTTATGTAGTATTTTCTTTAGTTCTTCCCTCCTCTTTTATTTTCTATTTTCTATTCCAAATTCAAATTTATATTTCTATTTTAGTTTTCAGATTTTTCAAATGTATCAATTGAAATCCAAGGGTGAATATAATCCATATTATTTTAATATTACTAATTTAAGTTTTATTTTCCTTGTTATTTATTTCATGGGAGGTATAAATAGTTTCTTTTAAAAGAAAAATTCTTTTCCCATCATTTTCTTATTTCCCAATCATTATGATATTTTGTTCAAATTTCTTCTACCAATTTCAAATCCAAAATTTGGGTGTTACAGGGTACCACTACGAGGCCTTTACAAAGTTCCACTAGCTTCAGACTACCCGCTACAGTTTATAGGAAGCTCCAGTGCAGGGTTCTTGTCTGACCGCCCTCGCAGCAAAATCAACCCAAGGACCTCCCTACACTGACCACTCCCCTACTGCCCTTGCCCCTTTCGGGTAAGGTAGCCCTCCACTAGCTTTCCTAGTTAATCAGCCAAGGGCGTCCCATTAAACCCTTGTGGTAGCACTGTTTTCCCGGGTGGTTCTCCATGTTCCCATTAACATAATGATCTTATCATGAACATAAAATAATGAACAGATAATAAAAAGTGTAATCATGAGTCATAAATATCTTTATACCCAAATCCACATAAAGCAATAGCATGTACTACCCAAAAATTTAGTAGTAAAACCAGTGGTGAAACAAGGTATAAAGATAGTCAAATCTAGGGTAACCTATTGGGCCCCAGCAAAATTAACCTATGCAGATCATTATGAATAATAAGAACATGAATGGGTAAAAGAAGTGATCAAGGGCACAACTTGCCTTCAATGAGCTCCTGCTCAGCTATCTCAACTTGATGAACCTCAGATTCCACAGTGGCCTGCTCGTCTACTCGCATCAACACAATACATACATAGTATAGCATAAATTAACATCACAACAAACATGTAAATAAAATACACAGTAATAATCTAGACATTAAACTAAGATCACAAGAACTGGAATCATTAAATTTGGGGTTATAGATTTTAAGTTATGGATTTTCTAATGTTTTATGTGCTTAATACAAGATTAAGTGAAAGAATAATTTTAATGTGTTTGTCATGCCAAAACAGAGACACTAATGGCTAGACCATAATATCACAAAAATTTAGGAACTGGAACGGATCGATTTGGAGTTCATATGAATTCTCTACAAATTAAACAAGTTCTAACATTTATTTAGGCATTAAAACTAATTTCTAATATTAATTTCTGATTTTTAATACTCTCTGGGTTGGGCCTCGATTTCTGGAAAATGTAGGGGGTCTCGGATAAAAATTCCACAGACACAGGGGAGCACCTGAGTGGACTGCGGGTTGATTCATTATAAACATAAGGGCTTATTTGACAAACGGACTCGACGAAGGGGGTACGCACGATCTGCGACCGTCCGATCTAACTCCTACGTATCCGATTAGATTGTAGGCCGCCCAATTCCAATGCCGCCAGGTCGAAAACCAAGGGCCCAGGTTCATCTACGCGGTGGCACGCCCAGGACCCTTGATCTACCCATCAACCGTCAAAAACCCGTCTTCCCCAGTGATGCCTGGGCACAGCCAACAGCGCACCCGGCTACAGCGCGCGCGCTATCCCACGGACCGCGGCCAGGGCGAATTGTCGAGGCACGGAGTAGGGTGCTTACCGTGATAGAAACGAGCCTGACGCCGATGTCGCAGAGGTTACAGTCCCCGTTGGAGCGCGGCTTCGCACCGAGGCGGCCCGCTAGGAACTCGGCAAGCACCCGCGCGCGGCGAGAGAGGTGGGCACGCGGAACACCGCCACAGTCCGCAGCCTCGAAAATCGAAATACCTACACCAGGCTCTGGAAGTCGGACGACGCGCGACGAGCAGCAGCCCAGGGTGCTTTCTGGACAGAGATGGGAAATCTACGCTGGCGGTGCGAGAGAGAAAACGAGGCATCGAGCGCTCCAGTCAAGTCTAAATAGCCTTGGCTCCATTATTAGCGGAAGTGGCAGTTTCATTCGTAGCCGCCGAGCGCAGGACCCGGTCAGCTCGTGGGTAGTTGCCACCATCGCGAAATCTGCGCGAGCTCCACGATGCCTGCACCAGTCACGGGCGCGTCCGAGACGACTCCTAGTGCCGGCTGCCAAGTGGGACCATCACGCAGCGAGAGTAAGTGACAGGATAACGGGGCACCAGCCTATGGGACCCGTGAGTCAGTGACTCACCCGCAGTGGGGTTTGGGCTGGCGTGAGGTGGATGCTAGGGGAATGGGCCGAGATGTGCAGATTGAGGCCCACCTAGGTATTCTTTCTTTTGTCTTTCTTATATTTTGAATCCAAATTTTCGATCTAGAATTTGAATTCAATTTCACAGCAGAATTTGTACTCAGTTTGAATATTCTACTTGGTTATACCAAAGCGTGATGAAGTTATATATTTTAAATTTATTTTGTATTATATGATATTCCTTTCTTTCCTTCTCCATTTTCATGGTTTGTTTTCATGTTATTATTTATTTATTTTTATTGTCACAAAATGCACACCAAATAATGTCCAGCATGATGCACAGGTTATTTATGTGTTCTTGGTTCTAATTATCTCCTTTTAACTAGTGTTGATCACATGTAATGAATAGTAGAGACCACAAACTATTGAGATTATCTCTATCCAGTTTTATTACACTTTTGAGTATTACACTCTGGACTGGGCGCAGTAAACCAGGGAACTACAGGGGCCTCTGCGCAAGTTGTTTCAAGACTCAGAACACTATTTGTAGTACTGTGGGTTGATTCTAGAAAAGCACAAGGACTCTTATGCAAGTTTCCAGGGCCGAAGGGGTATGGGGGTATTCTGGCCGTCCGCTCTTAGATCTAGGTTCTGGATTAGATCGACGCGGTCGCGAAGCGATATGCGTAGGGAACCGCTGGATGTAAAAACGACGGGTAGGATTTTATTATCCTAGATTTGTTTCTATCCGTCTGATCCAAATCAACGGACCAGAACGAAGGTCGCGAAAGGTTAAGCGATCATCTAATCTTAGCCGTACGACTACGATCCAATGGATGGAGGCCTTCTCCTCAACCCGAGCATCCTCAGGCGACGGTATGCAGCTCCCGCGGCGGCCAACTCGCTGGCGAGGCAAAATCCGGCCACCAGCACTCCCCCGAGCCCAAAATTGACTAGTGCTAGACGCTGAGAAGGACATGGTGAGGAGAATGAGGGTTGGAATTACCGTGATTGAGAGCTGGAGAGGGGCTGACCACGGCGAGCGACGGAATTGCGGGGTCGGTTGAGCTCTAGCTAGGAATCCCGACGATGTCCCAGGCTGTCCAAGCGCTGAACCGGTCCTAACACGCTCCACGGGCCCAGGCGGATCACCCCGACGACCAGCCGACACCGGAACAACGGCGAATGGACAAGTCAGTGGCGGCGGCGAGTTGTCACCGCACGGCGGTGCAATAGGAATCTAACGACGGTGTGGATGCGGCTCGGTGGGGCGATGAGTGGTCATGACCACGGGCGCACGCCTTTATACGGTCAATACCCAAATAGAACGAGCGAACTATGTGCCAGACGTTGCGGTGGGAGCCGTCCAACACGCGCGGAAGCCGTGCCCGTCGTCTCGACCCGAGGAAGAAGGAAACGCTGACGCCATGGCCCCACAGCGCAGCGTCCACCCGAGTCCGCGAGCACGCGGGTATCGTTCCACCCATCGGACCCACGCGTCAGGGAGCTAGCGCGGGTGAGGTGAGTCACTGACCCCGTGTCCCCACACGACAGATAGTGCTTTGGAGATATCACGCGCGCGCAACGGTAGAGAATTTGGGCCACGCGGGATGGTTTGCATATTGGGCCGAATACCAGGTTAGGGCCCAGTTAGGCTAGGTTGGTTTTATTCTTTTCTTTTCTTTTCCTTTTCCTTTCTATTTTCAAATCCAATTCGAATTTTGAATCCAAACTAGTGCCGATTTATTTTCAAATAATATTGTGAAATCTAAGATATCAATTTTAGAAATATACTTATATATATTATTTATATCACCTTTCTCTCTTTCTTATTTATAAAACCCTACTTTCAAATTTAGGATTTTAATTCCACTTCTACCTTATTGTTATTATCCTTTTTATTTTTTTTATTTAATGCACAAACATATAACTCCAACATGATGCATATTATTATTTTCTTTATCATTTGTTTTAATTCATCTCTAAATTTTGTGTATGCTCTTTTTATGATGCAAATGAGGCACAGAAAATTGAGGAGATCTCTCTATTATTCTTTGTATACAACTTTGAGTGTTACAACCAGCATCAGGTCCGAGCAGGCGGTGGCGTTCTTCACAAATATCATCCATCGCTTTGGGGTCCCAAACTCAATCATCACCGACAATGGCACGCAGTTCACTAGGAAAAGGTTCCTGGACTTCTGCGAGGACCACCACATCCGTGTGGACTGGGCCGTCGTAGCGCACCCAATGACGAATGGGCAGGTGGAACACGCCAACGGTATGATTTTGCAGGGACTAAAGCCGAGGATCTACAACGACCTCAGCAAGTTCGGCAAACGGTGGATAAAAGAGCTACCCTCGGTGGTTTGGAGTCTGAGGACGACGCTGAGCCGGGCCACGGGTTTCTCGCCATTTTTCCTAGTCTATGGGGTCGAGGCCATCTTACCCACGGACTTGGAATACGGTTCCCCGAGGATGAAGGCTTACGACGACCAAAGCAACCAGACCAGCCGAGAAGATTCATTGGACCAGCTGGAAGAGGCTCGGGACGTAGCCTTGGTACACTCGGCAAGGTATCAGCAGTCTCTGCAACGCTACCACGCCCGAAGGGTTAGGCCCCGAGACTTCCAAGTGGGGGACTTGGTACTTTGGCTGCGACAAGACGCCCGAGGGCACCACAAGCTTACTCCTCCCTGGGAGGGGCCCTTCATCATCGCCGAGATTTTGAAGCCCGGGACATACAAGCTGGCCAACGATCAAGGCGAGGTCTATAGCAACGCTTGGAACATCGAACAACTACGTCGCTTTTACCCTTAAAATGTTTCAAGTCGTTCATGTATCTCGCTTTCTTTACATGCATAAATAAAGTCTAACCATCAAGGAAGGATCAGCCTTGCCTCGACAAAGCCCGACCCTCCCTCGGGGGCTAGAAGGGGGGAACCTCCTCTGCGTCAAAATTTTTCTCGAAAAAGTCTTTTGCCAGAACGTCTTTCGTGCATTTCGACTGCGTCGATAACAGAATCCTAAAGACGAGCAAGAGAGACCGTAAGCGGCAAGGCTGACCGAGTCGAGGGACTCCTACGCCTCCGGGATACGGATACCTCACTCATCACCTTCCGCGAAAAGGTAGCTCATGCTCGGATAAGCGATTCTACTACCGAACAAGTCCTAACGCTCGAAAACTTTTCTGCTAGAACGACTTTCATGCCCTTTCGACTACATCGCTAACTGAAAGTCGCCTAGAGGGGGGTGTGAATAGGGCGAATCTGAAATTTACAAAGTTTAAGCACAACTACAAGCCGGGGTTAGCGTTAGAATATAAATCGAGTCCGAGAGAGAGGGCGAAAACAAATCACAAGCAAATCAAGAGTGTGACACGATGATTTGTTTTACCGAGGTTCGGTTCTTGCAAACCTACTCCCCGTTGAGGTGGTCACAAAGACCGGGTCTCTTTCAACCCTTTCCCTCTCTCAAACGGTCACTTAGACCGAGTGAGCTTCTCTTCTCAATCAAACGGGACACTAATTCCCCGCAAGGACCACCACACAATTGGTGTCTCTTGCCTCGGTTACAATTGAGTTGATCACAAGAAAGAATGAGAGAGAAAAGAAGCAATCCAAGCGCAAGAGCTCAAATGAACACAAGTCACTCTCTCACTAGTCACTATTTGATTGGAATTGAACTAAGGACTTGGGAGAGGATTTTGATCTCTTTGGTGTGTCTTGTATTGAATGCTATAGCTCTTGTAAGGTGTAGGAAGTCTGAAAACTTGGATGCCTTGAATGTGGGGTGGTTGGGATATTTATAGCCCCAACCACCAAACTAGCCGTTTGGTGGAGGCTGCTGTCGCATGGCGCACCGGACAGTCCGGTGTGCCACCGGACACTGTCCGGTGCGCCAGCCACGTCACCCGGCCGTTGGGTTCTGACCATTGGAGCTCTGACAGGTGGGGCCTTCTGGCTATCCGGTGGTGCACCGGACATGTCCTGTAGACTGTCCGGTGCGCCTTCTGGCTGCTCTGACTCTGGCGCGCACTATAGCGCATTGAATGCGTTTGCAGTCGACTGTTGGCGCGAAGTAGCTGTTGCTCCGCTGGCACACCGGACAGTCCGGTGCGCCACCGGACACTGTCCGGTGCTACACCGGACAGTCCGATGAATTATAGCGGAGCGGCCTCCCATTTTCCCGAAGGTGGCAAGTTCAGCGTCGGGATCCCTGGTGCACCTGACACTGTCCGGTGGTGCACCGGACAGTCCGGTGCGCCAGACCAGGGCACACTTCGGTTGTCTTTTGCTCTATTTGTTTGAACCCATTCTTGGTCTTTTTATTGGTTTGTTGTGAACCTTTGGCACCTGTAAAACTTATAATCTAGAGCAAACTAGTTAGTCCAATTATTTGTGTTGGGCAATTCAACCACCAAAATTAATTAGGAAAAGGTGTAAGCCTATTTCCCTTTCAATCTCCCCCTTTTTGGTGATTGATGCCAACACAAACCAAAGCAAATATAGAAGTGCATAATTGAACTAGTTTGCATAATTGTAAGTGCAAAGGTTACTTGGAATTGAAACCAATAATTATTTCAACTAGATATGCATGGATGGCTTTCTTCTTATTAACATTTTGGACCACGCTTGCACCACATGTTTTGTTTTGCAAAATGTTTTGGAAATTCTTTTCAAGGTTCTTTTGCAAATAGTCAATGGTAAATGAATAAGAGTTTGAGAAGCATTTTCAAGATTTGAAATTTTCTCCCCCTATTTCAAATGCTTTCCCTTTGACTAAACAAAACTCCCTCTTAATGAAATCCTCCTCTTAGTGTTCAAGAGGGTTTTAGATATTAATTTTAAAGAGGGTAGATCAACTTGAAATTATATCAAAAATAAGATACTAATTGAAAATTCTTTTCTTAACTCAAATTTGAAAGACTACATTTTTGAAATTTGTGGTGGTGCGGTCCTTTTGCTTTGGGCTAATACTCTCTCCCCCTTTGGCATGAATCGCCAAAAACGGATACTTGAGTGAAATATAAGCCCTTGAAACTACCTTCTCCCCCTATGGTAAATAATATATGAGTGAAGATTATACCAAAGTTGGAGAGCGGAGTGACGGCGAAGGATGAATAATTTGATGGAGTGGAGTGGAAGCCTTTTCTTCGCCGAAGACTCCTTTTCCCTTTCAATCTATGACTTAGCATGAAATGGACTTGAAACCACATTAGTCATAGCACATGAAAGAGATGATCAAAGGTATATAGATAAGCTATGTGTGCAAAGTATCATTCAAAATTTCTAGAATCAAGAATATTTAGCTCATGCCTAAGTTTGGTAAAAGTTTGTTCATCTAATGGCTTGGTAAAGATATCGGCTAATTGTTCTTTGGTGCTAACATATGCAATCTCGATATCCCCCTTTTGTTGGTGATCCCTTATAAAGTGATACCGAATGGCTATGTGTTTAGTGCGGCTATGCTCAACGGGATTATCCGCCATGGGAATTGCACTCGCATTATCACATAGAAGAGGAACTTTGGTTAATTTGTAACCATAGTCCCTGAGGGTTTGCCTCATCCAAAGCAATTGCGCGCAACAATGTCCTGCGGCAATATACTCGGCTTCGGCGGTTGAAAGAGACACAGAATTTTGCTTCTTTGAAGCCCAAGACACCAGAGATCTTCCCAAGAACTGGCAAGTCCCCGATGTGCTCTTTCTATTAATTTTGCACCCTGCCCAATCAGCATCGGAATAACCAATTAAATCAAATGTGGATCCCCTGGGGTACCAAAGGCCAAACTTAGGAGTATAAACTAAATATCTCAAGATTCGTTTTACGGCCCTAAGGTGAACTTCCTTAGGATCGGCCTAGAATCTTGCACACATGCATACGGAAAGCATAATATCCGGTCGTGAAGCACATAAATAGAGTAAGGAACCTATCATCGACCGGTATACCTTTTGATCTACGGATTTACCTCTCGTGTCGAGGTTGAGATGCCCATTGGTTTCCATGGGTGTCTTGATGGGCTTGGCGTCCTTCATCCCAAACTTGGTTAGAATGTCTCGAATGTACTTCGTTTGGCTAATGAAGGTGCCCTCTTGGAGTTGCTTCACTTGAAATCCTAAGAAATACTTCAACTCCCCCATCATAGACATCTCGAATTTTTGAGTCATGATCCTACTAAACTCTTCACATGTAGATTCGTTAGTAGACCCAAATATGATATCATCAACATAAATTTGGCATACAAACAAATCATTTGCAAGTGTTTTAGTAAAGAGTGTAGGATCGGCTTTTCCGACTTTGAAGCCATTAGCAATAAGAAAGTCTCTTAGGCATTCATACCATGCTCTTGGGGCTTGCTTGAGCCTATAAAGCGCCTTAGAGAGTCTATAAACATGGTTAGGATACTCACTGTCTTCAAAGCCGGGAGGTTGCTCAACATAGACCTATTCCTTGATTGGTCCATTGAGGAAGGCACTTTTCACATCCATTTTATAAAGCTTGAAGCCATGGTAAGTAGCATAGGCAAGTAAAATGCAAATTGACTCAAGCCTAGCTACGGGTGCATAGGTTTCACCGAAATCCAAACCTTCGACTTGTGAATATCCCTTGGCCACAAGTCGGGCTTTGTTCCTTGTCACCACACCATGCTCGTCTTGTTTGTTGCGGAAGACCCACTTGGTTCCTACAACATTTTGGTTAGGATGTGGAACTAAATGTCATACCTCATTCCTCGTGAAGTTGTTGAGCTCCTCTTGCATCGCCATCACCTAATCCGAATCTTGAAGTGCTTCCTCTACCTTGTGTGGCTCAATAGAGGAAACAAAAGAGTAATGCTCACAAAAATGTGCAACACGAGATCTAGTGGTTACCCCCTTATGAATGTCGCCAAGGATGGTGTTCACGGGGTGATCTCATTGGATTGCTTGGTGGACTCTTGGGTGAGGCGGCCTTGGAACTTGCTCATCCTCCTTGTCTTGATCTTTTGCATCTCCCCCTTGATCATTGCCCTCCTCTTGAGGCGACTCATCTTCTTGATCTTCTTCTTCATCATCTTGAGCCTCATCCTCATCTTGAGTTGGTGGAGATGCTTGCATGGAGGAGGATGGTTGATCTTGTGCTTGAATGGGCTCTTCGGATTCCTTAGGACACACATCCCTAATGGACATATTCCTTAGCGCGACGCACGGAGCCTCTTCATCATCTAATTTATCAAGATCAACTTGCTCTACTTGAGAGCCATTAGTCTCATCAAACACAATGTCACAAGAAACTTCAACTAGTCCAGTGGACTTGTTAAAGACTCTATATGCCCTTGTGTTTGAATCATATCCTAGTAAAAAGCCTTCTACAGCCTTAGGAGCAAATTTGGACTTTCTACCTCTTTTAACAAGTATAAAACATTTGCTACCAAAGACTCTAAAATATGAAACATTTGGCTTTTTACCGGTGAGGAGTTCGTAAGATGTCTTCTTGAGGATTTGATGTAGATACAACCGGTTGATGGCGTAGCAAGCGGTGTTGACCGCCTCGTCCCAAAACCGATCCGAAGTCTTGTACTCATCAAGCATGGTTCTTGCCATGTCCAATAGATTTCTATTCTTCCTCTCCACTACACCATTTTGTTGTGGCATGTAGGGAGAAGAGAACTCATGCTTGATGCCCTCCTCCTCAAGGAAGCCTTCAATTTGTGAATTCTTGAACTCCATCCCATTATTGCTTCTAATTTTCTTGATCCTCAAGCCAAACTCATTTTGAGCCCCGTCTCAAGAATCCCTTTAAGGTCTCTTGGGTTTGAGATTTTTCCTGTAAAAAGAATACCCAAGTGAAGCGAGAATAGTCATCCACAATAACTAGACAGTACTTACTCCCGCCGATGCTTATGTAAGCGATCGGGCTAAATAGGTCCATGTGGAGGAGCTCGAGTGGCTTGTCAGTCGTCAAGATGTTCTTATGTGGATGATGAACGCCAACTTGCTTCCCTGCTTGACATGCGCTACAAATCCTGTCTTTCTCAAAATGCACATTTGTTAGTCCCAAAATGTGCTCTCCCTTTAGAAGCTTGTGAAGATTCTTCATCCCAACATGGGCTAGTCGGCGATGCCAGAGCCAACCCATGTTAGTCTTAGCAATTAAGCAAATATCGAGTTCAGCTCTATTGAAATCAACTAAGTATAGCTAACCCTCTAATACTCCCTTAAAAGCTACTAAATCATCACTTCTTCTAAAGACAGTAACACCTGTATCCGTGAAAAGACAGTTGTAACCCATTTTACATAATTGGGAAACAGAAAGCAAGTTGTAATCTAAAGAATCTACAAGAAAAACATTGGAAATAGAATGGTCAGGTGATATAGCAATTTTACCCAATCCTTTGACCAAACCTTGATTTCCATCCCCGAATGTGATAGCTCGTTGAGGATCTTGGTTTTTCTCATAGGAGGAGAACATCTTTTCCCCCCTGTCATGTGGTTTGTGCACCCGCTATCGATGATCCAACTTGAGCCCTCGGATGCATAAACCTACAAAACAAATTTAGTTCTTGATTTTAGGTACCCAAACAGTTTTGGGTCCTTTGACATTAGATACAAGAACTTTGGGTACCCAAACACAAGTCTTTGATCCCTTGTGTTTGTCCCCAACATACTTGGCAACTACCTTGCCGGATTTGTTAGTAAGCACATAGGAAGCATCAAAAGTTCTAAATGAAACATTATGATTATTTGATGCTTTAGTAGTTTTCTTCTTAGGCAATTTAGCATGGGTTGATTGCCTAGAACTAGATGTCTCACTCTTATACATAAAAGCATGATTAGGGCCAGAGTGAGACTTTCTAGAATGAATTCTCCTAATCTTATGCTCGGGATAACCGGCAGGGTACAAAATGTAACCTTCGTTATCCTGAGGCATGGGAGCCTTGCCCTTAACAAAGTTAGATAATCTTTTAGGAGGGGCATTAAGTTTGGCATTGTCTCCCTTTTGGAAGCCAATGCCATCCTTGATGCCAGGGCGTCTCCCACTATAAAGCATACTACGAGCAAATTTAAATTTTTCATTATCTAGCTCATGCTCGGCAATTTTAGCATCTAATTTTGCTATATGATCATTTTGTTGTTTAATTAAAGCCATGTGATCATGAATAACATCAATGTTAACATCTCTACATCTAGTGCAAATAGAAACATGCTCAATGGTAGATGTAGAGGGTTTGCAAGTTTTTAGTTCAACAATCTTAGCATGTAAAATGTCATTTTCACTTCTAAGATCGGAAATGGAAGCATTGCAAACATCTAAGTCTTTAGCCTCAGCAATCAATTTTTCATTTTCAATTCTAAGGCTAGCAAGAGAAGCATTCAATTTTTCAATCTTAGCAAGCAAACTAGCATTATCATTTCTAAGATTGGCATATGAATCATCACATACATTTGAATCAACCTTAGCAATTAATCTAGCATTCTCATTCCTAAGGTTGGCAATCAAATCATGGCAAGTGCTTAACTCACTAGATAATTTTTCACATTTTTCTACTTCTAGAGTATAAGCATTTTTAACCTTAACATGCTTCTTGTTTTCCTTAATTAGGAAGTCCTCTTGGGTGTCCAAGAGTTCATCCTTCTCATGAATAGCACTAATTAATTCATTCAATTTTTTCTTTTGTTGCATGTTAAGATCGGCAAAAAGAGTAAGTGAATTGTCCTCATCATCACTAGAATTATTCTCACACTAGAGGTTGCATATTTAGTGGAGGATTTGGATTTAACCTTCTTCTTTTTGCCGTCCTTTGCCATGAGGCACTTGTGGCCGATGTTTGGGAAGAGGAGTCCCTTATTGACAGCGATGTTGGCGGCGTCCTCGTCGGAGGAGGAGTTGGTGGAGCTCTCGTCGGAGTCCCACTCCCGGCAAACATGGGCATCACCGCCCTTCTTCTTGTAGTATCTCTTCTTTTCTCTCCTCTTTCCCTTCTTGTCGTCGCCCCTGTCACTGTCACTAGAAATAGGACATTTTGCAATAAAGTGACCGGGCTTACCACATTTGTAGCAAACCTTCTTGGAGCGGGGCTTGTAATCTTTCCCCCTCCTTTGCTTGAGGATTTGGCGAAAGCTCTTGATGATGAGAGTCATTTCCTCGTTGTCGAGCTTGGAGGCGTCGATGGGGATTCTACTTGAAGTAGAATCTTCTTTCTTCTCCTCCGTTGCTTTGAATGCAACGGGTTGTGCTTCGGGCACGGAGGAGGATGCGCCTTGCTCGATGATCTTTTTGGAGCCTTTGATCATTAGTTCAAAGCTCATAAATTTGCCTATCACTTCCTCGGGAGACATTAGCGTGTATCTAGGATCACCTCGAATTAATTGAACTTGTGTGGGGTTAAGAAAAACGAGGGATCTTAGAATAACCTTGACCATCTCGTGGTCATCCCACTTGGTGCTCCCGAGGTTGCGCACTTGGTTCACCAAGGTCTTTAGCCAGTTGTACATGGCTTGTGGATCCTCCCCTTGGTGAAGCATGAAGCGACTGAGCTCCCCCTCGATCGTCTCCCGCTTGGTGATCTTGGTCACCTGTCTCCTTCGTGCGCGGTCTTGAGCACGTCCCAAATTTCCTTTGCGCTCTTCAACCCTTGCACCTTATTATACTCCTCTCGACTTAGAGAGGCGAGGAGTATAGTAGTGGCTTGGGAGTTGAAGTGTTGGATTTGGGCCACTTCGTCCGAATCATAGTCCTCATCCCCTACGGATGGTACCTGTACACCAAACTCAACAACGTTCCAAATGCTAGTGTGGAGTGAGGTTAGGTGATGCCTCATTTTGTCACTCCACATGTTATAATCTTCACCATCAAAAACCAGTGGTTTGCCTAATGGAACGGAAAGTAATGGAGTACGTTTAAAAATACGAGGGTAGTGTAGGGGAATCTTACTAAACTTCTTGCGCTCATGGCGCTTAGAAGTTATGGATGGCGTGTCGGAGCCGGAGGTGGATGGCGATGAAGAATCGGTCTCGTAGTAGACCACTTTCCTCATCTTCTTTTTCTTGTCGCCACTCCAATGCGACTTTTGTGAGGAGGATTCCTTATCCTTCCCCTTGTTGTGGGACTCTCCCGATGGAGCCTTCCTGTGGCTTGTAACGGGCTTGTCACCGGTTCCCATCTCCTTCTTGGCGTGATCTCCCGACATCACTTCGAGCGGTTAGGTTCTAATGAAGCACCGGGCTCTGATACCAATTGAAAGTCGCCTAGAGGGGGGTGAATAGGGCGAATCTAAAATTTACAAAGTTTAAGCACAACTACATGTCGGGGTTAGCGTTAGAATTAAAATCGAGTCCGAGAGAGAGGGCGAAAACAAATCACAAGCAAATCAAGAGTGTGACACGATGATTTGTTTTACCGAGGTTCGGTTCTTGCAAGCCTACTCCCCGTTGAGGTGGTCACAAAGACCGGGTCTCTTTCAACCCTTTTCCTCTCTCAAACAGTCACTTAGACCGAGTGAGCTTCTCTTCTCAATCAAACGGGACACTAATTCCCCACAAGGACCACCACACAATTGGTGTCTCTTGCCTCGGTTACAATTGAGTTGATCACAAGAAAGAATGAGAGAGAAAAGAAGCAATCCAAGCGCAAGAGCTCAAATGAACACAAGTCACTCTCTCACTAGTCACTATTTGATTGGAATTGAACTAAGGACTTGGGAGAGGATTTTGATCTCTTTGGTGTGTCTTGTATTGAATGCTATAGCTCTTGTAAGGTGTAGGAAGTCTGAAAACTTGGATGCCTTGAATGTGGGGTGGTTGGGGTATTTATAGCCCCAACTACCAAACTAGCCATTTGGTGGAGACTGCTGTCGCATGGCGCACCGGACAGTCCGGTGCGCCACCGGACACTGTCCGGAGCGCCAGCCACGTCACTCGGCCGTTGGGTTCTGACCGTTGGAGCTCTGACAGGTGGGGCCTTCTGGCTGTCCGGTGGTGCACCGGACATGTCCTGTAGACTGTCCGGTGCGCCTTCTGGCGCTGCTCTGACTCTGGCGCGCACTGTAGCGCATTGAATGCGTTTGCAGTCGACCGTTGGCGTGAAGTAGCCGTTGCTCCGCTGGCACACCGGACAGTCCGGTGAATTATAGCGGAGCGGCCTCCCATTTTCCCGAAGGTGGCAAGTTCAGCGTCGGGATCCCTGGTGCACCGGACAGTCCGGTGCGCCAGACCAGGGCACACTTCGGTTGTCTTTTGCTCTCTTTGTTTGAACCCATTCTTGGTCTTTTTATTGGTTTGTTGCGAACCTTTGGCACCTGTAAAACTTATAATCTAGAGCAAACTAGTTAGTCCAATTATTTGTGTTGGGCAATTCAACCACCAAAATTAATTAGAAAAAGGTGTAAGCCTATTTCCCTTTCACTAATAGAATCCTAAAAACGATGGGAGAACACGTAAGCGGCAAGGCCGACCGAGCCGAGGGACTCCTACGCCTCTAGGATACGGATACCTCACTCATCACCTTCCGCGAAAAGTGACTCACGCTCGGATAAGCGATTCTGCTACCGAACAAGTCCTAACGCACGGAACAAGAGAAAAGAAAACGCAGCTTCATAATCCGGCAAAAATGTTTAGGCCTCATCGGCCGCAAAAGATATACGCATACTTCAAGCAAATTGTTCCTGCAGGCTTAGACATCGGCAGGGGAGGAGCAGTACGCTCGGTGTCATTCCCACCCTCAGCAGGATCTGGCACGACCTCAGACGGCGACACGGGCGGAAGGATCTCCACCTCAAAGGAGGAAGCCAGCGCCGCACTTGGGCCCTCGACGGCCGCGTCAAGCCTCTGGACCTTGGCTAAGGCAGCCTCCTCTTCGTCGGGTAGGCAGTACCCCTCGCTGACCTGCTCCAGATCCACATCGTAGTGGGAAGCGAGCACGGCGAAGGCCTGCCTAATGCCGTGGTGCAGCGCCCCGCGGAGTCTGTTGCGCACATGGCCGCCCAAGGCCCGTAGATGACTCTAGGGGGAGCTACCCGAGGGGACGCTGTCGAGGCCAAAGGCCTGGCAGAAAGCCGAGATGGCCTCGGACATGGCCACGCGCTCGGCCTCCTTCTGTCCAGCCGCCTCGGCAAGCGCCTTGCAGTTCTTGACGGACTCGTTAAGGGCCGTCTCAAACTCTGCAGACAGCAGGACAACATTCTTCAGACGCAAGGAGAAGAATGGAGACAAAAACAAAGTCGCGAAGCGGGCAAAACATACCTTCGGCCCAAGCAGATGCCTCGGCTAGCTGCTCCATAGCCTTAGCCAGCTGACCCCCAAGGGCCTCAGCCTGGCTCACGGCCTCGGAAGCTTGGCTCCGAGACTGGTCCCGCTCGCTGATAGCCTGGCCAAGCTCCAGCTGCCGCTGCCGCATCTCCCCGGCCTAGGAAGCCACCTGCTCCCGGGCCGACAAAACCTTCGCTCATGACGACGCCGCCTCTGTCCGCACCTCTGTTGCCTCCGACTTCAGCCCGTCGCAGAGCAACTGAAGGTACGCCACCTCGGCGCTCCATTGGGCGGGGCGCTCATTGGCCTCGGCAAGTGCGGCCCGCTGGGATCGCAGCGACCTCCAAACATCGCTTTCGCGGCGGATGAACAGTGACTTGGCGGTGCTCGCGTCCGCGAGCTCCTAAGGAAGGAAAACGAGATGTCGCAAAGAATGCCCTGGTCGCGCAAGGTGTACGTCTAAGTCCTTACCTGGAAAACCTTGGGAACGTCCCTAGAAAGGGTCTCCATGGTCAACCGAAGCGACCTCATCGCCGCCTCGGTATACTCACGGAAACTATCCCGGGCCTTCTCCTCCAACCCATCGTTGAGGAGGAGGAGGGGCTCTGAGAAGCCGCGGCCCCAGAACCGGAGAAGCTGCCCGCACCATTTGTTGGGATTAAGTTGCGCAGGGATGAGGCCGCTGCTCCCCAGGACAGGCCACGGTTCTGCACGCCCGTCCACCAAGGCGTCGGGTTCCCCTGCAGCCGATGCGTCAGGTACCACCACCATCAACGTACTGGGCCTCTCCTCGGCTAAGGTGGCGGACCTCCGAGCACCAGCCTCGGCAACGACGGTCGCACTCTCCTCGTGGCCGAGAATGGGGAGGTCGAGAATGACCACGGGCGGTGGCACCTCAACCATCCCGACGTCGGCAGCAACGGGCAGTTCCACGGGCGAATCAGCGATGGCCCCAGCAGGAGTCAATGCCGGCGCCGACAACAAGTCAGGAGGGCTCGGGGCCGCGGCCGCGTCAGCAGCCTCCCCCGGCGTGATGGCCGCTCCGATGGGGGGTCATCCTGAGAGGCTTGCCCCGTGGCAACTCGCGCCGCCTGGGCTCCCCGTTGGAGGGCGCCTTGCGCGGAAGCCAACCAACTGGCATGGCACGCCGCAGCACCGGCCGCCAAAGCCGGCTTCGTCTTAAGAGCCTTCGTGGGGGCCAGACCAGCCGAGCTCTGCCTCTGCTTGCTGAAGGAAAGAGAGAGCAAGTTCAAGGCACACAGCGAAAGACCGAAACAGAGGTATCCACAGATACTTACTCGCTCCGGAGCAAGACCAATCGTACCTGTGGGGAGGCCCCTCGGGCCCCTATCCCCGCAGGCGTTGCCGGGGGCTGCCCCGCCGCCGGCTTCGGCGCCGTTTCCGCCTCGGACACCCGAGGCATCGAGGGAGCGGCCGGCCCAGGCGTCGTCATGACGGCCGAGGGACCTGCCTCCTGTGCAGCCAGCACGGGCACCTGCTCTTGAGGGACAGGCGGATCGGCCTGACCCCCCGGAGTCACAACAACTGTCTCAGCCAAGGGGTCAAGTACCCCCTCGGCCTACCCCCGCTCCTCGGGTTGGGACCTTGGTGTCCCGGCCCCAGGCCCTGATGGTCCCAGCCCGCTTGGAGGCTGGCTCGGCGACCCCTGGCCCAGCCTCGGGTCCGGGCTGAGGCCAAGTCAGGCCACCATGTCGTCGTCTTTGTCGTCATCATCATCGTCATCGTCTGGCATCTCCAGCGATGGCTCCCTCGGGAGCCCATCCCTTGCCTGCCTCCGACGACGCTTCTCCAAGGCTTCCCGAGCTAGCATCCTCTCGCGAGCTTGGGCCTTTTCTGCGTCCTTCTTCTCCTTTTCCTTCTCCGCGGCAAGCCTCCGCGCAGCTCGGTCCACTGCGTCCTCCGGGACCGGTGGCCGAGCGGGTTTATAAATCCTCAACCCCTAGGGACGAACAAAAATCCCAACAGTGAGAATCGAAGGCGCAGAAAACTCGGCGCAAAACAGGAGAAGGACCGAGCGCTTACCAAGGACACATACCCCCGGTCGGGACGCATTGAGGGCTGGCTAAGGGCGCCAGCATCCGGCCTCCCCACCGTACCCGCTACCCGCTTGAGGAGGTCGTCAGTGAAGAGGGGGGTCGAGGACATCCGTGTGCCCTCCAAATCGACCCACGGCTTCATCTCCGCAAGCCACAACCTCCGCTCTACCAAAGGAAGCACCCTCCGACGGTGGATGGCGGCGACGACCCCCGCAGCGGTAAGGCCCTCATCTCGTAACTTCTGCAAGGCCTCCAGAATGGGTTGGAGCTTCTCCTGTTTCTCGCGCGTGGCCCCCCAACGCCAGTTAGTGCCGGCGGCGATCACCACTCGTTGAGAAAACGGCGGAAGCATCCCGCCGTCGTTTCGGAGATAAAACCACCGGTTCTGCCACCCTTGTTCGAAGACACAAGGGAGGAAGGGATGTACTGCTGCGCGTGCCCCGGCCTCAGCTGGAGGGTGCAGCCACCGGCCTGCACCGCCATACGGACCTTCTTCGCCTCCATCGTCACGGCGAAGAACTCCACGGAGAAGAGATGGGTCCACAGGTCCCAGTGAGGGTCAATCCCCAAAAAACCCTCGCAAACTGCCACGAAGATGGCTGCTTGCGCGATAGAGTTGAGGTTGTGCAGCTCCACCCCGTAGTGGTGCAGGAGCGCCCGCATGAAGCGGCTCGCTGGCACTCCAAACCCCCGCTCATGGAAGGAGATGAAGCTGACCACATACCCTGGCGGCGGAGTCAGGTCAACCTCGCTCGCGGGGGCCATCCACTCCGGCTGCGGCGCATCAGAGAGGGGACGGAGCAGACCATCGGCAACGAGGGCCTCCAGATCCTCCACAGCGACGATGGAGAAAGGCCATGGGTCGCGCGACGGAATGACGGTCACCTTGTCAGCCATCGCCGAACGGAGGTGGTGAAGGCGGAAGGGATGAGGTGTGTGGTTTCCTTTTCTCTGGCTGCTCTCTTAGGTTGCGGAAACCAAAGCAGAAGGCAAGCGCAAATGGTAGGGTAAAGAACCACCACCGGCCCCTCTCCCAGGTGTATAAAAGCCCGGGCGAGATCCACCGAAGGCTTCGCCCGAACCCGCCGTGGGATTCAAACTCAAAGGTGAAACGGTTTTTTCTGTTCATTGGACGACTCGCGCACGTGCAACAGACGCCCCACGAATCGCCCGTCCTGTCGCATTAACTCCTTGGCAGGGCAAGAGACACCTCCGGCAGGCGAAGCGGGCGTCGTTTCATCTCCGTCATGATGACCGCGTCAAAAAAGGTGTGCCACCTTGTTTAAATTTATATCCTTTTCCTTTTCCTCTCTCTCTCTCTTGCCACAGGGACCGGGAAAGGGGATATTGCGAAAAGGATCCTTCTTAGCGAAGGAAACAGGCCCCGAGCCCTCCTACTGATCAGGGGTTCGAAGGTTGCGCCCTCCGGGGTTCGGCAACCGCCCCAGAGCACTCGGGCTCCGAGCCCTTTACTGATCAGGGGTTCGAAGGCTGGCCCCTCGGAAGGGTTCGACAGCCGCCCCAGAGCACGCAGAGTCAGGGATGACCCTGGGTACGCCCGTTACATAGCCGAGGCTCGGGCTACGCTCCCGAGGTACCCTAGGACATTTCCGAGACCAGCGGGAACGATTTGTAACGGAATCCCACCGGAGGGAGGCATCGAGCCCTCGGACCCTATCGAATGGGTTCGGGTCCGGCAAATCACCTGCAGGTACTTTTGGAGCACGCCTTTGGGCCACTAGCCGACCCTTAGCGAACGGGGCTCGGGCGTCCACTCGGATCACCCGTTAGCAGCTCACCGGAAACACCATGTTCGGTGCCCCCGGGGGTAACATGGCGCTTTCCCCCACTTCCTCCTTGCGAAAAGGCGATGAAGGGGCGTATAATAAAAGTCGAGACGGTCCTTGATCGTCCTTTTGCTCTGTGCAGAGGCTTGGGGGCTGCTCTCGCACCAGGCTATGGCCCAAATGTTGACCACGTCAATAAACCAGCATGAAAACTCAAAGCCTGACCATGCACCCGGGCTGCGGCCGGGCCGCATGAGGGAACGACAAGGCTGACCGAGGCATCACAAAAAGGATTAAGACCTCGGAGGAGTCAAACCACTCCTCCGAGGCTTTGGGGGTTACACCCGGCGGGTGCGCTCGCGTGCACCCACCGGAACAAAGCATAACCGAGAAGGGCCGGTCCCCTTACAAAAAATCCGGCAGAACCTCCAAGTGAGTACCTACACTCCCTTCGAGGCTCGGGGGCTACTGTCGGGGACCGTAATTAGGGGTACCCCCAATGCACCTTAATCCGGCTGGAAAACATCTTCAGAACAAACCATAAACGACCGATAAAGCGCGGGCTTCGTCTATCAAGGGACGCGACCTCGTCCGAGCCCAGCCTTGGGCAAGGGCAGTAGTCCCGGACGAATTCACGCCTCGCCCGAGGGTCCCCTCAGTCAGCAGACGCACCCTCGGCTCGCCCGAAGCACAGCTTGGGCAGACTTTGTCGTGCAGCGACCTCATCCAAATCGCCTTACCAACCGACCGTATCGCATGCGCATTTAATGTGGGGATCGCCTAACACCTTATCCTGACACGCGTGCCTCAGTCGGCAAGGTCAAAGTGACCGCAGTCACTTCGCCCCCCTTTACTGACCGCTCTGACAGGAAAACAACGCTGTTCACCCCGCTCCGGCAACTGCGCCAGCCACCAGGGAAAGGCTGACAACGGCAAGTCACGACCTCCCTCGAGTTCGGCCTTGGGCGCAACAGGGAGCTCCGCCTCGCCCGACCCTGGCCTCGGGAGAAGGTCTCCACCTCGCCCGACCCTGGGCCTCAGCCTCAACCTTGGCCTCGGGAGAAGGTCTCTGCCTCGCCCGACCCTGGGCCTCGGCCTCAGCCTCGGCCTCGGAGGAGTCGCCGCCTTGCCTGACCTCGACCTCGTATCAGCTACGCTACTGGGGATCCATCATTGCCCTACCCTTAGCTAACCGCCTCAGGCTACGAAGGAACAAGACTGGTGTCCCATCAAAGTTACCCCGGTAACAGGAAATGATGGCTCCCCGCGTGTGCCCATGACGTCGGCTGCTCTCAACCCCTTACGAAAGCAAGGAAACGTCAGCAGGATCCATACCGCACCATCAGCTATGCTACTACAGGGCTCAAGGTGCTCCTCCGATGGCCACGTTATTACCTCTACAAGGCTCAAGGCACTCCTCCGACGGCCACGTCGGTACATCTATAGGGCTCAAAGCGCTCCCCGACAGCCACATTATTATCTATACAGGGCTCAGGGCACATCCCTGCCAGCCACGTTAGCTCCAAGCTACACCCCCATTGTACAACTGGGCATCTCCTTGTGTCTATAAAAGGGGGTGTACAGGGCCCCACGAAGGGGGAAAAAGGGGACGAGAGAAGGAGACAAAATGTGCAACATACGAACACACGGACGCACGGCGCTGACGAGTGGAGGCAGCCAGAGTAGGAGAGACGCGGTACAGGCAGCCTCAGACGGCTCGCCTCGAGGCCGAACCCTCTCCTTCTCTCTCTCTCTCTCTCTCTCTCTCTCTCTCTCTCTCTCTCTCTCTCTCTCTCTCTCTCTCTCTCGCTCTCGCTCTCGCTCTCCCGCAACGCTTGTAACCCCTACTGCAAGTGCCCCCTGGTGCAGGATAATATAAGCCTCATCCCATCGCTTGTGTTCCATCTTGCATCGACCCATCTGGACAGGGGCACGCGGCACTAAAATTTACTAGTCGGTCCGGCTGAGGGCCCCCCGGGTCTGAAACACCAACAAGTGGCGACACTAGCACGACCACGTAGTCGGCCGGTGACCTACCAAAGTCACAAGCAAGCAGCGAGGGTTAGGGTTAGGGATTGGGATGGCCGACTGGTGGTGACGAACTGAGGAAGAGTGAGTGAGTGACATACCTGCCAAGCCGGAGCCTGGAGCCGGAGACAAGGGTAAAGTGCACGACGACGGACGACGCGAGAGGGAGAGCCGGAGAAGAGGAGATTAGGGTTAGGGTTAGGGATTGGGATGGCTGACTGGAGAGAGAGAGAGAGAGAGCCGGAGAGGGACTTATCTGCCAAGCTGTAGCCCGGAGCCGGAGACGATGACGCGGGATGGCAGGAGGGAGAGCCGAAGTCCGGAGAGCGGAGATTAGGGTTAGGGATTTGTGATTAGGGTTAGGGATTTCACCGATGCAGAGCTAGAGCCTGGAGAGCGGCGCCGCACAGAACGGGGCCGGTGACGAAGATCTGACAGAGACTACGACGACGGGCGACGGTGAGGCGGTGAGCAGCAAGCGGAGCGAGGAGCGACGGAGAGGCCGAGGGCGAGAGGCGAGACCGCGAGAGGGAGAGAGCCGAGCGAGCGGACAGCGGAGACGGAGAGTGGCCGAGTGGGGCCAGCCGCCAGCGAGAGGACGGGCTTATGCCCCACTCCCCGTTACCGGGCCAGTCCGTGCCTGCCGATTTCAGGCGGGCCGAGCCGTGCCGCCCGGCGGGCGCAGCCGGCAGCCCAGGCACGGTCTGGTTGGTTGGTCCGAGCCGATCTGGGCACGCATCTAGCCGGGTTGAGCCGTGTTTGGGCCGGGCAAAAAAATGGGCCTCGTGCCGGGCTGCTATGCTCTGGGTTGCATGCTCATCTATAGCGCCAGCCAACGAGAATACCCACTCCCACACTCCCACTGTCGAGTGCCGACTACGGAATCCGGAGGGATATCTGCAAAACCCAAGGAGAACCCCCACCCGCTTGGCTCACCATGGACCTGCAGCTCGCACTACCGCCCCACGCTAACCTCCGCCTCCTCCCCCGCTGCCCCAAGGCCGCCTCCGCCTCCACTATCACCGCCGCGCCCTCCACCTCCTACTCCTCTTCCGCAGAGCCCCTCAAGCCCCGCCCACGCCTCCCGTGCCAGAGCCCCGCGCCCAGGCCCAAGCCGAACCCCATGTTGGAACTTGCTCACTGGCGCAAGTTGATCCAACGGGGAGGTATAGTAACGCAAACAGGGTTTCTGCACGTGATGGCAATAGCTCTGTTCATCTAGCCTCTCAAGGGCACTGTGCGGGTGTATTTATAGGTATCTGAGTGCCCAGCGTCGTGTGTTAAGGATGCATGTGCCCTCAGACACCTAGGTTATCCCCGGTATATTCCCATAAAGCGGGGTTGCAGACCGTAATTACTGGGAGGCCTTCACAAATTAGGCCCGTAACGCACAACGGCCACGCGGGGCCTGTTACAATGGGCCAGACTACACGTGGGCCTCCATTCTGGACGGGGTCGCGAGATGAGACGACCTCGTCACAGGCCTTCGTCCGGTGGCGTATGAGGCGAAGGGTAAGTCCGCCCGTTGTCTTGTCTCCATTGATGCAGCGAGGACGGCGAAGGCCTCGAGCGAAGGGTGGCGTCTTCGCCTTCGCCCCAACATTTGCCCTCTAAGGGACCAGTTCGACTAAGTCATCTGGTGCCGAAGACTTCGCTAGATGGCGGAGATGCTGCCCTCGCTCGAAGTGGTTCCGCGGGGGTTTTTGACATGACCGTTGATTGACGTCGTACTGTTGGATTGCGGGTTTCCCGAAGCGCCGCGCCCTGTGTATAAAGGGGACGGGGGGCAGCGCGTTTTGAACTTTATCGCTCCGCGGAAACCCTAACCGCCTTCTCAAACCTCTCACTGCTCGTCTGCCCTCCTTGCTCTTGTTCGCCGGAGATCTGGCTCGTGTGAAGCAGACCGCCCGCCGCCGCCGACGGTACGTAGCGATGCCGACCTCTTCTTCTTCTGCTGCCGCTACGCCACCGGTCGACGCATCGTCTGAGGAGACGCTGAGCACTGTGGTGGTGGAGGAGTTCCGCGCCGACGACACGGTGGATTTTGGTGTGTCGCGGATGTCCTTGGTCCGCGTGCAAGATATGCAGCGGCTTGGTTACTTTGGCGGCGGAGTCGCTCGTGTCCCGGGGGCGGAGGAGGTCCCCGAGCCGGAAGGAGAGTTGGTTGTCTTCGAGGCGTTCTTTGCCACTGGTCTCCGCCTGCCTGCGCATCGATTCGTCGGAGAAGTCCTACGCAGATTCAACGTCTAGATCCACCAGCTGACGCCAAATGCCGTGGTGGCCTTGTCAAAATATGTCTGGGCGACGACTTCGTACGGCGGACAGCCATCGGTCGAAGTCTTTGCGAAGTACTATTGTCTGCACTGGCAGAAAAGGATGATCGGAAATAAGGTTGCTCAGTTTGGGTCCTGTACATTTACGCCGAAGACCGGCAAGACCTCGATGGAGGTCGTTGAGTTAGTTCCTTGCGCCCGCAATAAATGGGGCAACTGGTATGAGTTTTGGTTCTACGTTGCGGAGGGTACAGCCGAGGATCATCCGGGGCTCCCCGTGGCCGAGATGTGCTCGCATTATTACTCAGCATACCCGCAGTTTGAAGTGGCGAAGGAGGATGCAGACGAAGGGGCCCTGCGGTGCGCGGCCGGCCTGAGTAGCGGGCGCGACTTGGTTGAGTTTGTGGCGTATGGGGTGTGGCCTTTGGCGCATGGCTGGGCGCTGGGCGAAGTATGCCCTTTCCAGATGCCTTCAAGTGGTGGGATGCTGGTGCGAAGTCCCGCCTTCGCACTGGATCTGCATAACCGCGATCCTGCCGTGTTTGTGCGTGAGGCGGAGGATGGGGCGGTGCGGATTGTTGGTCGGTACGTGCCAAAGACGGAGGGCCAGCGTAGCTGGGATATACGCGGGTCCAACGACCGCTTGAACAGGGTCTTCGAGTTGAACCGTCTGCCGTATGGTGGTTATCCCGGGCAAGACAATGTGGATCATCGCGGGAAGAAGCCGGCGGCAGAGACTGGAGACGACCCCGCACCGGCGGCCGCCCCATCCTCTAAGAAGAGGAAGCTAGGTACTGCTACGGGAGGACTAGGGGTTTCCGATGGTTTTGCTAGGGAATTGATGAGGACATGCGCGGCCCCCGGGGGAGGATGTCTTCGCCCGAGCTCCGGGAGTCTTCAGCGCGGATGCTGAAGGTTACCGGGGGTTGGTGGCCTAAGAATGTTCCTGTCCCCCGCGCGGCCGGCGAAGACTTTTTTACATCTCGTATGGTTCGTGACTGGAGAGTTTTTCCTTATGGACGGAATATTGCTGTTGTTGTGTTGGCAGTGATGGACAAGGACCGTCAAGGAGCTGCGCAGAAGCGCCAGGCGGTCGTCAAGCTGCCTGAGGCTAGGCCGAAGAGGTCGCGGGGGACTACGAAGGCTGCTGCCCCCGGCGGTAGCCAGCCGACGCTGGCGGTGAAGTCGGTCGCCCCTGGGTCCAGCAGGGTGCCGGAGGCTGTTAAGGCGGCCGCCGCCGCCGGAACCAAGTCTGTCCCGGCCGGAGTCGCGAAGGCCCGAGAATTACCTCCGCCGAGCAAACGCGTTGCCGACTTCGCTACCGAGATTAGCGTGGATGATTATCTCGTTGGTAAGTTGTTAGCCCGAGTTTTTTTACTGTTGATGCGTTGCAGGGTCGGGCGAAGGGCAACTTGTTGTTGTTCCGCCTGCGGTGGCGACCGCGGCGGCTGCCGTGGCGCCTACGGCGAGGGGTAGCGCTCCCAGCCCCGGTGGCGAGATTCCGGCGCTCACTGCCGTCGAGGACGAGGCGGGCGCTGTGTCCCGCCGGCTGAAGGAGGCGTTGAGTCAGGTAAGTTGAGCTAGACTTCGGTTTTTACCAGTTTCGTTGGGATTGTGGTCTTATGTGAGTCTTGTAGGCGGCTGACTTCGCTGACCGCGTGGCGTCGGAGGCCCTTACGGCGGTTGTGTCTGCCGAAGTCGAGAGACTTCGGGCGCAACATGCTGACGCCGTTCGGGAAAAGTCGGTCGCCGATAGCAAGTGTCGCAAGCTGGCGGAGAAGGTGGCCGCACTGGAGGGCGAGAGGGCTGACCTCCGGCGCCAATTAGCGGAGGAGAGAAGGGAGGCTAATGAGGCCCTCGCCATGGCGCAGTCTGCGCAGGTGGAGGCCAATTTGGCGTGGGTGGAGGGTAGCCTTGCCAGACATCGCGCCGAGGAATGGGAGGAGCGGTTCAACGCTCTGCAGACCCGTGTGGAGAGGGTCGAGGCTTCGACGCGCTCGAAGGCTGAGCGGACGTGCAAGCAGCTTATGGACTCGTACCACGAGCTGGGCGCATGGACCGCTGACTTCGAAGTGCTAGACCAAGAGCCCGGACTTCGCTGCCTCGAGTGGCTGTAGGAGGAGTTGCTGGTGCTCCCCACCATTGTGGAGGGGTTTATGTCCTATGCCTCCCTGGTCACCTGCGAAGGGGCGATGAACGCGCTGTCCCGCGAAGGGTGCCGGCACTATGAGGTCTTCGACCAAGCTGATGAGGATTCCGAGCGCGAGATCTACACGGTTGAGGACCCTATGGTGAAGGAATCCGCGGGAGCCCTCTTTGACCGGATGTGGGGTCCCCACGGTCAGGAGGTGGTCAGGGAGCGGTCCGACACGGCGAGGGGTCAGGTAATGTTTGACTCTTGTTTAGTGTTGCTGAGTGTGGGCTATATGTGGGCTTGCTGAATCTGTGTGCTGTGTCTCAGGCGGCGTGTAACGAGAAAGTGGAGGACTTCGGGGCTTTGAACAGCGTGCAGCCTGATTCAGAGTCGAACCCGGTGGCGGCTGTGTCCGAGGTCGCCCCGGCGCCGCCCCCAGAAACCGTCGAAGGCGCCCCTGATGCCCCCGCAGCCGCTGCGGCCGGCGGTGGCTCGTCGCCAACTGCTGCGCCGAGGGCTGAGGATCCTGTGAAGATGGCGGCGGAGGCGGCAGCGGAGGATCCTGCGACGGCTAGGTCTTCGCAGGTGGCTTAAAGGGTGTGGGTAGTTAGGGAATTTTGCATATGTTGCTGAACCTTGGTTGCTGCGCAGGTTCAAGATTTTGGGCCTGTGCAAGCAGCCGCTACTGCTAATTTTTTGGCGGCTTCGACCGTGGATGATGGGAATGAATCGGATGAATCTGCGTCTAAGCTTTGTGACTTTGGTGACTCTGGGAGTTCGGTTGGGTGGACTGAAGAGTCGTCGGATGAGGACTTGGATTACTTTGCGGCCTTGGATGTGGCAGCGGCGGAGGCTTCGCCGCGTGCTGTGGATGCTGAAGTTGTGCCTGGTCCAAGTGCGGGGCGTAGGCGGCGAAGGGCGGTTGCGAAGCGTAGAGTGAGTGAGGCGGACGGCGGTCGACTTCATGTGGGCAGGGCTGGCAGGCAGGAACTGTTGTCCTTGTCGGCCGCTGCGAGTGTTGGTGAGGGGGAGCTACGAGGTCTTTTTGTGGGTGAGGAGCTGAGGATAATGCTGTTTAACTATAGGGAGATGGGAATTATTCCGAAGGTTGAGCCGATGTGAAGTGTGATGCCCTCGCTGTACATATGAAATGGCTTGTATGATGATGTTGTGTGCCTTCGCACGTTCGGCTATGCTCACGAAGGCGTTGCGCACTTGGTCTGGTGTATTTGTTATGTCAGTCTGGTGCGCATGTAGTCGGTCTCTGCGTGGACAGTTTGGTGTAGTTATGTTCGCACTTGTTGTGCTTGGTCCGGCTGCACCCTTAGGCGACTTTTGCACGGATACTCTTCGCGGAAGACTTCGATTTTTCGCGCTTGTTGTGCTAGTTCGGCTGCACCCTTAGGTGACTTTTGCATGGAGACTTCGATTTTTCGCACTTGTTGTGCCAATCCGGCTGCACCCTTAGGCGACTTCTGCATGGAGACTTCGATTTTTTGCACTTGTTGTGCCAATCCGGCTACACCCTTAGGCGACTTCTGCACGGAGACTTCGATTTTTTGCACTTGTTGTGCCAATCCGGCTGCACCCTAAGGCGACTTCTGCACGGAGACATCGATTTTTTGCACTTGTTGTGCCAATCCGGCTGCACCCTAAGGCGACTTTTGCACGGATAGTCTTTTTTGAGGGAGACTTTGATTGTTTGCACTTGTTGTGCTGATCCGGCTGCACCCTTAGGCGACTTTTGCACGGATAGTCTTTTTTGAGGAAGACTTCGATTTTTCGCACTTGTTGTTGCTAGTCCGGCTGCACCCTTAGGCGACTTTTGCGCGGAGTGTCGCACGCGAGGGTAGCTAGCGCTGGGCCTCGCGGTGACTTTGTGTTGGTCGAATGTCGAAGACCGTTGGCGCGGTCTTTTTTCGACGTAGATTTTTGCGGGGGATTTTTCACTTGTATATTACATGACTCCGCCTCGTTAAAAACCTCACCCCCCGGGAGGAAAAGAGTGCGGACCAGAATAAAATTGTTTTTGCGAAATACAAGGGCGAGCTGGCCCTGATGAGTCAAACAAAAAATTTGTGGAGATTGTCGATGTTCCAGGAATGCTCCAAGTCTTCGTCGTTTGGCGTTGCGAGCCTGTATGCGCTGGGGGATGCCTTCATCTTGACAATGAAAGGGCCCTCCCACTTGGGCTCCAGCTTGCCCCTGGACTCTGTCCGAGCTGTTCGGACGAGTACAAGGTCCCCTTCGCTGAATTCCCTCGGGATGACTGCGTGGTCGCGCCATGCTTTTGTCTAGGCTTGGTATTTATTTAGAGCCTATAGAGCGAAGATGCGGTCTCCGTCGATAAGATCCTTCGAAGTGGGTTCGTCCACGTCGGGGATAGCTGACGAAATTGTTCGCGGGGACCCATGTTTTATTTCTTGTGGGGTCATGGCCTCCGATCCATATAGAAGGCAGAAAGGTGTGAACCCGGTCGCCCTGCACTCAGTCGTGTTTAGCGCCCAGACCGCTTCAGGTAACAAATCGGGCCACTTGCCCTTTTTTCGTCGAGGAGCATCTTCTTGACAGCCGTGAAAATTTTTCCATTGGCGCGTTCCACAACTCCATTGGAATATGGGTGATATACTGAGGCGAAGGAAAGCTTGGTGCCAATGGAGAAGCAGAAATCCTTGAAGTCTTGGCTGTCAAACTGCTTGCCGTTGTCAACTGTGAGTTCGGACAGTACTCTGAAGCGGCAAACAATATTTTGCCAGAAGAATTTCTGTGCAGTCTTTGATGTTACTGTGGAAACAGCCCTCGCCTCGATCCATTTGGTAAAATACTCGATAGCGACGAAGGTGAACTTGAGGTTCCCCTGAGCCGTGGGCAGGGGCCCGACGATGTCCAGGCCCCAGCGCTGGAGAGGCCATGTGTGGGCGATCAGTTTTGTGAATTGTGAAGGGTTGCCTGATCGAGGAGAAAACTTCTGGCAGGCTTCGCAGGACCTTGTGACCCAATTTGCGGCGCAGATCATTGCGGGCCAGTAGAAACCTTGGCGGATGAGCGGATCACCTTTGCAGCTAGGGCCCTTGGCCCTGCGTGAGAGCCGCAAGTACCAGTGTGGACTTCGCGCAGGATTTGGACGCCTTCGGTTTCGGTGACACATTTAAGCATTGACTGACTGACCCCCTTCTTGTAGAGCTGGCCCTCAATCAGTGCGAAGTCCCGGCTTCGATGTTTGAGGCACTTGGCCTCGTTGATGTCGGTTGGGTTGTAATACCCCTGTAGGAACAGGGTTATTGGTGCCCGCCAGTCTTCGGTCATAATAAGGTTGACTATGCGGTGGCCCTCGCTGTCATTGTTTATTTGGAGCCCTCTGGGGCTCCGGACGGCTGGCGTGCCGATAACATGATAGAACACGTCGGAGGGTAGGGATTCGCCTCTGGCGGCAGCCTTGGCTAATGTGTCGGCTTCTTCATTCTTGGCCCGGTCCACATGCTGCAAGGTGAATCCCTTGAATTGCCTCTCAAGACTTCGGATGGCCGCGAGGTATTGCATAAGTGCGGGGTCCTTTGCTGCATAGTCTTTCTCGACTTGGCCGGTGACTACCTTGGAGTCTGTTCTGACAATGCAGGTGGTGACACCAAGGGCTCTTAGTTTGTGGAGGCCGAGGATGACAGCTTCGTATTCTGCTATGTTGTTTGTGCATCTGTCAGATTCCAGAGCGAAGCTTAAGCGTGCCGCGTATCTGTGCTTGACCCCGACGGGTGAGGTGATGACTGCAGCAGCGCCTGCCCCCGCATGGCACCATGCGCCGTCGCAGTGTATTGTCCAAACCTTCTCTGCGGACGGGTCCGGCTGTGTTATTGGCCCGGTCCAGTCGACGATGAAGTCTGCTAGAACTTGTGACTTGATCGCTGTCCTAGGCTCGAAAGTGATGTGGTAGCCGGAGAGTTCGGCCGCCCATTTGGCGATCCGTACCGATGCCTCCGGGTTTCTGAATAATTCGTCAAGTCCCCTGTCTGAGGTGACGCGGACCTTGAATGCTTCAAAGTAGTGGCGCAATTTGCGCGAAGACATAACAACTGCATAGGCAATCTTTTCGAGTTCCGTCATGTTAAATTTTGACGGTGTGAGCACTTCGGAGACGTAATAAACTGGGCACTGTCTGATCACGTCGTCTATTGTCTGCTCCTGAACCAGTGCCGCGCTGACCGCGTGCGGCGAGGCCGCAACATAAAGCAACAGGGGTAGCGAAGAGTTGGGGCTTGTAAGAACCACCAATTCCAACAGGTACTGTTTTAGTGAGGCGAAGGCCACCGCCTGCTCTGGTCCCCAAGCGAAGTCTTTTGCGCCGCGGAGTGTTTTGAGGAAAGGGAGACTTCGCTCAGCGGACTTGGAGATGAATCTGTTGAGGGCGGCCACTCTGCCCGTCAGGCGCTGGACGTCTTTGGCTGACTGCGGGGGCGTCATGTTGATGATGGCCTGGATTTTGGTTGGGTTGGCCTCGATGTCGTGGTGTGATACCAGGTAGCCCAATATTTTCCCCTGGCGAACGCCGAAGACGCACTTTTCAGGGTTCAGGCGAAGTCGTGCGTCCCGCATGTTCCCGAATGTCTCGGCGAGGTCAGCAAGATGGTCCTCCTTGCTCCTGCTGGCGACGACGATGTCATCCACATATGTGAATATGTTCCTGCCGACTTGCCCCTCGATCACTGTTTTGGTAAGCCGGGTGTCGGCGTTTCGAAACCGGGGGGTCCCTAAGCCGACGAGTGAGTGTGCCGCGTGCCCCAGCCCAGATGGGTCGAGCGCGTGGGCAAGCGCGAAGGGGGGAGAGCGAGGTGGCCGGAGCCGGGTCGTGAGGGAGGCGGAGATCCCGCGGCCTTCGTGTTCGTCCCGCGCCCAGGTCGGGTGCGCTTGCAGTAGGGGGTTACAAGCGTCCACGCGGGTGAGGGGAGCGAGCGGCCCCAAGAGAGCGCCTGCCCCTGCCCTCGTTCCCGCGGGGCCAACCTTCTCTAAGAAGGCCCTGGTCCTTCCTTTTATAGGCGCAAGGAGAGGATCCAGGTGTACAATGGGGATGCAGCAGAGTGCTACGTGTCTAGCGGGGGAGAGCTAGCGCCCTGGGTACATGCCAATGTGGCAGTCGGAGAGAGCTTGGCACCCAGCTGGTGTGGTGTCGTGGCTGTCGGAGGAGTAACGGAGCCTGGTGGAGGGACAGCTGTCGGAATAGTTGGGCTCTTGCTGACGTCCCCCTGCTTCCGTAAGGGAGCTGGGAGCCGCCGTCGTCATGGGTCTAGCGGGGCGCCATCATTGCCTATCTGGCGGAGCTAGCCAGATGGGACGTCGGTCTTGTTCTCTGTGGCCCAAGTCGGCTCGGGGCAGGGTGATGATGGCGCCTCCTGTTGACGTGGCGGACTTGTGCCCTAGGTCGGGCGACGTGGAGGTTCTTCCGAGGCCGAGGTCGAGTCTGTCTTCCATGGCCGAGGCCGAGCCCGAGCTCCTGGGTCGGGCGAAGCGGGGTTCGTCGTCTTCCGGGGCCTTAGCCCGAGTCCGAGCCCTGGGTCGGGCGGAGCGGAGTTCGCCGTCTTCCGGGGCCTTAGCCCGAGTCCGAGCCCTGGGTCGGGCGGAGCGGAGTTCGCCGTCTTCCGGGGCCTTAGCCCGAGTCCGAGCCCTGGGTCAGGCGGAGCGGAGTTCGCCGCCTTCCGGGGCCTTAGCCCGAGTCCGAGCCCTGGGTCGAGCGAAGCGGAGTTCGCCGTCTTCCGGGGCCTTAGCCCGAGTCCGAGCCCTGGGTCGGGCGGAGCTTCCTATGGCGCCTTTGGCGAGGCCTGGCTGCCTGTCAGTCTCACTCTTTGCGTTGAATGCCCCTGCGATTCGGTCAGTCGGCGCGGTGATTTAGTCAGGGTTGCTTCTTAACGAAGGCAAGGCCTCGGGCGAGCCGGAGATGCGTCTGCCGTAAAAAGAGGGGGGCCTCGGGCGAGACAGAAACGCCCCAGGGTCGGCTGCCCTTGCCCGAGGCTAGGCTCGGGCGAGGCGTGATCGAGTCGCTCGTATGGACTGATCCCTGACTTAATCAAACCCATCAGGCCTCTGCAGCTTTATGCTGATGGGGGTTACCAGCTGAGAATTAGGCGTCTTGAGGGTACCCCTAATTATGGTCCCCGACAGTAGCCCCCGAGCCTCGAAGGGAGTGTTGGCACTCGCTTGGAGGCTTTCGTCGCACTTTTTTGCAAGGGGACCAGCCTTTCTCGGTTGCATTCTGTTCCAGTGGGTGCGCGCGAGCGCACCCGCCGGGTGTAGCCCCCGAGGCCTCGGAGGAGTGGTTTCACTCCTTCGAGGTCTTAATGCCTTGCGTAATGCTTCGGCTGGTCTGGTGGTTCCCTCATGCGAACAGGTCGTAGCCCGGGTGCACTGTCGGGGCCCAAGTTCTCGGGCTGGTATGTTGACACTGTCAACGGTTTGGCCGGAGCTGGGTTTGCGAGAGCAGCCCCCGAGCCTCCGCACAGGGCGAGAGGGCGATCAGGGACAGACTCGGCTTTTTTACATACGCCCCTACGTCGCCTTTCCGCAAGGAGGAGGGGGGGAGAGCGCCATGTTACCCTCGATGGGCACCGAACATGGTGTCTCCGGTGAGCTGCAAGCGGGTAATCCGAGTGGACGTCCGTGCCCCGTTCATTGGGGGTCGGCTAGGGGCCCGGAGGCACGCCCAAAAGTACCTGCGGGTGATCTGCCGGACCCGGTCCCCTGGCGACGGGGTCCGAGGGCTCGTTGCCTCCCTCCGATGGGATTCCGTTACAGGATCGTTCCCGCTGGTCTCGGAAATGTCCTAGGGTACCTCAGGAGCGCAGCCCGAGCCTTGGTTATGTATCGAACGTACCCCTGGTCATCCCTCGCTCGGTGTCTGAGGCGACTGTGAACCCTTCGGGGGGCCAGCCTTCGAACCCCTGATCAGTAATGGGCGCGGAGCCCGAGTAGCCTGAGGCGGCCGTGGAACCTTTCGGGAGGCCGACCTTCGAACCTCTGACCAGTAGTGGGTGTCGGGCCCACGCGATCTGAGGCGGCTGTTGAACCCTTCGGGGGGCCAGCCTTCGAACCCCTAATCAGTATGGAGGCTCGGAGCCTAATTCCTTCACGGGGAAGGATCCCTTTGGGGGTATCCCCTTTCCCGGTCCCTGTTGCAAGAGATAGAGAAAGAGGAAAAAAGGAAAAAAGGAGACAAATTTGAACGACGCGGCGTACCTTTTTTGGCGCGGTTATTTTAGCGAAGGCGAAGCGTCGCCAGCTGCTCCTGCCAGAAGCGCCGCCTGTCCAGCCGCGGAATTAATGCGCCGGGGTGAGTAGTTGGCGAGGCTGCCGTTGCGTGTGCGCGAGCCGTTCGAGGGACGGGTCACGGGCGCGTCGTCTTCACACCGTGAGAGGGGGTTCTCTTGCTGCCTCCGGATGGGACGTGAGTTTGGCTGACGGCGTGACCGCTGCTCCCGCGCGCCTGCCACCGTTATTACTGCCGGCCCACTTTTGACCGCGTTTGACCGCTGCGTCAGGCTGGCGCTGCTGGGTCGCGCGCTGGGTCACCTCGGGTCGCGGTATCGGTTCCGCAATCGAGGAGGTGCGGTGGTGGCGCCAGTGGTACAGTTGCTTGCATGCAGCATCCGGCGCGCCGGTCGCTGCATCTCTCTTCCTCTTGTTTCGAGTATCTGGACTTTTTGTCGGTGACAGGGATGTTTGTGCAAGCGGAAGTTGCTTCTCGCGGAAGGTGAGGAGTGAGGTATCCGTATCCCGGAGGCGTGGGAGTCCCTCGGCTCGGTCGGCCTTGCCGCTTACGCGCACTTTTACTCGTCCATGAGGCCCTATCACCGACTCAGTCGAGAAGACTTCGAAGAATCGCTTCGACAGAAGGGCTTCCGAACGTAGAGACTTGTTCGATCCGTGGAGTCTCCTTATCCGAACGCGAGTTACTTATCGCAGAAGGTGACGAGTGAGGTATCCGTATCCCGGAGGCGTAGGAGTCCCTCGGCTCGGTCAGCCTTGACTGCTTACGTGTACCCCGTCGTTTCCAGGACCCACTTTTCGAAGTAGTCAAAAAGCACGAAAGATATTCTGGTAAAAGAGATTTTTTCCGAGGAAAATTTTGACGCAGAGGGGGTTTCCCCCCTTTTAGCCCCCGAGGGAGGGTCGGGCTTTGCCGAGGCGAGGCCGACCCTTCCTTGTTGACTAAACTTTGCGGGGGTGCGAGGTAAATGAACGACTTGGAAGCATCTTAAGGGTAGAAGCGACGTAGCTGTTGGATGTTCCAAGCGTTGCCGTAGACCTCGCCTTGACTGTTAGCCAGCTTGTACGTTCCAGGCTTCAGAACTTTGGCGATGACGAATGGCCCCTCCCAGGGGGGCGTGAGCTTGTGCCTCCCTCGGGCGTCTTGCCGCAGCCGAAGCACCAGGTCGCCCACCTAGAGGTCTCGGGGTCAGACCCCTCGGGCGTGGTAGCGTCGCAGGGACTGCTGATACCGCGCCGAGTGTAGTAAGGCCCTGTCCCGAGCCTCTTCCAGCTGGTCCAGCGAGTCCTCTCGGCTAGCTTGGTTGCTTTGATCGTCGTAGGCTCTCGTCCTCGGGGAGCCGTATTCCAGGTCCGTGGGCAAGACGGCCTCGGCCCCGTAGACCAGGAAGAACGGCGTAAAACCCGTGGCTCGGCTCGGCGTCGTCCTCAGGCTCCAGACCACCGAGGGGAGTTCCTTCATCCATCGCTTGCCGAACTTGTTGAGGTCATTGTAAATCCGAGGCTTGAGCCCTTGTAGAATCATGCCGTTCGCACGCTCTACTTGCCCATTCAACATGGGATGAGCTACGGCAGCCCAGTCCACCCGGATGTTGTGGTCCTCGCAAAAATCCAAGAATTTTTTGCCGGTGAACTGGGTGCCGTTGTCGGTGATGATGGAGTTTGGGACCCCGAAGCGATGGATGATGTTGGTGAAGAACGCCACCGCCTGCTCGGACCTGATACTGTTCAGGGGTCGGACCTCGATCCACTTAGAGAATTTGTCGACGGCGACCAGCAGGTGTGTGTAGCCCCCGGCCGCCTTCTGCAGAGGGCCGACGAGGTCCAGACCCCACACAGCGAAGGGCCAGGTGATGGGTATCGTCTGCAGAGCCTGAGCGGGCAGGTGGGTCTGCTTCGCATAGAATTGGCACCCTTCGCACGTGCGGACAATTCTAGTGGCGTCAGCCACCGCCGTCGGCCAGTAGAAGCCTTGCCGGAAAGCGTTCCCGACAAGGGCTCGAGGCGCCGCGTGATGGCCGCAAGCCCCCGAGTGTATCTCTTGCAGGAGTTCCTGACCTTCGGCGATGGAGATGCACCGCTGGAGGATGCCCGAGGGGCTGCGGTGGTAAAGCTCCTTCTCATCGCCCAGCAAGACGAACGACTTGGCGCGTCGCGCTACCCTTCGTGCCTCGGCCTGGTCGAGGGGTAGCTCTCCTCGGCGGAGATATTGCAGGTACGGGGCCTGCCAATCTCGATCATGTGTGACCCCGCTCCGCTCCTCTTCGATGCGCAGCGCCTCGTCCTCGGGGGCCGAGGGTTCCTCGGGTTGAACCGAGGATGGCTCGGGCTGGGCCGAGGTCTCCTCGGACGGGGCCGAGGGCGCCTCGGGCTCGGGCGTGTCGCTGATCTTGACGGAGGGTTGGTGCAGATCCCGGGAGAAGACGTCCGGGGGAACCGTCGTTCGCCCCGAGGCTATCTTTGCCAGCTCGTCCGCTGTCTCGTTGTAGCGCCGGGCGATGTGGTTAAGCTCGAGCCCATAGAACTTGTCTTCTAGGCGTCGAACCTCATCACAATAGGCCTCCATCTTCGGGTCGCGGCAGTGGGAGTTCTTCATGACTTGGTCGATGACGAGCTGCGAGTCGCCGCGAGCGTCGAGGCGTCGGACCCCTAGCTCGATGGCGATCCGCAATCCGTTGATCAGAGCTTCGTACTCAGCCACATTGTTGGACGCCGGGAAATGGAGGCGTAGCACGTAGCGCAGGTGTTTCCCGAGGGGCGAGACGAAGAGCAGGCCTGCGCCGGCTCCCGTCTTCATCAGCGACCCGTCGAAAAACATGGTCCAGAGCTTCGGTTGGATCGGAGCCGTCGGCAACTGTGTGTCGACCCATTCGGCTACGAAATCCGCCAGTACCTGGGACTTGATGGCCTTCCGAGGGGCGAACGAGATTGTCTCGCCCATAATTTCCACCGCCCACTTCGCGATCCGTCCCGAGGCCTCTCGGCACTGGATGATCTCCCCCAGGGGGAAGGATGACACCACAGTTACCGGATGAGACTCGAAGTAATGCCGCAACTTTCGCCTCGTCAGGATCACTGCATACAGCAGCTTCTGAACTTGTGGGTAGCGGATCTTGGTTTCGGACAGCACCTCGCTGATGAAGTAAACTGGCCTCTGAATGGGCAATGCATGCCCCTCTTCTTGCCTTTCGACCATGATCGCGGCGCTAACCACCTGAGTGGTAGCGGCGACGTAGACCAAGAGGGCTTCTCCATCAGCTGGGGGTACCAAGACGGGCGCCTGGGTGAGGAGCGCCTTCAGGTTCCCGAGAGCTTCCTCGGCCTCGGGAGTCCAAGTGAAGCACTCAGCCTTCCTTAAGAGACGGTACAGAGGCAGGCCTCGTTCGCCGAGGCGCGAGATGAAACGGCTCAAAGCCGCGAGACATCCCATGACCCTCTGTACGCCTTTTAAGTCCTTGATGGGCCCCATGCTGGTGATGGCCGCGATCTTCTCCGGGTTGGCTTCGATGCCCCGCTCGGAGACGATGAATCCCAGGAGCATGCCTCGGGGCACCCCGAAGACGCACTTCTCGGGATTGAGCTTGACGCCCTTCGCCTTGAGACACCGGAATGTCACTTCAAGGTCGGAGAGAAGGTCGGAGGCTTTCCTTGTCTTGACTACGATGTCATCGACGTAGGCCTCGACCGTGCGACCAATGTGTTCGCCGAACACATGGTTCATGCACCGCTGGTACGTTGCACCCGCGTTCCTCAAACCGAACGGCATGGTGACATAACAGTACATGCCGAAGGGCGTGATGAAAGAAGTCGTGAGCTGGTCAGACTCTTTCATCTTGATTTGATGATACCCTGAGTAGGCATCGAGGAATGACAGGGTTTCGCACCCAGCAGTGGAATCCACAATTTGATCGATGCGAGGTAGAGGGTAGGGAACCTTCGGACATGCTTTGTTGAGACCAGTGTAGTCTACACACATCCGCCATTTCCCCCCTTTCTTCCTCACAAGCACAGGGTTGGCAAGCCATTCGGGATGGAATACCTCTTTGATGAACCCTGCTGCCATCAGCTTGTGGATCTCCTCGCCTATCACCCTGCGCCTTTCCTCGTCGAATCGGCGCAGAGGCTGTCTGACCGGTCGGGCTCCGGCCCGAATATCCAGCGAGTGCTCGGCGACATCCCTCGGTATGCCGGGCATGTCCGAGGCACTCCACGCAAAGACGTCGGCGTTTGCGCGGAGAAAGTCAACGAGCACTGCTTCCTATTTGGGATCGAGCCCGGAACCGATCCGGATCTGCTTGGAGGTGTCGCCACTGGGGTCGAGAGGGACGGCCTTAACCGTCTCTGCTGGCTCGAAGTTGCTGGTGTGTCGCTTCACGTCCGGCACCTCTCGGGAGAGGTTTTCCAGGTCGGCGATGAGGGCCTCGGACTCGGCGAGGGCCTCAGCGTACTCCACGCACTCCACATCGCATTCGAACGCGTGTTTGTACGTGGGGCCGACGGTGATGACCCCGTTGGGGCCCGGCATCTTGAGCTTCAGGTAGGTGTAGTTGGGGATGGCCATGAACTTCGCGTAGCATGGCCTTCCCAACACTGCGTGGTAGGTTCCTCGGAACCCGACCACCGCGAATGTCAAAGTCTCCCTTCGGAAGTTGGAGGGTGTTCCGAAGCAGACAGGAAGGTCGAGCTGTCCGAGGGGCTGGACGCGCTTCCCGGGAATGATCCTGTGGAAGGGCGCAGCGCCTGCTCGGACGGAGGACAGATCGACGCGCAGGAGCCTGAGGGTCTCGGCGTAGACGATATTGAGGCAGCTGCCCCCATCCATCAGGACCTTGGTGAGCCTGACGTCGCCGATGATGGGATCGACGACGAGCGGGTACTTCCCCGGGCTCGGCACGTGGTCAGGGTGGTCATCTTGGTCGAAGGTGATGGGCTTGTCGGACCAGTCTAGGTAGACTGGCGCCGCCACCTTCACCGAGCAGACCTCCCGACGCTCTCGCTTGCGATGCCGAGCCGAGGCATTCGCCGCATGCCCTCCGCAGATCATGAAGCAGTCGCGGACCTCGGGGAACTCTCCTGCTTGGTGATCTTCCTTTTTGTCGTCGTCGCGGGCCCTGCCACCCTCTGCGGGTGGCCCGGCCTTGTGGAAGTGGCGCCGAAGCATGACGCACTCCTCGAGGGTGTGCTTGACGAGCCCCTGATGGTAAGGGCACGTCTCCTTGAGCATCTTGTCGAAGAGGTTGGCACCTCCGGGGGGCTTCCGAGGGTTCTTGTACTCGGCGGCGGCGACAAGGTCTGCGTCTGCAGCGTCGCGTTTCGCTTGCGACTTCCTCCTGCCTTTCTTCTTGGCGCCGCGCAGAGTAGACGCCTCGGGAACATCCTCCGACGGGCGGCCCTGGGGCTGCTTGTCCTTTCGGAAGATGGCCTCGACCGCCTCCTGACCGGAGGCGAACTTGGTGGCGATGTCCATCAGCTCGCTCGCCCTGGTGGGGGTCTTGCGACCCAACTTGCTCACCAGGTCACGGCAGGTGGTGCCGGCAAGGAACGCGCCGATGACATCGGAGTCGGTGATGTTGGGCAGTTCGGTGCGCTGCTTCGAGAACCGCCGGATGTAGTCCCGTAGAGACTCTCCCGGCTGTTGCCGGCAGCTTCGGAGATCCCAGGAATTCCCGGGGCGCACGTACGTGCCCTGGAAGTTGCCGGCGAAAGCTTGGACCAAATCCTCCCAGTTGGAAATCTGCCCCGGGGGCAGGTGCTCCAACCAGGCGTGAGCAGTGTCGGAGAGGAACAGGGGGAGGTTGCGGATGATGAGGTTGTCGTCGTCCGTTCCACCCAGTTGACAGGCCAGGCGGTAGTCCGCGAGCCACAATTCCGGTCTTGTTTCCCCCGAGTACTTTGTGATAGTAGTCGGGGGTCGGAATCGGGTCGGAAACGGCGCCCGCCGAATGGCCCGGCTGAAGACCTGCGGACCGGGTGGTTCGGGCGAGGGACTCCGATCTTCCCCACTGTCATAGCGTCCTCCACGCCTGGGGTGATAGCCTCGGCGCACCCTTTCGTCGAGGCGGGCCCGACGGTTGCGATGAGGGTGCTCGTCGCCGAGGTGGCCCGGGGCCGCAGGCGCGGTGTTGCGCGTGCGCCCGGTGTAGACCGAGGCTTCCCGCATGAGTCGGGAAGTCGCGGCACGAGGTTCCGAGGGGTACCCCTGCCTTCGGGAGGCAGAGCTCTCGGCCCGCCGGGCCGCAGCGCCTTCCAGGAGATGCTTGAGCTCTCCCTGGATTCGCCGACCCTCGGTGGTTGATGACTCCGGCATCGCGCGGAGGAGCATCGCCGCGGCTGCCAGGTCCTGACCGGTTCCGCCGGACGCGGGTGGCGGCCTGTCCCTGGCATCATTGGCGATGCGGTGCTGGAGACCCTGGGGCAGGTGACGTATTTCTCCGGCCGGGGGCTGGCTCGCCCATACCTGCCCGACGTCCCGGCGGATCGACTTGAGCGCTCCTGCCCCCTCGTCGAGCCCAGCCCGCGCCCCGTGGACTTGCTCGAGCTGTGGGTCGTGACCCCCCGCCAGAACGGGGACCACAGCTAGCTCCCGCGGGATGTCGGCGCGAGGCACTGGCCTAGGGAGATCACCATCCTCCGGCATGCCGAGACGGCTGTCTCCGGAGGGATCCCCTAGCTCGACGTGGAAACATTCGCGGCTCGGGCCGCAGTCCTTGTCGTCAAAGCTGCGGCTGCCGTCGGAACAGTCGGAGAGGCAGTAGTTGCATGCGGTCATGAAGTCCCGCATGGCACTGGGGTTGCCAGATCCAGAGAAATCCCAGAGGATGTTGGGGTCGTCATCTTCCTCGGACCCAGAGGGCCCGTAGGTCGAGACGCCCGTCAATCGGTCCCAAGGCGACCGCACACGAAACCCCAGAGGGGTTGCACTCGCCTCAACGTGAGTGCCCGCCAGAGCGAGGTCGCTAGGCGGGTTGAGGTCGAGTCGAAATGACGAAGGATGGGGATCAGTCGGTACCTTTTTGTCGACGAGGAGCGACGAAGTCACATCGGGGGCTGATCGCGCCGTCGTCTTGGGTACGAGGGCGACGTCCTGCAGGCCCTCCGTGAGCGTGCTGGCGTCGTCCACCTGCTCGGGGTTGGCGTGTTGCAGGGGGACGGCGCTCGCCTTCGCCTCAGACGCGAGGGTGACGCCCGGCGTGTCCTCCGTTGGGGCACTGGGGATGTCGATTTGCTCAACAGCCGTCGGAGCGCAGCCTCCCGCTCGGCCCTGGTTGCCCCGCCTCCTCCTCCGATGGCGAGGGAGAGGTTGGGGCGAGCTCGAATGTTGTTCTTCCCCCACGCGGGAAAGACGTCGTCGATTCCGCCGCCGGCGGGCGGGCTGTCGGCCGCCATTGTCGCCACCGCGCGGCGGTGGAAGGAGTATCATGTCGTAGCCGCCGTCGAAAGACATGAACTCGAGGTTCCCGAAACGGAGCACCGTCCCGGGTTGGAGAGGTCGTTGGAGACTGCCCATCTGGAGCTTGACGGGAAACTGCTTGTCAACACGCAGCAGGCCCCTACCTGGCGCGCCAACTGTCGGCGTTTCGAAACCGGGGGGTCCCTAAGCCGACGAGTGAGTGTGCCGCGTGCCCCAGCCCAGATGGGTCGAGCGCGTGGGCGAGCGCAAAGGGGGGAGAGCGAGGTGGCCAGAGCCGGGTCGTGAGGGAGGCGGAGATCCCGCGGCCTTCGTGTTCGTCCCGCGCCCAGGTCGGGTGCGCTTGCAGTAGGGGGTTACAAACGTCCACGCGGGTGAGGGGAGCGAGCGGCCCCAAGAGAGCGCCTGCCCCTGCCCTCGTTCCCGCGGGGCCAACCTTCTCTAAGAAGGCCCTGGTCCTTCCTTTTATAGGCGCAAGGAGAGGATCCAGGTGTACAATGGGGATGCAGCAGAGTGCTACGTGTCTAGCAGGGGAGAGCTAGCGCCCTGGGTACATGCCAATGTGGCAGCCGGAGAGAGCTTGGCACCCAGCTGGTGTGGTGTCGTGGCTGTCGGAGGAGTAACGGAGCCTGGTGGAGGGACAGCTGTCGGAATAGTTGGGCTCTTGCTGACGTCCCCCTGCTTCCGTAAGGGAGCTGGGAGCCGCCGTCGTCATGGGTCTAGCGGGGCGCCATCATTGCCTATCTGGCGGAGCTAGCCAGATGGGACGTCGGTCTTGTTCTCTGTGGCCCAAGTCGGCTCGGGGCAGGGTGATGATGGCGTGTCATGACATCTGATGAACCAACAGTGAGGAGCAGGCCAAGACGTGAAAAGAGGCCCAACTCAAGGTTGAGTGGGCTGGAATGGACCCACTAGGGTGTGCGTTCTGTTTGCCAGTGAGATTGGAGAGGGGATTAAAAAGAGAACATGTGAACCTTGAGCGGGTGTGGAGGATTTTGGAGAAACCTTGGCCAGCTGCGTCCGGATGGTGGGCTAATCAGCCCTGTAATCTCCACCATACTCTATATTTCTAAGATCTTCGTGAGAGGAGAAGTGTGCCGGGAGCGGTGCACATCCCACCCCAATTTAGTGTTCTCACAACTGGTATCAGATTCATCTGTCCGATCCTGGCGGAACCACCAAGCTACGTGCTGCGTCCGCAGTACAAAACCCGCGCTCAGAAGCAATCCGACGCCATGGAGCAAGGCATCGCTGAATTATCCAAGCTACTTCAAGCGATGCAGTCCCAGAATGAATCAATCAAGACAGCTCTGGAAGAAAATACGGCGGCAGTTCGTGATCTGTCCTATTGGAGACCTCACATCGAGGCGGATGTGGGCGATCTAAGGGTGGAGATGAGTCAGCTCTCTGCCCAGGTGAAAGAAATGGCGGCTATTCAAGGGGATTACTATGCTGCACGCAAGGTGTTCGACGAGGGTTCTGAGGAGCAACTTCTGTCGAAGAACACCCAGAGGGGAACTTCTCTTCTTCCTGCGGGACAGGAACATGATGCGTATGGCGCTGCAACAGCTAACCGGGGTGCTGGATTTGGGGTAGTAACTACCCTGACTCCGCCTCCGGTCAAAGGTAACAATCTTCTTCCGCATCTGGGTTTTTCTGCTCAGCCGTTGAACCAAGCAGTACATTCCAGTTTATCACCTTACTCGGCAAATCTGGCAGCTGCTTTACCCAACATGAGTTTTCCTCAATTTGATGGGCATCATCCTAAAATGTGGAAAATGAAGTCTGAGTCATATTTTGAGGTGTTTGCTGTACCTAGTGAATTATGGGTGAAAATAGCCACTATGAACTTTGTGGGTTCGGCAGCATTTTGGCTTCAATCAATGGATCCGGCTTTGCGTCTCACACCTTGGCTTGATTTTTGCTCAGCCGTGTGTGCTCGTTTTGAGCGTGACCATCACAACCACCTCATTAGGCAGTTTTTTTCGCATTAAACAGTATACTAATGTTACTGAATATGTGGAACAGTTTGACAATCTGATGCATCAAATTTTGGCTCATGATCCATCATTTAGTATGTCAGCCATAGTAAATCGTTTTGTTGATGGTCTTAGACAGGATATTAAAGCAGTTGTGTTTATCCAACGCCCATTAGACCTCGATACTGCCGTCTCTCTTGCTCTTTTACAGGAGGAGTTACTGTCCCCAAGAGTTCAGCAGCAGTTTAAGCGTTCTGAGGACCAACGCAGTAGCAGCAACACTTCGGGGTTTCTACCAACATCGTTTTCAACTGCTCAAATTTCTGATAAGTTGATTCGCTCACCAGAGACAAATTTTCGTACACCAGGGGACTGTCAGAACCAGAATACCGAGACAAGAAAAGCCTCTGCTCTGATGGCGTATAGAAAAGCAAAGGGATTATGCTATAAGTGTGGTTTAAAATGGGGGCCTACTCATACTTGCAGCACGACGGTGCCTTTGCATTTAGTCGAAGAGTTGTGGCAGATGTTTGATATGCCTCAAGTGGTCGAAGATCATTTCAGTCATCCTGGAGAAGCGCATGGAAATTTGATGGTTTTGTCTGTGAATGCTGTTCTGGGCACAGAAGCGCCACAATCGATAAAGTTAGCAGCCACTATGTTTGCGAAATCTGTCATTATGCTAGTAGACTCAGGGAGTTCATCATCTTTCATCAGTGAGCAACTAGCACGGTCGGGCTCACCCAGAGTTCCTTTGCAACATCCAGTCCAAGTGCAAGTAGCTAATGGACAAGTTATTCAATGCACACATCAAGTAGTGGATTGTAAAGTGTATGTGGGCAGCTATTGTTTCAAGATGGATTTGAAAATCTTGCCATTAAATTGTTATGATGTGATTTTAGGTATGGATTGGCTGGCTTCTAACAGTCCAATGCATATTGATTGGCAAGAAAAGTGGCTAGTTTTTTACAAGGAACAAACAAAAGTGGTGTTACAAGGACTAAGATCTGACTTATGTTCTTTGGACCCAGTTTCAGTGCCTCATCTGGTTCATTTGGCCTCTTTGGATGAATTGTGGTGTATAATTCAATTACAAACAGTGAAAAAACTTCCTGAAGACAACCTTCCAGCAGAAATCCAGCAGTTGATTCAAGAGTATGCTTCTCTGTTTGACAAGCCAACAGGACTGCCACCTGCACGGTCTCATCAGCACACAATTCCTTTAGTAACGGGTGCAGTTCCCTTCCGTCTACGTCCTTACCGTTATAACCCAGCTCAGAAGGATGAGATTGAAAAGCAAATTTCGGAGTTGCTTCAAAATGGGATGATACAACCTAGTAGCAGCCCTTTTGCCTCTCCTATCATTCTGGCAAGGAAGAAGACAGGTGACTGGCGTTTGTGTGTGGACTATCGGTGCCTCAACGCCCTCACGGTGAAAAATAAGTACCCCTTACCTGTAATAGATGAGCTATTGGATGAACTACAGGGAGCTGTGTGGTTCTCTAGTTTGGATCTTAGTGCTGGCTATCATCAGATTCAGATGGATCCGAAGGATATTCCTAAAACGGCGTTCCAAACTCATCATGGGCACTTTGAGTACCGGGTCATGCCCTATGGACTCACCAGTGGTCCAGCTACTTTTCAGTTAACAATGAATTCAGTTCTGGCACCGTTTCTTCGTAAATGTGTGGTAGTGTTTATAGATGATATCCTCATCTATAGTGCAACTTGGCCCGACCATTTGTGTCATCTAAGAGCAGTTTTTGATACCTTAAGGAACCAGCAACTGAAAGTTAAATTGTCCAAATGCTCATTCGCGCAAATCAAACTACAATATTTGGGGCACGTGATCAGTAAGGATGGTGTGGCAACAGATCCTTCGAAAATTGAGGCAGTGCAGTCATGGCCTAGTCCCAAAACGACGAAAGAGGTTCGCAGTTTTTTAGGACTAGCCGGGTACTACAGGAAGTTCGTAAAAAACTTCGGGATCATGAGTCGCCCACTTACAAACCTACTCAAAAAAGGCCAAGTGTTTACTTGGCATGAGACCCAGGAGAGTGCTTTTCAAGCACTAAAACAGGCTTTGATTACAGCTCCAGTACTAGCACTTCCGGATTTCTCAAAAAAATTCGAAGTGGAAACCGACGCATGCGACACAGGGATTGGAGCTGTGCTGCACCAAGCAGGTCACCCCATTGCTTTTGTGAGTAAATCTTTGGGTCCTCGTCATCAAGGATTATCAACATATGAAAAAGAATGTTTGGCTATTTTACTAGCAGTGGATCACTGGCGTTCCTATCTGATGAGTGGTGAGTTTATTATTCGCACAGACCAAAGGAGTTTGGTGCATTTGGACGACCAAAGACTCACTACACCCTGGCAGCAAAAAGCATTAACCAAATTATTAGGCCTACAGTACCAAATCTGTTACAAGAAAGGCCAAGAAAATAGGGTGGCAGATGCACTATCTCGGTTATCAACAGGTCAAGTGTTGTCCCTGTCAACATTGAAAAACACCTGGTTACAATCAGTGTCTGAATCTTATGCTCAGTACGATGATACAACACCTATCCTTCAGTCATTGGCAGTTCAGTCACCGAATGGGAATTATAAATTGAAGGAAGGACTCATATTATACAAGGATCGTATACTGTTAGCAGCAGCATCTGAATGGCCATTGAAAATATTTCAAAGCCTGCACAACACACCAATTGGAGGGCATTCAGGATTCTTGGTAACTTACCAAAAGATAAAGAAGTTGTTCATGTGGATTGGTATGAAAAAGATGATTCAGCAGTGGTGTCAAAATTGTCCAATCTGTCAACAAGCGAAATCGGAACGGGTTCCGTACCCAGGATTACTTCAACCGTTACCAGTCCCTGAAGGCGCTTGGCAGTTGGTCTCAATGGATTTTATAGAAGGTCTTCCGCTCTCAGATCATTCAAACTGCATAATGGTTGTAGTTGATAAATTTTCAAAATATGCTCACTTCATTCCTCTCCACCATCCATTCACAGCGTTAGCTGTTGCGCATCAATTTATGGATAATGTCTTCAAACTGCATGGATTTCCTCAAGCACTAATCACGGACCGTGATCGCATCTTTACGAGTGCTTTGTGGCAAGAATTATTCAAACTGGCCGGAGTGGAATTGCGATTCACTACTGCTTACCACCCTCAATCCGATGGTCAAACGGAGAGGGTAAATCAATGTTTGGAAACATACCTCCGTTGTTTCACTCAAGCATGCCCATCTAAATGGAAAAGATGGCTTGCGTTAGCGGAATTTTGGTATAATACTAGTTATCATGCTTCATTGAAACTGACCCCTTTTGAAGTGCTTTACGGCTATCCTCCAAGACACCTGGGAATTGAATTTACCGAGTCCAGTACAGTCCCTTCACTTCAGCAGTGGCTGGCTGAAAGAAAGCTGATGGTACAATTGGTTCAACAACAGTTGGTGAGAGCGCAACAGTGTCAAAAGCAGCAGGCTGATCGCCACAGGTCTGACAGAAACTTCATGGTGGGTGATATGGTATATTTGAAACTACAACCTTACGTCCAATCGTCTTTGGTCAAGCGGGCAAATCACAAATTGGCGTTCAAGTTTTTTGGTCCATATCCAGTAATTGCCAAAATCGGGTCAGTCGCTTATAAATTGGGTCTCCCACCTTCTTCATCTATACACCCGGTATTCCATGTTTCACTTCTGAAAAAGGCTTTGGGGTCTAATATGCAAGTAAGCTCCACTCTACCACCTTTACCAGATTCATTACAGAAACCTGTGAGGATTTTGCAGCGTCGCCAGATGCAAACACACACAGGAGTGGTACCCCAACTGCTGATACAATGGACTGACTGGCCTGAAGAACTTGCAACATGGGAAGACGAAGCTGCGATCATCGCCAGATTCCCGGAAGTCGCGGCTTGGGGACAAGCCGTCACTGAAGGAGGGGAGAATGTCATGACATCTGATGAACCAACAGTGAGGAGCAGGCCAAGACGTGAAAAGAGGCCCAACTCAAGGTTGAGTGGGCTGGAATGGACCCACTAGGGTGTGCGTTCTGTTTGCCAGTGAGATTGGAGAGGGGATTAAAAAGAGAACATGTGAACCTTGAGCGGGTGTGGAGGATTTTGGAGAAACCTTGGCCGGCTGCATCCGGATGGTGGGCTAATCAGCCCTGTAATCTCCACCATACTCTATATTTCTGAGATCTTCGTGAGAGGAGAAGTGTGCCGGGAGCGGTGCACATCCCACCCCAATTTAGTGTTCTCACATGGCGCCTCCTGTTGACGTGGCGGACTTGTGCCCTAGGTCGGGCGACGTGGAGGTTCTTCCGAGGCCGAGGTCGAGTCTGTCTTCCATGGCCGAGGCCGAGCCCGAGCTCCTGGGTCGGGCGAAGCGGGGTTCATCGTCTTCCGGGGCCTTAGCCCGAGTCCGAGCCCTGGGTCGGGCGGAGCGGAGTTCGCCGTCTTCTGGGGCCTTAGCCTGAGTCCGAGCCCTGGGTCGGGCGGAGCGGAGTTCACCGTCTTCCGGGGCCTTAGCCCGAGTCCGAGCCCTGGGTCAGGCGGAGCGGAGTTCGCCGTCTTCCGGGGCCTTAGCCCGAGTCCGAGCCCTGGGTCGGGCGGAGCGGAGTTCGCCGTCTTCCAGGGCCTTAGCCCGAGTCCGAGCCCTGGGTCGGGCGGAGCTTCCTATGGCGCCTTTGGCGAGGCCTGGCTGCCTGTCAGTCTCACTCTTTGCGTTGAATGCCCCTGCGACTCGGTCGGTCGGCGCGGTGATTTAGTCAGGGTTGCTTCTTAACGAAGGCAAGGCCTCGGGCGAGCCGGAGATGCGTCTGCCGTAAAAAGAGGGGGGCCTCGGGCGAGACGGAAACGCCCCAGGGTCGGCTGCCCTTGCCCGAGGCTAGGCTCGGGCGAGGCGTGATCGAGTCGCTCGTATGGACTGATCCCTGACTTAATCAAACCCATCAGGCCTCTGCAGCTTTATGCTGATGGGGGTTACCAGCTGAGAATTAGGCGTCTTGAGGGTACCCCTAATTATGGTCCCCGACACCGGGAGAAGGTGGACCCGGTGTTCTTGAGTCCCTCCGACATTCTGATGAAGCAATATGTGCCGAAGGGTGTTATGAAGCTGGTGCTGGCCTTGTCTTCCTCCTTCATATATATTTGATGGTAACCGAAGAAGCAGTTGAGGAGAGACATGACTTCGCACCCGGCCGCGCTATCGACTATTTTGTCGATCCGAGGCAGCGGGAAATTGTCCTTTGGGCAGGCCTTGTTGAGACTGGTGAAGTCGATGCACATTCGCCACTTGCCGCTCTTTTTCTGCACCATCACAACGTTGGAGAGCCACGTGGGGTAAGCCACTGGCTCGATAAATTTGGCTTCCAGGAGGCTATGTACCTCGGCCTTGGCGGCTTCTGTCTTCTCGTCGGACATTTTGCGGAGCCGCTGTTTTTTCGGTCTCACCGAAGGGTCGATTCCCAAGCTGTGCTCAATTATGGATCGGCTGACCCCGACCAGGTCGAGGGCGGACCAGGCGAAGACGTCTTTATTCTTGGACAAGCAGCATAGGAGTTTCTCCTCATCATGCGAAGTGAGGTCTTCGCTGATGGTGACTGTCTGCTTGGGCGTGGCCTGATCGAGGGGAACAGTCTTGGTCCCGTCGTTGCTCTGCAGCTGCGCCTTGTCGTGCTCTTTGTCAGTTTGGCTGGCGGACGCAGGGACCTCGCGCTGGGCCGTGAGGCAGTGCACATTTCTTTGCTCGGGGACGAAGTCCCGCTCTATGTTGCGCGCAGTCTGCTGATTGCCGTAGACCGTGATGGCGCCTAGCGGACCTGGTATCTTCATGCACAGGTATAGTACGTGAATGGCTGCCTCAAACTTGTTGATGGAGCCCCGACCCATGATGGCGTTGTACGGATAGACCATGTCGACGATATCAAAGGTTATTTGCTCACTTCGGGCATTGGGTGCTACACCGAAGGAGAGAGGCAATTCTATTTTGCCGACAGGAAAAGTGCCCTTGCCACCGAAGCCATACAACGGGTTGTCCGAAGGCTTGAGCAGGCTGTGGCTTATACCCATGCGGTCGAAGGCATGGAGGAAGATGATGTCTGCTTGACTGCCATTGTCGACTAGGACTTTGTGCAGGTCCCAGCCTGCCACGCTGAAGTTGATAACCATGGCGTCGATGTGGGGGGCGCTGCTGTCACACCTGTTTCTAAGGGGCAGAGCCGGGTGCATAGCATATGTGTGCCAGGATCTATTTCCACACATATGATGACGTCACAAGTGTAATATATATCTAAAGAACAATGCATAAAAGCGTAAATAACGATTACATTAACATATTACACTTTGAATAGACATAATGTCTTAACCTTTATTCATCAAAGTACAGCGAAACAAGGACATCCATCCACAGGAAGATGACCGGGGGTATCACTAGACTAGCATCCATGGAGTTCAGCATCATATCTTCATCTGCAAGCTTCTGATCAAAATTAAGCAAGGGTGAGCTCACTTATGGTCAGGGCTCAGCAAGTGGGGGAAAAACTAATGCAAGGTAACAAGGTGAGGCTAAGGTTGAGCAGTAAGCATTTTAGTTGGTCAACATTTTATTAACAACACCTGTCTTACTAATAAGTGTGAATCCCAAGTATTCCCATTAAACAAAGGTATAAGAATATATCAACAACACTTAAGTGAAACCACTTAAGCAAACCATTGGCAGATCATCGGATCTTGATTTATTTCCATCTTCAAATTCAATTACCATGTGAGGAGTCCAGGCTGCTCTTAACCGTGAGCACGGCTGATATATCAGTTTTACACTCTGCAGAGGTGGCGCATCTTTACCCATGAGTCGCGATTCCCTTTTTGCCCGGGTTAGCTAGACTCGTATTCACTTCCGAGGTGAATGGCCAGGGTCTCACTACGAGGCTTCTCCCTAGAGTCCTCATTACGCAAATGTTGGAAATGGTCAAACTGCATAAGGCACACCTACCGTAACCAACTTATAGTCCAGACTACAGGGTAAAGCTTTGGGAACTATGCCTGTGTCCAATCTGCCTGAGCCGGAACTATAAGAGCTTGCCAGATGCCCCCATTCCTGTCGACCACGACCAACACCCAACATAAGACTTCCCTAGTTATTTAGCCAAGACCAGAGCCATGATAGTCCTCATGGTAGCACTGTTTTCCCGGGTGGTCACTCCATGTTCCAATTAATATGCAATAATCTTGTTTAACCATCGGGTTAACCACAATAAAGTAAACTTACCATTTGGAACATCAGTATCATAAATAGGAGTGACTGCATAAATTTAAAGTTGTAGCAATAGCATAGCTACTAAGATAAAGTATAATTCCCGGGTTTGATCAAGGAATCAGGTTAGAAAGGTTATCTAAATAGGTAACCCGTCAAATTATGCATATATATCCAAAAGAATAAACTTTATTAAATGTATTGTTTGGGATCAAACAGAGTATGCAGAGGGAGAAGTCCACTTGCCTTGCTAATTGAAAACTTGAGGTCCTTCCACGGATAGGAATAGATCTTGATTCTTAACTACTAGATCAACCACTGAATATCACACAAACAAACAAGAAGAACAAACACCACTCAATAACATACAACATTCCCATACGTAAAGCTAAAATAAAGCCTAACGAAAAGAGCGTTCGCTTTTTCAAAAACATCGCAAGTAATGGTTATATTAAGAAGGTATTTGTTCCAAAAACGTGTGATCTATACTTTATAACACAAGACATGAGCTTAAAATATCTTAATTAAAATATACCAATATTAGGTTCACTAATTTAATCTTTTATAAAACGTCATACGCGATACGTCTAGATTAAGGGTTTATAACACGATAAACACATTATAACGATATTAAACCTTTTTAACCTTTTAGAATAGATAAGTTATATATATTTAAGGTTAATGGGCTACTAATCGCGTTATTAATTTTAGAAACATTATGAAGCATTTTATAAATATTGTTAACCAATTACTTATGACAAATTAAGATATAAGTCTAAATAGATTTTATGTGAAAAGATCATTATTATTAAACACCTATTTATGGAAAGTTATGATATATGCCTTAAATGGACTTTTATGTAAAAGACAATGAACAAACAATTATATTTTATTTTTATTAGAAAGTACATGTCCTATATTTTATTAAGAAAGCTATATACGAAACAGTATACAACTAACATTATTATTAAAGAACATGAACACTAATTTCCTTAGTTTATTCTTTAGGAAAAAACTAAGTGACACATATATGAATAATATGAACTAATTTTGATTAAATGATTAATTAAGCCTATATATCCAGTTGTAAACAAATATAAATCTAATTAACTAGGTTATGAGAGGACATAATTACTCTATTATTTATCTTTACATTTAGTTTAGAAACATATGACCTAGATATTTAAAATGAATAGTATTCATTGGTATGTTATTAACTATTGTTTTAGTTATAACGACGTGAGCACTTAATTAAGCCATTATATCATTATTAGAAAAGTTATATGACATTTTACTTTTAAGTTTCTATTTAATACGGCTATACTTAAACATCTATAATGAATCTTGTTAAATATCATAACTATTAAAAAGGTCATTTTAAAGTTTGAAATAATTTATCTAATTCTTTAGTAAGAAACCTATGTTTATCGACATAACTATTATTTTCTTTGTTAGAAAAGTATAAGTGCCTAGTTAAGTCATTTTAACACTATTATAAATTCTACTATTTCAATTTTCTCCTTTCTTTTCTAAATAGAATTTATACATATAACTAAAAATTGTTTATTTAATTCTTCTAACATTAATATACTAAGAATTAATTGTAAATTACTAAATGGGACTTTTAATAACATATTCATGGTTATTATGACATAGATAAATATCTTATTAATTCTAAGTACTTAAGTGCCATACTTATGAATTCATTTATTATGAATAGTAAAATCTATATCCTCATTTGATTGGAAATACGTGGCCTAGTATTTATATTTTAATTTATTATATCACTACTAACCGATTATCGCTCCACATACTAAAGCGAAATTAATTATAAACAATTTTTAGTATGAAAATCATTAAAGTAGTGAATAGTGACCGTACTTATTTTTAAAATCATACGCATATTCAAAGTATTGTCGCGGGTTTCGATTTTGGTTACACGTGTATATCAAAATATCTAAAATCCTACACGAATCGCCAAGTCGCATCATCTCAATATTAAAACAATAGTTCATAAATTAATTCAACACATACTGTACAAAATAAAATTCATGTTTTGAGTTGTCTTCCACCTTGTGATTTCGTTCATGCGCAGGGATGAACGGACGACGGCGAACGACGAACGGGCTTCAAGGCGAAGGCTCGGTACGACGGGTGCGGGCACGTCTCCGGCGAGGCACGACGGCGAGCGGTGGTGCTGCAGCGTGTGTGGGCAGGGGTTCTTGACGTCGGACGGGGCTCCGATGAGGTGTTGCGCGGACAGTCCGACGACAAACTTCACGACGACGAACAACGAGGGAGAGAGAACCGAGAGGAGGAAGCGAGCTTGGGGTAGGGAGAAAGAAGAGCTCGGCTGTGGTTTTATAGAGGGGAAGGGAGGGAGAGCAGAGGTCGCCATGGTGCTTCATGGCGGCCATGAATGAGAGGGAGTGATGGGAGAGAGAGAGTAACGACTCCATTGAAGTTTCTTTAATCGCCATAACGAACGGTCGCGAGCGGTTTCCGTTCTTGGCGCGGGTGGCTGCTCGGGGTCGGCGCGTCGCGGCTGGGCGGCGATGGGCGCAAGGTCTTCGGGCGCGGAAGGCCGGGTCGCGCCCTGGCGCGTGGGCTCCTGGCGGCGTTGGGGCACCGGCTGGGGCGGCTCTGCTGCTCGGGTCGTGCAGCGCCGGGCGGGATCGCGAGGTGGCCGGTCGGGTTGGCGCCTGGCGAGCTGGGCGTCGGGTCCTGTGGGACGCTGCCTGGGAGAGAGAAGTGAGGAGAGAGAGAGACAGCCGGGTGGGAGAGAGGAGAGAGGAAGGTGGCGGCTAGGAGAGGGAACCAGGGGTAGCGGCGGCTAGGGTTAGCAGGGGCGGCGGCCGGCTGGGGAATGGGCCAAGTGGGCCAATTCGGCCAGCTAGGTTAGATTAGGTTTTTTTTCTTTTTTTTCTTTGCAAATTTCGAAATACATATTTAAATAATCATAAAGTTTGTAAGAATCAAACCAAAATTATTTATAAATAAAGTATTTATTTTTGGACTAATAATTATTATATTAGTTATGTAAATTTTTATTTAAGAGAAAATGCTATTCCATATCTAAAATCAATAATGAGCAATCAAAAATCATTCCAAATGCACGTAAATAACAAACACTTAAAAAAACATTTTATTACCATAAATATCATTGTTAACTAAATGTATTATTTTTATTTTATGTTTTTCATAGTGTCACAAATCTACCCCTCTTAAAAAGAATCTCGTCCTCGAGATTAAGAAAGGCTAGCACGAAAGGAAAGGAGATACATGGCTATTTGTAGGTTCTTAGTTCTCATTGAACTCCTCCAAACTTAAGGAACTTCCTTACTTCTTTGCTCCAAAATGTATACTAATCAAGCGACCTTCATCATCATACTTATAAAATGGTGGGTCTTCTGAATTATTGCTTAGGTCATGCTTGGCAGCTTTCTTCTCTAGTCGGTCTAGACGCTTCTTGGGGCATTCGCGAATAAGATGTCCTTCATTTTTGCAGTAGTAGCAAGCACCACTTGCTTTGAGTTCTTTGCGAGTCAACTTTGCTTGACCAACAGGGGGTGAGGATTGATTGGGTGTCTGTATCTCATGTAGCTGTGTCTGACTTGATTCTTCTGTTTGGGTATCCATGTGTTTCGTGGCTTTCGCTTGTGGTTGAGGTGGACTAATCATGTATCCAAACATTTTTCTATTCCTTTTGTTGTTCTTCATTCCATTCATCGAATATCTCGGTGACTCATTTCTCTCGTTCATAGTTGTTAAGGTAGGAATATTGTCGTTGGCATCATTTACTTCATTTTCATTGGGGTTCATCATCTAGTCAGAGGGTAAAAGAGTTAGTGAGACAGACTGCATAAGAGGCTTGTATGACATTAAGATAAAGAGTTAACACAACGTTTTAATTTCCAATATACGATTAGTTAAGGAACAAGAATGTTTCAGATTTCTACTAGCTTCATCATACTTTGAGAGTTTACAGGTGTTATATTCCTTAACAAAGATCTTTTTGAACTTTATAGTTTTCAGAGCATGATATCCAAATAATCTTTGTGATCCAAGAGTATTTCTTTGAGCACAATTTGAGAGAAAAACTTGAGCGGGACTTTAGGGCAACTAGAATAGAGCATCACAATGTTTGCATACAACAGATGACAACATACTTTATTTCCTTATAAAGAGGCAAAACACAATAGGTGCGAAAGATTCTCCAAATTTATTCATATATCACTTAGCACAATTACAAATCTTGAAAGGGGCAACACTTTGACTCTTTTTTTGTGAGACACACTCCTTCTTCTAGTTAAATGGTATATTATTCTTCCTTGTCAGATGTACCAATCTTCAGTGCTGGAGGTCGGTCGTCTTCAACTACTATTCTTTCTCCAGATGGGGTTTCCAAACATATGGTTCTATGTTGGATTACTGCCTTAGTTCTTTGTAACAATTCTTTCCAAGAATCACATCCTTTCCCATTGATTCTATCACTAGGAGATCAGCTGGAAAATCTATCCCGTTGATTTTAACACTTACTTTCGGACATATGTAGTTTACTAACATTTTTCCTTCAGGTGTACTGATGGTCTTTCTTGATCTTAAGGGACACTTAAAGATACCATACTTTGTTGCAAACTGGGCACTGATAAGAGAATGTGTTATACGAGGATCATACAACACGGTGGTGATGGTTTTGTGAATGACTAGTGTTCCAAAAATTATTGCATCATCATATGGAATGGTTTCTGTCACTGCATAACTTATCCTTCCTGAGGTCTCTTTCCGTTGTTTATTCTTTATTGATGCATGGGTTTTAGGGTGTTGTCTTTTCTTTTGGACCTTATTGATCTCCACATCTTTCTTAGGACAACCATTAACAAGATGGCCGATATTACCACAACCAAAGCAAGCACGACTTGATGAGTTACATGGTGGAGTTGTCTTTACGGTGTTGGTAGAAGTTTCTGTGCATTTTTGTTCATATTCCATGTCTGAAGATTGAGATAGCTTCATCTCGGTGGTAATCTGAAATGAACTCTTCTCTGGACAATTACGGAAGTAATGACCTTCACGTCCACATTGATAGCAAGCTTTTCTTGAAGTTATTTCTTGACTCTTTCCATGTTTCCCTTTTTGTTTCTTGGATCTGATGCGACGATGAGGCTGAAATTGTGTACAAGTAATAGTCCATCCATCAATGTAACACTCATGTGTTTCTTTTTGGAGCTGGGCATCCTTGTGATGTTTCCTTTTTGGAAAACCTGGCAATTCATCGTCTGACAGTGCATCTGCTATTAGTCGTTCTTGGGGAGACCATTGACTTTTTATGCCAGAAAACAAAATCCGGTTCTTCTGTTTTGTAGTTTCACTTTCGTTTGTGATGATCTGACGACAAGGAATTCCATAGTACTCACAACAACCACATGTTCCAAGGTCACTTGTCTGTTGGTTTGGTTGTGCATCCTTTTGTGTCTTGAATGTCTGTTCATCAGCTGTTTTATTTATAGTGTTGTTTTGACTTGCCAACACACCACATTCTTTGCATTTAGTGACATCACTTGTAGTTGACATTCCAAGGTCTGACATCTGTATGGGTATGGAAGAATGGAAGGGACGAAAGGGTTGAGCAAAGATAGATTATAGAGAGCAAAGAAAACCCATCTATCTAAGGTTTTACCTAGCTAACTGATGCCATTGTGGACAAAAGTCACACAATACACTAACAATCATTTCAAAGAAGCAAATCAAATATGAACACAAAGGACAATGAATTCAAGCATACCAACACAACATAATCCAATTCTACTCATTCAACCAAAACAAAAGGTGAGACAAGGTTTGGAATAAGAAAGATATTATAAAGTCAAGGAGTTGGGTAAGAATTATCAAGGAGTTAGACAAGACATATTTGTTGGTGACCAAGAGTGAAATAAGATAACCATGAACTATTAAAGTGAGGATAAATGATACAACCAAGGATATAAAGTGAGTTAGGGAGAAAGCATTATCAAGGGGAAAAGTAGAGAGGCAAAGGTTTAATATATATGAAGGTAGATATTGCACAAAGGGGGCAATACAATGGTACGAAAGCAAAAGTGTAAGAATTTAGTAGGGAGAAATCATTATCAAGGAGAAAGGTAGAGAGGCAAAAGTTTAATATATATCAAGGTAGATATTGCACAAGGGTGGCAATACAATGGCAAGACAACAAAAGTATAAGAAGGCAAGGGTTATATAGCAATATTAGGGATTAGAAAACCACTTATAATATAATATAATATCGCCATTACCGATCTAGTCAAAAATCTTAATACTAAAGAACAATCCTATCAACCTAACCAAGAAGAATGGTAATAGATCCAAGAGATCTATAACAAAAACTTCTTGCGGGGCGGGGATAAGACAAAGAATGGGGCATCTTCAATAGCTTCTAAAGGGTTCCTTCAGGTAGACTTCACTTCAAGTTCCACAATCCTAACTTGATCATCTTGTAGTGCTTCTAGGTAGAGTCTTCTGATAGACCAAAATCAGACTAGAAGAGTTGAAAATAAAAGAGACAAGTTTTGATATAAAGTAAGTTTTATTAAGACAAATAAGTCAAGTTTTGAACGACTGACTAGGCTTTCCATTTCTAACTAATCTAGCGACCTACGGTCACATTGCTCTGATACCACTCCTGTCAGACCCGTTTCTAAAGGGCAGAGCCGGGTGCATAGCATATGTGTGCCAGGATCTATTTCCACACATATGATGACGTCACAAGTGTAATATATATCTAAAGAACAATGCATAAAAGTGTAAATAATGATTAGATTAACATATTACACTTTGAATAGACATAATGTCTTAACCTTTATTCATCAAAGTACAGCGAAACAAGGACATCCATCCACAGGAAGATGACCGGGGGTATCACTAGACTATCATCCATGGAGTTCAGCATCATATCTTCATCTGCAAGCTTCTGATCAAAATTAAGCAAGGGTGAGCTCACTTATGGTCGGGGCTCAGCAAGTGGGGGAAAAACTAATGCAAGGTAACTAGGTGAGGCTAAGGTTGAGCAGTAAGCATTTTAGTTGGTCAACATTTTATTAACAACACCTGTCTTACTAATAAGTGTGAATCCCAAGTATTCCCATTAAACAAAGGTATAAGAATATATCAACAACACTTAAGTGGAACCACTTAAGCAAACCATTGGCAGATCATCGGATCTCGATTTATTTCCATCTTCAAATTCAATTACCATGTGAGGAGTCCAGGCTGCTCTTAACCGTGAGCACGGCTGATATATCAGTTTTACACTCTGCAGAGGTGGCGCATCTTTACCCATGAGTCGCGATTCCCTTTTTGCCCGGGTTAGCTAGACCCGTATTCACTTCCGAGGTGAATGGCCAGGGTCTCACTACGAGGCTTCTCCCTAGAGTCCTCATTACGCAAATGTTGGAAATGGTCAAACTACATAAGGCACACCTACCGTAACCAACTTATAGTCCAGACTACAGGGTAAAGCTTTGGGAACTATGCCCGTGTCCAATCTGCCTGAGCCGGAACTATAAGAGCTTGCCAGATGCCCCCGTTCCTGTCGACCACGACCAACACCCAACATAAGACTTCCCTAGTTATTTAGCCAAGACCAGAGCCATGATAGTCCTCATGGTAGCACTGTTTTCCCGGGTGGTCACTCCATGTTCCAATTAATATGCAATAATCTTGTTTAACCATCGGGTTAACCACAATAAAGTAAACTTACCATTTGGAACATCAGTATCATAAATAGGAGTGACTGCATAAATTTAAAGTTGTAGCAATAGCATAGCTACTAAGATAAAGTATAATTCCCGGGTTTGATCAAGGAATCAGGTTAGAAAGGTTATCTAAATAGGTAACCCGTCAAATTATGCATATATATCCAAAAGAATAAACTTTATTAAATGTATTGTTTGGGATCAAACAGAGTATGCAGAGGGAGAAGTCCACTTGCCTTGCTAATTGAAAACTTGAGGTCCTTCCACGGATAGGAATAGATCTTGATTCTTAACTACTAGATCAACCACTGAATATCACACAAACAAACAAGAAGAACAAACACCACTCAATAACATACAACATTCCCATACGTAAAGCTAAAATAAAGCCTAACGAAAAGAGCGGTCGCTTTTTCAAAAACATCGCAAGTAATGGTTATATTAAGAAGGTATTTGTTCCAAAAACGTGTGATCTATACTTTATAACACAAGACATGAGCTTAAAATATCTTAATTAAAATATACCAATATTAGGTTCACTAATTTAATCTTTTATAAAACGTCATACGCGATACGTCTAGATTAAGGGTTTATAACACGATAAACACATTATAACGATATTAAACCTTTTTAACCTTTTAGAATAGATAAGTTATATATATTTAAGGTTAATGGGCTACTAATCGCGTTATTAATTTTAGAAACATTATGAAGCATTTTATAAATATTGTTAACCAATTACTTATGACAAATTAAGATATAAGTCTAAATAGATTTTATGTGAAAAGATCATTATTATTAAACACCTATTTATGGAAAGTTATGATATATGCCTTAAATGGACTTTTATGTAAAAGACAATGAACAAACAATTATATTTTATTTTTATTAGAAATTACATGTCCTATATTTTATTAAGAAAGCTATATACGAAACAGTATACAACTAACATTATTATTAAAGAACATGAACACTAATTTCCTTAGTTTATTCTTTAGGAAAAAACTAAGTGACACATATATGAATAATATGAACTAATTTTGATTAAATGATTAATTAAGCCTATATATCCAGTTGTAAACAAATATAAATCTAATTAACTAGGTTATGAGAGGACATAATTACTCTATTATTTATCTTTACATTTAGTTTAGAAACATATGACCTAGATATTTAAAATGAATAGTATTCATTGGTATGTTATTAACTATTGTTTTAGTTATAACGACGTGAGCACTTAATTAAGCCATTATATCATTATTAGAAAAGTTATATGACATTTTACTTTTAAGTTTCTATTTAATACGGCTATACTTAAACATCTATAATGAATCTTGTTAAATATGATAACTATTAAAAAGGTCATTTTAAAGTTCGAAACAATTTATCTAATTCTTTAGTAAGAAACCTATGTTTATCGACATAACTATTATTTTCTTTGTTAGAAAAGTATAAGTGCCTAGTTAAGTCATTTTAACACTATTATAAATTCTACTATTTCAATTTTCTCCTTTCTTTTCTAAATAGAATTTATACATATAACTAAAAATTGTTTATTTAATTCTTCTAACATTAATATACTAAGAATTAATTGTAAATTACTAAATGGGACTTTTAATAACATATTCATGGTTATTATGACATAGATAAATATCTTATTAATTCTAAGTACTTAAGTGCCATACTTATGAATTCATTTATTATGAATAGTAAAATCTATATCCTCATTTGACTGGAAATACGTGGCCTAGTATTTATATTTTAATTTATTATATCACTACTAACCGATTATCGCTCCACATACTAAAGCGAAATTAATTATAAACAATTTTTAGTATGAAAATCATTAAAGTAGTGAATAGTGACCGTACTCATTTTTAAAATCATACGCATATTCAAAGTATTGTCGCGGGTTTCGATTTTGGTTACACGTGTATATCAAAATATCTAAAATCCTACACGAATCGCCAAGTCGCATCATCTCAATATTAAAACAATAGTTCATAAATTAATTCAACACATACTGTACAAAATAAAATTCATGTTTTGAGTTGTCTTCCACCTTGTGATTTCGTTCATGCGCAGGGATGAACGGACGACGACGAACGACGAACGGGCTTCAAGGCGAAGGCTCGGTACGACAGGTGCGGGCACGTCTCCGGCGAGGCACGACGGCGAGCGGTGGTGCTGCAGCGTGTGTGGGCAGGGGTTCTTGACGTCGGACGGGGCTCCGATGAGGTGTTGCGCGGACAGTCCGACGACGAACTTCACGACGACGAACAGCGAGGGAGAGAGAACCGAGAGGAGGAAGCGAGCTTGGGGTAGGGAGAAAGAAGAGCTCAGCTGTGGTTTTATAGAGGGGAAGGGAGGGAGAGCAGAGGTCGCCATGGTGCTTCATGGCGGCCATGAATGAGAGGGAGTGATGGGAGAGAGAGAGTAACGACTCCATTGAAGTTTCTTTAATCGCCATAACGAACGGTCGCGAGCGGTTTCCGTTCTTGGCGCGGGTGGCTGCTCGGGGTCGGCGCGTCACGGCTGGGCGGCGATGGGCGCAAGGTCTTCGGGCGCGGAAGGCCGGGTCGCGCCCTGGCGTGTGGGCTCCTGGCGGCGTTGGGGCACCGGCTGGGGTGGCTCTGCTGCTCGGGTCGCGCAGCGCCGGGCGGGATCGCGAGGCGGCCGGTCGGGTTGGCGCCTGGCGAGCTGGGCGTCGGGTCCTGTGGGACGCTGCCTGGGAGAGAGAAGTGAGGAGAGAGAGAGAGACAGCCGGGTGGGAGAGAGGAGAGAGGAAGGTGGCGGCTGGTAGAGGGAACCAGGGGTAGCGGCGGCTAGGGTTAGCAGGGGCGGCGGCCGGCTGGGGAATGGGCCAAGTGGGCCAATTCGGCCAGCTAGGTTAGATTAGGTTTTGTTTTTTTTCTTTTTTTTTATTTGCAAATTTCGAAATACATATTTAAATAATCATAAAATTTGTAAGAATCAAACCAAAATTATTTATAAATAAAGTATTTATTTTTGGACTAATAATTATTATATTAGTTATATAAATTTTTATTTAAGAGAAAATGCTATTCCATATCTAAAATCAATAATGAGCAATCAAAAATCATTCCAAATGCACGTAAATAACAAATACTTAAAAAAACATTTTTATTACCATAAATATCATTGTTAACTAAATGTATTATTTTTATTTTATGTTTTCATAGTGTCACAGCTGCGCAGGTCGACATCTCGGGCGTCGAAGGTTAGCGGTACATGGGACCACTTCGTCTGCACGACTGGACCGGTGATGGCGACATGGTTGATGCTGCGGTAGTGGTCCCGCTTCTGCCGCTTTGTGTCGAAGTCGGTGCTGGATCCCCCAGTGATCATATGAATGACTCCGCGATACGGCTGATCGGCGAAGTCTTCTTGTTTTGGGGCGTGGGGGTGGGGGATGTTTTGTTGTTGCTGGTATGGAGGTGGGGGTGGGGGAGGTATGATTTGTACTTCCTGGTGGTGTTGGTATGCGTGGTGCGGTGGATGCGGGGCGTGGATGTATGGTGGAGGGTGTTGTTGATAAGTGTGCGCGACAACTCTAGGGTTGTCGGTCGGTTGCGCCCGTGCCATCCTGTCTCTGGTGGCCTTCGTCTCTGGACAGTCTTTGGTTTGGTGGGCGCAGTCTTCGCCGTGGAAAAGGCAGTAGAATTGGCGCTGAAAGGGAAATGTGCCCTTGGGCCATTTCTAACTATTTTGGTGGTTTAGTGTCCAACACAAGTGTCTAAGTGTAAAATGGTGGACAAAGTACAAATCAAGGATAAAGGTATGTTTCTCAGACTTAGTACATTGTTTTAGAGACTAATGTATTGTGTCTAAGTGCTGGAAACAGGAAAAAACAAATTGAAAATGCCTTGGCTCGAGCAGCCAAGACTTTGCTCAGTCTAGAGCACCGGACTGTCTGGTGGTGCACCGGACAGTGTCCGGTGCGCCAGGCTGGCACGAGCGAAGTGGCTGCTCTCGGGACTTCGACGGCGGTGTACGACTATAATTCACCGGACTGTCCGGTGGCGCACCGGACTGTCCGGTGGGTCATTCACAGGCGAACTCGTCGCTCTCGGGAATTCATCGGCGACGTACGGCTATAATTCACCGGACTGTCCGGTGTGCACCGGACTGTCCGGTGAGCCAACGGTCGGCAGGACCAACGGTCGGCCGCGCTATCTGCGCGAGACACGTGGCCGAGCCAACGGCTAGAAGGGGGCACCGGTCTGTCCGGTGTGCACCGGACATGTCCGGTGCGCCAACGGCTCTCAGGCTGCCAACGGTCGACTGCGCCATTTATGAAAGGAAATCGGGCACCGGACAGTGTCCGGTGCGCCAGTCGACAGAAGGCAAGATCAGCCTCTCTAGATTGTTCTCAACGACTCCTAGCTGCCTTGGGGCTATAAAAAGGACCCCTAGGCGCATGGAGGAGCACACCAAGCATTCCTACAACATTCATAAGCACCAAGACATCGATTCCGCGCCTTTGATTCTTTGCGATAGCAATTAGAGCTCTAGTTGAGTGGTGAACTCATTGAGTTGTGTTGTGAGCTCTCATTGCGATTTGTGTGTGTGGTGTTGTTGTGATTTCTTGTCTTGAGTGCGTTGCTAATCCCTCCCTTGCTCCGTGCTTCTTTGTGAACTTCAAGTGTAAGGGCGAGAGGCTCCAAAGTGTGGAGATTCCTCGCAAACGGGATTGAGTAAAGCAAGCAAAACACAGTGGTATTCAAGTGGGTCTTTGGACCGCTTGAGAGGGGTTGATTGCAACCCTCGTCCGTTGGGACGCCACAACATGGAGTAGGCAAGCGTTGGTCTTGGCCGAACCACGGGATAACCACCGTGCCATCTCTGTGTTTGATCTCTTGTGGTTATTGTGTTTTGACTCCTCTCTAGCCACTTGGCAATTATTGTGCTAACGATTAACCAAGTTTTGTGGCTTAAGTTTTCAAGTTTTACAGGATCACCTATTCACCCCCCCCCCCTCTAGGTGCTCTCAATTGGTATCAGAGCCGTTCTCTTCACAAAGGGACTAACCGTCCGAAGAGATGGATCCTAAGGGGAAGGGTATCGTGATCAACGATAAAGAGAAGGAATCCTTCATCAACGAGCCGAAGGACGACAAGCCTACCGACTCCGGCTTGGGCCATAGACAGAAGGAAGGGAAGAAGAAGAAGACAAGGTGCATCAAGGAGATCGTCTACTACGACGACAGCGATGAGTCTACTTCTTCCCAAAAGGACGACGACCACAATGACTACGAGAGAAGGAAACCGGTTAATTCGAACTTTTCTTTTGACTACTCTCGTATTCCTCAAAGTACAAATGCTCATTTATTATCTATTCCACTTGGCAAACCTCCTCATTTTGATGGAGAGGACTACGGATTTTGGAGCCACAAAATGCGTAGTCACCTATTCTCTCTCCATCCTAGTATATGGGAGATTGTAGAGAGTGGAATGCACTTTGATAGTACGGATAGTCCCATGTTCATTAATGAGCAAATTCATAAGAATGCACAAGCTACTACTGTTCTTCTAGCTTCATTGTGCAGGGATGAATACCACAAAGTGAGCGGCTTGGATAACGCCAAGCAGATCTAGGACACCCTCAAGATTTCTCATGAGGGGAACGACGTCACCTTGCTCACCAAGATGGAGTTGGTGGAGGGCGAGCTTGGACGGTTCGCGATGATAAGGGGCGAAGAGCCAACCGAAACATACAACCGGCTCAAGACCCTTATCAACAAAATAAGGAGCTACGGAAGCACGCGATGGACGGACCACGACGTCGTCCGACTGATGCTAAGGTCTTTTACCGTTCTTGATCCTCATTTGGTGAATAATATTCGTGAGAATCCCAGGTACACCAAAATGTCGCCCGAAGAAGTCCTTGGAAAATTTGTAAGCGGACGAATGATGATCAAGGAGGCGAGGTACGTGGACGACGCATTGAATGGTCCAATCAACGAGCCTCAACCCCTTGCTCTCAAGGCAACAAGAAGCAAGGAGGCGCTACCTAGCAAGGTGGCACAAATTGAGGCGGCCGGACTTAATGATGAATAGATGGCCCTCATCATCAAAAGATTCAAGACGGCGCTTAAGGGTCGCAAGGGACAGCCAAGCAAGACCAAAGCCAAGGGGAAGCGCTCATGCTTCAAATGCGGTAAGCTTGGTCATTTTATTGCTAACTGTTCCGACAATGATAGTGATCAGGATCAAGGGAACAAGAGGGAGAAAAAGAAGAACTATAAGAAGGCAAAGGGCGAGGCACATCTTGGCAAGGAGTGGGATTCGGATTGCTCCCCGTCCGACTCCGACAATGAAGGACTCGCCGCCACCGCCTTCAACAAGTCATCCCTCTTCCCCAACGAGCGTCACACATGCCTTATGGCAAGGGAGAAGAAGGTATGTACTCGAGACTCTACTTATGCTTCTTCAAGTAAGGACGAATCTAGTGACGAGGATGAAATAGATTATTCATGTTTATTTAAGGGCCTAGATAGAACCAAAGTAGATAAAATTAATGAATTGATTGATGCCTTGAATGATAAGAATAGGCTTTTAGAAAAACAAGAGGACTTGTTATATGAAGAACATGACAAATTTGTAGAAGCTCAAAAATCTCATGCCTTAGAAGTTAAGAGAAATGAAATGCTTTCTTGTGAATTATCTTCCTGCCATGAGACGATTTGTAGCTTAAGGAGCATTAATGATGATTTGAATGCTAAATTAGAAATAGCCAGTAAATCAACAACTTGTGTAGAAAATGTTGTTATTTGCAATAGATGTAAAGATATTGATATTGATGCTTGTAGTGAACACATAGCTTCTATTGCAAAGTTAAATGATGAAATGGCTAGTCTTAATGCCTAACTTAAGGCTAGCAAAAGTGATTTTGATAAACTAAAATTTGCTAGGGATGCCTACACGATTGGTAGACACCCCTCAATTAAGGATGGGCTTGGCTTCAAGAGGGAAGCCAAGAACTTAACAAGCCATAAGGCTCCCATCTCCGCCAAGGAGAAAGGGAAGGCCCCTATGGCAAGTAGTACTAAAAAGAACCATGCTTTTATGTACAATGATAGAAGACAGTCTCATAGGAGTTGTAATGCTTTTGATTCACATGCCTATGATTCTTATGTTATGTTTGCTCCCAGTTCTTCCTATATGCATGGTAGAGATATGCCTAGGAAAAATAGTCATCATGTGCCTAGGAAGAATATTGTTCATGTTCCTAGGAAAGTTATGAATGGACCCTCTACAATTTATCATGCTTTAAATGCTTCCTTTGCTATTTGTAGAAAGGATAGGAAGATAGTTGCTAGGAAATTAGGGGCAAAATGCAAGGGTGATAAAACTTGCATTTGGGTCCCTAAGGAAATTGTGACTAACCTTGTAGGACCCAACAAGAGTTGGGTACCTAAGACCCAAGCCTAAATTTGCCTTGCAGGTTTATGCATCCGGGGGTTCAAGCTGGATTATCGACAGCGGATGCACAAACCATATGACGGGGAGAAGAAGATGTTCATCTCCTACGTCAAGAATAAGGATTCCCAAGATTCAATCATATTCGGTGATGGGAACCAAGGCAAGGTGAAAGGTTTAGGCAAGATTGCAATATCAAATGAGCACTCTATCTCTAATGTGTTTTTAGTTGAGTCTCTTGGATATAATTTACTATCTGTCAGTCAATTATGTAATATGGGATATAATTGTCTATTTACAAATGTAGATGTGTCTGTCTTTAGAAGATGTGATGGTTCACTAGCTTTTAAGGGTGTACTAGACGGCAAACTTTATTTAGTTGATTTTGCAAAAGAAGAGGCCGGTCTAGATGCATGCTTAATGGCTAAGACTTGCATGGGCTGGTTGTGGCATCGCCGCTTAGCACATGTGGGGATGAAGAACCTCCACAAGCTTCTAAAGGGAGAACACGTGATAGGTCTAACCAATGTACATTTTGAAAAAGATAGACCTTGTGCAGCTTGTCAAGCAGGTAAACAAGTGGGAGGAGCACATCACAGCAAGAATGTGATGACCACTTCAAGACCACTGGAGATGTTGCATATGGACCTCTTCGGACCCGTCGCCTATCTGAGCATAGGAGGAAGTAAGTATGGTCTAGTTATTGTTGATGACTTTTCCCGCTTCACTTGGGTGTTCTTTTTGCAGGATAAGTCTGAAACCCAAGGAACCCTCAAGCGCTTCCTAAGGAGAGCTCAAAATGAGTTTGAGCTCAAGGTGAAGAAGATAAGGAGCGACAACGGGTCTGAATTCAAGAATCTTCAAGTGGAGGAGTTCCTTGAGGAGGAGGGGATCAAGCACGAGTTCTCCGCTCCCTACACACCTCAGCAAAATGGTGTGGTAGAGAAGAAGAACAGGACGCTCATTGATATGGCGAGGACTATGCTTGGAGAGTTCAAGACCCCCGAGTGTTTTTGGTCGGAAGCCGTGAACACGGCTTGCCACGCCATCAACAGGGTCTACCTTCACCGCCTCCTCAAGAAGACTTCTTACGAGCTGCTAACTGGTAACAAACCCAATGTATCGTACTTTCGTGTATTTGGGAGTAAATGCTACATTCTAGTGAAGAAGGGTAGGAATTCCAAATTTGCTCCCAAAGCTGTAGAAGGGTTTTTATTAGGTTATGATTCAAATACAAAGGCGTATAGGGTCTTCAACAAATCATCGGGTTTGGTTGAAGTCTCTAGCGACGTTGTATTTGATGAGACTAATGGCTCTCCAAGAGAGCAAGTTGTTGATCTTGATGATGTAGATGAAGAAGACGTTCCAACGGCCGCGATACGCACCATGGCGATTGGAGATGTACGGCCTCAGGAACAATTGGAGCAAGATCAACCGTCTTCCTCAACTATGGTGCATCCCCCAACCCAAGATGACGAACAGGTACCTCAAGTGGAGGCGCATGATCAAGGGGGAGCACAGGATGTTCAAGTTGAGGAGGAAGAAGCACCTCAGGCACCTCCAACCCAAGTTCGAGCGACGATCCAAAGGGATCATCCCGTCGACCAAATATTGGGTGATATTAGCAAGGGAGTAACTACTCGCTCGAGATTAGTTAATTTTTGTGAGCATTACTCCTTTGTCTCTTCTATTGAGCCTTTCAGGGTAGAAGAGGCCTTGCTGGATCCGGAATGGGTGTTGGCCATGCAGGAGGAACTCAACAACTTCAAGCGCAATGAAGTTTGGACACTGGTGCCTCGCCCCAAGCAAAATGTTATGGGAACCAAGTGGGTGTTCCGCAACAAACAGGACGAGCACGGGGTGGTGACAAGGAACAAGGCTCGACTTGTGGCAAAAGGTTATGCCCAAGTCGCAGGTTTGGACTTTGAGGAGACGTTCGCTCCTGTGGCTAGGCTAGAATCAATTCGTATTTTGCTAGCATATGCCGCTCACCATTCTTTCAGGTTGTACCAAATGGATGTGAAGAGCGCTTTCCTCAACGGGCCGATCAAGGAGGAGGTGTACGTGGAGCAACCCCCTAGCTTCGAGGATGAACGGTACCCCGACCACATGTGTAAGCTCTCTAAGGCGCTCTATGGACTTAAGCAAGCCCCAAGAGCATGGTATGAATGCCTTAGAGACTTTTTAATTGCTAATGCTTTCAAGGTCGGGAAAGCCGATCCAACTCTGTTTACTAAGACTTGCGATGGTGATCTTTTTGTGTGCCAAATTTATGTCGATGACATAATATTTGGTTCTACTAATCAAAAGTCTTGTGAAGAGTTTAGCAGGGTGATGACGCAGAAATTTGAGATGTCGATGATGGGCGAGTTGAACTACTTCCTTGGGTTCCAAGTGAAGCAACTCAAGGACGACACCTTCATCTCCCAAACGAAGTACACGCAAGATTTGCTAAAGCGGTTTGGGATGAAGGACGCCAAGCCCGCCAAGACGCCGATGGGAACCGACGGACACACCGACCTCAACAAAGGTGGTAAGTCCGTTGATCAAAAAGCATACCGGTCCATGATAGGTTCTTTGATTTATTTATGTGCTAGTAGACCGGATATTATGCTTAGCGTATGCATGTGTGCTAGATTTCAATCCGATCCTAAGGAGTGTCACTTAGTGGCTGTGAAGCGAATTCTAAGATATTTAGTCGCTACGCCTTGCTTCGGGATCTAGTATCCAAAGGGGTCTAACTTTGACTTGATTGGGTACTCAGATTCCGACTATGCTGGACGTAAGGTCGATAGGAAGAGTACATCGGGGACGTGCCAATTCTTAGGAAGGTCCCTGGTGTCGTGGAACTCTAAGAAACAAACTTCCGTTGCCCTATCCACCGCTGAGGCCGAGTATGTTGCCGCAGGACAGTGTTGCGCGCAACTACTTTGGATGAGGCAAACCCTCAGGGACTTTGGCTACAATCTGAGCAAAGTCCCACTCCTATGTGATAATGAGAGTGCTATCCGAATAGCGGAAAATCCTGTTGAGCACAGCCGCACAAAGCACATTGACATCCGGCATCACTTTTTGAGAGACCACCAGCAAAAGGGAGATATCGAAGTGTTTCATGTTAGCACCGAGAACCAGCTAGCCGATATCTTTACCAAGCCTCTAGATGAGAAGACCTTTTGCAGGCTGCGTAGTGAGCTAAATGTCCTAGATTCGCGGAACTTGGATTGAATTGTAGCATACATGTGTTTATGCCTTTGATCATGTTCATTCTGCATTTTGTTGCTTATTGTGGTGCTCAAGTTGTACAAACACTCCCTGGACCTCACAAGTCCGTTTTGCAAATGATGCACATATTTAGGGGGAGCTGTGCTACAACTTGACCCTTTGAGACTAACCATGTACTTGAGTTTGGTTGTTTTAGCCTCAAAGGAGGATTGAAAGGGAAAAGGTGGACTTGGACCATGCAAGACTTCCACTGCACTCCGATGAAAAGAGTAACTTTTCCAAGTTCATCTTTATACTCTTATTGCCTTTGTGTTCTCATTTGAAGATTTTGGTGAGGCAATGGGGTTAATGGGCCAAGATTAATCCCGTTTTGGTGCTTGATGCCAAAGGGGGAGAGAATAAAGGCCAAAGCGATAAATGGATCAGCTACCACTTGAGAGATTTTGAAAATAGTAGAATAGAGCTTTTGGTTTGTCAAAACTCTTTTATTGTCTCTCTTGTCAAAAGATTGGCTTCTTGTGGGGAGAAGTGTTGATTATGGGAAAAAGGGGAGTTTTTGAAATCTTGAATCAATTTCTCTTGGAATGACTCTCTTTATGTCTTAACATGTGTGTTTGACTTAGAGATAGAAATTTGAGTTTGATTTGCAAAAACAAACCAAGTGGTGGCAAAGAGTGATCCATATATGTCAAATTTGAATCAAAACAATTTGAGTTCTTATTTGAAGTGATTTTGTACTTGTTGCTACTTGCTTTATGTTGTGTTGGCATAAATCACCAAAAAGGGGGAGATTGAAAGGGAAATGTGCCCTTGGGCCATTTCTAAGTATTTTGGTGGTTTAGTGTCCAACACAAGTGCCTAAGTGTAAAATGGTGGACAAAGTACAAATTAAGGATAAAGGTATGTTTCTCAGACTTAGTACATTGTTTTAGAGACTAATGTATTGTGTCTAAGTGCTGGAAACAGGAAAAAACCAATTGAAAATGCCTTGGCTCGAGCAGCCAAGACTTTGCTCAGTCTGGAGCACCGGACTGTCCGGTGGTGCACCGGACAGTGTCCGGTGCGCCAGGCTGGCACGAGCGAAGTGGCTGCTCTCGGGACTTCGACGGTGGTGTACGGCTATAATTCACCGGACTGTCCGGTGGCGCACCGGACTGTCCGGTGGGTCGTTCACAGGCGAACTCGTCGCTCTCGGGAATTCATCGGCGACGTACGGCTATAATTCACCGGACTGTCCGGTGTGCACCGAACTGTCCGGTGAGCCAACGGTCGGCAGGGCCAACGGTCGGCCGCGCTATCTGCGCGGGACACGTGGCCGAGCCAACGGCTAGAAGGGGGCACCGGTCTGTCCGGTGTGCACCGGACATGTCTGGTGCGCCAACGGCTCTCAGGCTGCCAACGGTCGACTGCGCCATTTATGGAAGGAAATCGGGCACCGGACAGTGTCCGGTGTGCACCAGACTGTCTGGTGTGCCAGTCGACAGAAGGCAAGATCAGCCTTCCTAGATTGCTCTCAACGGCTCCTAGCTGCCTTGGGGCTATAAAAAGGACCCCTAGGCACATGGAGGAGCACACCAAGCATTCCTACAACATTCCTAAGCACCAAGACATCGATTCCGCGCCTTTGATTCTTTGCGATAGCAATTAGAGCTCTAGTTGAGTGGTGAACTCATTGAGTTGTGTTGTGAGCTCTCATTGCGATTTGTGTGCGTGGTGTTGCTGTGATTTCTTGTCTTGAGTGTGTTGCTAATCCCTCCCTTGCTCCGTGCTTCTTTGTGAACTTCAAGTGTAAGGGCGAGAGGCTCCAAAGTGTGGAGATTCCTCGCAAACGGGATTGAGTAAAGCTAGCAAAACACCGTGGTATTCAAGTGGGTCTTTGGACCGCTTGAGAGGGGTTGATTGCAACCCTCGTCTGTTGGGACGCCACAACGTGGAGTAGGCAAGCGTTGGTCTTGGCCGAACCACGGGATAACCACCGTGCCATCTCTGTGTTTGATCTCTTGTGGTTATTGTGTTTTGACTCCTCTCTAGCCACTTGGCAATTATTGTGCTAACAATTAACCAGGTTTTGTGGCTTAAGTTTTCAAGTTTTACAGGATCACCTATTCACCCCCCCCTCTAGGTGCTCTCAGGCGCGGCGGCTGCGTGCGTCCCCGGCCCCTACCGCGAGTTCCATTTCCGCGGCCCTGGGGGGATATTCCTGGCAGCGAGGGGCATCACCAGCGGGGTGCTGGTTGGCAATGTTGTGCACCTGCTGCTGATTGCGGCCGTCTCGACCGGAGTCTGGCTACGGAGTTCTCGTCCACGTGCGGCTGGACTGTGGAGCATCTTTGGGTTTCCTCTGAGACTCAACTTTGCGCTGGTGGAGCTCTTCGGATTTGGCGTATTTTTCAAATAGCTTATATAATTCCTGGAGGTTCTTGGGCGGATCTCTGATGCAGTGGCTGTAAAGGACGCCGGCGCGAAGGCCACTGATGGCATAGTGGATGGCGATCTGGTCATCGACCGAGGGCAGCTGTGACTTGAGTGTCAGAAACTTGTGGTAATACTCCCGCAGAGTCTCTTTTTCCAGCTGCATGCAGAGTGAGAGTTCGGCCAAGGCGTCGGTGTCCGGGCGGTACCCTTGGAAGTTGAGCAGGAATTTGTCCCGAAGGCTTCTCCAGGAGTCAATGGACAGCGGGGGCAACCTGGTGAACCAGGTGAGAGCTGGGCCCTCGAGGGCGATGATGAAAGACTTGGCCATCGTGGCGTCGTCCCCTCCGGAAGATGCAACGACGACCTGATAACTCATGATGTACTGTGCTGGGTCAGTGCTGCCGTTGTACTTGGGGTAGGTCCCTGCCCGGAAGTTGGCAGGCCAGGGTGTCACTTGCAGGTGTGGCGCCAGGGGACTTCGCTCGTCGAGGTAGTTGACACCTTGGAATGTCGCGGCGTGTGGGATGGCGCGGTCGCGGTGGGGAAAGTGCAGGTCTTCGACTTGTGCGCGCTGTTGCAGGGGTGGCCCTTGTTGCAGGCCGAAGTGGCCTTCGCGCTGCATTAGCGCGATCTCTTGCTCGAGCTCCTGGGCCTTCTGCTCTTCGTCTCGTATCATTTGCCGCACCTTGGCTTGTGCAGACACACGTTGGCGCTTGGCCTCAAGTATCTCTTTTTGCTTCTGGAGATTGCGGTTCTTGATGCGCAGGGCGCGCAGCTGTAGCTGTTCTTCTGCGGAGACGCCGATGACTTCGCCGTCCTCGGTGAAGTTCGTGCCCTCTGGTGGAGCGAAGTCTGGGGGAGGTTGCGACTGTCCTTCAGGGCCGCAGGTGCGGTGAGCGACGTCTTCGCAGGTGCGGTGAGCATCGTCTTCGCAGGTGCGGTGAGCGTCGTCTTCAGTAGCCTCTTGGTGGGTGGAGTGGGTGAGGGCGAGGGCCTTGCCCTTTTTTGCGGCCAGCAGTGCTGCCTTCGCAGCCTCGTCAGCCTTCGAGCTAGCTTTCTTGGGTGCCATCACGGGTGGTTGTTTCGTAGCACGAACGGTGGGCGCCAAATGTTGGAACTTGCTCACTGGCGCAAGTTGATCCAACGGGGAGGTATAGTAACGCAAACTGGGTTTCTGCACGTGATGGCAATAGCTCTGTTCATCTAGCCTCTCAAGGGCACTGTGCGGGGGTATTTATAGGTATCTGAGTGCCCAGCGTCGTGTGTTAAGGACGCATGTGCCCTCAGACACCTAGGTTATCCCCGGTATATTCCCATAAAGTGGGGTTACAGACCGTAATTACTGGGAGGCCTTCACAAATTAGGCCCGTAACGCACAACGGCCACGCGGGGCCTGTTACAATGGGCCGGACTACATGTGGGCCTCCATTCTAGATGGGGTCGCGAGATGAGACGACCTCGTCACAGGCCTTCGTCCGGTGGCGTATGAGGCGAAGGGTAAGTCCGCCCGTTGTCTTGTCTCCATTGGTGCAGCGAGGACGACGAAGGCCTCGAGCGAAGGGTGGCGTCTTCGCCTTCGCCCCAACACCCCACTCGCCTCCCTGCCCTATGCGCTGCCATCGAAGCCCGGTAACAGAAAACTCAGAATTCACCACAGTTTAACTAGAAAACAAAGATTAAACTGAATTTCGTATACACAGTTTAAACATTCAAGTATTCGACACAGTTCAACAAAATATACACAAATATTGAGCTGTTAGTGCAATGCTGTCTCATTAAAAACCTTTCTAGGTAAAACTCACACCTCATGAGAAACCCTAGAAAGGAAAAAAGAGTACGGCCAGCTCAGTTTATAATTCAAATGTTCAAAGTTATTACAATTTACAAGCCAAAGTATCAGGATAGATCAAGCCAAAGTATCAGGACAGAATGACAGATCAAGACAAAGTATTAGGACAGATCAAGCCAAAGTATCAGTAGCACCAGCACCTTCATCCAGCCAGAGGTCCTTGAAGGACTCCTCTAATTCATTGTCCACCACAACATGTTGTGCCCGCTGTTGGCCTAGCTCCCAATATTTAATGCACGCCAACATCTCCACTGTCTCTGAGTTCAAGCGCCGTCGTCGATCCTCAAGAATCCTGCCAGACAAACTAAAAGTAGACTCCGAAGAAGTAGTTGAGGCAGGAACTGTCATAATGTCTCTAGCCATAATTGAAAGAATTGGATAGGTTAGTTTATGCTCATGCCACCAATTTAAGATATCAAAATCATCCTCATAGGCAGCTACATTGTCACTATCAAGGTAAACAGTTAGCTCACAAATACCCACACCAGGTCCACTACTACCTGAAGAACCTAATGCAGTTGAGGATCTAGAAGCACCTATTCCTCCAAAAATTTTACCCCAAGCCTGTTTTCTCTTACCTGTCATACCTGATTGATGTGTGGTTCTAGATGGCCTAGCAGCACCAAACTTAGTTTCATACTTAGCATATAGCTTATACAACTCAGTCTTAACATCAGCAAAATAAGTATTGTAATTATAATTGTTAGATTGAGAAAGCAGTTCAAGAACATTATACAAACCCCTCATTTTAGCTCTAGGGTCTAGAACAAATGCAAAGGAATATAACATTGGTATAGACTTCCAGTACTTCATGAACTTAGCTTTCATTGGAACAACAACATCACTTAGATTAGTATCATGTTCATGTTCATGCAGGTGGCTAGCAAATTCAAGTATGTGATGGATTACCAAAGGACTGGTGGGATAATAAACACCAGACAAGACAACAGTTGATTCATAAAACAGCTCAAGGAACTCCAAAACCTTTTTAGCTACATACCAATGTTGTTCATTCAGTAGAGGATAGCCATAGTGTGTATTAATGAACACAGAAAACACAGACTTATATGGCAAGAGATGTTTTAGCATAAGATAAGTTGAATTCCATCTAACATCCATGTCTAAACCAAATTTTCTAGGTCTACAACCTTTTGCTTTGCAGTAATTACTAAATGAACCAATTCTCTGGTTAGAAGAGTTTAAGAAATTAATAGCAGTCCTAAACACATCTAAATAATCCTTAAGCCTTTTCAAGCCACATTTCACTATTAAGTTAATAATGTGATAGGCACAACGCTGATGAAGCACACTATAAGTTTTGTTACTAGTATCTGTTGGATCAACATCAGCACCCAAATAACCAGCAAGCATAGGTGACAATGTGAGCATGGCAGTTGAATTAGAAGAAGCATTATCTAAGGTAACAGAGAACACTTTATCAACCATGCCAAAGTATTGAATCACACAAGCAATGCGTTCAGCAATGTTAACACCATTATGAGACACTTGGATCAATTTAAAGCCTATCACACACTTCTTTAACTCCTAATCAGCATTAACAAAATGAGCAACAACAGTAATGTAGTCTTCCTTGGCATTACCAGACCATATATCAAAAGTCAAGTAAATAGAAGACACAGTAGGAAAAACAACATCTTTTAAGTTCTTTAATTTGTCATTGTATAACTTAACCAAGTCTCTAGCAGTTGTAAACCTAGATACTCTAACATATCTAGGGTTGTGAGCATGCTGAATGTAATCATCCCAAGCATTTGTGTCAGCTATCCCTAAAGGAAGATCAAGTCTAGCAATCAAACGACAAAGCTCAGTTCTAGCCACTTGAGGATCATATTCCTAGTTTCTAAAAGATCCATCAGGGTTCAAAGCAAGTCTAGTTTGAACCATAGCAGCATGATCAGACTTCTTTTTACATGATTTCTGGTGCCTAAGCAAATGTCCAGTGCCAGCATTAGAATTAGCACTCAACCTAGCTTTGCAAAATTTGCAAATACCTACAATGCGCACCTTCTTACCATTACGCTTTTCTGTGACTTCAGTGAAGTCATCCCAAACAACAGATCGACGTTTACCAGTGCTAGAAGAAGTCAATGAATCAAGTTCATTAGAGCCAGCAGCATCACTTACCGGCCCGGGATATGAGTGCTATCGACACCGAACAAGGCAGCAGCATCATCTCCCATGGCGTCGACGTTATCGAGAAACTGCCCTAACTCAACGAGCTCCTCGTTGATGGTTCTAGGGTATCGACCGTTGTCGTCGTCGTCATCCATAACCGACTTCTATCTTGGCACCGTACCTCGACGCAGTGGCGACACTAGCACGACCACGTAGTCGACCGGTGACCTACCAAAGTCACAAGCAAGCAGCGAGGGTTAGGGTTAGGGATTGGGATGGCCGACTGGTGGTGACGAACTGAGGAAGAGTGATTGAGTGACATACCTGCCAAGCCGGAGCCCGGAGCCGGAGACAAGGGTAAAGTGCACGACGACGGACGACGCGAGAGGGAGAGTCGGAGAAGAGGAGATTAGGGTTAGGGTTAGGGATTGGGATGGCCGACTGGAGAGAGAGAGAGAGAGAGCCGGAGAGGGACTTATCTGCCAAGCCGCAGCCCGGAGCCGGAGACGATGACGCAGGACGGCGGGAGGGAGAGCCGTAGTCCGAAGAGCGGAGATTAGGGTTAGGGATTTGTGATTAGGGTTAGGGATTTCACCGATGCAGAGCCGGAGCCTGGAGAGCGGCGCCGCACGGAACGGGGCCAGTAACGAAGATCTGACAGAGACTACGGCGACGGCCGACGGTGAGGCGGTGAGCAGCAAGCGGAGCGAGGAGCGACGGAGAGACCGAGGGCGAGAGGCGAGACCGCGAGAGGGAGAGAGCCGAGCGAACGGACGGTGGAGACGGAGAGTGGCCGAGTGGGGCCAGCCGCCAGCGGGAGGACGGGCTTATGCCCCGCTCCCCGTTACCGGACCGGTCCGTGCCTGCCGTTTTTAGGCGGGTTGGGCCGTGCCGCCCGGCGCAGCCGGCAGCCCAGACACAATCTGGTTGGTTGGTCCGAGCCGATCCAGGCACGCATCTAGCCGGGTCGAGCCATGTTTGGGCCGCGTAAAAAAAGGGCCTTATGTCGGGGCTGCTATGATCTGGGCTGCATGGTCATCTATAGCGCCAGCCAACGAGAATACCCACTCCCACACTCCCACTGCCGAGTGCCGACTGCGGAATCCGGAGGGATATCCGCAAAACCCAAGGAGAACCCCCACCCGCTTGGCTCGCCATGGACCTGCAGCTCGCGCCACCGCCCCACGCTAACCTCCGCCTCCTCCCCCGCCGCCCCAAGGCCGCCTCCGCCTCCACTGTCACCGCCGCGCCCTCCACCTCCTGCTCCTCTTCCGCGGAGCCCCTCAAGCCCCGCCCACGCCTCCCGTGCCAGAGCCCCGCGCCCAGGCCCAGGCCCAACCCCGCTCGCCTCCCCGCCCTCTGCGCTGCCATCGAGCGGCACGCGGCGGCTGGCCGCCACGCCGAGGCCCTCGACCTGTTCCGCCTCGCCCGCGCGGCGGCTCCCTTCACGCCCCTCCCGGCCCGCACCTACCACGCCCTGCTCCGCGCCGCCGCCGCGCTGCGGGAGCCCGGCGCGGCCGCGGCGGTGGCCTGGCACGTCGAGAGCTCCGGCTTCGAGCTGGACCTGTACACGCACAACCACGTCCTGAGGATGTACCTCGAGTGCGGGATGCTCGCCGAGGCGCGCCAGGCGTTCGACGGGATGCCCGACCGGAACGGCGTCACGTGGGGGATCATGATGGGCGGCCTCGTCGACCGGGGCCGCCCCCGCGCCGCACTGGCGCTGTTCCGGAAGATGTGGGCTGAGGCCGGCGGGGACGCTCCGCCGAGGTCCCTCGTGGTGGCTGTCCGCGCGGCTGCGTCCTCGGGGTCGGCGCGAGCCGGGCGGCAGCTGCACTGCTGCGTTGTCAAGGCGGGGGCGTGTGGTGACGTCACTGTGTACCTGACGTGCGCGCTTCTCGACATGTACAGTAAGTGTGGCCGGATCGACGAGGCGAGGCGGGTGTTTGACGGGCTGCCACGTCCTCATCGGACGACTGTCGTGGCATGGAACTCCATGTTGGCGGCGTATGTTCTCCATGGCCGCAGCGAGGAGGCGCTGGAGCTGTACCAAAAGATGTGCAGCACTCATGTCGCCATGGACCATTTCACGTTCTCGACCATGTTAGGGGTGTTCTCTAGGCTGGGGCTGCTGGAGCACGCGAAGCAGGCGCACGCTGGCTTGATCCAGAGAGGATTGCCACTGGACATTGTTGGGAACACGGCGCTTGTGGACCTGTACTGCAAATGGGGAAGAATGGAGGACGCGAGAAATGTCTTCGAGAGGATGCCTAGGAGGAACTTGATCTCATGGAACGCTCTGATAGCTGGATACGGCTACCATGGCATGGGAGATAAGGCGATTCAGATGTTCGAGAGGCTGATAGCTGAGGGTGCTGTGCCAAACCATGTAACGTTTCTGGCAGTGCTGAATGCGTGTAGGTTTTCAGGTCTTGTTGACGAAGGGAAGAGGATTTTCCAGTTGATGACTGAAAATCTGAGGATAAAACCACGGGCCATGCATTATGCATGTGTTATTGAGCTTTTTGGTAGAGAAGGTCTACTTGATGAATCCTATTCAATGATAAGAAGAGCACCGTTCACTCCAACTGCAAACATGTGGGGAGCCTTGCTTACTGCTAGCAGAATCCACAAGAGCATGCATCTTGCAAAATTTGCTGCCGAGCAGCTATTGGCAATGGAACCTGAGAAAATAAACAGCTATGTTGTGCTCCTCAACTTGTATGTTAGCTCTGGTAGACAGGACAGCGCCTGCAAGGTAGTTGAAACATTGAAGAGGAAAGGTTTATATATTGGTAATGCCTGTAGCTGGATCACAGTCAAGAAAACGGATCACAGGTTTTTCTTTAAAGATACTTTGCATCCACAAAGTGCTGAAATATACAGGAGGCTGGACACATTAATGAAGGAGGTACGAGAAGCTGGATTTGTTGCTGAGGAGAATGAATTGCTCCCTGATATTCATCCTGACGAGCAAAAGATATCAAGAGCTTACCACAGTGAGAGACTGGCAATTGCTTTTGGCCTTATCAGCACAGCCCCACAGACTCCCTTGAGGATCAGTCAAAGCCATCGTTTGTGCAGTGACTGCCACAATTTAATTAAGTTTGTGTCAAGAGTTACCAAGAGGGAAATCATTGTTAGGGATGGTAGCAGGTTCCACCACTTTAAACTCGGGGTCTGCTCTTGTGGTGACTACTGGTAATTGGGTATGTCGAACTATCTAATGGTTTTATTTTCTGACACTAAAACTGAGAAAGGATTATGAGATTAACCAACAGTAGTGCTGTTTTTCACTTTATGGATTACCAGATGTGAAACAGTATGTTTCATCCAAAATGTGACCTAGTTTATTTCTGATCAAATATGCTTTGTTTAGCACATAGAAAAAAGGTGCATGTGCTGCAGAAGCTAATGCATATTTTGCTGGCAGCTAATGACTCCAATGTTTCAAGCCAATTCTCTGGAAATTACTTTGATTAATGAGGATAAAGCAGATTGGTCGACCATGATGCTCCAATGTTTCAGTGCTACATGCAGGCTTGGTAAGTTTGGAGTTCTTTTTTTTAAGATGTCGAAAGAGTAATTTAGAAGTTTCACTCACATGGATGTGTCCATTACCCCTTCCTTTTCCCTTTAATTAAAGGGGCAGAACGAATGTTGGAGGCTCCAAGGTTATTAAAACGATAAAACGTTGGAACGCTCATGGGTGAAATTTTGACTTTTAAACGTTTAAACTTTGTTTAAACGTAGTTTTAAACAACATAGGAAAAATACCAATACATCATAATTTTAGACAATAATATAAAGTTAAATACCAAAACAGAGATGTTAGTGGCTTACCAAAACTCCACCGATGAGCTGGATTAAATCCCAAAAGTAACTAATAGACTGGGTCCAAAAGTAGCTAATGGTCTAAAATGCATAAAACACTGCGTTTTACAGTTTAGAACGCCAAAACGTGGTTTCAATCTCTAATTAGAGTTTTGACGTTTAAACGTAGTTTAAACATCGTTTAAACGTAGTTTTAATAACACTGGGAGGCTCTCACATGAGTAGGGTCTAGGGAAGGGATAAACCGAAGCAAATCTTTCCCTGCCAAATGCAGAGAGACTGCTTCGAATCCGTGATCTGGCCATTTAGCGAGACAGCTCTCCCCACACAACTAAGCCTGCCCTTCTCCTTTTCCTGTTAACTGTCGGCAAAAAGTTTTAGTGTCTTTATTTTGATAAGCAACATCTTGCGTGCCTTTATCTCTGTAGAAAAGATGGCTTCTGTGATGTGTTCAGTAGAAATGTTTTTTTATATGACAATCAGATAGATTGCTTTTCCATGCGCTTCCACTTGTTTTACAAACCTTGTGTAAAAGCAGATCTTTAAAAGTAGGCTGAATATGTGTCATGTCATGTGGCTTTCACATTGCAGATACCAATCCTTAATTGTGTCCTATAAGGAAGGAATAAAGCTCTGATGTAAACGAAGGATCAAAGGGAAGTATAAAACTTTGAGCATCTTGGGACAGCTAGTTTCTTCTTGCTTCATGACTGCATCCTGGTTGGAGAACAAATACCCTTCTGTACTTTTGCCTCTATTTATTCACCAATTGGTCATAGAACGGGTCGCAGCTCACAACACCATTTGTAAGCAGGTGATCTTCCATTCAACAACCTTCTCAGCTGGTACAAGTCCGAGAGCACGCTACAATGACGAGGATGGGAGCTGCTATTCTGGTCTGCGTAGTGGTTTTAGCCCTGGACGTCACAGCTGGCATACTAGGAATTGAGGCGCAGGCTGCTCAGAACAAGGTAATGTTTCAAGGTATTGGTATTTTTTTTTTCTAACCGAAAATCACAGAGGGGTTTTGAAAACGAAATGTTTCGTAGTCTATGGTTTCGCTTCATCATGCATGGCTGGTAATGGTATTTTAGCACAATGGTCTCTGAGATTATCTAATTGACGACTGATGTTGTTGGTGTTGTATTTGGTACTTGCTTCGACAGACTAAGAAGGTGACGATCCTCTTCATCCAGTGCGAGAAACCAGTGTACAGAGCGTACCAGCTTGGCCTCGCAGCTGCAGTGCTCCTGGTAGTTGCCCACGCGGTAGCCAACTTCCTCGGCGGCTGTGCCTGCATCTGCTCCCAGCTGGAGTTCATCAAGGCGTCCATCAACAGGAAGCTGGCAGCCACCACCATAATTCTCTCATGGTAACTTGGTCACTTGTATATATAGAATTCCCTTGGAGAGGACCAGTGCTAATGATTGCGCTTGCTCTGCGACTTGGGGTAGGATCGCCCTGATTGCCGGATTCTCGCTGCTGCTCGCCGGCGCCATGTCCAACTCCAAGTCCAAGACGTCGTGCGGGTTCACTCACGGACACACCTTGGCCCTCGGAGGGATCATGTGCTTCGTCCACGGCGGGATCACCGTCGCCTACTATGTCACCGCCACTGCCGCAGCGCACGAGGTTCCTTAGTCGAGCATTTTGCCCGAGAGATCACCGCTGTTCTTTCCTGGTTCCAGCTGCTCCTTGCTTTTCTCCTTGTGATTTGACATCTACAAGCATCCGAAGATATATGCCTTTTTTTCCGTTCAAAAAAAAAAGAATACATGCCTGTTGTTTGATTTGTTGCTATTGCTGAGGGAAAAACATGTCAAAGTTAGCGTCAGTGTGCCACAGTAATTGAGAAAAACAATACCGCCGCTCCATCTTGTCTCCTGGTGAGGCTATCTCAAGCAGACCGGACTGTGTAAAAGACCACACTGTTTTACACTGTAGTAGAGTATAATGTTTGCGTAGCGAAGTTTAAAATACTGAGTGAGATAGATAGGAAATGGGATATGGAGGCTCTTGAGGAAGGCAACGTCAAAGGAGATGGTAACAATCAGCTTCTACATAATTAAGTAGTCACAACGCATTCTATACAACACACTTACAATTGACTTCACACCAATTACCCACCCTTACTGCTCAAAACTGCGTCTACCGTCTATCCAATAACCCATCATCATCGTGAAATTTCTATATCAACAAAAACAAAATAACAGACGTGAGCCAAGGACTCGAGAAGTTCAGTCAACTGATGAGTCCCCTCTCTGAAGGCCAGAGACGGACGACCGAACCTCCGACAATTATAAACGAGCAATCATTCAGTTTTTTTTTTGTTCAAGATGAAGATGTCCTGTAGTACCGAGCTGGATTTTGAGTAAGCCATGTTCATGCACGGATGCTTTGCATAACTATGCCCTACTAGAATTGGCTTAGTTCCACTGCCTTAGCAAAACTTCTTTAGCTTACTTTTAGAAGTAGTATAAAGAGTCTAATCTGAATAGCTGACTTAAAATTGGGGAATATATTGATAAAGAATTTGTAAGATATGGATGTCAATGATAATATATGTTGTTCGTTGTACATTAATTATATTTAATACTTGTAGTTATATTATATTTAATACTTGTAATTTGGATTCAAACATATGGACTGAACTTTAACTAAGGAGACCAAACACTCCTTAAGAGAAGAAATGGAGAGCATACATTCTTGTAGGTTTGGATAACCTTTTTATATGATGTTAAAGAAAAGCCCCATGGGAAAGAAACATACAATTGGAACGGCTCAATGGTGGATGTACGAAAAACATGAGTACACATTTGGGATGAATTTCGCATGGTCAAATAGAGACGACGCAAGGAAAAAAGTGAGGGCAAGCCAAATTCTGCTTTGTGTCTCAAGGTTTGATATATTAACATTACCACACTTTTTTATATGAAGTTTTTGTTTGGTTTTGGGGAAAGATCGAATTTTCACCATTGTCTCTTGCAATAGCAAAAAAAAAAAAATGAAGAAAAATTGTGATATACACTATACGTAATAAAAGTAATGTATCTTCAAAAGGCGAAGTATCATATCTTATAGTTGGAAATGGACGTGGTAACTAGTAAGAGGTGAATAGACATGTCAACGGGTGGGTGGGTGGGGGGGTTACGAGCTTTCGAGATTAGCATTTACCGATTCTACATGCCAACAAACCAACCAGTCACACCTGCATAGCATCTAGCCCAGGAAGAAGGCGCCAGGTAAATTTCAAGAACCACCACCACAAACGCACAAGAACAAATTAGGTTTACTGGGTTATTATTGTTGCGAACGAAATATTTACTTAAGGCTAAACGCCATAGCAGGTTAATTCTCAGAAACTTGAGCCTAAAAAAGAGTCTAGAAATGTGTCTGGGGATCAGCTGACTGCTGCCCCAAGTTGGCACATACTACGAACAAAAGAAGCCGCCATTCCACGGATATAGCTGGGAATGACTTCTTTTGTTACCGCGCAATGTAGCCACCGCAACACCCTGCAGCGAAAACTATATCTGTTAAAAGAAAACACTGCTGCCATACAATGAAATGGAACAGGAAACATCGTTTTCATGATCGTAGAGCCACCCACCGCCACCTCTTTCTTCAGTTTAAGGATCAGCTCGCCGGTCAGCACTGCAATATGTACATGGTGTCCAGTGGCCACAAAGCTTGTTACCTACCTACAAAGGCACTAGATGAGGCAACTAGCATGCAAAACAATTGTGAGTAAGGGAAGGAGGGAAGCTCACCTTCTATACAGCGCTTTGATATCCTTGCGGATTGCTTTAGTATCCAACAGTTCGTCCCCAGAGTCATCAATATCAATTTGACCAAGTTTGAAGTCTTCCGTAGTACAGTGCTCGCTCCATTCGAACCACAGCTTCGGTATGACTTCTTTCTTGAATGCTGTCTCATGGACCTTTACCTCGTCAGAATCGGCAGCTACAAGCCTGTACACAAACACCTTCTTCTGCTGTCCGGGCCTGAATGCACGCCCAATCGCTTGACGGGTGACAGATGGGTTCAGGTGTACGTCCAGAATGATAACTCTCGACGCACCAACGAGGGAGATACCCTCCCCACATGCCTTGATAGAACCAAACATAACTTTTGCGTCAGCAGAGTTGTTAAAATGGTCCGTTGCCAATTCTCTGTCTTCTTGGCTAGTATCACCAGAGATCATAAAGATCTCTTTCCCCACATGCCAGCCTTTCTTCTTCACCAGCAGCCTTTCAAAGAAAATCATGGGAGATATATATTGACTGAAAGCTAGCACTTTCTCTCCTGCAGAATTAGCGAGTGACAGGATATTCATGAAAAAATTGGCCTTCACGCCATCTCTCACAGTGATAGAATCTACCAGACTATCAACTAAATCATCTCTAAAGGTGTTAGCCCTATGCTCAGCATTAACCTCTGAAAGTTCTGAAAGACAGGGATGAATGTACAGTGCACTCCCTACTGCATTTCTTTTGAACCGATCATGTGCTTCCAACTTATAAATAATGTCTTTCTGCTTGGGTGTGAGCTTCAAAAACACACTGAAGTCTACTAAGCCAGGTAGTTCATCTAAGATATCACCCTTATAATAGTGAAGAACATCCTTTGTTAGTTCTCTAAGACCTCTAATAACATGAGCTTTTCTCTTGAAGTTCTCATCATTCAATAAGGTTTCTTCAACTGCCTTAGTGAATGCGCCATCAGCAAGCCCTTTCGAACTTCTACCAACTATTTCAACTTGACTCATTATACGTCTGGCAGTAGGACGGGATGATTCCATCCTGAGAAACTTTGGGCGAACGAGATTCAAGATATTAAACACTTCTTCAACATGATTCTGGAAAAGTGTACCCGAAAGAACCACTTTGCGTGGTGTTTCCACTCTATTTAGTGATTCGAGTACATCAGTCTCCCGATTTCTAGGTGTATGTCCCTCGTCAAGTATCAGAAGATTGGGAACCTTAAGCAGCCTGTCTCGACATGCAGCTGTGACATTGCTGCCCCCATCATCAGTGACGATTGTGGAGAACTGCTTGTATCCAAGAAATAGTATACTCATCTTGTCTTCCCAAGATTTGAGGATTTGCAACTGTTCTACTCTTTTTTCAGCCTTGACAGAGTAAAAATCGTACACTGGTATATCCTGCACTTGCCATCGTTTGATTTCTGTCTTCCATATACCTAGAATCCCTTTGGGCAGCACAACAAGAGGCCTTGCAGATGGATACCTTGCCATGAAGCTCTGAATGAAGCTTATAAGCATAAATGTTTTCCCTGTACCTGGGGCATGAGCTAGAATGCAACCTCCAGGCTTGTCTCCAATCAAATTCTTAACCAAAAAGTTGAAACCTTCCAACTGATGTGGTTTCATTATCCGAGCATGTCTAGGATGAATAGCAATATCTGCGACTATGAAATCTTCAGACAGTTTAACAGTACCACAATCTATCTCATCAGCATCTTTTGAATGTCCTCCATAGCCATTCGTTCTTCTCCTTGAAGCCTGAAAAAAAGTAGTCATGAAAATCATTCGCGTTCTCCAATTTTATTCTCTTCTATTCAGACTTTACACGCTTGAAGTCTGAACTTCATGATTATAGTATAAACTTGAACATTATGAAGTTGCCAAACAGTTGCTCCTGAGCCCATACTAGGATGTTGTATATATGACATAGTCACATAACTCATGTACAACTTGACAGTAAAGTCATATCATTGATGAAAGGACAGCCACTATATGTCTATATCACACACAGTAACAGACATTACCCAAACAAGAGACAAAGGGTAAAATATCCCCGATTGCTAAATAATACACGAATAACCAGAACAAAGATATAATAGTAAAACAAACACCATTATGTTAGCAAGTTATTCAGGGGAGAAAATTAAAAACCCAAGCCCTCCTGTAATCTCAGGCTTCCAGAAAAATGCCCTAATTTCAAGGTAAATCTGCAATCAAACATTTATTTAGAAAACATAGAAAAAAAATACAGATTTGTGAAGTTAAATCCCAATATTCTTTTACTGTTTGATATTAGTTGCCATTGCCGACAAGATAATGGCTTTGACGTTCTCAGTATATATTTCACAAGCTTTCCATGTGCGTACAAAGAATAGGAATTAGGTCAAGCTAACAAAATGTTCAAAAGTTAATACCGTAACGAGTTACGAGTATGCGGCAGGACTAATGTGAACGAGTATGGAACTAGTGCATATACCGTGAAATGAGCAGATAGGCTAACAGTACAGGTGTTCAAAACTTGAAACTATAAGGTGCATGAAGTAGAACTAAAGAATTAAAATTAACTGCCAGGCATTTTGCCCACAAAAGAACACCCCAACTCGGTGCCTGTTTTTAGAACTTCCACAAAGCAAAAACTGCATGCATGCATAAAAAACTCTATTGCAAAATGAACTAGATCCAGAAAAGCCTCATATATCTTGAACAAATTGCGAACCTTTTTCCACTGATAATCAATTATTGAATCAGCTCTTCTCACAATCATACCACACACACGGCATACATGACCCAAATCTTCATGAATCCGGATGTCATGATTGCAATCGATGTCCTCCATCTTTCCATTATCTTCCTTTTCAATTGCCGCCTCATCAACTTCATCAAGCTGGACCAATAAATATAACCAAATCACAAATAGTACAAACTGGTTACCAACAATTGAGCTAAACAGTAAGGAATGCGTTTTAAACACTTACTAACGAATCTTAGTGCATTATTTAAACACTTGGCTCTTTTGTAATGAGATACCCCCTTTTCTTGGGACTTATCATTTCACAATACAAGTCACAATTGTAATAAAGGTGTAGTCGTTGTTATGGTTGTGCATGAAAATTTCCACAATACCAACACTCCAACAGCCACAAAGTTCTTGGAATTCTTTGTTGACTTGCAATCTCACATGGTTGACTTGACCTTACATTGAAAAATTGAGTGTATTTCTTGCCGACAAGCAGGCAAAATTTAATACCATGAGCGACCAGGGAAAGGCATACCCCGGATATTAGCAATACGACTTCTGAGATCCTGTCAGCAGAAGAAAACCCGCAGTGGGCCCGGCTCATACCAGCCCCAAGCCCCAGGAGGGCATGCCCTGTTCCTACTAAATCCAGGGCCCTTAAAGTCAAGAGCAAAATCCTGAGGGCCTCCAAGCCTATGGGCCCTCCAGGCTGGCAGTCAAACACCGACTCAGTCAGGTCCTAGGCCCCCTGTAGACTGGGGCACACAACCGAGGGCCACCCAAACATTCCCTAGGACGCCCCCGGGGTGAGACGGCCCAGGCGCCACAAGCGCCTCTGTTCGAGCGGTCGGGTGGCACAGGGTAGACAAGATAAGGTTTGCTGTCCATCGCATTAAATGCAATAGACAACATTGTGGTCAAAAGAGCACACTATCGCCACGTTGAAGACCATAGTTGTACATGTTGTTACTGTGTGTGTGTGGTGTGTACCGCAGTCACTATAGCCACGTCTAAACGTGCAAACATACCCGCAAGCGGCAAGCGTTATAAAGTACAGGCAACCAGACTGTTTACCAACTATGTCGTACTCAACAACGTGAACTCCGATACCTACCACTACGGTTGGACATATCAGCCACTGCAGCAAGACATTCTCGAGATTATGGCACGACCGAGGTGTGCACTGCCTACGGCTCCACGTCTACAAGATAGGAGTACTTGAACTTCTACTGGACAGAGCCCACCGCCAGCAAGCATGTAACTCTCTCCTCCCTTGTGGTATAAAATGGAGGAGCATAACAATGTAAGGGACACAGACACACACACACACATGCACAAATCAGAAGCAAACGAAGGTAGTCAGGGCCCAATCCCAAGCTGGTCTAGCTCATTTGAGTCGGCTTCAAACCATTTGAACTCTTCAGGAGTTCTAGATAGATTCGACCTCCACCAAACTGATTCGACCAGGATCCTAGCAGTTGAAGAGAACTCTCTTGGTACTCAGATCCTACATGTTGGCTCTGAGTATGTAAGCTCGCCGCGCTTGCATACCTACATACACCACAAAGAGGACAGAGGGTACTGTGCTCAGGCAGTCCAAAACTCTATAAACTGTGTGTGTGCTTGTAGCCATGTCAGTGCCCTGATCCAGCAAGCCTCCAGTCTACACCCCTCACTCTCTTCCTAACTCTATGAATTCCTCTGGTACCCTTGGTACCTTGGTGCCGCAACAATGCAACATGCCGACAAATACATTAAAAAGAAAATGCTCCATAGAGATAAGTGTTCAGTCTTCAAAAAAAGATGATACAGCATATATTCACAAGCAGAACTAGCAGTCAACTAGGAAACAAATTAAGGATTGTCATGTGGTGCTGCAATATAAATAAAATTCTGTGGTTGACACTCATACCTTTGTGCTTTCAACAGCCAATGCAAAATCTTTCCAATAATCGTCAAGACCATCACTTTCATTTTTATGTTTCTCCTCTTCCTCTATAACCATGTCAGGTTCTGGTGATGTAGCAGTTTGTTGTGAAACCAATGACAAATTAGCTGCTGCTACACCTGTGGCACCTTTACTTTTTCTTTGTTTAGGGACAGTAGCAGTATCGTCACTGGCATGTAGACTGGGGTCTGATCTCCTTCGCTTTTTCTCTGTGGGAAGTGAAAGGAACACTTGTGTCTCTGCTCTCTTCTCGGCTATGCTAGCAGCCTAGAATGAGAAACACGAGTTAAGAGTTGGAATGCAAAGTCTTTCATCATGGTACACATATAGCAGAATAAGCACCACAACAGATATTTATAGAAGTAAATATTAGTTTAACAAACTGGAAATGGAAGGTCGTACCACAAGATCTTGCATTCGCTGCTCCTCAGGCCTTTTCTGCAGCACGACTCTCTCAAACTGAATAGATGGTTGCCAACTGGTTTGCAAAGGAAACTGATTCACTAAAGCAGAACATTGACCATACGGAACAATCTGTGTGTTCTTGTCTCCATAAGTATGCACGGTTCCAAATGCTTGGCTCCCATTAAACGCCATCCTTTCTGTGATATTATTAATCAATCCAGATGTTCCGAGTTCTTTGTTAGTCTCAGATGCCAACTTACTGTTTCCTGAACCATTTCCATCCTCATCGTCTGAATCAAGAACGATTATGGCAGCCTTCTCTTTTTGTTCAGTTGGCTCCACAGAAGGACTGGCCAATTTGCTACCTTCGATTTTGCCAGCTGCCGCAGAATCTCCAGAGGCTCGTTCAAGACTAGCAAGGAAGTTGACCAGCTGATCCTTGCGCTGGCGAATGTCGTCCCAGTCCTTGCTCAGACTGCCAAATACCAAACCGTGGCTCCTATTTGCAACAGGAAGTGCATGACCACTGGAATACATTGCGGCTATAGGTGTAAATACACTGCCATTGCGCTCAGGTTTCCTCTGCCTGCTGTAATATATGCCTACAGAGACACAGGTAGACAGGTAGTTGGTTACATATCAGTATCACAGGAGAGGAATTTCGTTCGAGAAAAAAAAAAGAGGAATTTGTTTTTGTTTTTGTTTTCCAATAGGTACACACATAGAAAACATATATTCGGGGGGAAAGTGTCTGCAAAATCAAACAAATTATTGTAGCATCGATGGCCTCGATCTCTGATGATGACTGCGTACATAGAAAACATATATTCGGTGGGAAAGTGTCTGCAAAATCAAAAAATTATTGTAGCACCCACAACGGCAAGTTTGCAACAGCTTCTAGGCGAAACAGAGACGAGAAACGGATTCTCGGTCGCGCGCATCTGGCGGAGCCAGGGTCGTCTAGTATTGGGTGTTCCCGAGACCGGAGACCTCGAGCCAATCGTGATCTACGCTTCTGCATTTGTCAAAGCTCTACGATCTAGACAAAGAGAAGAAGAAACATTGGCAACGGCAACGATCAACGTCGTGCTAAACATACCTTCCCGACCTCCCGGTGACTGAGACATGGTGAGTCGAGTCGATGCCTCCTGCCTGCGTCTTGCGGCCACACCTTCCTTCCCGGACTTCCGGTGACCCGGCGCCCCAGCGTCTGCGGCTCTGAACTCCCACTCTCCCAGTCCCAGTGATGGGGGCGACAGTGGAGCCAGTTCCGGCGACGCCGGGACGGGGGCGGGGGCTCAGAAGTCGCGCGGGCGCACCGGCAACCGGCAGTAGTCTCTACCCGCCATGTCGCCTAGGGTTTAGTTCAGTGGATTGGAGGTTTGGGGATTTTAGGAGGAAATGACGACGAGACATAGGAGAGAGCAAGGTGGGTGTATAGCAAATTAGGAATCCAGAAGGCGTAGTTTAGTTTGAGGGACTAAAGATCAGTTGCTATATTTTAGTCTTATTTAATCTATAAATTAGCAAACAGTACGACTAAAATATAGACTAAATAATTTTAGTCTCTAGTCTCTCAAAGGTTAACTAAAAGTGAATAAATCATATTAATTATACTTTTTGTCTCTCCTTTATTTTAGTTGCACTAGTAGCAGGAGAATGTTAGGGGATATTTTGATCATCTTATGATTTATTTAATGTGTTTTGAATAATTTTAGTCTCTAGAATCAAACAAGGTAGGGACTAAACTGTAGTACTATAATTAAACTTTAGTCTTTGGACTAAAGAACATTTAATATGTTTTGAATAATCTTAATCTCTATAACTAAACAAGATAGGAGCTAAACTTTAATACCATAATTAAACTTTAGTCTCTGGACTAAAGAACCAAACAGGCCCCAACAGATTGAGGGAGACCGATTAAGGCATACCTCGTGTGAGATTTTTGCATATTTGACATCGTCTTCAACGGACTTCAGAGAATTGGACTCTCGAACACGGCAATTGCAATATTGACATCATAATCCACCACGCTTTGAAGAATTGGCATCAACCCTGCTTGATGACTATTAGCAGCTGCGCTTTTCCCTTTTTCCCCTATCACTGCCAGTGTCTATCGTCCTGTGTGTTCTTGGGTGTGAACTTCGTGTGCGTTGCTTCCACTCACAACTCCGATGATCAACACCGGCAAGTCCGAACACCTCTTCTCCCCCAACTCATTTCTGTTGTGCTTGTTTAGCAGTTGTGTACTTCTCTTGCAATGCTTGCCTCTGGTCTATGCTGATCTTTCGGGGCGTGCTCGGCGAGAGGACTGATGCCGATGTTGCTCGCGTCAGTTGTCGTGACCCACCCACCTGACCTTCAGTGATGGTTGAAGTCAACCATGACCGGATATGGCTCTGCGCCACGACGCTCACACTGCACAACGTCGATGGTGGGGCCAAGGACAAGCCGGATCGGAAAGCCAACATATTCGTAGATCTCGGCTCGCCGGTCTCGCCAGTGCGCCTTCTTGAAAGAGGTCGTTGCGCCTTCTAGAAAGAGGCTACTCGTCGGACTCACCAGGGATAGGAAGAACAGCTCGACAAGGACAAGGTCAACACCTCCGGCGGCGCGTGCTCCACGTTCGTCGATCTGTTCCAGAGCTTCAAGAACCTTCCCCATGCCATGTTCAGCGTGCTCGCTATCACTTGGGACAGATCTTAGGGCAGGAGGAAGAAGAACTAAGCCATGGAAGTGACGCCGGAGGTGAGGAATAATAAACCATGGAAGCGACACCGGAGGAACGGAGGCAGGGGCACGAAGGGAAGAGAAAATACACTAATGACAATCAAGTGAAGTCAATGCTACAACTTCAAAGAGCCTAGGATTATAATGCCAGTATGGCAATTGCCATCTTCGAGATGTCAATTCTCAAAAGACCAATGTAGCCGATGCCAATATTGCAAAAATCTCACCTCGTGTCGTGTGCATCAGGTGAAGGGAGTAGCTAGAGATGGCAACGGGTACAAACCCGCTGGGTTTTGCTGTCCCAAACCCGTACCCGTGAAAAATATCTATGCCCATTAAAAACCCGTACCCATGACGGATTTGAGATTTTGCCCAAACTCGTACCCATCGGGTTAGCGGGTACCCATGGGTTACCCGCGGGTTTCATCTCCAATATACTTGTTCTTCTCATAATCAATAAGTATCATAATAATTAATGATATCATGATCCAAAATCTATGTAATGAACAACGAGTTCATGATTTGGTATAAAATTTATTAGTGGAGAGAATGAAATACAAATAATAAGTTATATAATTAAGTGACTTTGCACTAAGTTATCCATCCACCACATATATAACGTTAGTAAAAGCTATAATAGCAGGCAAGCAACACTCTCACCGACTACTGATACATTCACCAATCGATAAAAATTATGAAGTAAAAAAGGAATAACAAGTTTGTTGTTCGTTTATAAAATAAAATGACAATATGCACTAGGTTATAGATTTATGCCCATTAATAAACCTATGGGTATGAAAATTGACTCAAACTCATACCCTAATGAGGTAAAAATCTATCGGGTTTCGGGTACCCATTGCTATCTCTAGGAGTAGCCGAGCAGGTGTCATGTTTGGGCCTAAGAATCTGGGTCGGACAGCGAGCAGGTGCCACATTTGGCCCAAGTATCTGCACCGGATGACACTAGGGATAGAATCGGGCGAAAATGATTGGAAAACATGTAAATTAATTTTGTTTTCATATTTTCTTAACGGAAGGAAAATAAAAATGAAAAATCAACATAGAATTGTAGATTACTCGAAAATGATAAACTCTAGTTGAAACTACACAAATATATAATATACGAGTATATTGTCTATTTTTTAAGATATTAAGTGCATGTTTGGTTACGCCATAGATTTCTGAAAATCTGATACGAGTGGTGGTGGTAAAAAAATTGTTGTGAGCTGATGGTTTGCCACACCCGATTTTGGAAGACAACCCGAATGTGAATCATGTACGTGCCAGGATCAGAAATTCACGTACACATCGATTACATTGTTGAACATCATCACACATTGATCAAAATAATAGCAAAAATAAATACTTTATTACTCAAGATATCCAAGACATCCACAGAGTCATTAACTTAACAAAGTCATTAACATAATCAAAGCGCGAAATATGAAACATAGAAGATAAGACCTTCACAGGCAGCTAACTGGGATTTACCACTAAACACAACTAGAACTCATCGTAGTCCTAAAACTTCTCAAAGTCCTCCATGTTGCTTTCATTTCCTCCTGAGCACTGATTGCAATGGTGTCGGGGACCGTAATTAGGGGTACCCCAAGACTCCTAATCTCAGCTAGTAACCCCCATCAGCACAAAGCTGCAAAGGCCTGACCGGTGCAATTCCGGTCAAGGCTCCGTCCACTCAAGGGACACGATCTCGCCTCGCCCGAGCCCAGCCTCGGGCAGGAACGATAGACCAAGGCAGATTCAGGCCTCGCCCGAGGGTCTCCTCAAGCAACGGGCGCACTTTCGACTCGCCCGAGGCCCAGCTCGGGCAGGCTTCGCGGAGAAACAACCTTGGCCAGATCGCCTCGCCAGCCGACCAGATCGCAGGAGCATTCAATGCAAGGATCGCCTGACACCTTATCCTGACGCGCGCTTTCCAGTCGACAAGGCCGAAGTGACCGCAGTCACTTCGCCCCTCCACTGACTGACCTGACACGAAAACAGCGCCGCCTGCGCTGCTCCGACTGCTGTGCCATCCGCCAGGGTGAGGCTGACAGCAGCCAAGTCCAGCCTCAGGCGCCATAGGAATCTCCGCCTCGCCCGACCCCAAGGCTCGGACTCCACCTCGACTCCGGAAGAGGGTCTCCGCCTCGCCCGACCCCAGGGCTCGGACTCCACCTCGACTCCCGAAGACGGTCTACGCCTCGCTCGACCCCAGGGCTCGGACTCCACCTCGACCTCGGACGACGGTCTCCGCCTCGTCCGACCCCAGGGCTCGGACTCAACCTCGACCTCGGACGACAGTCTCCGCCTCGCCCGACCCCAGGGCTCGGACTCTACCTTGACCTCGGAAGACGGTCTCCGCCTCGCCCGACCCCCGGGCTCGGACTTAGCCTCGACCTCGGAGGAATCACCGCCTCGCCCGACCTTGGGCTCGGACCGACCACGCCACAAGGGGGGCCATCATTACCCTACCCCTAGCTAGCCCAGGCTACGGGGAACAAGACCGGCGTCCCATCTGGCTCGCCCCGGTAAAACAAGTAATGATGGCACCCCGCGTGCTCCATGACGACGGCGGTTCTCAGCCCCCTACGGAAGCAAGGAGACGTCAGCAAGGATCCGACAGCCCCGATAGCTGTGCTTCTACAGGGCTCAAGCGCTCCTCCGACGGCCACGACGCCACATAAACAGGGCTCCAACACCTCTCTGACAGCCACGTCGGCATGTACATAGGGCTCTGGCTCCCCTCTGCTAGACACGTTAGCACACTGCTACACCCCCCGTTGTACACCTGGACCCTCTCCTTACGTCTATAAAAGGAAGGTCTAGGGCCCTCGTACAAAAAAAGGTGGTCGCGCGGGAGAATGGGCTGACGCGCAGTCTCACGCTCTCTCTCTCTCCCTCGCGAACGCTTGTAACCCCCTACTGCAAGCGCATCCGCCCTGGGCGCAGGACAACACGAGGCCGCGGTTTACCCTCACTGGTTTTCCCCCTTGTGCTCCGTCTCGCACCGACCCATCTGGGCTGGGACACGCAGCGACAATTTACTCGTCGGTCCAGGGACCCCCGGGGTCGAAACGCCGACAGTTGGCGCGCCAGGTAGGGGCCTGCTGCGTGTTGACGAACAGCTTCCCGTCAAGCTCCAGATGGGGAGTCTCCAGCAACCTCTCCATCCCGGGATGAAGCTCCGTTTTGGGAGTCTCGAGTTCATGTCCCTCAACGGCAGCTACGACATGGTACTCCTTCCTCCGCCGCTCGACAACGACAATGGCGGCCGTCAGCCCGCCCGCCGGTGTCGGAATCGACGACGTCTTTCCCGCGTGATGGAAGAACAGCATCCGAGTCTGTCCCGTCACCTTCCCTGTCGACGGGAAAGGAGGCGGGGCAATCATGGCCAAGCAGGAGGCGGCGCCTCGTCGGCTGTCGAGCGAGTCGACGGTGCCGGCGCCCCAGCGGGGGACACGTCGGGCGTTGACCTCACGTCTGAGACGAAGATGAGCGTCGTTTCCCCGCAACACGCCAACCTCAAGCAGACGAATGACGCCAGCACGCTCGTGAAGGACCTACTGGGCGTTAGCCTCGTACCTGAGATAACGGTACAGTCCGTCCCTGACGCGACTCCATCACCATCCGTCGATCATGAGGTACCATCCGTTTCTCATCCTGTGCCTTTTAGATTCAGCTTCGACCCACCAAGCGATCCCGCTTTGATGGACGCTTTCATAAAGGCATATCCGAACCTTCCGGGGTATCATATGTGGTCAACCTGGGACCGATTGACGACCGTCTCGACCTACGGGCCCCCGGGTTCCGAGGAAGATGACGAGCCCGACTATGGTTGGGATTTCTCGGGGCTCGGGAACTCCAGTGTCATGCGGGACTTCATGACCGCATGTGACTACTGCCTCTCCGATTGCTCCGGTGATAGCCACAGCCTCGGTGACGAGGACTGTGGCCCAAGTCGCAAATGTTTCCACGTCGATCTAGGGGGTCTCGACGAAGGCAACCACCTTGGTATGCCGGAGGACGGCGATCCCCCTAGGCCTGCGCCTCGCATTGACATCCTTCGGGAGCTAGCTGTGGTCCCAGTCCCTGCGGGGGGTCAGGACACACAGCTCGAGCAAATCCGTGAGATGCAGGCCAGGCTCGATGAGGAAGCAGGACAACTTGTGCAGCTCCGGCAGAACATCGGGCAGGAGCGGGCAGGCTGAGCACCGGCCGGAGAAGCGCGTTATCTAGCCCAGGACGTCCAGCATCGCATCGCCGATAATGCCAGGGCAAGGCTGCCCCCGGCTTCCAGTGGGGTCGGCCAGAACCTGGCTGCAGCAGCAATACTACTCCGAGCGATGCCAGAACCATCCACCACCGAGGGATGGCGTATCTAGGGAGAACTCAAGAATCTCCTGGAGGATGCCGCGGTCCGACGGACCGAAAGCTCTGCCTCCCGGAGGCAGGGGTACCCCCCGGAGCATCACGCCGCGACTTCTCGATTCATGCGGGAAGCCTCGGTCCACACCGGGCGCACGCGGGATACAGCGCCTGCGGCCCCGGGTCGCCTCGGCAACGAGCACCATCGCCGTGACCGTCGAGCCCACCTCGACGAGAAGGTGCGCCGAGGCTACCACCCCAAGCGTGGGGGATGCTACGACAGTGGGGAGGATCGGAGCCCCTCGCCCGAACCACCCGGTCCGCAAGCTTTCAGCCGAGCCATACGACGGGCGCCATTCCCGACCCAGTTCCGAATCTCGACTACCATCACCAAGTACTCGGGGGAGACAAGGCCGGAACTATGGCTCGCGGACTACCAGCTGGCCTGCCAACTGGGTGGAATGGACGATGACAACCTCATCATCCGCAACCTCCCCATGTTCCTCTCCGACGCCGCCCAAGCCTGGCTGGAGCATCTGCCTCCTGCGCAGATCTCCAACTGGGACGACCTGGTCAAAGCCTTCGCCGGCAACTTCCAGGGCACATATGTGCGCCTTGGGAACTCCTGGGATCTCCAAAGCTGCCGCCAGCAGCTGGGAGAATCCCTGCGGGATTACATCCGACGATTCTCGAAGTAGCGCACCGAGCTGCCCAACATCACCGACTCAGATGTCATCGGCGCGTTCCTCGCCGGCACCACTTGCCGTGACCTGGTGAGCAAGCTGGGTCGCAAGACTTCCACCAGGGCGAGCGAGCTGATGGATATCGCCACCAAGTTCGCCTCTGGCCAGGAGGCGGTCGAGGCCATCTTCTGGAAGGACAAGCAGCCTCAGGGGCGCCAGTCGAATGACGTCCCCGAGGCGTCCGCTCAGCGCGGCGCGAAGAAGAAGGGCAAGAAGAAGTCACAAGCGAAACGCGCCGCCGCCGACGCAGACCTTGTCGCCGCCGCCGAGCACAAGAACCCTCGGAAGCCTCTCGGAGACGCCAACTTGTTCGACAAGATGCTCAAGGAGTCGTGCCCCTATCATCGGGGTCCCGTCAAGCACACCCTTGAGGAGTGCGTCATGCTTCGGCGCTACTTCCACAAGGTCGGGCCACCGACGGAAGGTGGCAAAGCCCACGACAACGATAAGAAGGAAGCCCACAAGGCAGAGGAGTTCCCCAAGGTCCATGACTGCTTCATGATCTACGGTGGGCGGGTGGCGAACGCCTCGGCTCGGCACCGCAAGCAAGAGCGCCGGGAGGTCTGCTCGGTGAAGGTGGCGGCGCCAGTCTACCTAGACTGGTCCGACAATCCCATCACCTTCGACCAAGGCGACCACCCCGACCGCGTGTCGAGCCCGAGGAAGTACCCGCTCGTTGTTGATCCCGTCATCGGCAACGTCAGGCTTACCAAGGTCCTCATGGACGGGGGCAACAACCTCAACATCATCTACGCCGAGACCCTCGGGCTCTTGCAGATCGATCTATCCACGATCCGGGCCGGCGCGGTGCCCTTTCACGGGATCATTCCTGGGAAGCACGTCCAGCCCCTTGGACAACTCGATCTGCCCGTCTGCTTCGGGACTCCCTCCAACTTCCGAAAGGAAACCCTCACGTTTGAGGTGGTTGGGTTCCGAGGAACCTACCACGCAGTGCTGGGGAGACCATGCTATGCCAAGTTCATGGCCGTCCCCAACTACACCTACCTCAAGCTCAAGATGCCGGGCCCCAACGAGGTCATCACCATCGGCCCCACGTATCGACACGCGTACGAATGCGATGTGGAGTGTTGGAGTACGTCGAGGCCCTCGCCGAATTCGAGGCCCTCATCACCGACCTGGAAAACCTCTCCAAGGAGGCGCTAGATGCGAAGCGCCACGTCGGCAACTTCGAGCCAGCTGAGGCGGTTAAGTCCGTTCCTCTTGACCCCAGCAACGACACCTCCAAGTAGATCCGGATCGGCTCCGAGCTCGACCCTAAATAGGAAGCAGTGCCCGTCGACTTTCTCCGCACAAACACCAAGGTTTTTGCGTGGAGTCCCTCGGACATGCCTGGCATACCGAGGGATGTCGCCGAGCACTCACTGGATATCCGAGCTGGAGCCCGACCCGTGAAGCAGCCTCTACGCCGATTCGACGAAGAAAAGCGCAGAGCCATAGGCAAGGAGATCCACAAGCTGATGGCTGCAGGGTTCATCAAAGAGGTATTCCATCCCAAATGGCTAGCCAACCCTGTGCTTGTGAGAAAGAAAGGTGGGAAATGGCGGATGTGTGTAGACTACTCTGGTCTAAACAAAGCATGTCCGAAAGTTCCCTACCCCCTGCCTCGCATCGATCAAATCGTGGATTCCACTGCTGGGTGCGAAACCCTGTCGTTCCTCGATGCCTACTCAGGGTATCACCAAATCAGGATGAAAGAGTCTGACCAGCTCGCGACTTCTTTCATCACACCTTTTGGCATGTACTGCTACACTACTATGCCGTTCGGTTTGAGGAATGCGGGTGCGACATACCAAAGGTGCATGAACCACGTGTTCAGGGAGCACATTGATCGAACGGTCGAGGATTACGTCGATGACATCGTAGTCAAGACGAGGAAAGCCTCAGACCTCCTCTCCGACCTTGAAACGACATTCAAGTGTCTCAAAGCGAAAGGCGTAAAACTCAATCCCGAGAAGTGTGTCTTCGGAGTCCCCCGAGGCATGCTCCTGGGGTTCATTGTCTCCGAGCGGGGCATCAAGGCCAACCCGGAGAAAATTGCGGCCATCACCAACATGGGGCCTATCAAGGACTTGAAAGGAGTTAGAGGGTCATGAGATGCCTTGCGGCTCTGAGCCGCTTCATCTCGCGCCTCGGCGAAAGAGGCCTGCCCCTGTATCGCCTCTTAAGGAAGACCGAGCGCTTCACTTGGACCCCCGAGGCCGAGGAAGCCCTCGGGAACTTGAAGGCGCTCCTTACAAGCGCGCCCATCCTGGTGCCCCCCGCTGCCGGAGAAGCCCTCTTGATCTACGTCGCCGCTACCACTCAGGTGGTCAGCGCCGCGATTATGGTCGAGAGACGAGAAGAAGGGCACGCATTTCCCGTCTAGAGGCCAGTCTACTTCATCAGTGAGGTACTGTCCGAGACCAAAATCCGCTACCCGCAAATTCAGAAGCTACTGTACGCGGTAATTCTGACACGGCGAAAGTTGCGACACTACTTCGAGTCTCACCCGGTGATTGTGGTGTCATCCTTCCCCCTGGGGGAGATCATCTAGTGGCGAGAGGCCTCGGGTAGGATTGCAAAGTGGGCGGTGGAGATCATGGGCGAGACAATTTCGTTCGCCCCTCGGAAGGCCATCAAGTCCCAAGTCTTGGCGGACTTTGTGGCTGAATGGGTCGACACCCAGCTTCCAACAGCTCCGATCCAACCGGAACTCTGGACCATGTTTTTCGATGGGTCGCTGATGAAAACAGGAGCGGGCGCGGGCCTGCTCTTCATCTCACCCCTCGGGAAGCACCTCCACTACGTGCTGCGCCTCCATTTCCCGGCGTCCAACAACGTGGCCGAGTATGAGGCTCTGGTTAACGGGTTGCGCATCGCCATCGAGCTAGGGGTTCGGCGCCTCGACGCTCGTGGCGACTCGCAGCTTGTCATCGACCAAGTCATGAAGAACTCCCACTGCCGCGACCCGAAAATGGAAGCCTACTGTGACGAGGTTCGGCGCCTGGAGGACAAGTTCTACGGGCTCGAGCTCAACCACGTCGCTCGACGATACAACGAGATTGCAGACGAGCTGGCTAAGATAGCCTCGGGGCGGACAACGGTTCCTCCGGACGTTTTCTCTCGAGACCTACATCAACCCTCCGTCAAGACCGACGACACGCCCAAGCCCGAGAAGGCCTCGGCTCTGCCCGAGGCGCCCTCGGCTCAGCCCGAGGCAGCCTCGGCCCCGTCCGAGGCACCCTCGGCCCCCGAGGGTGAGGCACTGCACGTCGAGGAAGAGTGAAATGGGGTCATGCCTAATCGAAACTGGCAAACCCCATACCTGCAATATCTCCACCGAGGAGAGCTACCCCTCGACAGAGCCGAAGCTCGGCGATTGGCGCGGCGTGCCAAGTCGTTTGTCTTGCTGGGTGACGGAAAGGAGCTCTACCACCGCAGCCCCTCAGGCATCCTCCAGCGATGCATATCCATCGCTGAAGGTCAGGAGTTATTGCAAGAAATACACTCGGGGGCTTTGAAAGGGAAATGTGCCCTTGGGCCATTTCTAAGTATTTTGGTGATTTAGTGTCCAACACAAGTGCCTAATTGTAAAAAGGTGGACAAAGTACAAATCAAGGATAAAGGTATGTTTCTCAGACTTAGTACATTGATTTATGGACTAATGTATTGTGTCTAAGTGCTGGAAACAGAAAAAATCGAGGTGGAGAAGAGATGGCTCGAGCAGCCAAAGTCTGCTCAGTCTGGGTGCACCGGACAGTGTCCGGTGCGCCAGGCTGGTTCGAGGGAAAAGGCTGCTCTCGGGACTTCGACGGCGGTGTACGGCTATAATTCACTGGACTGTCCGGTGGGCCATTCACAGGCGAACTCGTCGCTCTCGGGAATTCATCGTCGACGTACGGCTATAATTCACCGGACTGTCCGGTGTGCACCGGACTGTCCGGTGAGCCAACGGTCGGCCGCGCAATCTGCGCGGGACACGTGGCCGAGCCAACGGCTAGAAGGGGGCACCGGTCTGTCCGGTGTGCACCGGACATGTTCAGTGCGCCAACGGCTCTCAGGCTGCCAACGGTCGACTGTGCCATTTATGGAAGGAAATTGGGCACCGGACTGTCTGGTGCGCCAATCGACAGAAGGCAAGATCAGCCTTCCTAGATTGCTCTCAACGGCTCCTAGCTGCCTTGGGGCTATAAAAGGGACCCCTAGGCGCATGGAGGAGTACACCAAGCATTCCTACAACAATCTTAAGCACTAAGACATCGATTCCGCGCCTTTGATTCTTTGCGATAGCAATTAGAGCTCTAGTTGAGTGGTGAACTCATTGAGTCGTGTTGTGAGCTCTCATTGCGATTTGTGTGCGTGGTGTTGCTGTGATTTCTTGTCTTGAGTGCGTTGCTAATCCCTCCCTTGCTCCGTGTTCTTTGTGAATTTCAAGTGTAAGGGCGAGAGGCTCCAAGTTGTGGAGATTCCTCGCAAACGGGATTGAGAAAAAGTAAGCAAAACATCGTGGTATTCAAGTGGGTCTTTGGACCGCTTGAGAGGGGTTGATTGCAACCCTCGTCCGTTGGGACGCCACAACGTGGAGTAGGCAAGCGTTGGTCTTGGCCGAACCACGGGATAACCACCGTGCCATCTCTGTGATTGATCTTGTTGGTTATTGTGTTTTGTTGAAGATTCCTCTCTAGCCACTTGGCGGTTATTGCGCTAACACTTAACCAAGTTTTTGTGGCCTAAGTTCTTAAGTGTTACAGGATCACCTATTCACCCCCCTCTAGGTGCTCTCAATTGGTATCAAAGCCGTTCTCTTCACAAAGGGACTAACCGCCCGAAGAGATGGATCCTAAGGGGAAGGGAATCGTGATCAACGACAAAGAGAAGGAATCCTTCGTCAACGAGCCGAAGGACGACAAGCCTACTGACTCCGGCTCGGGCCATAGACGGAAAGAAGGGAAGAAGAAGAAGACGAGGCGCATCAAGGAGATCATCTACTATGACGACAGTGATGAGTCTACTTCTTCCCAAAAGGACGACGACCACAACGACTACGAGAGAAGGAAACCGGTTAATTCGAACTTTTCTTTTGACTACTCTCGTATTCCGCAAAGTTCAAATTCACAATTGCTCTCCATTCCACTCGGCAAGCCTCCACACTTTGATGGGGAGGACTACGGATTTTGGAGCCACAAAATGCGTAGTCACCTATTCTCTCTCCATCCTAGTATATGGGAGATTGTAGAGAGTGGAATGCACTTTGATAGTTCGGATAGTCCCATGTTCATTAATGAGCAAATTCATAAGAATGCACAAGCTACTACTGTTCTTCTAGCTTCATTGTGCAGGGATGAATATCACAAAGTGAGCAGCTTGGATAACGCCAAGCAGATCTGGGACACCCTCAAGATTTCTCATGAGGGGAACGACGTCACCTTGCTCACCAAAATGGAGTTGGTGGAGGGCGAGCTTGGACGGTTCGCGATGATAAGGGGCGAGGAGCCAACTCAAACATACAACCGGCTCAAGACCCTTATCAACAAAATAAGGAGCTACGGAAGCACGCGATGGACGGACCACGACGTCGTCCGACTGATGCTAAGGTCCTTTACCATTCTTGATCCTCATTTGGTGAATAATATTCGTGAGAATCCCAGGTACACCAAAATGTCACCCGAAGAAGTCCTTGGAAAATTCGTGAGCGGACGAATGATGATCAAGGAGGCGAGGTACGTGGACGACGCTTTGAATGGTCCGATCAACGAGCCGCAACCCCTTACTCTCAAGGCAACAAGAAGCAAGGAGGCGCTACCTAGCAAGGTGGCACAAATCGAGGCGGCTGGACTTAATGATGAAGAGATGGCCCTCATCATCAAGAGATTCAAGACGGCGCTTAAAGGTCGCAAGGGACAGCCAAGCAAGACCAAAGCCAAGGGGAAGTGCTCATGCTTCAAATGCGGTAAGCTTGGTCATTTTATTGCTAACTGTCCCGACAATGATAGTGATCAGGATCAAGGGAACAAGAGGGAGAAGAAGAAAAACTATAAGAAGGCAAAGGGCGAGGCTCATCTTGGCAAGGAGTGGGATTCGGATTGCTCCTCGTCCGACTCCGACAATGAAGGACTCGCCGCCACCGCCTTCAACAAGTCATCCCTCTTCCCCAACGAACGTCACACATGCCTTATGGCAAGGGAGAAGAAGGTATGTACTCGAGACTCTACTTATGCTTCTTCAAGTGAGGACGAATCTAGTGATGAGGATGAAATAGATTATTCTTGTCTATTTAAAGGCCTAGATAGAACCAAGGTAGATAAAATTAATGAGTTGATTGATGCCTTGAATGATAAGAATAGGCTTTTAGAAAAACAAGAGGACTTGTTGTATGAAGAACATGACAAATTTTTAGAAGCACAAAAATCTCATGCCTTAGAAGTTAAGAGAAACAAAATGCTTTCTTGTGAATTATCTTCTTGCCATGAAACAATTTCTAGCTTAAGGAGCATTAATGATGATTTGAATGCTAAGTTAGAAATAGCTAGTAAATCAACAACTTGTGTAGAAAATGTTGTTATTTGCAATAGATGTAAAGATTTTGATATTGATGCTTGTAGTGAACACATAGCTTCTATTGCAAAGTTAAACGATGAATTGGCTAGTCTTAATGCCCAACTTAAGGCTAGCAAAAGCGATTTTGATAAAGTAAAATTTGCTAGGGATGCCTACACAATTGGTAGACACCCCTCCATTAAGGATGGGCTTGGCTTCAAGAGGGAAGCCAAGAACTTAACAAGCCATAAGGCTCCCATCTCCGCCAAGGAGAAAGGGAAGGCCCCTATGGCAAGTAGTACTAAAAAGAACCATGCTTTTATGTACAATGATAGAAGACAGACTCATAGGAGTTGTAATGCTTTTGATTCACATGCCTATGATTCTTATGCTATGTATGCTTCCAGTTCTTCCTATATGCATTGTAGAGATATGCCTAGGAAAAATTTTCATCATGTGCCTAGAAAGAATTTTGTTCATGCTCCTAGGAAAGTTGTGAATGGACACTCTACAATTTATCATGCTTTAAATGCTTCCTTTGCTATTTGTAGAAAGGATAGGAAGATAGTTGCTAGGAAATTAGGGGCAAAATACAAGGGTGATAAAACTTGCATTAGGGTCCCTAAGGAAATTGTTACTAACCTTGTAGGACCCAACAAGAGTTGGGTACCTAAGACCCAAGCCTAAATTTGCCTTGCAGGTTTATGCATCCGGGGGCTCAAGCTGGATTATCGACAGCGGATGCACAAACCATATGACGGGAGAGAAGAAGATGTTCACCTCCTACGTCAAGAATAAGGATTCCCAAGATTCAATCATATTCGGTGATGGGAACCAAGGCAAGGTGAAAGGTTTAGGCAAGATTGCAATATCTAATGAGCACTCTATCTCTAATGTGTTTTTAGTTGAGTCTCTTGGATATAATTTACTATCTGTCAGTCAATTATGTAATATGGGATATAATTGTCTATTTACAAATGTAGATGTGTCTGTCTTTATAAGATGTGATGGTTCACTAGCTTTTAAGGGTGTACTAGACGGAAAACTTTATTTAGTTGATTTTGCAAAAGAAGAGGCCGGTCTAGATGCATGCTTAATGGCTAAGACTTGCATGGGCTGGTTGTGGCATCGCCGCTTAGCACATGTGGGGATGAAGAACCTCCACAAGCTTCTAAAGGGAGAACACGTGATAGGTCTAACCAATGTTCATTTCGAAAAAGATAGACCTTGTGCAGCTTGTCAAGCAGGTAAACAAGTGGGAGGAGCACATCACAGCAAGAATGTGATGACCATGTCAAGACCTCTGGAGCTGCTGCATATGGACCTCTTCGGACCCGTCACCTATCTGAGCATAGGAGGAAGTAAGTATGGTCTAGTTATTGTTGATGACTTTTCCCGCTTCACTTGGGTGTTCTTTTTGCAGGATAAGTCTGAAACCCAAGGGACCCTCAAGCGCTTCCTAAGGAGAGCTCAAAATGAGTTTGAGCTCAAGGTGAAGAAGATAAGGAGCGACAACGGGTCCGAATTCAAGAATCTTCAAGTGGAGGAGTTCCTTGAGGAGGAGGGGATCAAGCACGAGTTCTCCGCTCCCTACACACCTCAGCAAAATGGTGTGGTAGAGAGGAAGAACAGGACGCTCATTGATATGGCGAGGACTATGCTTGGAGAGTTCAAGACCCCCGAGTGCTTTTGGTCGGAAGCCGTGAACATGGCTTGCCACGCCATCAACAGGGTCTACCTTCACCGCCTCCTCAAGAAGACCTCATATGAGCTTCTAACTGGTAACAAACCCAATGTATCGTACTTTCGTGTATTTGGGAGTAAATGCTACATTCTAGTGAAGAAGGGTAGGAATTCCAAATTTGCTCCCAAAGTTGTAGAAGGGTTTTTATTAGGTTATGATTCAAATACAAAGGCGTATAGGGTCTTCAACAAATCATCGGGTTTGGTTGAAGTCTCTAGCGACGTTGTATTTGATGAGACTAATGGCTCTCCAAGAGAGCAAGTTGTTGATCTTGATGATGTAGATGAAGAAGACGTTCCAACGGCCGCGATACGCACCATGGCGATTGGAGATGTACGGCCTCAGGAACAAGTGGAGCAAGATCAACCGTCTTCCTCAACTATGGTGCATCCCCCAACTCAAGATGACGAACAGGTACCTCAAGTGGAGGCGCATGATCAAGGGTGAGCACAGGATGTTCAAATTGAAGAGGAAGAAGCACCTCAGGCACCTCCAACCCAAGTTCGAGCGACGATCCAAAGGGATCATCCCATCGACCAAATTTTGGGTGATATTAGCAAGGGAGTAACTACTCGTTCAAGATTAGTTAATTTTTGTGAGCATTACTCCTTTGTCTCTTCTATTGAGCCTTTCAGGGTATAAGAGGCCTTGCTAGATCCGGACTGGGTGTTGGCCATGCAGGAGGAACTCAACAACTTCAAGCGCAATGAAGTTTGGACGCTGGTGCCTCGTCCCAAGCAAAATGTTGTGGGAACCAAGTGGGTGTTCCGCAACAAACAGGACGAGCACGGGGTGGTGACGAGGAACAAGGCTCGACTTGTGGCAAAAGGTTATGCCCAAGTCGCAGGTTTGGACTTTGAGGAGACTTTTGCTCCTGTGGCTAGGCTAGAATCAATTCGTATCTTGCTAGCATATGCCGCTCACCATTCTTTCAGGTTGTACCAAATGGATGTGAAGAGCGCTTTCCTCAACGGGCCAATCAAGGAGGAGGTGTACGTGGAGCAACCCCCTGGCTTCGAGGATGAACGGTACCCCGACCACGTGTGTAAGCTATCTAAGGCGCTCTATGGACTTAAGCAAGCCCCAAGAGCATGGTATGTGTTGGGGGCCTTCGGCTTCCGAAGGTCCTCAAAAATATGATTTAACAGTGTTTCTGGAGTATAATGTGTGAACAGGTATCTTCGGACTCGAATCAGCACCACAGTGGGAGAAGAATACGAAGGTTGATACAGCGCCGAAGCTGTGAGCAGGAAAGCTTCGGCATGATAGCAGAAAAGGAAACCGACTTAAAGATGAAAATGCTATTTAGGCCTCGGTGGATTACTATAGAATCACTACCAAATGTAAAGGGCATGGATGTAATTTTACATGGGCTGTGTCCCGTGCCTATAAATAGGTGAACAGTGCCCCCGTACTGTTCACGCTGACTTGGCATTTTACTTTTGCGTCACGCTTGTACTTACATCTTCCTTCAAGCCGAAGGTACATTTGTTATTGGATATCATTTCTATTTTTCCATAATAATAATATAAAAAATGAGTTAATGATTATACATAATTGTTTACGTTATTCTTTATATTTTATATGATTCTTTCTTCATCATTATATGTTGTGTTGATGAAGGTATGTCCTTCATAACCTTCGTCCGAGAATCATTATATCCTAAGGGAAATAATGCTTCGAAGGACGAAGGACTTTATCACTTAGCATTTTTTGTGTTGCCTTGTTCTTAACTCATAGCATTTGAGAACAAGTCCCCAACATTGGCGCCCACCTCCGGTGAACTCACTTCCACTCTGAGTTTTGAACATCTTCGGCAACCATAAACCTTCGCTATGGCGCCGAAGAAAGCTTCAGCAACTGGGGCTGCAGTTCTGCAACCGCTGGACCCCAATCAGGAGACTCTCTCTCTTCGGGAGGCCCGAAGCCAGAAGAGGAAGGCTGTCAGCTCGACACCGCAAGAGGATGAGCTAGACCAAGAAATCAGAGACATGGAGATGCTTCATCAGCAGGTGCAGAGGAAGAAGGAAAAGATGGCCAGGCTAGCAGAACTGCAAAGGCAGATAGACGAAGCCTCTGAAGAAGTTCGTCATCTTACTCAGGATGAGCAGAACCGAAGGCCTCAGCACAAGGATCTTCATCAGGAGGGTTTCTTCAATGAAGATGACTGGTATGAGAATTTCCACCATGGAAATTTTGCTTTTGATGATGCTTCTCCTCTGTCCGCTGAGCTGCAGGCTACACCTTGGCCTTCATCCTACAAGCCGCCCCAGCTTCCCATGTTCGACGGCCATTCAGACCCGAAGCAGTTTTTGATGAGCTACGAAGCAACAGTATCTTCGTATGGTGGCAATACTGCAGTCATGGCAAAATCTTTTGTTATGGCTGTCAGGAGTGTTGCTCAAACCTGATATTCCTCCCTTCGACCAGGAACGATCACTTCATGGCAAAAGCTGAAGGACATGTTGTTAACCAGCTTCCAGGGGTTTCAGACGAAGCCGGTCACTGCTCAAGCTCTATTCCAGTGCACCCAGGATCACGAAGAATACCTTCAGGCGTATGTCCGGAGGTTCTTACGATTGAGGGCACAGGCGCCAACAGTGCCCAACGAAATTGTAATTGTGGCCATGATCAAGGGACTTCGGCCGGGACCTTCAGCTCAGTACTTTGCTAGGAAACCTCCTCAAACTTTGGAGAAGCTGCTCCAGAAGATGGACGAGTACATTCGGGCCGACAATGATTTTCGTCAAAGAAGGGAGGAAGCCTTCAGGTTTTCCGAAATGACCAGGGGCTTCGGAGGAAGATTTTATCCGAGGCACGTCAGGTCAATTCACAACTCTACTCAAAATGATGATAAGGGGAGTCAGCAGCAAAGGCCACAATGCTCCTCACAAGCTTCGGGGCAACAGCAAAGCTTCTTCCGGCCGCCAGCTCCAAGAGGCAGAGGCGCCAGGGGCTTCGGCGGAAGATTTGGAGATCAACCAAGGAGAACATTTTGCTTGTTCTGTGGTGAAAACAAGGGCCATATCACCAGGATGTGCCATGTTACCATCCAGAAGCAAAAGGAGATAGCCGAAGCTGCAGCACAACAGGGTCAGCCGAAGCAGATTATGCACACTGCTTCGTATCATTCGCCTTACATCCCAGAATATGTAGGCAATCACCCTGCAGTTTCTGTTGCTTCGGCGAGTCAACCTCAAGCTTCCTGGCAACAGCCTCCGCCTCCACCACTGCTGCAACAAGGCCAGCAGCTAGAAGGGGGCCAATATGTTCAACAGCAAAGGGACTTCAGAGAACAGTCCGAAGCTCGCACAGTCAATAGCACTGTGCCAGAGTCGAAGCACATTTATTGACAAATATCCTACTTTGATAGTAGTCTTTTCCATTCAGTTTTATTTTCTGTGTAATAAAGGACAATTTTTAAATCTCATGTAATAGTTTCGTTGATTGCCACAAGGAAAGTATATCTTCTCCACAGGCTTAAGTTGTTGAAGCTTAAAGATTTGCGATAGCAAGGAGGATCTTCGAATTATCAAAAATTTATTTTAAAAGGCACGGCATGAATTCTTCGAAGCATCAAAAAGTCGTTCTAAGGAACGCAGAGTAAGTTTGCTGAAGTTACAAAAAGCCGTTCCAAAGGGAGCGCAGTGTAAGTTTTCTGCACAGAAGTCGTTCCAAAGGGAATGCAGAGCTTACAGCGAAAAATAAACGCTGATACCGCCTAAGTAAAAGGCGAAGCGCGAAAAGTCAACGCGAATACCGCCGAAAGTAAAAGGCGAAGAAGCTCCTAAGGGAGGCTTACAGCGAAAAATAAACGTTGATTCCGCTGAAGTAAAAGGCGAAGAAGCTCCTAAGGGAGGCTTACAGCGAAAAGTCAACGCTGATTTAAAAAGATTATGTGTTTTATTGCAGGGATGTGAGTGTATCTTCGGAATAAATACCATTTTACATAACATAACATCATCACATTATTTCGCATAGCATAAGCATCATACATCATGCTGCATATGGCACAAGAAGGGGGCACAATATCGATCTTCGGAAAAATGCTTTGGAAAAGGGAAAATTATGCAAAGTCACAAGGAGATACAATATTGATCTTCGGAGTGTAGCTTCGGAAAATATTTTCACGAAGCTTGGAAATTCTTCATCAGAGCACTATGGATATCGTTGTGATGAATGAAAATTCTTCTTCACGAAGCATGAAAAGAAGGGAAGGTGTTTTTTCGTCAGACTCAAAAACGGTATGTATGTAAAATTTTATGCATCGTAAAGAATTGAACAATAAAAAACAAGTATATTACATTCAGGGTTACAAGATATTACACATATTACATTTCAGATGTTTTTACAATAGTACCTAGTCTTCCCTAAGTACTACTTCCGCAGCTTCGTTCAGGAGTTGATTGACAACTTGATCCATGATAGCTTCGGCCATCTTTTTGATTTCATCGTCGTCCTTCGGGTGAGGGCCCGGAGGCATTTTAGCAGGATCTGAGGGAGGACAGGATATGGCTACATTGCTATTACAATTGGCGAACGAAGTTTGAAATCAAAAATTACAACACAATAAAAACCATTAGTTAATACCTATTTGCCCTTCGGGCTCTGCGCTTTTCTCAGCAGCCTCGGCCACTTTTCTAGCATCATGAATGCCTTTTTCGCTTTTTTGGATAATTTCTCGAGCCATTTCTCGGCCACCATTATCCCAAATATCGGTGAAAAATTTTCCACCAACTATGCTAGCTTCAGCCGAAGGGTCTTTAGCGTCTTCGAAGGACAAGGCAGTTTCGGATTGTGCTAAAATTTTTACATGTTCGCAGCCTTTCCTTTCTAAAATGGTGGCAATCCCCCTGGCACCCGAAAAAGCGCATATGTCTCCGCGACTATTTAAAATTTCTTCAAAGGCCTCAGCTTCGTGATTAATCCATTCAATGGGACCTTCGGGGTTGCCTCTCGTAAAGTTTTCTTCACTCGAAAATGCGCCAACGCTGGTGAAGCTAGCTTTCATTTTCTTAACACACTCCATAGATTTGTCATAGCATCTTTTCTTGGACGAACGAAGCTCTTCGACAGTTCCTTCTAAATGATTTGCCCATTGGTCGCTAAGTTCTCGCTTCGTTTCTTCAAGTATGCGTTCTTCTTTAGCCCGGGCTAATTGCTTCCGAAGATCGTCAATCTCGTGCTTTTGAGCTGCAACTTGTGCTTTAGACGCAGCTTCGTTCTCCTTTATTTTATCCACCAATGTAACTAGAATTTTGTCCTTTTCCAAGGCTTCATTCCTTAGTTTGATAACCTCTGTTCGAAGGTTGTTGAAAGCAATTTCATAGCTCTCGTCTTCGGCATTCTTTTGCGCTCTCAGCGCGTTGCTAAGTATTAAACCCTATATGAAAAAGAGTTAGTATAAGAATAAAATAATAGATTTCAAATCATAAAGTTTCCAAATGCGCAGATCTCGTACCTTCAGGCTATTATACGCAAGGCTGTCCGCAAGATCGTCCTTTGTCATCGCGCAGAGGCCAGCCTCCAGCTTAGGAAACCCCATGCTTCGGGCCATTTCCCGGCAGACGAGTAATTCTTTGTTATCCGGGAGGCAGTATAGGAAATCTTCTTCATCTGTACCATTGAACACTAGTGCCCCCTTCGGATATTTCAATTCTTTGGCATAGTGATTAGCTTCAAAAACTTCTTCTTCTAATAACTTTTTCCCCGAAGCATGCCGAACAATATAATCAAGGACTTTGGAGGATGCTTCGGGGGCAACAGCACTGACTTCTTCAACAAGAATTGGCTCCGTCATTTTTTTCTTCCTCGGTTTCCAAGGATTTTACCTTTGTGGGCTCTGAAGGCCCAGCCTCAGTCTCAGTTTGTTGCTTTGGAACTTTAGTGTCAAAGATTTCAGTTTCCACTTCGGAAGTTTCAACAGTCTTCTTCGGAGTCGTGCTTGAAGACTTAATTGTCTCCAGTACATCTAGCACATTGACCATTCTTTTTCTTTTCGGGGTCACTGCTGGGCCTTTTTGGTTTTTTATTATCTCAACACTTGCTGAAGGACTTAAAATTTCCAATTTTTTTGTTCCTTCAGTTCTCGGTTTTTCTGCTTTCTCTGCTGAGGGTGCTTCAGTTTTTTGTTCGATCTTCGACACTGAAGTTGGTTCTTTAGTTACGGTGGCCGAAGAGATTTCACTGCCGAACTCAGGCACTGTAGCTGGTTCAATGTAGCGTGGCCGGCGTGTGAGAACCTTTACCCTTTGTCTCTTCGGCATTGGCTCGCTGGGAGCGGCTGAAGCAGTTTCTTGTGCAGAGGTTGCGCTTTTTCTTTTTTGGCCCCGCGCTGGATAGTGGTAGTCGGGGTACACGAACCCAATTGCGTCAAACACTCGGTTCAGTCTTTTCTTTTTCCGGCCTCCGAAGGCTGCTGACAATGCAGTATCTTCGGCCTTTGAATAAACCCCAAGTAGTTCATCACTTAAATTTTCAATGCTTTTTAGCCAGTCATCATCTGGCTCAACGAATTTATCTCCAAACTTGAAAGTATACTTCAGCCTGATAAGTCCACCTTCGTCAGCCTCCTTTATGGTTTCCTGCGGCATTTCCCATTTTTCCGCGAGCGGCCATACTCTGAAGGCAATATGCTCTTGGACCAAATCCCTCGTTCCAATAAAAGAGCAAATAACTCCGAAGGCTCTCTGGCATTCTTCGGCATCTTCATTCATTTCAACCTTCGGCTTCCGTAGGCCGAAGCGTTGCCAAATAGGACGCATAATTATACCTTTAACATCTTCCCGTGTTTCCAGGTCATTCTTCACATAAAACCATTCTGTCATTCAGTCGCCGGGCCATTTCTTCTGAAAGGTTGGCACGGGGCAGCTTGACCCAGACCGAGCGACGAAGCTGTAGCAGCCGAAATTATTGTGATACTGTTCCTTACCCCAGGGCTTTGTCTCGTATAACAATTCGTGTATGTTGCAGAAACTTTTCGCATCCGGTTCCAGACCTTGGCTTCTCACCGCCCACACGAAGATATTCATCCTTATAATTGCTTCGGGGGTAAGTTGGTGAAGATAAATTTCAAATATTTTCAGCACCTCTACGACAAAGCTGCTCAGGGGAAATCGTAGTCCAGCTTTCAAAAAGCTTCGGAACACTACGACTTCGTTTTCCTCAGGAGTCGGACAAGTCTTCTCTCCTTCGTCGGCCCTCACAACGGACAAGTCCCGGAAATATCTTCCCCTCATATTGACAAGATGATTTTCTTTGATACTCGATTTGCCGAAAACCGCATGGCTTGGTCGCCAAGGGCGATCTTCGGAGTCTTCACCACCACTATCCACATCATAACTGTCGCTGTCATCAGTATCTTCATATAAACCTTCTAAAATCTCTTTGGTGATTTTTTCTGTATTGGTCTTCGACATTGCTTCAAGAAACCCCAGGTTTTTCTCTTCAGAAAGACTCAGCTTCATCTCGGCAGCAGCCTTTTTACCTTCAGACATCTTCGAAAATGCTAAAAACTGTTCTCAGAGCCGAAGCTTAAAAACTTAAAAAACTAAGCAGTTGGTGCGCAAGAGCTAAAAAATTAAGCAAGAGCAGACGGCAAGAAAGCGTACCAAATAAGTTCGTGGTATGCTCTTATTTATATGCCCAGTGCATTGAAAATTGGGAGACCCTACTTGTCAGTGAATGTTGCTATTCTAGCAAAGGGAAGGTGTTTTTTCGGACCTTCGGCTTAAGGCCTTCGTCCATGTCGTAATCTAAATTTATCATTCTAACAAATTAATATTGCGAGGGGCTACTGTTGGGGGCCTTCGGCTTCCGAAGGTCCTCAAAAATATGATTTAACAGTGTTTCTGGAGTATAATGTGTGAACAGGTATCTTCGGACTCGAATCAGCACCACAGTGGGAGAAGAATACGAAGGTTGATACAGCGCCGAAGCTGTGAGCAGGAAAGCTTCGGCATGATAGCAGAAAAGGAAACCGACTTAAAGATGAAAATGCTATTTAGGCCTCGGTGGATTACTATAGAATCACTACCAAATGTAAAGGGCATGGATGTAATTTTACATGGGCTGTGTCCCGTGCCTATAAATAGGTGAACAGTGCCTCCGTACTGTTCACGCTGACTTGGCATTTTACTTTTGCGTCACGCTTGTACTTACATCTTCCTTCAAGCCGAAGGTACATTTGTTATTGGATATCATTTCTATTTTTCCATAATAATAATATAAAAAATGAGTTGATGATTATACATAATTGTTTACGTTATTCTTTATATTTTATATGATTCTTTCTTCATCATTATATGTTGTGTTGATGAAGGTATGTCCTTCATAACCTTCGTCCGAGAATCATTATATCCCAAGGGAAATAATGCTTCAAAGGACGAAGGACTTTATCACTTAGCATTTTTTGTGTTGCCTTGTTCTTAACTCATAACATTTGAGAACAAGTCCCCAATAGTATGAATGCCTTAGAGACTTTTTAATTGCTAATGCTTTCAAGGTTGGGAAAGCCGATCCAACTCTTTTCACTAAGACGTGCAATGGTGATCTTTTTGTGTGCCAAATTTATGTCGATGACATAATATTTGGTTCTACTAATCAAAAGTCTTGTGAAGAGTTTAGCAGGGTTATGACGCAGAAATTCGAGATGTCCATGATGGGCGAGTTGAACTACTTTCTTGGGTTCCAAGTGAAGCAACTCAAGGACGGCACCTTCATCTCCCAAACGAAGTACACGCAAGATTTGCTAAAGAGGTTTGGGATGAAGGACGCCAAGCCCGCAAAGACACCGATGGGAACCGACGGACACACCGACCTCAACAAAGGTGGTAAGTCCGTTGATCAAAAAGCATACCGGTCCATGATAGGTTCTTTGCTTTATTTATGTGCTAGTAGACCGGATATTATGCTTAGCGTATGCATGTGTGCTAGATTTCAATCCGATCCTAAGGAGTGTCATTTAGTGGCTGTGAAGCGAATTCTTCGATATTTAGTCGCTACGCCTTGCTTCGGGATCTGGTATCCAAAGGGGTCTAACTTTGACTTGATTGGGTACTCAGATTCCGACTATGCTGGATGTAAGGTCGATAGGAAGAGTACATCGGGGACGTGCCAATTCTTAGGAAGGTCCCTGGTGTCATGAATTCTAAGAAACAAACTTCCGTTGCCCTATCCACCGCTGAGGCCGAGTATGTTGCCGCAGGACAGTGTTGCGCGCAACTACTTTGGATGAGGCAAACCCTCAGGGACTTTGGCTACAATCTGAGCAAAGTCCCACTCCTATGTGACAATGAGAGTGCTATCCGAATAGCGGAAAATCCTGTTGAGCACAGCCGCACAAAGCACATTGACATCCGGCATCACTTTTTGAGAGACCACCAGCAAAAGGGGGATATCGAAGTGTTTCATGTTAGCACCGAGAACCAGCTAGCCGATATCTTTACCAAGCCTCTAGATGAGAAGACCTTTTGCAGGCTGCGGAGTGAGCTCAATATCTTAGATTCGCGGAACTTGGATTGAATTGTAGTATACATGTGTTTATGCCTTTGATCATGTTCATTCTGCATTTTGTTGCTTTTTGTGGTGCTCAAGTTGTACAAACACTCCCTGGACCTCACACGTCCTTTTTGCAAGTGATGCACATATTTAGGGGGAGCTGTGCTACAACTTGACCCTTTGAGACTAACCATGTACTTGAGTTTGGTTGTTCTAGTCTTCAAGGAGGATTGAAAGGGAAACGGTGGACTTGGACCATGCAAGACTTCCACTGCACTCCGATGAAAAGAGTAACTTTTCCAAGTTCATCTTTATACTCTTATTGCACATTTGCTCTTATTTGAAGATTTTGGTGAGGCAATGGGGTTTAAGGGCCAAGATTGATCCCGTTATGGTGCTTGATGCCAAAGGGGGAGAAAATAAAGGCCAAAGCAATAGATGGATCAACTACCACTTGAGAAATTTTGAAAATAGTAGATTAGAGCTTTTGGTTTGTCAAAACTCTTTTATTGTCTCTTATGTCAAAAGTTGGCCTCTTGTGGGGAGAAGTGTTGATTATGGGAAAAAGGGGGAGTTTTTGGAATCCTTGATCAAATTTCTTTGGAAAACCTCTCTTTATGTCTCTTCAAGTGGTTTTGACTTAGAGATAGGAATTTGAGTTTGATTTGCAAAAACAAACCAAGTGGTGGCATAGAGTGATCCATATATGTCAAATTTGAATCAAAATAATTTGAGTTCTTATTTGAAGTGATTTTGTACTTGTTCTACTTGCTTTATGTTGTGTTGGCATAAATCACCAAAAAGGGGGAGATTGAAAGGGAAATGTGCCCTTGGGCCATTTCTAAGTATTTTGGTGATTTAGTGTCCAACACAAGTGTCTAATTGTAAAAAGGTGGACAAAGTACAAATCAAGGATAAAGGTATGTTTCTCAGACTTAGTACATTGTTTTATGGACTAATGTATTGTGTCTAAGTGCTGGAAACAGAAAAAATCGAGTTGGAGAAGAGATGGCTCGAGCAGCCAAAGTCTGCTCAGTCTGGGTGCACTGGACAGTGTCCGGTGCGCCAGGCTGGTTCGAGGGAAAAGGCTGCTCTCGGGACTTTGACGGCGGTGTACGGCTATAATTCACTGGACTGTCCGGTGGGCCGTTCACAGGCGAACTCGTCGCTCTCGGGAATTCATCGTCGACGTACGACTATAATTCACCGGACTGTCCGGTGTGCACCGGACTGTCCGGTGAGCCAACGGTCGGCAGGGCCAACGGTCGGCCGCGCAATCTGTGCGGGACACGTGGCCGAGCCAACGGCTAGAAGGGGGGCACCGGTCTGTCCGGTGTGCACCAGACATGTCCGGTGCGCCAACAGCTCTCAGGCTGCCAACGGTCGACTGTGCCATTTATGGAAGGAAATTGGGCACCGGACAGTGTCCGGTGTGCACCGGACAGTGTCCGGTGTGCACCGGACTGTCCGGTGCGCCAATCGACAGAAGGCAAGATCAGCCTTCCTAGATTGCTCTCAACGGCTCCTAGCTGCCTTGGGGCTATAAAAGGGACCCCTAGGCGCATGGAGGAGTACACCAAGCATTCCTACAACAATCTTAAGCACTAAGACATCGATTTCGCGCCTTTGATTCTTTGCGATAGCAATTAGAGCTCTAGTTGAGTGGTGAACTCATTGAGTCGTGTTGTGAGCTCTCATTGCGATTTGTGTGCGTGGTGTTGCTGTGATTTCTTGTCTTGATTGTGTTGCTAATCCCTCCCTTGCTCCGTGTTCTTTGTGAATTTCAAGTGTAAGGGCGAGAGGCTCCAAGTTGTGGAGATTCCTCGCAAACGGGATTGAGAAAAAGTAAGCAAAACACCGTGGTATTCAAGTGGGTCTTTGGACCGCTTGAGAGGGGTTGATTGCAACCCTCGTCCGTTGGGACGCCACAACGTGGAGTAGACAAGCGTTGGTCTTGGCCGAACCACGGGATAACCACCGTGCCATCTCTGTGATTGATCTTGTTGGTTATTGTGTTTTGTTGAAGATTCCTCTCTAGCCACTTGGCGGTTATTGCGCTAACACTTAACCAAGTTTTTGTGGCCTAAGTTCTTAAGTGTTACAGGATCACCTATTCACCCCCCCTCTAGGTGCTCTCAGGCTTGCGGTCACCACGCAGCACCTCGAGCCCTCATGGGAAACGCCTTCCGACAAGGTTTCTACTGGCCAACCGCGGTGGCCGACGCCACTAGGATTGTACGCACCTGCCAAGGGTGTCAATTCTACGTAAGGCAGACCCACCTGCCCGCTTAGGCTCTGCAAACAATACCCATCACCTGGTCGTTTGCTGTGTGGGGTCTAGACCTCGTTGGTCCCTTGCAGAAGGCACCCGGGGGCTTCACGCACCTGCTGGTCGCCATCGACAAATTCTCCAAGTGGATCAAGGTCCGACCCCTAAACAGCATCAGGTCCGAACGGGCAGTGGCGTTCTTCACCAACATCATCCATCGCTTCGGGGTCCCGAACTCCATCATCACCGACAACAGCACCCAGTTCACTGGCAGAAAGTTCCTGGACTTCTGTGAGGACCACCACATCCGGGTGGACTGGGCCGCCGTAGCTCACCCCATGACGAATGGGCAGATAGAGCGTGCCAACGGCATGATTCTGCAAGGACTCAAGCCAAGGATCTACAACAACCTCAACAAGTTCGGCAGGCGATGGATGAAGGAACTCCCCTCGGTGGTCTGGAGTCTGAGGACGACGCCAAGCCGAGCCACGGGCTTCACGCTATTTTTCTAGTCTATGGGGCCGAGGCTATCTTGCCCACAGACTTAGAATACGACTCCCCGAGGATGAGGGCATACGACGCCCGAAGCAACCAGACAAACCGAGAAGACTCACTGGACCAGCTGGAAGAGGCTCGGGACATGGCCTTACTACACTCGGCGCGGTATCAGCAGTCTCTGCGACGCTACCACGCCCGAGGGGTTCGGTCCCGAGACCTCCAGGTGGGCGACTTGGTGCTTTGACTACGACAAGACGCCCAAGGGCGCCATAAGCTCACGCCTCCCTAGGAAGGGCCGTTCATCATCGCCAAGATTCTGAAGCCCGGGACATACAAGCTGGCCAACAGTCAAGGCGAGGTCTATAGCAACGCTTGGAACATCTGACAGCTACGTCGCTTCTACCCTTATGATGTTTTCAAGTCGTTCATATACCTCATTTACATACCCAAGCAAAGTCTAACCATCAAGGAAGGGTCAACCTTGCCTCGGCAAAGCCCGACCCTCCCTCGAGGGCTAGAAGGGGGGAACCCCCTCTGCGTCAAAATTTTCCTCGGAAAAAGTCTTTCTGCCAGAACATCTTTCGTGCTTTTCGACTACTTCGATAATGGAATCCTGAAAACGACGGAGTACACGTAAGCGGCAAGGCCGACCGAGCTGAGGGACTCCTACGCCTCCGGGATACGGATACCTCACTCATCACCTTCTGCGATAAGTAACTCACGCTCGGATAAGCGATTCCACTGACCGAACAAGTCTTAACGCTCGAAAACTTTTTCTGCCGAAATGATTTTTCGTACCTTCTCGACTATATCGATAACAGAATCCTACGGACGAGTAAGAGTACACGTAAGCGGCAAGGCTGACCGAGCCGAGGAACTCCTATGCCTCCAGGATACGGATACCTCACTCATCACCTTCTGCGATAAGTAACTCTCGCTCGGATAAACGATTTTGTTACCGACGAACAAGTCCTGATACTCGAAACAAGGGGAAAAGAAACACAGCTTTACAACACGACGACGACATGTTTTGGCCTTGGCGGCCACAAAAAACATACGCACACTACAGACAAACTGTTCCTGCAGGTTCAGACGTCAGTAGGGGGAGCAGCAGCACCCTCGGGATCGACTCCACCTTCGGCGGAATCCGACCCGGCCTCGGACAGCAATACGGTTGGAGGATCTCCACCTCGAATGAAGATGTCAGCACCGTGCCTGGGCCATCACCGCCAGGGTCTCCTCCAGGAACCCGGCCCAAGCAGACAGCCGGACCGGCCGCTTCGTAGCCTCGGCCAGCTGTCCCCCGAGGACACCAGCCCGGCTCATGGCCTCGGTAGCCCGACTCCAGGGTTGGTCCCGCCAGTGGACGACCTGGCCAGGTCCCATCCGCCACTGCTACGCCTCCTCGGCCTGGGAAGTCCCCTACTCCTGGGCCGACGAAGTTTCTTCTCCAGCCGACTCCGCCTCTGTCCATGCTGACACCGCTGCCTCCGGCTTCGGCTCATCGTAGAGCAGCCGAGGGTTCCTTCACTAAGCAAGAGAAGCCTTGAGCGGCAAGGCCGACCGAGCCGAGGGACTCCTACGCCTCCGGGATACAGATACCTCACTCGTCACCTTCCACACAGGGCAACTCACACTTGGTTAAGCGGTCCAGCTAACCGACAGGCGAGTCCTGGTGCTCAAAATAAGGAAGAAACACGGCTTTATGCCCAAATACACAGATGTTCAGGCCTCGATAGCCGCAATGAACATACGCCAACACTCAAGATGCCAGTACAAATGGGACTCCGGTTCCGTTCCCGTGGGTATGAACAACCTCCATACCAGGAGGCCCGCGGGACGATGAACTCCAAGCAGCTCACCGCCACCCACTCCTGCAGCAGCGACAACGACCTCCGCTCCTGAGAGCACCTAGAGGGGGGGGGTGAATAGGTGATCCTGTAAAAAACTTCAAACTTAAGCCACAAAAACTTGTTAAGTGTTAGCACGATTATTGCCAAGTGGCTAAGGTGAAGTCTCAACAAAACACAGTACCACAAGAAAATCAAGCACAGAGGTGACACAGTGGTTTTATCCCGTGGTTCGGCCAAGACCAACGCTTGCCTACTCCACGTTGTGGCGTCCCAACGGACGAGGGTTGCAATCAACCCCTCTCAAGCGGTCCAAAGACCCACTTGAATACCACGGTGTTTTGTTGTTCCTTTCACTATCCCGTTTGCAAGGAATCTCCACAAATTGGAGTCTCTTGCCCTTACAAGTATATGATCACAAATGAAACACAGAGTAAGGGAGGGAAGCAACACACACAAATCCACAGCGAAATGCGCACACACACGGCCAAGACTCGAGCTCACAAGAGTATCACAAAGTTCTCACTAGAACGGAGCTCGAATCACTTAGAATCACAAATGAAAGCGCAAAGACTAAGTGTGGATGATCAAGAATGCTCAAAGGTTGCTTGTGTTTCTCCTCCATGCGCCTAGGGGCTCCTTTTATAGCCCCAAGGCAGCTAGGAGCCGTTGAGAGCAAATCCGGAAGGCCATCCTTGCCTTCTGTCGTCGGGGGCACCGGACAGTCCGGTGCACACCGGATACTGTCCGGTGCCCGATTTGTTTCCATAACTGGCGCTTCCGACCGTTGCCGACCGTTGGAAGATCTGGAGTCGTTGGCGCACCGGACATGTCCGGTGCACACCGGACAGTCCGGTGCCGTCTTCTGACCGTTGGCTCGGCCACGTGTCCCGCGCAGATTGCGCGGCCGACCGTTGGCCCGGCCGACCGTTGGCTCACCGGACAGTCCGGTGCACACCGGACAGTCCGGTGAATTTTAGCCGTACGCCGTCGGCCAATTTCCCGAGAGCGGCCAGTTCGCGCCGAGTCGGCCTGGCGCACCGGACACTGTCCGGTGCACACCGGACAGTCCGGTGCTCCAGACCGAACTGAGTCTTGGCTGCACACAGCCAAGTCTTTGTCTCCTCTTTTCTTTTCTTCTTCTTCCTGTTTCTAACACTTAGACAAATATATTAGTACACAAAACCAATGTACTAAGGCTTAGAAACATACCTTTACTTCATGATTTGCACCTTGTTCATCCATGTACATAAATTCACAATTAAGCACATGTGTTGGCACTCAATCACCAAAATACTTAGAAATGGCCCAAGGGCACATTTCCCTTTCAATCTCCCCCTTTTTGGTGATTTATGCCAACACAACATAAAGCAACTAGAACAAGTGCAAACTTACTTCAAATTAAAACTCAAATTTATTTTGATTCAATTTTGGCATATATGGATCATCCTTTGCCACCACTTGGTTTGTTTTTGCAAATCAAACTCAAATCTCTATCTCTAAGTTAAACACACATGTTGAAGCATAAAGAGAGTCATTCCAAAAGAGATTGATCAAAGATTTCAAAAACTCCCCCTTTTTCCCATAATCAACTACTTCTCCCCACTAGAAGCCAAAAGAGACAATAAAAGAGTTTTGACAAACCAAAAACTCTATTCTACTATTTTCAAAATCTCTCAAGTGGTAGCTGATCCATTTATTGCTTTGGCCTTTATTTTCTCCCCCTTTGGCATCAAGCACCAAAACGGGATCAATCTTGGCCCTTTAACCCCATTGCCTCACCAAAATCTTCAATTAAGAGCAAATGGCAATAAGAGTTCATGAGATGGACTTGGAATTAATTACCCTCTCATCGGAGTGCAGTGGAAGTCTTGCATCATCCAAGTCCACCTTTTCCCTTTCAATTCTCCTTTGAGACTAAATCAAATAAACTCAAACATATGGTTAGTCTCAAAGGGTCAAGTTGTAACACATCTCCCCCTAAACATGTGCATCACTTTGCAACGGACTTGTGAGGTCCAGGGAGTGTTTGTACAACTTGAGCACCATGATGAGCAACAGAATGCAGAAAGGAACATGATCAAGAGCATGAATACATGTATGCTACAATTCAATCCAAGTTCCGCGAATCTAAGACATTTAGCTCACTACGCAACCTGCAAAAGGTCTTCTCATCTAGAGGCTTGGTGAAGATATCGGCTAGCTGGTTCTCGGTGCTAACATAAAACACTTCGATATCTCCCTTTTGCTGGTGGTCTCTCAAAAAGTGATGCCGGATGTCTATGTGCTTTGTGCGGCTGTGCTCAACAGGATTTTCCGCTATTCGGATAGCACTCTCATTATCACATAGGAGTGGGACTTTGCTCAGATTGTAGCCAAAGTCCCTGAGGGTTTGCCTCATCCAGAGTAGTTGCGCGCAACACTGTCCTGCGGCAACATACTCGGCCTCAGCGGTGGATAGGGCAACGGATGTTTGTTTCTTAGAGTTCCATGACACCAGGGACCTTCCTAAGAATTGGCACGTCCCCGATGTACTCTTCCTATCGACCTTACATCCAGCATAGTCGGAATCTGAGTACCCAATCAAGTCAAAGTTAGACCCCGTTGGATACCAGATCCCGAAGCAAGGCGTAGCGACTAAATATCTAAGAATTCGCTTCACCGCCACCAAGTGACACTCCTTAGGATCGGATTGAAATCTAGCACACATGCATACGCTAAGCATAATATCCGGTCTACTAGCACATAAGTAAAGCAATGACCCTATCATGGACCGGTATGCTTTTTGATCAACGGACTTACCTCCTTTGTTGAGGTCGGTGTGTCCGTCGGTTCCCATCGGAGTCTTTGCAGGCTTGGCGTCCTTCATCCCAAACCACTTTAGCAGATCTTGCGTGTACTTTGTTTGGGAGATGAAGGTGCCGTCCTTGATTTGCTTCACTTGGAACCCAAGGAAGTAGTTCAACTCGCCCATCATCGACATCTCGAATTTCTGCGTCATCACCCTGCTAAACTCTTCACAAGACTTTTGATTAGTAGAACCAAATATTATGTCATCGACATAAATTTGGCACACAAACAAATCACCATCACAAGTCTTAGTGAAAAGAGTTGGATTGGCTTTCCCAACCTTGAAAGCATTAGCAATTAAGAAATCTCTAAGGCATTCATACCATGCTCTTGGGGCTTGCTTAAGTCCATAGAGCGCCTTAGAGAGCTTACATACGTGGTCGGGGTACCGCTCATCCTCGAAGCCAGGGGGTTGCTCTACGTACACCTCCTCCTTTATTGGCCCGTTGAGGAACGCGCTCTTCACATCCATTTGGTACAACCTGAAAGAATGGTGAGCGGCATATGCTAGCAAGATACGAATTGATTCTAGCCTAGCCACAGGAGCAAAAGTCTCCTCAAAGTCCAAACCTGCGACTTGGGCATAACCTTTTGCCACAAGTCGAGCCTTGTTCCTCGTCACCACCCCGTGCTCGTCTTGTTTGTTGCGGAACACCCACTTGGTTCCCACAACATTTTGCTTGGGACGAGGCACCAGCGTCCAAACTTCATTGCGCTTGAAGTTGTTGAGTTCCTCCTGCATGGCCAATACCCAATCCGGATCTAGCAAGGCCTCCTCTACCCTAAAAGGCTCAATAGAAGAGACAAAGGAGTAATGCTCACAAAAATTAACTAATCGAGATCGAGTAGTTACTCCCTTGCTAATGTCACCCAGAATTTGGTCGACGGGATGATCCCTTTGAATCATCGCTCGAACTTGGGTTGGAGGTGCCGGTTGCGCTTCTTCCTCCATCACATGATCATCTTGTGCTCCCCCTTGATCACACGCCTCCTTTTGATGAACCTGTTCATCGTCTTGAGTTGGGGGATGTACCGTTGTTGAGGAAGAAGGTTGACCTTGTTCATCTTGTTCCTGTGGCCGAACGTCTCCAATCGCCATGGTTCGTATAGCGGCCGTTGGAACATCTTCTTCATCTACATCATCACAATCAACAACTTGCTCTCTTGGAGAGCCATTAGTCTCATCAAATACAACGTCGCTAGAGACTTCAACCAAACCCGATGATTTGTTGAAGACCCTATACGCCTTTGTATTTGAATCATAACCTAATAAAAACCCTTCTACAGCTTTGGGGGCAAACTTAGAATTTCTACCCTTCTTCACTAGAATGTAGCACTTGCTCCCAAAAACACGAAAGTAAGATACATTGGGTTTGTTACCGGTTAGTAGCTCATATGACGTCTTCTTGAGGAGGCGGTGAAGGTAGACCCTGTTGATGGCGTGGCATGCCGTGTTCACGGCTTCCGACCAAAAGCACTCGGGGGTCTTGAACTCTCCAAGCATCGTCCTCGCCATATCAATTAGCGTCCTGTTCTTCCTCTCTACCACACCATTTTGCTGTGGTGTGTAGGGAGCGGAGAACTCGTGCTTGATCCCTTCCTCCTCAAGAAACTCCTCCACTTGTAGGTTCTTGAACTCGGACCCGTTGTCGCTCCTAATCTTCTTCACCTTGAGCTCAAACTCATTTTGAGCTCTCCTGAGGAAGCGCTTGAGGGTCCCTTGGGTTTCGGACTTATCCTGCAAAAAGAACACCCAAGTGAAGCGGGAAAAGTCATCAACAATAACTAAACCATACTTACTTCCTCCTATGCTTAGATAGGCGACGGGTCCGAAGAGGTCCATATGCAGCAGCTCCAGAGGTCTTGACGTGGTCATCACATTCTTGCTGTGATGTGCTCCTCCCACTTGTTTACCTGCCTGACAAGCTGCACAAGGTCTATCTTTTTCGAAATAAACATTTGTTAGACCTATCACGTGTTCTCCCTTTAGAAGCTTGTGGAGGTTCTTCATCCCCACATGTGCTAAGCGGCGATGCCACAGCCAGCCCATGCAAGTCTTAGCCATTAAGCATGCATCTAGACCGGCCTCTTCTTTTGCAAAATCTACTAAGTAAAGTTTGCCGTCTAGTACACCCTTAAAAGCTAGTGAACCATCACATCTTCTAAAGACAGACACATCTACATTAGTAAAAAGGCAATTATATCCCATGTTGCATAGTTGACTAACGGATAGCAAATTGTAACCAAGAGACTCAACTAAAAACACATTTGAAATTGAGTGCTCATTAGAAATTGCAATTTTACCTAACCCTTTTACCTTGCCTTGATTCCCATCACCGAATATAATTGAATCTTGGGAATCCTTATTTTTGACGTAGGAGGTGAACATCTTCTTCTCCCCCGTCATATGGTTTGTGCATCCGCTGTCGATAATCCAGCTTGAACCCCCGGATGCATAAACCTGCAAGGCAAATTTAGGCTTGGGTCTTAGGTACCCAACTCATGTTGGGTCCTGCAAGGTTAGCACATATGTCCTTAGGGACCCAAATGCAAGTCCTGTCTCCCTTGCATTTTGCCCCTAATTTCCTAGCAACTATTTTCCTATCCTTTCTACAAATAGCAAAGGAAGTGTTTAAAGCACAATAAATTATAGAAGGTTCATTCACTACTTTCCTAGGAGCATGAATAACATTCTTTCTAGGCACATGAGCAATATTTCTCCTAGGCATATGTACAACATTTCTCCTACGCATATCTCTATCATGCTTATAAGAAGAACTAGAAGCAAACATGGCATGAGAATCATAAACATGTGAATCAAAATCATTATAAGCATTTCTAGCATGTCTTCTATCATGGTATAAGAAAGCATGATTCTTCTTAGCACTACTAGCCATAGGGGCCTTCCCTTTCTCCTTGACGAAGATGGGAGCCTTATGGCTTGTTAAGTTCTTGGCTTCCCTCTTGAAGCCAAGCCCATCCTTAATTGAGGGGTGTCTACCAACCGTGTAGGCATCCCTTGCAAATTTTATCTTATCAACTTCACTCTTGCTAGTCTTAAGTTGGGCATTAAGACTAGCCAATTCCTCATTTAATTTGGAAATTAAAACTAGGTGTTCACTACAGGCATTAACATCAAAATCCTTACACCTAGTGCAAATCATAATATGTTCTACACAAGAATTAGATTTATTTGCTACTTCTAACTTAGCATTTAAATCATTGTTAACACCTTGTAAAGTAGAAATGGTTTCATGACAAGTAGATAGTTCATAAGAAAGCATTTCATTTCTTTTTACTTCTAAAGCATATGATTTTTGTGCCTTTACAAATTTATCATGTTCATCATACAATAAATCCTCCTGCTTTTCTAAAAGCCTATCCTTTTCATTCAATGCATCAATCAATTCATTGATTTTATCTATCTTAGATCTATCTAAGCCCTTGAACAAGCATGAATAATCTATGTCATCATCATCACTAGATTCATTATCACTAGAGGAGGCATAAGTGGAGTCTTGAGTACTCACTTTCTTCTCCCTTGCCATAAGGCATGTGAGACGCTCGTTGGGGAAGAGGGAAGACTTGTTGAAGGCAGTAGCAGCGAGTCCTTCATTGTCGGAGTCGGAGGAGGAGCAATCCGAGTCCCACTCCTTTCCTAGATGCGCCTCGCCCTTTGCCTTCTTGTATTGCTTCTTCTTCTCTCTTTTGTTCCCCTTTTCCTGGTCACTTTCATTATCGGGACAGTTAGCGATAAAATGACCAAGCTTACCGCATTTGAAGCATGAGCGCTTCCCCTTTGTCTTGGTCTTGCTTGGCTGCCCCTTGCGACCATTTAGCGCCGTCTTGAATCTCTTGATGATGAGAGCCATCTCTTCATCATTGAGCCCGGCCGCCTCAACTTGCGCCACCTTGCTAGGTAGCGACTCCTTGCTCCTCGTTGCCTTTAGAGCAATGGGTTGAGGCTCGTGGAGTGGTCCGTTCAACGCGTCGTCGACGTATCTTGCCTCCTTGATCATCATCCGCCCGCTCACGAATTTTCCAAGTACTTCCTCGGGCGTCATCATCGTGTACCTGGGATTTTCACGAATATTGTTCACGAGATGAGGATCAAGAACGGTAAAGGACCTGAGCATTAGGCGGACGACGTCGTGATCCGTCCAACGCGTGCTTCCGTAGCTCCTTATTTTGTTGATAAGGGTCTTGAGCCGGTTGTAAGTTTGAGTTGGCTCCTCTCCCCTTATCATGGCGAATCGTCCAAGCTCGCCTTCCACCAACTCCATCTTGGTGAGCAAGGTGACGTCGTTCCCCTCATGAGAAATCTTGAGGGTGTCCCAGATTTGCTTGGCGTTATCCAAGCCGCTCACTTTATGGTATTCATCCCTGCACAAGGAAGCTAGAAGAACAGTAGTAGCTTGTGCATTCTTATGAATTTGTTCATTAATGAACATAGGACTATCCGAACTATCAAAGTGCATTCCACTCTCTACAATCTCCCATATACTAGGATGGAGAGAGAATAGGTGACTACGCATTTTGTGGCTCCAAAATCCGTAGTCCTCTCCATCAAAGTGTGGGGGCTTGCCGAGTGGAATGGAGAGCAAATGTGAATGTGAACTTTGCGGAATACGAGAGTAATCAAAAGAAAAGTTCGAATTAACCGGTTTCCTTCTCTCGTAGTCGTTGTGGTCTTCGTCCTTTTGGGAAGAAGTAGACTCGTCGCTGTCGTAGTAGACGATCTCCTTGATGCGCCTTGTCTTCTTCTTCTTCCCTTCCTTTCGTCTTTGGCCCGAGCCGGAGTCGGTAGGCTTATCGTCCTTCGGCTCGTTGACGAAGGATTCCTTCTCTTTGTCATTGATCACAATACCCTTCCCCTTAGGATCCATCTCTTCGGGCGGTTAGTCCCTTTGTGAAGAGAACGGCTCCGATACCAATTGAGAGCACCTAGAGGGGGGGGGGGTGAATAGGTGATCCTGTAAAAAACTTCAAACTTAAGCCACAAAAACTTGTTAAGTGTTAGCACGATTATTGCCAAGTGGCTAAGGTGAAGTCTCAACAAAACACAGTACCACAAGAAAATCAAGCACAGAGGTGACACAGTGGTTTTATCCCGTGGTTCGGCCAAGACCAACGCTTGCCTACTCCACGTTGTGGCGTCCCAACGGACGAGGGTTGCAATCAACCCCTCTCAAGCGGTCCAAAGACCCACTTGAATACCACGGTGTTTTGTTGTTCCTTTCACTATCCCGTTTGCAAGGAATCTCCACAAATTGGAGTCTCTTGCCCTTACAAGTATATGATCACAAATGAAACACAGAGTAAGGGAGGGAAGCAACACACACAAATCCACAGCGAAATGCGCACACACACGGCCAAGACTCGAGCTCACAAGAGTATCACAAAGTTCTCACTAGAACGGAGCTCGAATCACTTAGAATCACAAATGAAAGCGCAAAGACTAAGTGTGGATGATCAAGAATGCTCAAAGGTTGCTTGTGTTTCTCCTCCATGCGCCTAGGGGCTCCTTTTATAGCCCCAAGGCAGCTAGGAGCCGTTGAGAGCAAATCCGGAAGGCCATCCTTGCCTTCTGTCGTCGGGGGCACCGGACAGTCCGGTGCACACCGGACACTGTCCGGTGCCCGATTTGTTTCCATAACTGGCGCTTCCGACCATTGCCGACCGTTGGAAGATCTGGAGCCGTTGGCGCACCAGACATGTCCGGTGCACACCGGACAGTCCGGTGCTGTCTTCTGACCGTTGGCTCGGCCACGTGTCCCGCGCAGATTGCGCGGCCGACCGTTGGCCCGGCCGACCGTTGGCTCACCGGACAGTCCGGTGAATTTTAGCCGTACGCCGTCGGCCAATTTCCCGAGAGCGGCCAGTTCGCGCCGAGTCGGCCTGGCGCACCGGACACTGTCCGGTGCACACCGGACAGTCCGGTGCTCCAGACCGAACTGAGTCTTGGCTGCACACAGCCAAGTCTTTGTCTCCTCTTTTCTTTTCTTCTTCTTCCTGTTTCTAACACTTAGACAAATATATTAGTACACAAAACCAATGTACTAAGGCTTAGAAACATACCTTTACTTCATGATTTGCACCTTGTTCATCCATGTACATAAATTCACAATTAAGCACATGTGTTGGCACTCAATCACCAAAATACTTAGAAATGGCCCAAGGGCACATTTCCCTTTCAGCTCCGGGCGGCCAAACAGCAGCAGCGATGACCTCAGGGCATACGCTGCTGCGACAAGACCCTCGCCCACGTCCCCACTCGAGGGACGAGGACAAGCTATCAAAGCCAAGGAGACGGAGGCCCGGAGCGCAGATGGCGCCGATGATCTCGTCGGCAACGAGGACTTCTCCGGCCACCCGTCCACCGGCAGATCCCCACTCAAGTCCTCCCGGACGGGCCAGCACCAACCTCCGTGCAGAGGCGTCGTGCCGGAGCACGGGTAGGACAGCCCAAGAACACGAACGCCGCCCTAGCAGCGCGCGACGTCTTGGACGGTCTCCCGGTACGCGTGGCGCGACAGCCGCTCGTACAGCGGCTAGATAGCCATACTCCGCCCCGACGGCGGGAGGGGCACTGGAAGCTGAGCTAGAGCCAGCTGAGCCAGCAAGTCCAACGCGCTGGAGCTGACGACGCTCGCGGCCGACTAGCCCCGCGTTGTCAAAGTCTGCCCCCTCCGCTAGACCGGTGGGCGCCCTCTCCCCTGAAGGCTGAAGAAGAAGGTGGCCCACCGATCTGTGTGGGAGGTAGAGCTCTAGCTCAGCTCGCCCTCCTCCCCAGCAAGGATGACGAAGATCCTTGAAGCTGAGGGCGGGGCAGAGGCCGCAACCCGGCTTGCTTCTATCCACCATCAAACTGGTGGTCACCGTCTTGGGTGACCATCGGCGAGGGGATGCAGCCGGGCAGCACGACAAAAATCCTTGAAGTCGAGCAATGGCTGAAAGGTACCAACCTCCACAAGGTTGCGCTCCTTCCACAACGAGACGAAGACAATGCGGGCGCTCCCCATCCGGGGGCTCGAAAGGCGGAAAGGCACGACGCATGAGGAAAGTGTGAAGGCATGGCTACCACCTAGGAGGTCGATCCCTTTTTAAAGGCGACTCTCCCCACTTGCGTCCTCAGTCGTCGCGGGCTGAGTCTTCACCAACACGCTCTAAGGTCCTCCCCCTACGACACGGGGGCTGGGCCCCACACGACATGCAAGCTGGCCCAGGACAGAAGAAGCCAAACCGCCGCGCGTGGAGCGTGTAACCGCCCAGCGGTTACAAGCGTTCCTCTATCTTCGCCCAAACCAGCGGGTGAAAGGGCGGACCGCCATGCAGGCGGCATACAACTGCACCAAGGGGGCGCACCCTTTCGACTTCGACGCATCCAGCATGGAGGCCCAAGCCCACACGTCATGTAACCAGCGCGCCAGTTACTACGTGCAAAAAACTGCAGCGCCACTTACGCCAGCGCCGCGCCTTCTCGACTGCGGAACCGGTGCCGCAATTCGAGGCAACCCTGCACGTTGCCCAACAGTGCCAACCAGGCACGCCGGTCACGGGTCAGTCAGCCGCGGGAGAAGGTGCGACGGTCAATATGGCTAGAAGTGGGCCGACAGTAATGGCGGCGGCAGGCGGGCGGAAGCAGCAGTCAAATCATCTGCAGGCTCACGTCCCCTCCTGGAACAGCGAGAGAGCCCTCTCCCACGGCGTGAAGACGACGCGCCCGTGTTCCGTTCCTCGAACGGCTCGCGCGTGCACAATGGCAGCCCCACGAACCACTCGTCCTGTCGCATTAACTCTGCGGCAGGGCAGGCGACACCTTTGGCAGGCGAAGCGCGCGACGCTTCACCTCCGCCATAATGACCGCGTCAAAAAAGGTGCGCCACGTCGTTCAATTTCGTATCCTTTTCTTATTCCCCTTTCTCTCTCTTGCTACAGGGACTGGGAAAGGGGGATACTTCGAAAGAGATCCTTCTCCGCGAAGGAAGCGGGCCCCGAGCCCTCCTACTGATCAGAGGTTCGAAGGCCGGCCCCCCGGAAGGGTTCGACAGCCGCCTCAGAGCACTCGGGCTCTGCGCCCACTACTGGTCAGAGGTTCGAAGGTTGGCCCCCCGGAAGGGTTCGATAACCGCCTTAGAGCACTCGGGCTCCACGCCCACTACTGGTCAGAGGTTCGAAGGCTGGCCCCTCGGAAGGGTTCGACAGCCGCCTCAAGCCACTCCGGCTCCGCACCCACTACTGATCAGGGGTTCGTAGGCTGGCCCCCCGACGGGTTCGACAGTCGCCCTAGAGCACGCAGAGTGAGGGATGACTCTGGGTACGTTCGATACATAACCAAGGCTCGGGCTACGCTCCCGAGGTACCCTAGGACATTTCCAAGACCAGCAGGAGCGATTCTATAACGGAATCCCATCAGAGGGAGGCATCGAGCCCTCGGACCCTATCGAATGGGACCGGGTCCGGCAAATCACCTGCAGGTACTTTTAGAGCGCGCCTCTGGGCCACTAGCCGACCCTTATCGAACAGGGCATGGGCGTCCACTCGGATCACCCGTTAGCAACTCACCGGAGGCACCATGTTCGGCGCCCTCCGAGGGCAACATGGCGCTTTCCCCCCCTCCTCCTTGCGGAAAGGCGACGAAGGGGCGTATGAAAAAAGCCGAGTTAGTCCTTGACCGTCCTCTTGCCCTGTGCAGAGGCTCGGGGGCTACTCTCGCAAACCCGGCTCCGGCCAAACCGTTGACAGCGTCAACATACCAGCCCGAGAACTCGGAACCTGACTATGCACCCGGGCAACGACCAGTTCGCATGAGGGAACAACCAGGCCGGACGAGGCATCACGAAAGGCACTAAGACCTCGAAGGAGTCAAACCACTCCTTCGAGGCCTCGGGGGCTACACCCGGCAGGTGCGCTCGCGCGCACCCACCGGAACAAAATGCAACCGAGAAAGGCCGGTCCCCTTGCAAAAAAATGCGACAAAGCCTCCAAGCGAGTACCCACACTCCCTTTGAGGCTCGGGGGCTACTGTCGGGGACCGTAATTAGGGGTACCCCCAAGACTCCTAATCTCAGCTGGTAACCCCCATCAGCACAAAGCTGCAAAGGCCTGATGGGCGCAATTTCGGTCAAGGCTCCGTCCACTCAAGGGACACGATCTCGCCTCGCCCGAGCCCAGCCTCGGGCAGGAACGGTAGACCAAGGCAGATTCAGGCCTCGCTCGAGGGTCTCCTCAAGCAACAGGCGCACTTTCGACTCGCCCGAGGCCCAGCTCGGGCAGGCTTCACGGAGAAACAACCTTGGCCAGATCGCCTCGCCAGCCGACCGGATCGCAGGAGCATTCAATGCAAGGATCGCCTGACACCTTATCCTGACGCACGCTTTCCAGTCGATAAGGCCGAAGTGACTGTAGTCACTTCTCCCCTCCATCGACTGACCTGACAGGAAAACAGCGCTGCCTGCGCTGCTCCGACTGCTGTGCCACCCGCCAGGGTGAGGCTGACAGCAGCCAAGTCCAGCCTCGGGCGCCATAGGAATCTCCGCCTCGCCCGACCCAGGGCTCGGACTCCACCTCGACTTCGGAAGATGGTCTCCGCCTCGCCCGACCCCAGGGCTCGGACTCCACCTCGACTCCGGAAGACGGTCTCCGCCTCGCCCGACCCCAGGGCTTGGACTCCACCTCGACCTCGGACGACGGTCTCCGCCTCGCCCGACCCCAGGGCTCAGACTCAACCTCGACCTCGGACGACGGTCTCCGCCTCGCCCAACCCCAGGGCTCGGACTCTACCTCGACCTCGGAAGGCGGTCTCCGCCTCGCCCGACCCCAGGGCTCGGACTCAACCTCGACCTCGGACGACGGTCTCCGCCTCGCCTGACCCCCGGGCTCGGACTCAGGCTCGACCTCGGAGGAATCACCGCCTCGCCCGACCTTGGGCTCGGACCGACCACGCCACAAGGGGGGCCATCATTACCCTACCCCTAGCTAGCCCAGGCTACGGGGAACAAGACCAGCGTCCCATCTGGCTCGCCCCGGTAAAACATGTAATGATGGCACCCCACGTGCACCATGACAACGGTGGTTCTCAGCCCCCTACGGAAGCAAGGAGACGTTAGCAAGGATCCGACAGCCCCGATAGCTGTGCTTCTACAGGGCTCAAGCACTCCTCTGACGGCCACGACGCCACATGAACAGGGCTCCAACACCTCTCCGACAGCCACGTCGGCATGTACATAGGGCTCTGGCTCCCCTCTGCTAGACACGTTAGCACACTGCTACAGCCCCCGTTGTACACCTGGACCCTCTCCTTACGTCTATAAAAGGAAGGTCCAGGGCCCTCGTACAAAAAAGGTGGCCGCACGGGAGGAGAACGGGCTGACGCGCAGTCTCACGCCCTCTCGCTCTCTCCCTCGCGAACGCTTGTAACCCCCTACTGCAAGCGCATCCGCCCTGGGCGCAGGACAACACGAGGCCGCGGTTTCCCCTCACTAGTTTTCCCCCCTTGTGCTCCGTCTCGCGCCGACCCATCTGGGCTGGGACACGCAGCGACAATTTACTCGTCGGTCCAGGGACCCCCCGGGGTCGAAACGCCGACAAATGGGTACAACCTGGGGTTGGAGGGGGTTTAAAGGAAGGGTGAGTACACATCAACGTACTCAGCAAATGTCTCGTTTGGCTAAAGTGGACTAGCTGTATGTGGGGTTAAGGTTAATGCAGTTGCTTTTAGTTGGTCAGATATTTATTACTAGTAGTAAGCCAAGTTTTAGTAATGAACCCAGTTATTACCCAAAAAAACTTCCTCCAAGAAGAAATACCAGAAACCATAGTTATAACCATCACCATTAATTATCATCATAAAAGTATTTAGAGTTATTCTAATCAAAGAGGATCCCAAGGCTGCTCTTAACCGTGAGCACGACTGATATACTAGTTTCTAACACTCTGTAGAGGTTGCACATTTTACCCACGAGTCGTGATCCCTTATTTCCTTGGGTCAATCAAACCCTCAAACACTACCAAGGTGAGTAGGCAAGGTTTCACTATGTAGCCTTTACAAAGATTCTCCAGAGGTCATAGTCGCTCGTTAGATTTATCCAGTTTGATAAACACAGTACTTCTCCCCTGTGGCAGAACCTCCCAAGTTATTGGGCCCACATGCACCTGCCCTTGTCTCAAAGACCTCAGACGGCTATGCATGTGCACCAGATAACTTAACAGGATCTGTCCGAGTGCCCCTAGGACCTCGGATAAACCACTTACAACCAGAACCGCGGGATTAAGTAAACACAAATCACACACCAACATTTTGCAGCGGAAATCTTATTACCAAATTTTACAAGTTACATCAAGTTTTACGATGTACATGATCGGAGTGATTACAAAAAGTGATTCAAAGGAGTAACTTTGAACTATTATAAATTATTTGTAGTTTTGAAATATATGCTAGCTTAAGTGACCATCCTCAATAAGAAGTATAGAAGAAGTACTTAGACTTATAGAAGGTCGTGCCCACCGGCGCTTAACACCAATCACAATCAAGTGACTCGTAACCTGCAGCAACAATGGGTAAAACCCTAAGTACGCAAGTACTCAGCAAGACTTACCCGACTAAAGAAAAGACTCTCAAGGATATGCTGGATAAATAGGAATCAAGGAAAAGGCTTTAACAAGAATCAACTTAGATACTTTTTGCAGAAATAGCTTACTAAAGTGAGTCCTTACTTTCAACATTTTAATGCTAGATTAAGTATTAATAGACCTTGTTTGCATCTAGTCTAATTTCACCATCGCATTAATCAATCCAACATGATTTTTGCTCATTAAGATTCCATCCATGACTTAGATTGCAAGTTAGTGACCAAGTCTTCATATCTGAGAAGTAACGGCGATCCTGAATCGATTAATACCCAGCTGGGGGATCTCCAATCACATGACATATGTAGCACTTAACCCTTGCATATGTCAACTCGCCACCGGGGTTCTTAAGACCATATCAGGTTCACGCCAACCAAGAGCACAGATACACCACCGTACAGCCTCTTGCCACGGAGGGTACACGCTACTCTCGCCATCTCTCCACTCCCATTGCGTGTTATCTTATTCTGGTATTAGTCTGCCCGAGGCAAAGCTTACCCATGATGAGGCATGTGACCAGTTAAAAGGTCCTCGGTCAGCAGGCCTACATTCAGTATAATCCTTAATCAACCTGGGTAGAACATCACCTGTTCCTAGCCCAAGTCCCGATTTAAGTACTTCCATCCTTAGGATTGTTTGTATTCCTTAGGATGAAAAGAGCATTATAGGGAACTTTGCAGTAAGATCCCACCATTGCTCTCAGTAAAAATATTCTTGCAGGCAGAAGCCATCCTTCCTCACAATAACCCCTGAGCTAGGCATTAACACAAAGGAAAACCTCTATCCACAAGATCTAAGCAGGGATAAGCATTTTTGTAAATCATATTTTGATACTTCATCAGAAGTATCTATAAAGGTATGGATATCAAGGTAGGCAATGCATCAAAGGGTTTCCAAGCAACTCCTATAAACCTAATGCACATTTCGCTAGACTTAAAGTGTGTAAAAATTATTTAAAAACACAAGGAAGGGTTTTGCCTGGAATAAACACTAAGTTAGTGTTTGTTAGACGACGTCCACTTGGCGAGCATCTCACATCCTGGCGCTTGATCAGACCATCCATCCTTAGCTTCAATCATCAGTATCACCTTGTGAAGAAACCCTCGCTTAACGGCATCTCGTGGTCGACTCAGCTCTGGTCCTCCACAACACGTGATCACTTAAAGTACCTAAATGATATGCATAATGCACATGAATGAGAACAAGAAAGAGTAACGTAAGATATTATGATGCTCCGCAATATAAAATTAGGTACTTAATGATGAGGCATTCTAACACTTCATCAGTAAACACTAGTTATCGACATATGACTAAGCGCAATAATCATGCTTCTCTAGATTAACCGAATCTAACGCAAACATCACGCAACAGTAAACTATATACACCAAGCACAACACTCATGTTCCTCCTTTCTAATTGGACCTAATTCCGAAATCAAGCAAGAATAAATTATTTAATCCGCACTATCATCCTTAGTAAAATATTTCATCGGAAGTCTAATAAAACTTGGACTTGTCATTATTGAATACCAACATCGTATACTTGTCTACCGTAATCTCATTCGCCTAAACCGTATTTTAAACCCGAGCTTTACACGATGTGTCTACGCCACAATTGCGATCACAAGCACATCGCCAATATTAAATCAATTAAATGACCCTAATCATTTGTATCCACCACCAAAGCACTCCTCGCCTAAATTGCACTGCCGCCTAAACTTTACCATATACATATAAAAATGTCTAATTAATAATTATTATCAGAAATTACATAAACATTAATAACCTATTTTTTAAATAAAAATAGCATATAATGACTATCATTACGACCAGTAATTTAATCCAACGCATCCAATCATTAAAACAAAATAATAGAAGTAGCGAATCAGCTTACCTAAACCTGACTTGGAATTTGTAGAAATAACGACGATCATATGTTCAAGAAGTTCGTCGAATATTTGACGAGCGCCACGCAAGAATCGCTTCTTTACCCCTCCCAGGATTTCTTGATGACGCACAGAATGATGACGAGTTGAAGACTTGCAGGGTCGAGCACGACAAGGAGTTCTAAAGATTAACGTAAGCAGCACGCAATTGGAAAACAGATCATCAGAGTCGATGAGCACGACGTAGACGCAACGTGGGTGGACGGCGCACAACATAAGCTGGGAGGCGATGGCCCGAGCGTGGAAGGCGAGGCACAGATTGTCCTGGCGCACAGCTCGACGTCAAGGGCCTGATGACGCAACTGCTATAGAAGGAAGTGCGGCGAGCTGAGGACAGCGCAGATTGGCGCACGGATGCCGGAGACGGCGACTCGACGATAGAAGATGAAAGCAGCGTCCATGGCGAGAGCCGCGTAGTCCTCGTTGGGAAGTCACACGCACATCACTAACGGCTCACCCATGAGCGTGAAGACGCGGTCGTTGTAGCATCTTGCCCAGCGAGCGCGCCAAATAGAAGTGTGCGTGAGGGAGGACGCCGACATGAAGTCCGAACAGGGACGACGGCTTGTCGAAGCTGCAGGTCCCGGCGGGCTAGACAGCAAGCTCATTGTGGCACGTGGCTAAGTCCTAGGCGTGAGCTTGAGCGGAAAACAACAATGTGCTGGAAGAGCTGTTGGGGTCGCGCGAGATGGGCGAGCAGGACCCCAAGCACGGCGTGGATGACAGAGATGCCGGAGCACGACACCGAGAGGAGCTTGGAGGGATGTAGTATGGAGGCGAGGACTGTTAGCCTACAAGGTCGGTTGGGCCGAGACGACAACAAAGTAGTGAGACTGAGTGGATTAATGAAGGGAAAATATCTGTGTAGATGATATAAATAACCAAAGCGAGGAAGGGAGGCAACCAGGAACAAATAAACATTACACCTGTAACTCTATTTGCTCTCTGCACTACACTACCTGCTTTCTATGCTCTCCTATCTTCTTCTCCACGCATCTTCTCCGTTGTGTCTTCCTTGGTAACGCTAACAGTGGTATCAGACTAGCACAATCCTGGATCGAATCCCACAAATTCTAGGGCGTCATCCGCGTTCGATTGTTGTGGTCGGAATGGAATCCACGATGCAGCAGATTCTGGTAGCCTTGAACCAGATGGAGAAGCGATTGACGGCAACGATGGACAGCGGACGCGACGCAATCGAGCAACGCAAGCGTCGTACGCTGACTCGCTGCCCCGTGTTCTTCTCCTTCGACTCGTTCAAGTACACCACCACTACCACCCCGCGGTACGACGACGACGTCTTCGACTTTTCGGCGGCCCCAGTGTACGACGACGACGTTTTCGACTCTTCGGCCGCTCCGGCGTACGACGAGTTGACCAATGTGTACGACGACGACGTTTTCGACTCTTCGACTCCTCCCGTCGTCTACGACTGCTACGACGAGCCGAACCGCAACGAGATCGCCGAGGTGCTCGCGCTACTGGAGGCCAAGGCGGCATGTGAATTCCTTGGAGGCGCGATCGACTCGTGCGAGAAGGTCCACGACGGGCTCGTCGGCGGGACGGAGTGGTCTCGCGCAGACGGCGCAGTCCACCTCCTCCACTCCTTGTCACCACACCAGACGGAGGTGGTGGAGTCATCCGAGTCGGAGTCTCCATGTCCTCCCGACGTCGTCGACAACCACGTCGAGCCCAACCTCTATAGATTCATCCCACTGATTTTCAGCGCCGAGCAAGCCACAGAGGAGGAGGTTCTCACAATCACGCACACCAATTGTTCGAGAATGGGCCTCAACCGCGGCATCTACTCCGTCGCCAACACGGCCACTATCAAAGCCGCGATGGGCGCGGTCGGGGACGCGAGGGACTCCGTGAGGTTCCCTTCCCTCCTCGCCGCGGGGAATTTGCCACCGCCCTTCCTCACGCTGTCACAACCACACGACGAGGCAGATCCGGACTTCGGTTCCTGCCAGGACAAGGAGCTGCTCGACCATCTCGAAGGCGTGCTGGACACCGAATCTGTGGTGGTGAAGAGAGGCCAGCACATCGTGCCGCTCAAGGGGAAGAGTGTCTTCGTGCGCGCCGACTTCAACGCACCGCTCGACGCGGGCAGCGGAAGCGTGGTGGACTCGCCCTCACCGAGCATGCAGGTGAAGAGGGCGCAGAGGAATCGACCGCGGAACTCCTGCCGCGTGCACTGCGCGTCGCCGCTCTGCTCGGCAGCACATGCCTCGACGCCACCGTCGGACCTCTGTGCTGCGGCGCCGTGCCCGTTGGAGAACATCAAGATGAGCTCCTGCGACGCGCCCCACGCGTGCCCGCCACTATACTACGGGTACGGGGACGGGAGCCCCATGGCGCACTTGAGGCGCGTCCGCGTCGGGTGGGGCGCTAGCGCACGCGCGCCCATGGCCATGGTCGTCGGCAACTTCTCCTTTGCGTGCACGCGCGCGACCATGGGCGAGCCTGTTGAGGTGGCAGGGTTCGACCATAGCCCGTTCTCGCTGCCGGTCCAGCTCTCCTACCTCACGCCATCTCACCATCACGCTCACCAAGTGTTCGACGATAGACCTCAACCGCGGCATCTACTCCGCCCCCAACCCGGACCTCCACCGTCAGCTACTATCAAGGCAGCAGCTACCTCAACCATAGAGGATGAGGTACTCGTCGACACAGCCACCACTGTATTCATGCACATCCCAAACGGCGACCTCATCATCGGCCTGCGTCGCATGCCGCCCATTTGGTACCGAAGCATCTGGCGAATGCAAGAAGAGGAGGCGATTCCCAGCATCTTGCCCAACATGCGTTTGATGAATTGCTTCATCCTCACAGAGAGTTGTTTCTCGCCTCCATTCATTTGCAGTTGGGATACAGTGCCGCATAGACAACCATGGCCACCACCTCTGCACTCCAACCGTGTTGCAAGCGTTACTGACATCCATATCGAGGAGACGAGCTCTGTGCGTAAGTTTGTTGTTGAGATCATGGGTTTCTCAATTTTTGCTGCACAGCTTGGATTACTAGTGGCAGGAAGCAGTGTTCTGAGTCTCCTCAGCGTTGGTGATGTTCTTACTGAAAGTAAACGATCTCATGAATTTTTGTTTGTACTGCTGGAGATGTATGGATTAATACATGGACTTAAGACAGAGGTTGAGGTGACATGTAAAGAAAAGTTTTGCTCGGGGATGTGGGAGGCTGCATTAAGCCTGACTAAGAGCTTGGCGTAGGCTGTCCAAGAAACTCTGGTTGATTTTGAAGTGGACACTGACATTGGAACTGGACTTGGTCTCGTTGGTTCAGAAATTGGTACTAGCGTTGGTCTGGTTACCTCTGGCCTTGATGTTGTCAGCAGAGGCCACGACAATTTCACATTCTTTCCATGGGATCCTGGTGGTCATGCAAAGCACAGCTTGAGGACAAGCTGTATTTCAAGCGGTGGGGAATGTTAGCCTACAAGGTCGGTTGGGCCGAGATGACAACAAAGTAGTGAGCCTGAGTGGATTAATGAAGGGAAAACATCTGTGTAGATGATATAAATAACCAAAGCGAGGAAGGGAGAGGCAATCAAGAACAAACAAACATTACACCTGTAACTCTATTTGCTCTCTGCACTACACTACCTGCTTTCTATGCTCTCCTATCTTCTTCTCCACGCATCTTCTCCGTTGTGTCTTCCTTGGTAACGCTAACAAGGACTCGCATTTGGAGACTCACGAGAGCGGCCACCAGGGAGCTGTAATGAAGAGGCATGCACTAGGGAAGAAATGTGGCTGAGACCTAGGAACAGAGACGTGGGGGATTTTATCAGGAAGTTGAACGAGCACAAATAAAAGGAGATAAGACCGACGTCAGGTTCTGATAAAAGAAAGAGAAGTGGCATGGGAAGAATCTCCAAGGAGATGAGCACGATCTAAGGATGAGCAGGAAGGTGCGTTTGCAGTAGGAGAAAAAAAGATCATTCCCAGGCTAGACGTACGGCGGCAAGACAACGGATAAGGAAGAAGCAAGGCATGGGGATAATGGAAAAAGAACGGTGGAAAACAAACACTAGAATTGATCTTCTTCCTTTTTTTATATACTTAACTGTACATTCTCATCTCCGATTGAGTAGAGTTTATATTAGTAAAGTTTTGAACAATTATTATAGTTTTGGTTAGTTCGGGTTCGGTTTATTTAAATAACCTGCCCCTAGTAGTGTTTCTACTAAATTCATAGAGATCGTTCGAACAGAGCGAAATACTTAGATGACCTTTCCAATCCGCCTTATTCGATTAATTTTAAACTAGCGCTAGACCATATCATTATCTTCGCGATTTTAGACTGTGCTAGATTGGATTTAATTCGAAACCGGAAAATTTTATCCACAGTCTCAACAGGGAAACAGATTAATTGTGAATACTCAATATCGACTCTAATTATCACGGTCCAATTAAATCTCGCATCAACGCTCTTGTCGCCGAGCTTCTATTAAAATTTACTCGGGTAAAAAATCACTAGAGTCGGTCAAGATTCCAAATTCATATTTTCTTTATCCATAATTTTTTAAACAGACACACGACTCGATATTTTGTTAAATAAATATACGAGATCGATGCGGCATCGAAAGTGCGATCCTTTTCGGAAGCGACGACACGCATCGTTTACGTGGGCGAGAGGCTGTGCGCTGTCCAGAAACAGTTTTTTGCACTCGCCACACGCGACACTGCCAGGCCGGAGAGGGACACGCGCAACGCAGGCGCGATGGAATTCAAAATGGATTTTGCGAAACCAAATTCGATTTCAAAGGTTAGAGTTCGGACATGGTGTAAATGGACCGAATCCAGGACATCGGTATTTTAGACCGTATTTAATCCAGTCTAATTTTTACGAGTCACACCAGCTGTTGATCATTCGATTTAACTCCAAGGATCACATGCTGAGAGAAACAAGTCAATTAATGCGCTGACGCATTGTTCTTTTCAGATAGCGCGAGGCTCCAAATTTTACATAAAATCAGAAGTTTTTTTATTTTCATTTTCACTTACGCGCGTGATCCGAACAGTTCAAAATTCACCAGCAAACGAAGATTCGATAATCCAAAAGTTTCTCGAACCCTTTTTAATTGCCTAGATTATTGAAATGAAAACAGCACCAAACTCAAACTTTTGTGAGATGATTAAATTCCAAGCTAAACGAGATTTCTCGTATAATCTTGGTAATCGGAGACGGGGCTAATATCGAAATCGTTATTCACCCTGGCCTTTCTTACTTATGTCCATAATCGCTGTTTAACGGGAGATAACACCTAGGGTGTTACAGCCCTCCCCCTTAAAAGAATCTCGTCCCGAGATTCGGAGCAAAAGACTTTTAAGAGTAGAGAAGCATGTAACTCCTTGTCCATATCAGCGATAACCATAAAAAAGCTCCAAGCAAAGGCGGGTGTCTCAGGATGTCGTTTCTCTAGTGGACATAACATGTATCACCTTAGGCTAATATAGAAATGTCCACCAATAGAGACGATGTCTGCCAGAAGAACACATAAGGTTCCATGTGTGCAGTTTGCTTTTTATGATGACACTGTACTAACTAAGTCTGGTGAGCGAGCGACTAATACGCGATTTTACCCAAACAGAACCAGATGCAACCTCTTGCGTAAAACACACAGAAAGAGGTTTACCAACAAGTGGTCACGGTAAGTTCGTAGCACACGAGACGAGTGTGAATGTCGAATAACATCACAGTTAACTCGTGTTAGCCAGAGAATCCAAGTCCATGAAAGGTTATATAGATTCGAGAAAATCACCAACGGAGGGATCGATAAATGTTGCCTTTGTGTCTAATCCATTTTATCAAGAACTAGGCATGGCTTGATTTAATCACATATGCTGAAAAAGCACACATGAGACGATTGAGGCATGACTAGAGCGATGATTAGGTGGTTACTGGCCGACTTAATCTCGATTCTTGTAAGCACTTTCTTTAGGGTGGATTGAACCAAAGTGAGTTTAGACAACTTGATAAAATGACCTCTAAACTCAACCTTTGTTCACAATGTAGCTACAAGTTAGTAAAACCAACTTGTTGAACTACTTTTGACATCGAGTAAGTCCTCTTATTATCCATCGATAATCCAACAGAGATGATAGATGTTGCTTGATCACTTCGACAAACAACACCGAAATTGTTTCAAGGGAGAGGTCTACGGAAGATAACACATCAGTGTAATTCCATAATGGATCATGACCAGAGACCTTGATACCAGCATCCGATGAGTAGCACAGTCCTGTGTGCGCATTCACAGGAGGCTCTCAGTTTCGTTGCGGCACCATAAGTCATTAATCGTGACACCATCACCGAACTGGCACCCATAAAGAATCTCACGTAGCAAAAACAAATTGTGCCAAGATAACGCATTGACATAGTCTCATAATGGATTACAACTACTAACTGTGATACCAGCGCGTGCCGAGTAGCACAACCATGTGTGCGCACCCACAGAAGGCCCTCGGTTTCGTCACGACACCATCAGTTTTAGTCATAGCACCATTACCAGACATAACCAATAAGAAATCTCGCGCGACACCAATGGATTAGGCAAGGGTGACAATATACAAAGAGACTCTACTTGTCAAAACGGTTACAAGTAGAGAGCCAAATAGATTATGGCCCGATGAAGTGAACAAGGCATGGCCCGATGAAGTAGAGACTGTTATTTCAGCCCCAAGCATAGTTCTATGCCAATCACAGAGATCACAAGGTCAAGGATTAAGTTGGTATGCCTTCAATAGGTATGGAGAAACCAAAGGCATCAGACTCAAGAAAATGATCTGACATGTCTTTCCTAAATTAGGTTGATAAAATAACGACATGATCATCAAGAAGAGGCAAACTGGAATTAGGGATATCAGTTTACACCAACCGAATAAAGGAATGGTTTTGGGAGGTGTCATGACTTGAGATTCTTGTTTTAAGCTTGGGTACACTTTATGTCCAACAAGGAAATTATCTAAGCATTCATTTACATGATTTTAGTCATGGAGGGATAATGGTAAATTCAAATTTGGGTCTGGGTTCACCAAATAAGAACATGACCTAGTTTTGGGTTTAGGAAATCAAGTTACCAACTCTCTATTGGCACATCAAGTACAAGAGCAAACCCATATAACACCTAAATAGATATCCTAAGGAATGGAGGACAACTATTTCATCGAAGTTCACAATACAACATTACACCACATTATCTACAATCACCGGTTATTAGAATAAAGGTGAGAGAAGCATTTTGGGTGTATAGGTGACAAACATGATGCAACAATAAGGATGCATGCTCGTCTTATACGTCCTCACGAGTTTTGCCAACATAATGTGGCGATAGCGTTCTATAGCGGTGGCATACTAACGACTCTCTCGGTATTTTGCTAGTCGTCAACTACACATACGTTTTCGAGGTTAGTGTACCTGCAGAAAATTCATCACAACCCATTACCCAATGATGCAATTCAAACATGATAGTTTATCATAGTTTATACTCCATATATTGCTATATGGAGGCCAGCTCATCATTAAGCGTCGAGCCACACATAGGCGCCGTTGCCACACTTTAACCATAGGGCAACTCATTATGGTAACTCACCTTCTTACCTGAGCGTAGATGCGTCGTTACATGTACATTACATTTCTCAGTATTCCCATGTCTATATACCCATACACATCCATGGGGTACTGAATTCCCAGAAAAGTAATTACTCCACATCGCAGCCTTCATATATACATATGTGGAACATGTATATAATCAAGCGCTTTTTATACTCTTTCCTAGACCGACGGTTGATCGGTCATGCTCTCACATCTCACCTTACATGAGCGTCGATCCATTCAAAACTGAATGGCCTCAAAATAACAATACACATGTATGCAATACCCCCGGTTGTGGGTTAGTGGTTTGAACTAAGCCACCTGATAGTCCTTAATTTTAGGGCTTAACAAACAGAGGATGTCGCTAGCATTATAGTTTTTCAAATCTGTTTTTCAAAACCAAACTATGTGTTTAGTTGAAAATAAGTTTTCTAAAGCCAAAACTTTGTTTTTAAAATACGTATGTGACCGTATTATACTTAATCCTGCTCCGATACTAGCTGTGGCAGAACCTCCCAAGTTATTGGGCCCACATGCACCTGCCCTTGTCTCAAAGACCTCAGACGGCTATGCATGTGCACCAGATAACTTAACAGGATCTGTCCGAGTGCCCCTAGGACCTCGGATAAACCACTTACAACCAGAACCACGAGATTAAGTAAACACAAATCACACACCAACATTTTGCAGCGGAAATCTTATTACCAAATTTTACAAGTTACATCAAGTTTTACGATGTACATGATCGGAGTGATTACAAAAAGTGATTCAAAGGAGTAACTTTGAACTGTTATAAATTATTTGTAGTTTTGAAATATATGCTAGCTTAAGTGACCATCCTCAATAAGAAGTATAGAAGAAGTACTTAGACTTATAGAAGGTCGAGCCCACCGGCGCTTAACACCAATCACAATCAAGTGACTCGTAACCTACAGCAACAATGGGTAAAACCCTAAGTACGCAAGTACTCAGCAAGACTTACCCGACTAAAGAAAAGACTCTCAAGGATATGCTGGTTAAATAGGAATCAAGGAAAAGGCTTTAGCAAGAATCAACTTAGATACTTTTGCAGAAATAGCTTACTAAAGTGAGTCCTTACTTTCAACATTTTAATGCTAGATTAAGTATTAATAGACCTTGTTTGCATCTAGTCAAATTTCACCATCACATTAATCAATCCAACATGATTTTTGCTCATTAAGATTCCATCCATGACTTAGATTGCAAGTCAGTGACCAAGTCTTCATATCCGAGAAGTAACGGCGATCCTGAATCGATTAATACCCAGCTGGGGATCTCCAATCACAGGACATATGTAGCACTTAACCCTTGCATATGCAACTCGCCACCGAGGTTCTTAAGACTAGATCAGGTTCACGCCAACCGAGAGCACAGATACACCACCGTCCAGCCTCTTGCCACGGAGGGTACACGCTACTCTCGCCATCTCTCCACTCCCATTGCGCGTTATCTTATTCTGGTATTAGTTTGCTTGAGGCAAAGCTTACCCATGATGAGGCATGTGACCAGTTAAAAGGTCCTCGGTCAGCAGGCCTACATTCAGTATAATCCTTAATCAACCTAGGTAGAACATCACCTGTTCCTAGCCCAAGTCCCGATTTAAGTACTTCCATCCTTAGGATTGTTTGTATTCCTTAGGATGAAAAGAGCATTATAGGGAACTTTGCAGTAAGATCCCACCATTGCTCTCAGTGAAAATATTCTTGCAGGCAGAAGCCATCCTTCCTCAGAATAACCCCTGAGCTAGGCATTAACGCAAAGGACAACCTATATCCACAAGATCTAAGCAGGAATAAGCATATTTGTAAATGATATTTTAATACTTCATCAGAAGTATCTATAAAGGTATGTATATCAAGGTAGGCAATGCATCAAAGGGTTTCCAAGCAACTCCTATAAACCTAATGCACATTTCGCTAGACTTAAAGTGTGTAAAAATTATTTAAAAACACAAGGAAGGGGTTTGCCTGGAATAAACACTACGTTAGTGTTTGTTAGACGACATCCACTTGGCGAGCATCTCACATCCTGGCGCTTGATCAGACCATCCATCCTTAGCTTCAATCATCAGTATCACCTTGCGAAGAAACCCTCGCTTAACGGCATCTCGTGGTCGACTCAGCTCTGGTCCTCCACAACATGTGATCACTTAACGTACCTAAATGATATGCATAATGCACATGAATGAGAACAAGAAAGAGTAATGTGAGATATTATGATGCTCCACAATATAAAATTAGGTACTTAATGATGAGGCATTCTAACACTTCATCAGTAAACACTAGTTATCGACATATGACTAAGCGCAATAATCATGCTTCTCTAGATTAACCGAATCTAATGCAAACATCATGCAACAGTAAACTATATACACCAAGCACAACACTCATGTTCCTCCTTTCTAATTGGATCTAATTCCGAAATCAAGCAAGAATAAATTATTTAATCCGCACTATCATCCTTAGTAAAATATTTCATCGGAAGTCTAATAAAACTTGGACTTGTCATTATTGAATACCAACATCGTATACTTGTCTACCGAAATCTTATTCGCCTAAACCGTATTTTAAACCCGAGCTTTACACGATGTGTCTACGCCACAATTGCGATCACAAGCACATCGCCAATATTAAATCAATTAAATGACCCTAATCATTTGTATCCACCACCAAAGCACTCCTCGCCTAAATTACACTGCCGCCTAAACTTTACCATATAAATATAAAAATGTCTAATTAATAATTATTACCAGAAATTACATAAACATTAATAACCTATTTTTTAAATAAAAATAGCATATAATGACTATCATTACGACCAGTAATTTAATCCAACGCATCCAATCATTAAAACAAAATAATAGAAGTAGTGAATCAGCTTACCTAAACCTGACTTGGAATTTGCAGAAATAATGACGATCATATGTTCAAGAAGTTCGTCGAATATTTGACGAGCGCCACGCAAGAATCGCTTCTTTACCCCTCTCGGGATTTCTTGATGACGCACGAAATGATGACGAGTTGAAGAATTGCAGGGTCGAGCACGACAAGGAGTTCTGAAGATCGACGTAAGCAGCACGCAATTGGAAAACAGATCATTGGAGTCGATGACCACGACGTAGACGCAGCGTGGGTGGACGGCGCACAACATAAGCTGGGAGGCGATGGCCCGAGGGTGGAAGCGAGGCACAGATTGTCCTGGCGCACAGCTCGACGTCAAGGGCCTGGTGACGCAACTGCTATCGAAGGAAGTGCGGCGAGCTGAGGACAGCGCAGATTGGCGCGCGGATGCCGGAGACGATGGCTCGACGACAGAAGATGAAAGCAGCGTCCATGGCGAGAGCCGGGTAGTCCTCGTTGGGAAGTCATACGCACATCACTAACGGCTCACCCATGAGCGTGAAGACGCGGTCGTTGCAGCATCTTGCCCAGCGAGCGTGCCAAATAGAAGTGTGCGTGAGGGAGGACGCCGACATGAAGTCCGAACAGGGACGACGGTTTGTCGAAGCTGCTGTAACGCCCCGAATTTTGGAGTTGAATTTTTTCTTTTCTTTACTCGCCAAATTCGGGCGTTACCCTTTCCTTTTTCCTTTTCCCCTCGCTAAGCCTTGATCCTTTCCAAAGTTATAGCGAGATTTGGCTTGAGATCTCATGTAAAGCAAAACCCTAGAATTACTTTATTTTGTTTGCTGCACCATGCTGAACCATGCATTTGTTTTGATTGAGTGAAACCGTGAAAGCATTCATCTAAAAAAATAGATTTTAGAAAAAGGAAAACCTTTCCTTTTCTCCCTCCCCCCTTCTCCCCTTTTGGCCCAGCCAACGCCCCCCCGCGCGGCCCAGCTGGCCCAGCGGCCCAGCTCGCCCCCCTACTTTGGGCCCACGTGGCGGCCCAGCCGCCCCCTTCCCCGCTCCCCTTGCGCGCGCCCCGCGCGAGCGGTTGAGCCGCCGCTGCCACCCCTTGGTGGGGCCCGCTCGTCAGCCCCCCCAAACCGCCCCTCCCTCTTTCTCTCACCCTCCCCTAACCCCCTTGCGCACGATCTCTCCTCCCACCTCACGCCGCTCCCCTGCCCACCCCGGCTCGCCCGACGCCGCCGCCCGCTGTCCGCCCACGGTGAGCCCTCGGCCTCCCCTCCCTCTCCCTCCCTCTCCCTTCCCCGTCCCCCTCCTCTTCTTGCTTGGCTCGACCGCGCCCCTCCCTCGTCCCCGCGCCCGCCGGCCATGGCAGCTTGCCCTGCGCGCCCGCCCGCCCGGCGCGGCTCCTCCGCCCTCGCCCCCTCGTGCGGCCGCGGCCCCGGAGAACCGCCCGCGCTCGGCGCCCGGCCCCGGCTCCCCCTTCCCCTGCGTCCCGGCCTCGGCTGGCCGGCCATTGCGCGGCCGCACCCGCCCTTCCTCGGCGTCCACCCGCCCCAGCTCCTCCCTGCGCGGCGTGCTCAGCGCGCTCGGCGCGGCCCGTGCAGCGCGCGGTGCCCCCGGTGAGCTCGCCGCACCCACGGCTCGCGGCCGTGGCGCGCGGCCCGACGTCCCCGGCTCGCCCGCCCCTGCCCGACGCGTGGCTTGTGGCCACGGCACTCGCCGTCCTGGCGCGTGGCCCCGTCCCCCGCCCGCGGTGCGCCCGCCTCGCCCCGTTCCGGCCGCGGCGTGCCCACCTCATGTGGCGCGGCGCCCTGCGCACGCCATCGGCCTTGGCCCGACCCTGGCATCTCACCCCGCCCCTGCGCAGCGTGGCCCCGGCCTGGCGCGGCTTCGGCTCGCGCGGCCATGGTGCCCCTGCGTAGCGCGGCGCGTGCGCAGCTCGGCCCCGGCGTGTGCGTGACCCGTTCGCGACGCGTCAGCGTGGCCTTGCGCGTACGTGCTCGCGTGGAGCACGCGGTGCTTTGGCACGGCTCGCCGTGCCCTCGGCGCGCTCGTCTACCCCTTAGACGCGCCCGTCTAACCCCTCCGTGTAACCCATGCGTAGTGATCGCGTTATTTCTATTAATAAATGGAAACTCAATTTGGAAATTGGTTACGTTAGTTATTTCATGTAGCTAATCTTGGACCTCGTTTAATGTTGATCAATTGAAAATAGTTATAATTCTATTAGTGCATGTAGCTAAATACTTATTAGTGTAACTCGATGGAATTAAATCTCGTAATGATTAGTTATGCATCTACCCGTAATACGCTTCGACTATAGTTTTAACCACTGCGAGACCTTCCCGCTTCTCTTTCTAGCCATGGCGAATGCAATATTGTATGTCATACTTTATGCATATTCAATCTGTCTGTTCTCTTGTATGGTGTACTGTTTATTTCCTAATTCGAATGGATGGATGTATGTATGTTTGCGCTCGCATAGAGAACGATCTGGTTGAGGAGCCCGAAGAACTCGCAGGAGAAGCCCCTGAGCAGCAGTCGATTGGTGGAGGCAAGTGTCCCTTGACCTATCTTTGTCCTATCCATTCTATAATTCACTTCCCGCATTTACACAGTTATACCTAAGGATTGACTAGCTTTTGTTATCGATGTCCTTGTTTACCTATTTGGGTTGGATTATTATTGTTTAGCTTTATGCTATTGCTCAACACTAATCAATGAACATGATGAGATTTATCAATGATACACTGTTTTCCCCTCTTTTATTATGATGTTATTCTTGTGGCATTCAAGAGGGCTCGAGCGGTTTCTCGAGTGCCTCTCTGTAAGGACCTGTTCGTTGGATGACCGCCCGGGAAAACAGTGCAACCATGAGGGTGGAGTGGGACGCCCTTAGCTGAATAATTAGAGGAACCAGGGTGTAGTTCGCTTAGCTGTCATGCCATCAATGGGGCTCGGTGTATGCGGCTCGCTCTGCCAAAGTTGATTTGTCCCTTGGGGAGGAGTGCGGTACATTTAGGAAACCTAACGGGCGGCTATAGCTCCAGGGTATCTTTATAAAGGCTACGTAGTGATACCCTGCTGGGTCACCTAGGTAGTGATCAATGGAGAGTCATGATCTCCGGGCAGAAAGGGAAATCACGGCTTGTGGGTAAAGTGCGCAACCTCTGCAGAGTGTATGAAAACTGATATATCAACCGTGCTCGCGGTTATGAGTGGCCAAAGGAGCTCCAGTGATTAGTGGTATTCTTTCCATTTGGAAAGGGTACATCGAGTTAATAACTTGGGTTAATGCTAAAACCTGGCTTTCTACTAGTAAATAATAACCTGACCAACTAAAAGCAACTGCTTGACTTAACTCCACATAAAGCTAGTCCACTACAGCCAAACAAGACACTTGCTGAGTACGTTGATGTGTACTCACCCTTGCTCTACACACCAAACCCCCCATCCCCAGGTTGTCCACATTGCAACCACTGCTCAGGAGAAGATGAAGCTGTGGAACGAGACTTCCAGGAGTTCCAAGATTACGACGAGTTCTAGGCGCGGGTTAGCGGCAACCCCCAGTCGGCTGCCTGTGAAGGGCGCGTGTATCTACGTTTCTTTTCCACACTTTGATTATTGTAAAGACTATGTGGATGTCACAGACATATGATGTAATCTACTATTATTACCCTTTTATGTTATTATTTGAGCACTGTGTGATGATGTCCAGTTATGTAACTGCTGTGTACATGAATTGCTGATCCTGACACGTACATGGTTCGCATTCGGTTTGCCTTCCAAAACTGGGTGTGACATAGGTGGTATCAAAGCCAGGCTGATTGTAGGATCGCTAACCTAGAGTAGAATGGTCGTTCTAAGGATTATAGACCTCTGTCCCTGCCTTGACTTTGGTATCCCTTCAAAAGTGGGTCATATCGACGAAACCTATGTTTTACTATATATTATACCTTGCTGAAAATTGTGTTTTATTCTAATCTTCCATTTATTTATGGTTTATTACTTGCTGGTCATATTAGTTCTGTTCTCACTCTTATGCTTACGGTGTCTTTTGTAGATGGCTCGTCTTAGACACACTGCACGGAAGTCTGTCATCCCCTTCTTACCCTCTCGCCTCGCTGAGCGTCCGCTTCGCCGTCCAGTGACTGGTCAGTCCAGCCACTTGGAGAGGCTACACCACCGCCTGCATGAGGAGCAGGAGCATCGATGACAGGAGCAGGAGCATCAGGGCTCTTCTTTCTCGCTCCAGCAGGAGATAGAGTCTGTGAGGAGCTGCTCCCCCGTGCTTCCCCTGGAGGCGCCCCTGCACCACCACTGAGCGCCCCAGCCCCTGGAGTAGCTGCTGGAGGAGACCCGGACGACGGAGGTGGCGACAGCAGCTCGAGCCACGACACCGACTTTTCTGCTGACCAGGAGCCTGAAGGATGGGTTGCTCGGCCCATCACTCGCGACACTGCTCGCGGGTGTCACTTCCATGATGCGCTCGACACCCTGCTACGTCGGGTACTTAACCGGCGTACTTGGTCTATCGAGTATCGCTGTGTGGTCTTCCAGCACAGTCGTGGGGTCTACCCGGACCGCTGGGAGGCGACCTGCTTGGTGCGCCGTTCGGATAACAGTCTCCGGGGTGCAGAGGTCTGCTCAGAGCACTATTCCATCTCTGAGCGGGACTCAGCTGAGGCGGCCATGCAAGATGCCGCACGACGTGCGCTTTTGCACTACTACTCAGTGCTTGATGGGGTAGCTGACGGTCTCAACCTGAAGTATTACCCCCGCCGTCCATCTGGCAGCACAGGAGGCGTGATTGTTTCACCTGTCGGTGAGGACAATCCTAGGTTGAGCAGCACAGTCAACCTAGCCGCCGTGCTAAACATGGAGCTGGACCATGCATTAGACGGGCTGAGTAGGGCTCGTGCTGAGATCGCCCAGCTGTAGGCTGAGCGCGCGGAGCGTCGTCACCTGGATGATGGTTCCCCCGCTCTCGTCGGGACTCAGCACCCATACCGCTCACCTCGGCGTGGACACCAGTCTTATGGCAATCCCGACTGCAAGACCAAGATAGACTTAGAACCATAGATCGTCAGTGTTGAGTCTTGTAATAAATGCTTAATATAGAAGTTTTAGTCTTAGTCTCACTCTTAGCGTTAGTCTCGCTCTTAGTCAGTCTTAGTTAGACAGGGTAGTTTGCTTATCCTATGCATTTATGTTTATCATGATGAACTATGTTTGATTTGGATCTTTGTAAGGACTATCACCAGAGTGTGGGTATCCCCTGCATTTTGGTTTACCTGTTATATGTTAATGAAGTTAGTTATCTAGTTGGGAAGCCTTTTATTCCACTTTCCTCTTTATCTGAGAAGCTATGTTGGTCTGTGTTGGAGATCAGTGAAGATGCTCATCTGTTTAGTGTTGTGGAGAATTCTATACTCTTTTCTTATGCTGCAAGATTTGCAAGATCAGTTCTGATGTGTGGTTGCATTCTGCAGATGTCAGAAAACAGGCGCAGAGGAGGAAGGCGTGCTCAGCAGGAGCAGGCAGCTCAACAGGATGAGGTACCCCAGCAACTGCCGCCCCCACCCCTGATGTCCATCGAGCAGATGTTCCTGATGCAGACTCAGGCAGTTCAAGCCATCGGTCAGACTCTGGCTGCCATTCAGCAGCAGCAGCAGCCACCACCTCAGCCTCAGATGCCTCAAATGCCTAGGGACAAGCGTGCTGAATTCATGAGAAGTCATCCCCCAACGTTTGCTCATTCTTCTGACCCCATGGATGCTGAAGACTGACTGCGCACTGTGGAGCGGGAGTTGCGTACCGCTCAGTGCGATGACAGGGAGAAGGTTCTGTATGGTCCCCATCTGTTGAGAGGAGCAGCTCAGTCTTGGTGGGAGTCTTATCTTGCCACCCATGCCAACCCTGACGCCATCACCTGGGAAGAGTTCAGAGGTAGCTTTCGTCAGTACCATGTTCCTAAAGGTCTGATGACAATGAAGGAGGAGTTCCTAGCCCTCAAGCAAGGGTCATTGTCTGTCAGTGAGTACCAGGATAGGTTTCTGCAGTTGTCTCGCTATGCTCCTGAAGATGTCAACACCGACGCCAAGTGACAGTATCGTTTCCTGAGAGGCTTGGTTGACCCTCTGCAGTATTAACTGATGAATCATACTTTCCCGACATTCCAGCACCTGATTGACAGAGCAATCATGACAGAGAGGAAGCGTAAGGAGATGGAGGATCACAAGCGCAAGATCAGTGGGCCCCAGCCTGGAAGCAGCAATCGCCCTCGTTTCTCAAGCAATCAACCTCAGCAGTTCAGGCAGAACCAGCATCCACCTCAGCAGCAGTAGTTCCAAAGGCGGTATCCTCAGCACCAGTATTAGAATCGCCAGAACAATCAGTCAGGAGGAGGTCAGTTCCAGAGGCAGAATCAGCAGGCACCTCGTCTTCCTGCCCCAGCAAGCTAGCAGAACAGTTAGGCAGCACTAGCTTAGGTTGGAAACAGAGCATGTTTTCACTGTGAAGAGCAAGGCCATTGGGTGATGCAATGTCCGAAGAAGGCAGCCCAGCAGCAGTCAGGCCCTAATGCCCCAGCAAAGCAGAATGTGTCTCAGCCTGGAGCAGGCAATCGCTCTCAGCCGCGCTATAACCATGGGAGACTGAACCGCTTAGAGGCTGAAGCAGTTCAGGAGACCCCCGGCATGATAGTGGGTATGTTTCCAGTCGACTCCCATATTGCAGAAGTGTTATTTGATACTGGAGCAACACATTCTTTCATTACTGCATCATGGGTAGAAGCACATAATCTTCCAATAACTACCATGTCACCCCCATTCAAATTGACTCAGCCGGTGGTAGAATTCGAGCCGATAGCATTTGTTTGAATGTAAGTGTGGAAATAAGGGGGATAGCGTTTCCCGCTAACCTCATAGTAATGGGTACTCAGGGAATAGATGTCATCCTAGGGATGAATTGGCTAGATAAGTATCAGGCAGTTATCAGTTGTGATAAGAGGACAATCAAGTTGGTGTCCCCACTAGGAGAGGAAGTGGTGACCGAGTTGGTCCTGCTTGAGCCGAAGAAAGGAAGTTGTTATCATATGGCTGTCGAAAGCAGTGAAGCAGACCCAATTGAGAGTATCAAGGTTGTGTTCGAGTTCCCAGATGTGTTTCCAAAGGACCTACCAGGTATGCCACCAGAGCGGAAAGTTGAATTTGCCATAGAGCTTCTTCCTGGAACCGCCCCTATCTTTAAGAGAGCTTACAGAATATCCGGACCAGAGTTGGTTGAGCTTAAGAAGCAGATTGATGAGCTATCAGAGAAAGGTTACATCCGGCTAAGCACCTCGCCTTGGGCCGCCCCTGTCTTATTCGTGGAAAAGAAAGATGGCACCAAAAGGATGTGTATCGATTATCGAGCTCTGAATGAGGTCACCATCAAGAACAAGTACCCCTTGCCCAGAATAGAGGATCTGTTCGACCAGTTGAGAGGAGCCAGCGTGTTCTCCAAGATAGATCTGAGGTCAGGTTACCATCAGCTCAGGATCCGACCTTTAGACATTCCGAAGACGACATTCATTACCAAGTATGGGTTGTATGAGTTCACTGTGATGTCTTTCGGTCTAACTAATGCACCGGCCTTCTTTATGAACTTGATGAACAGTGTATTCATGGACTATCTTAATAAGTTTGTGGTGGTATTTATTGATGACATTCTGATATATTCACAAAGTGAAGAAGAGCATGCAAGTCATTTGAGGATGGTATTGCAGAGATTGCGAGAGCACCAGTTGTATGCAAAGTTAAGCAAGTGTGAGTTCTGGATCAGTGAAGTTCTATTTCTGGGTCATATAATCAACAAAGAAGGATTGGCTGTGGATTCGAAGAAAGTGGCAGATATTCTGAACTGGAAAGCGCCAACAGATGCTCGAGGAATCAAGAGCTTTATTGGAATGGCCGGATACTATCGGCGATTCATCGAAGGGTTCTCGAAGATTGCGAAACCAATGACAGCTTTGCTAGGCAACAAGGTTGAGTTCAAGTGGACCCAGAAATGTCAAGAGGCCTTTGAAGCGCTGAAAGAGAAGTTGACTACAACGCCTGTCTTAGTCTTGCCTGATGTGCACAAGCCCTTCTCGGTGTATTGAGATGCTTGTTACATAGGTTTGGGATGTGTGTTGATGCAAGAGGGAAGAGTTGTGGCTTACTCATCCCGATAGCTGAAGGTTCATGAGAAGAATTACCCAATCCATGACCTAGAGTTGGCAGCAGTGGTTCACGCATTGAAGACGTGGAGGCACTATCTATATGGACAAAAAATGTGATGTTTACATAGACCACAAGAGTCTGAAGTACATATTCACTCAGTCAGAGCTGAATATGAGGCAACGAAGATGGTTAGAGTTGATCAAAGACTATGAATTAGAAATCCATTACCATCCAAGCAAAGCGAACGTAGTGGTAGATGCTTTGAGCAGGAAGAGTCAAGTCAATCTGATGGTCGCTCGTCTGATGCCTTATGAGTTGGCCAAAGAGTTTGACAGGTTGAGTCTCGGATTTCTGAATAACACGCAAGGAGTCACAATTGAGTTGGAACCTACCCTGGAGCGGGAAATCAAAGAAGCGCAGAAGAATAATGAGAAGATCAGTGAGATCCGGCGACTGATTCTAGATGGCAGAGGCAAAGATTTTCGGGAAGACGCAGAAGGTGTGATATGGTTCAAAGACCGCTTGTGTGTTCCCAACGTCCAATCTATTCAGGAATTGATTCCCAAGGAAGCTCATGAGACAGCTTATTCGATTCATCCTGGAAGTGAGAAGATGTATTAGGATCTGAAGAAGAAATTCTGGTGGTACAGAATGAAGAGGGAAATCACAGAGCATGTGGCTATGTGTGATAGTTGTCAAAGAATCAAGGCAGAGCACCAGAGACCAGCTGGATTGTTGCAACCGTTGCAAATTCCTCAGTGGAAGTGGGATGAAATCGGTATGGATTTCATAGTCGGATTGCCTCGCACTCGAGCCGGCTACGATTCCATTTGGGTAGTAGTGGATCACTTAACCAAGTCAGCCCACTTCATACCTGTCAAGACCAACTACAGTAGTGCAGTATTGGCAGAATTGTACATGTCTCGGATCGTTTGTCTTCATGGTGTGCCAAAGAAGATAGTGTCAGACAGAGGAACGCAATTCACCTCTCATTTCTAGCAGCAGTTGCATGAAGCCTTGGGCACACATCTAAATTTCAGTTCAGCCTATCATCCGCAGACAGATGGTCAGACCGAAAGGACCAATCAAATCCTTGAAGACATGTTGAGAGCCTGTGCGTTGCAAGATCAGTCCGGATGGGACAAGATGTTGCCTTATGCAGAGTTCTCCTATAACAACAGTTACCAGACCAGCTTGAAGATGTCACCATTTCAGGCACTCTATGGAAGGAGTTGTAGAACTCTATTGCAGTGGGATCAGCCTAGGGAAAAGCAAGTGTTTGGGCCAGACATTCTACTTGAAGCGGAAGAGAACATCAAGATGGTCCGAGAGAATCTGAAGATAGCACAATCAAGGCAGCGAAGCTATGCAGACACAAGAAGATATCTGAGTTTTGAAGTCGATGACTTCGTATATTTGAAGGTTTTGCCGATCAGAGGAGTCAGAAGATTCGGAGTCAAAGGCAAGCTAGCACCCCACTACATTGGTCCGTATCAGATTCTCGCAAGGCGTGGAGAAGTGGCCTATCAGCTCAATTTGCTAGAGGGTTTGTCTGCCGTGCATGATGTCTTCCATTTGTCTCAGTTGAAGAAGTGTCTGCGAGTGCCAGAAGAGCAGTTGCCAGTTGAAGGCCTTGAAGTCCAGGAGGACTTGACCTACATTGAGAAGCCAACGCAAATCCTTGAGACTGCAGATAGAGTCACCCAAAGAAAGACCATCAGAATGTGCAAAGTCAGATGGAATCATCACTCTGAGGAAGAAGCAACCTAGGAGCGTGAAGATGATCTGATGGCTAAATACCCTGAGCTCTTTGCTAGCCAACCTTGAATCTCGAGGGCGAGATTCTTTTAAGGGGGATAGGTTTGTAACGCCCCGAATTTTGGAGTTGAATTTTTTCTTTTCTTCACTCGCCAAATTCGGGCGTTACCCTTTCCTTTTTCCTTTTCCCCTCGCTAAGCCTTGATCCTTTCCAAAGTTATAGCGAGATTCAGCTTGAGATCTCGTGTAAAGCAAAACCCTAGAATTACTTTATTTTGTTTGCTGCACCATGCCGAACCATGCATTTGTTTTGATTGAGTGAAACTGTGAAAGCATTCATCTAAAAAAAATAGATTTTAGAAAAAAAGGAAAACCTTTTCTCCCTCCCCCCTTCTCCCCTTTCGTCCCAGCCGGCGCCACCCCCCACGCGGCCCAGCTCGCCCCCCCCGCTTTGGGCCCACGTGGCGGCCCAGCCGCCCCCTTCCCCGCTCCCCTCGCGCGCGCCCCGCGCGAGCGGTTGAGCCGCCGCCGCCACCCCTTGGTGGGGTCCACTCGTCAGCAGCCCCTCCCTCTTTCTCTCTCCCTCCCCTAACCCCCCCGCGCGCACGATCTCTCCTCCCACCTCACGCCGCTCCCCTGCCCGCCCTGGCTCGCCCGACGCCGCCGCCCGCCGTCCGCCCACGGTGAGCCCCCGACCTCCCCTCCCTCTCCCTTTCCTGTCCCCCTCCTCTTCTTGCTTGGCTCGGCCGCGCCCCTCCCTCGTCCCCGCGCCCGCCGGCCATGGTAGCTTGCCCTGCGCGCGCCCGCCCGCCCAGCGCGGCTCCTCTGCCCTCGCCCCCTCGTGCGCCCGCGGCCGTGAAGTCCCGCCCGCGCTCGGCGCGCGGCCCCCGGCGCGCTCGCCTCGGCTCGATGCACGGCCATGGTGGCCACGGCGCCCACGCCCGGCCCCGGCTCCCCCTTCCCCCGCGTCCCGGCCTCGGCTGGCCGGCCATGGCACGGTCGCGCCCGCCCTTCCCCGGCGTCCGCCCGCCCCAGCTCCTCCCTGCGTGGCGTGCTCAACGCACCCGACGCGGCGTCCCACCCCGCCCATCCCCGGCGCGGCCCGTGCAGCGCGCGGTGCCCCCGGTGAGCTCGCCGCACCCGCGGCTCGCGGTCGTGGCGCGCGGCCCGGCGTCCCCGACTCATCCGCCCATGCCTGGCGCGTGGCCCGCGGCCACAGCGCTCGCCGTCCCGACGCGTGGCCCCGTCCCCCGTCCGCGGCGCGCCCGCCTCGCCCTGTTCCGGTCGCGGCATGCCCGCCCCGCGCGACGCGGCGCCCTGCGCGCGCCCTCGTCCTTGGCCCGACCCTGGCATCTCGCCCCGCCCCTGCGCAGCACGGCCCTGGCCCGGCGCGGCTTCGGCTCGCGCGGCCGTGGTGCCCCTGCGTAGCGCGGCGCGTGCGCAGCTCGGCCCCGGCGTGTGCGCGACCCGTTCACGACGCGTCAGCGCGGCCTTGCGCGTACGTGCTCACGTGGAGCGCGCGGTGCTTTGGCACGGCTTGCCTTGCCCTCGGCGCGCTCGTCTACCCCTTAGACGCGCCCGTCTACCCCCCCATGTAACCCATGCGTAGTGATCGTGTTATTTCTATTAATAAATGGAAACTCAATTTAGAAATTGGTTACGTTAGTTATTTCATGTAGCTAATCTTGGACCTCGTTTAATGTTGATTAATTGAAAATAGTTATAATTCTATTAGTGCATGTAGCTAAATACTTGTTAGTGTAACTCGATGGAATTAAATCTCGCAATGATTAGTTATGCATCTACACGTAATACGCTTCGACTATAGCTTTAACCACTGTGAGACCTTCTCGCTTCTCTTTCTAGCCATGGCGAATGCAATATTGTATGTCATACTCTATGCATATTCAATCTATCTGTTCTCTTGTATGGTGTACTGTTTATTTCCTAATTCGAATGGATGGATGTATATATGTTTGCGCTCGCATAGAGAACGATCTGGTTGAGGAGCCCGAAGAACTCGCATGAGAAGCCCCTGAGCAGCAATCGGTTGGCGGAGGCAAGTGTCCCTTGACCTATCTTTGTCCTATCCATTCTATAATTTACTTCCCGCATTTATACAGTTATACCTAAGGATTGACTAGCTTTTGTTATCCATGTCCTTGTTTACCTATTTGGGTTGGATTATTATTGTTTAGCTTTATGCTATTGCTCAACACTAATCAATGAACATGATGAGATTTATCAATGATACGCTGTTTTCCCCTCCTTTATTATGATGTTATTCTTGTGGCATTCAAGAGGGCTCGAGCGGTTTCTCGAGTGCCTCTCCATAAGGACCTGTTTGTTGGATGACCGCCTGGGAAAACAGTGCAACCATGAGGGTGGAGTGGGACGCCCTTAGCTGAATAATTAGAGGAACCGAGGTGTAGTTCGCTGAGCCGTCGTGCCGTCAATGGGGCTCGGTGTATGCGGCTCGCTCTGCCAAGGTTGATTTGTCTCTTGGGGAGGAGTGCGGTACATTTAGGAAACCTAACAGGCGGCTACAGCTCTGGAGAATCTTTGTAAAGGCTACGTAGTGATACCCTACTGGGTCACCTTGGTAGTGATCAATGGAGAGTCATGATCTCCGGGCAGAAAGGGAAATCACGGCTTGTGGGTAAAGTGCGCAACCTCTGCAGAGTGTATGAAAACTGATATATCAGTCGTGCTCGCGGTTATGAGCGGCCAAGGGAGCTCGAGTGATTAGTGGTATTCTTTCCGTTTGGAAAGGGTACATCGGGTTAATAACTTGGGTTAATGCTAAAACCTGGCTTTCTATTAGTAAATAATAACCTTGCTGAGTAACTAAAAGCAACTACTTGACTTAACTCCACATAAAGCTAGTCCACTACAGCCAAACAGGACACTTGCTGAGTATGTTGATGTGTACTCACCCTTGCTCTACACACCAAACCCCCCCATCCCCAGGTTGTCCACATTGCAACCACTGCTCAGGAGAAGATGAAGCCGTGGAACGAGACTTCCAGGAGTTCCGAGATTACGACGAGTTCTAGACGCGGGTTAGCGGCAACCCCCAATCGGCTGCCTGTGAAGGGCGCGTATATCTACGTTTCTTTTCCGCACTTTGATTATTGTAAATACTATGTGGATGTCACAGACATATGATGTAATCTACTATTATTACCCTTTTATGTTATTATTTGAGCACTGTGTGATGATGTCCAGTTATGTAACTGCTGTGTACGTGAATTGCTGATCCTGGCACGTACATGGTTCGCATTCGGTTTGCCTTCCAAAACCGGGTGTGACAGCTGCAGGTCCCGGCGGGCTCGACAGCAAGCTCATTGTGGCACGTGGCTAAGTCCTAGGCGCGAACTTGAGCAGAAAACAACGATGTGCTGGAAGACCTGTTGGGGTCGCGCGAGCCAGGCGAGCAGGACCCCAAGCACGACGTGGATGGTAGAGATGCCAGAGCACGACACCGAGAGGAGCTTGGAGGGATGCAGTATTGAGGCGAGGACTCACATTTGGAGACTCACGAGGCATGCACTAGGTAAGAAATGTGGCTGAGACCTAGGAACAGAGACGTGGGGGATTTTACCAGGAAGTTGAACGAGCACAGATAAAAAGAGATAAGACCGATGTCAGGTTCTGATAAAAGAAAGAAAAGTGGCGTGGGAAGAATCTCCAAGGTGATGAGCACGATCTGAGGATGAGCAGGAAGGTGCGTTTGCAGTAGGAGAAAAAAGATCATTCCCAGGCTAGACGGCGGCAAGACAACGGATAAGGAAGAAGCAAGGCATGGGGATAATGGAAAAAGAACGGTGGAAAACAAACACTAGAATTGATCTTCTTCCTTTTTTTATATACTTAACTGTACATTCTCATATCCGATTGAGTAGAGTTTATATTAGTAAAGTTTTGAACAATTATTACAGTTTTGGTTAGTTCGGGTTCGGTTTATTTAAATAACCCGCCCCTAGTAGTGTTTCTACTAAATTCATAGAGATCGCTCGAACAGAGCGAAATACTTAGATGACCTTTCCAATCCGCCTTATTCGATTAATTTTAAACTAGCGCTAGACCATGTCATTATCTTCGCGATTTTAGACTGTGCTAGATTGGATTTAATTTGAAACCGGAAAATTTTATCCACAGTCTCAACAGGGAAACAGGTTAATTGTGAATACTCAATATCGGCTCTAATTATCACGGTCCAATTAAATCTCGTATCAACACTCTTGTCGTCGAGCTTCTAATAAAATTTACTCGGGTAAAAAATCACTAGAGTCGGTCAAGATTCCAAATTCATGTTTTCTTTATCCATAATTTTTTAAACAGACACACGACTCGACATTTTGTGAAATAAATATGCGAGATCGATGCGGCATCGAAGGTTGCTGTTCAAGGAAGTCTTCGACAACACACTCAGGAACCACGGACTGCTCGTTATCTACACAAAGCAATCATTCATTCCACACATTTGGGAAATGATAAAGGAATAGTACACTAAACATATGCAATAAAGTGAACATAAGTTCAACGAAAAAAGTACAAACACCAGGGTGAAATCAAGATTCTATGGTAGACAGATAAACTTAGGGGTTTGTGGTTCTCTAAGTACTACTTATCTCAGTGGATTACATAACTTAACCTTATTTATCTTAATGAACTAATCACCAAATTAAAGTTATTCTAGTGGTGGGATCATATATTACATGATATTAACTTCACAAAGTTAATCACTTAATTATCATTAGTGTTTCCTTTTTACTTTCTTTCTAAATAGTAAACCATTATGTTAAATGCACCTATAGCCTAGGCATAAAATTATATACCTGTAGACAATGAAAGTTACTAATTTAAACAGATAGAGAATAATTTTATGAACATTCTGCAGTTTGAACCACCCAATTTGAAGTTCATATGCAAAAGATATGAAATAAACAAGTTTTGGAACTCAAAATACAAAATTAGACCTATTTCTGTGACTAACTATTAGTTTGGGGTTCTTTCTGCAAGATCCTAGGGGCTCGACTGCAAACTCCAGGGACGATGGGTTCTATTTCTCAAAAGCCGAGGGTTCTTTTTATAAAGCTGCAAACCAAAGGGGTACAGGGCGTCTTTAGCCATCCGATCACAGATTGACGACCGAGATTGGCCCCGAACGTGAGCACGCGGGGGGGGGGGGGGGGGGGTGAGTGTGGGCTAGGGGCGTTAGCGGCGTTGGGGGCTGGCCGACCGGCCGGACTCGGGCGAGGCGCAAACAAGGTCAGCAGCTCGGGCGAGGGCTCAACGCGAACGCCTGATACGTGGGGCTCGGGCCAGCGATGCGCACGAGCACGAGGCACCCTAGCCACCGGATATTGGATCAACGGTCCTGGTCCAACAAACAAAGTGAACCGTTATCCGAGCACCTAGGCCAACAGATCAAGGATGAACGGTCAGGATCGGGCGGGTGGGGGGTTTATCGGCTCCGGCTGGCCGAGGGCGGCGCTGTTTGCGCCCGTGGTGGCACAGTCACCGGAGACGAGGGAGACTAGGGTTTCTAGGGGTGCTGGGGTCGTCTAGGTAGCTAGAGAGGTTGGGGAGGGCTCGGCGAGCACTATGGCGAAGTCAGGGTCGCTGGAATGGGGCTGAGACGGGCGGACCAGAGGCCACTCCGGCGAGCCTAAATTACCCACAGTGAGATGGAATCAGTGTAGGAGAAGGTCGGGGGAAGGTTACTTACCCAGAGACGATGCTTGGGGCAGCTTGGCACGACGCGAGGGGACTCCGGTTTATCGGACGATGAGAAACCGCTGCGGCGGTGAACTCTGACCTGCGCAGGGGACTAGGGGAGGGGTTGAGCACAAACCAGGCAGAGGGATCGGTGAGAGGGAAAACCACTGCGGGTTCCCGGTGCACAAGGCTCCGATGAAGCTCACCATGGACGATACGACCACGGAGGCCCGACGAGGATGGCGGAACGGCTATACGACAGAGGGGGCGGCGGTGCAGGCTGAGTGAGCACGAGGGCTGGGAGAGCGAATGAGAGGCACTGGATGAAAACAGGACGGATACAGCCGGATATCGGGTCATCCCATATCCTACCCTAATGTATTTCTCTCGGATACAGGATCAGATACGGGTATTTAAGATTCGAGATGGATAAAGGACGGGACCGGGTAATAATCCGGGCGGGTAAGAAATGGATAACGGATAACGGATACTACTCGGGTAGGTACCGGATAGTTGTCGGGTAGTTCGTACCGATGATATTAATTGCTCAACCATCAAACAAACACATAAATTAAGCAATACATAGTCATGTATATGATAGATCAAATGTAGGAAAGGAAACCGATTAAATTGGTATCATGCAGTTCAAAGTTACTAATCACAAGGACATTGTAGAATCAACACCACAATATTAAAAATTCATAAAATATTCTAGTTTCGCTCAAAAATTGCAAATAAGTTACAAAAACTAATAAACATTTTATACAAAGATAACTCAAGTCCTGATATGAAAATGATAAAGTAAAGTGCTGATTATGTTGAAACTTGGATACTTACAGTGATTTCACATGTAACTCATATAAATAAGTGAAAATGTAATGGAAGAAAAGCGAGCATCTTCTAGATCTTATAATCCAAACATTTTTATGGTTATATATCGACATATGTTGTGCCTCCGTAAAATTTCACGATTTTTAGGCTATCTATGTATTATTAGTTTCTTGTCATAGAAAATCATCAAAATACAACTAAATCCATAAAATATTGTAGCGTCGACCGAAAATTATAAATAAGTTTCCAATACTAATAAATAGTCTATAAAAAGATAACCGTAAGTTCCCACATGGAGATAAGCTTAAGCCCCCACATAAAAATGACAAAGTATAAATTTGGATATTATTTCAATGATTTTAGCCTGAGTTTAAACAAAAAAATTAAAGTACTACAAAGTTATAGATCTCTTTGAGCTCTACAATTTTCATATAAACTTTATCTTCATCCAATTTTATATGTAAAAGTTATGATTTTATAACTATTTTATGCAGAAAAAGAAAAAACGGGTACCCGAATTCTGGGTACCCGTATCCGACCCGAATATCTGGGTATTTACCGGGTAGTACTCGCTCCGTATCTGACCCGAATCCGAAGCGACAGTATCCGGGTATTACCCGTATCCGTCCCGAATATAAAAGTATCTGAATCCGTATCCGAAAAACGGGTATTTGCACTATCCATATCCAGTACCCGAAGGGTATACCCGACCCATTTTCACCCTAAGAGGCAGGAGCGAGTTGAGGGGGGCGCAGGGTCTTCACCTAGGCGCTCGGGCGATGTGGGTGGGTCGTGGTGGCGTGGGCACGGTTTGACCGCATGGGGCGCACGCCATGGGCGCGGTGGTTGTGGGGGAAGGGGACGGGTCTGATGGACAGGGCCCGCGAGCCAGCGAGAGCGGGTGCGCGCGAGCGCGCAACGGCGCTGACGGGGTAGTCCCACTGGGTAGGGAGAGAGGAGGCGAGCGAGCGGGACGCGGCGCGCGGCGAGCGACCAGTTGGGCTGGATGGACTGCTTGGGCCGAAATGGCTTTTTTCATTTTCCCTAAATTTCTAAATACCTTTTCTTTTTATTTTCTCTATGGAATTCAAATCAAATTCAACCATAATTCAAATTAATAATTCAAATATGTGCATCAAACAAAAAGAATAATCTAGGCTCAGCATGATGTAACATTTCATGACTCCCATAGGTTTTGATATAGTGAAGAAATAATTAATATATCACCTAATAGACATAATTCTAATAAAAAGGAAAAGAGAAGAAATCTAGAGAGAAACAAGAGGTAACACGTGAATTTGGTAGGCATTAGAGAATAAATTTTGTACCCTAAATTCAGGGTGTTACATGGTCGTGGAAAACTAAAATATATTTGGTTGAAAGAATTATCAACCGAAGAATTTGTTAATCAATACAGGCAAAATATGATTAGACTAAGTACTCGTTAGTTGATAGTCAAGTTGATTAACCTAACTTCCGACGATGTAGACCGAGTTAACTCTCGAAAGTTAATCCATACTCCCTACGTTCCAGCATATAAGCCGTAATCACTTTTTTATTCTTGTCCCACAATATAAGGCGTGCTCTCTATATGCATATGTATATCGATACAGTCATATAGAGACAATTAAGTACATTTTTTGGTCTTTGAACTAGAGTTATTGCGCCTTATATGCTGGGACGAAGGGACTGTAATATAAAAAAATAACTCTCGAAAGTTAATCATATTTTAGGGCTGGTTTGGTTATTTTGAATCTATATGGATTAGAGGGAATTGGTATGGATTAAAATATATTTCAATTTAGTACGGATTAAAACCCCCTTAATCTTCCTTAATTTATATTTATTGGGTAGAACCGAACAACCAATTAGTTTTAGAGTAAAAAAAACTGGAACAACCCCTTCTTAGGGCTGATTTGGTGGTCAGGGATCTCAAGAGAATCCACGGGGGAGAAATCCCCTTGCAATTCAATTTTAAATAACAAGGGGATTCCTCCCCTATGGATCTCCTCGGGATCCCTGACCATCAAATCAGCCCTTATGGAGCGGAGGCGCCGGGACTGCGTGGGGCGGTGGGCCTGTGGCACGGCGTAGGGGCGAGCGCAGGAACTCGCTATCGGGATGGGACGACGTGGGAACTCACTGCCGGGGCCAATGCGGTGTGGGGAGGCGATGCTGGAGCCGAGAAGGTGCAAGGAAACCACTGTCGTGGGGCAAGGAGCTGGGGGAGAACGTATCTGGTGCAAACTAATCCATCCATATAACTGTGCAAATTTCTAATCTGGACCACATGATGTTGATCCAAGGGACACATGGGCGTGAATAATTTTACATTTAAACACCCGCTGCTAATCACACTTTTTCAAATCCTCCCTCCCACTCCCCCTGCACGCCCCTTTGGATCTACATCATGTGGTTCAGATTAAAAGTTTGCACGGTTGCACGAAGGGGTTAGTTTGCACCAGATACGTTCCCGAGCTGGGAGGTCGGGGACGCCGTTGCAAGGACCAGGGAGGCCACTGGCGTGTGACAGCGTCTGGGCCAGTGCTGGTGCGCGCGGTCGAGGCAGGGTGGGGCATGGTGGCGTGACCAGGGGTTGGCGACGGCACAACAACGCGTGGCCGATTCGGAGACGCTACGCGGGGCGACGAGAGAAGCGAGTTTTTTTCTTTTTCTTTTTTGGCGTGGGAGGCGGCTGGTGGCATGTAACTTCCGAGAGCGCCAGCCGCGACCGTCAAAGTTTATAACTTCCTTCCAGCCATTTGGCACTAACACGATGGGCCAACCCAGGCACGATACGAAAAAGCACGGCACAGGTACGACCCGGTCTGGCTAGTATAGTGTCAGCGCCTGGTATGGCACGACTATACTACCGTGCCTCAGTGTCTGGGTCACCATCTCGACCCGTAGTGCTGGCACGGACACGACACGGTTACATTTTTTATTTTAAAAATAATAGTTTACATATATTAAGTATAAGAATTCAACATATGACATAATAAAACTATGGCCCCACTGGCTAGATGAGTGTGTTTAAGGGCCCGTTTGGCATAGCTCCAGCTCCTGATTCTAAGCGAGGATCTGGAGAAACCGTGCCAAACGGGTATTTTTTTTAAACTGATTCTCGTATGGAGCCGAAAGATTGGGAGTCGTTTTTGTGAAAAAAAGTGGGATCTAAAAAAACCTGCTCCACCCTCCCTTAAAACAGCTCCTCAACCAACCAAATATGGACCTCCCCTTAAAGTTTGATCGAAATTACCCGCAATTGTCATTGGACAAAAACATAACGAGCCCCTCCCGCAACCCTCCACGGCGCGCGTCCTCTGTCCCGTGATCCCTTCCTGTCGCTGAAGGGAGCGGCGACTAGGGTTTCGACCATCTCTAGCAGTTTCGTCGTCCTCCAGCGAGAGCTCTTCTACTATCCTGCGGTTCCCAGGTATGTGCTTCTTCTTACCGTGTGCTTGTGTGCTCGTCTGGCTAGCTTCCTACTCGTCTGCAGATCACGGTCGTGTGCTTGTGCTTGGCGGGCGCGGCCGGGCGCGATTCCTGCTCGTTTGTAGATCACTGCTGGCTTGCCGAGCGTGGATCACGGCCGCGAGGGCGGCGCGATTCCTACTCGTCTGCTCTGGTCTGCAGATCCCGGCATTCTGCTCTGCTCGTCCCAGCCGTTCGCTAGCCGCGCAGCCGCTCTGCTCGCTAGCCGTGCAGCCACTTCGCTCTGCTCACTAGCCGTGAGCACGGAGGGGTCCAGCGGCTGCGCGTGGTTGTGGTTGTTCTCGTAGGTGACTATCAGCATGGCGGCGTCGCTGCAGCACCGCTCCACGTGCTTCCTCGTCTGGCAGTCCTTCTTGCTGCTGCACCTGTAGTATCCCCTGCACCAACAATTCAGACCTCTCGATCAGAATTTGGAGGATCAAAAATGCAATTTATCTGAATAACAATGGTCAAAAGAATAGCGGTGTGGCCGCACAAGACAAACAAGATGGCGTGGCAGCTTAATGGGCACACAACCATAACCTTGAGTACTAATATTTATATATTTTGGTGTCAACGAATAGTTGCTTATTTTGCTTGAGAGGAAATATAAGTCCCAGCCGCTCTGCTATCCGCATTCCTTTTTGGTAGCTGCATATATTTGTTTTAGATTTTAATTTTTTTACAGCAATATGGGTGATAGTGCCGATTGGAATGAAGATAACACTGCTCTAGTGTGTGAATTGTTCGCCGAACAAGTGAAGGCGCACAACCGCTCTGGTACCCACTTAAATAAAACAGGGTACAAAAATGTGATGGACAAATTCAAAGAAAAGACTGGGTTGTCCTACACCAAATGCAGTTCAAGAACAAATGGGACAAGATGAGGATTGAATACACAAATTGGAAAAGACTATCAAAGGAAACTGGTTTGGGATGGGACACCGCGAAAAAAACCTGGAGTGCGACAAATGAAAGGTGGAAGAACTTGAATAAGGTAATAGAACTTTGGATAATTGTCTTTATTGCATCTTGTGTTACATGTTATATGTCTAACATCTTCTTTCTCCTAATGTGTAGCAATACAAAGGAATTGCCAAGTTTAAAGATGAGCCTCTGTTGCATGAGGAAGAAAAAGCCATCATGTATGAAGATATTAGGAACACAAGAGATGATCATTGGGCTCCGTCAAGTGGTACTACACCACAAATTCTAGAGGGTGGAACCACTGAGAAAACTGATGACAAGGATGGAGACTATGAGGCCAATGATGACAAGGATGAAGACTATGACGAATGTGAAGAGGTTTCCCCTACAACTACTAAAGGGAAGCGTCATGTTTCTGTTGGTCGAAAGGACAAGGGTAAAAAGCCTAGGTCATTGGGAGGACATTGGGTGCAAGATCAATTGAGCAAACTTGTGACAGCAAGTGAGAAGAGCACAACATCCGTTGAGTCTTTGGCAAGAAAGGAGGACAATGGGTGCTCCATTAGAGATGTCATGGCATTGGTGAAGGAGTGTGGTGCAGTTCCAGGAACAAAAGAACACTTCATAGCATCTCAAGTTTTTGTCAAGAGGGCAGAGAGGGAGATGTTTATGACTTTGGACACACCGGAAGAACGCTTCAACTGGCTTACAATGAAACATGATTGGGTCACTAGGATGAGTCACTAGGATCTGTAATTTTTTGTAGCACTATATCCCATTTTCAGTGCTACTATGTATCTGTTTAATCCTTTTTACTCCAGTTTGAACATGTTGTGACATTATTGTGGATGGATTGTATCACTTTTGTTGCTGCCCTATTTTTTGTTATCTATTTTGTTGCTGGCCTTTTCACTGGGTTTTTGTTTTTAAGATATTTTGTTGTTGTTGTCTCATTCCTTTGATGTATATAGATGTCTTCTTCTTCTGATAGTGAAAGGGACTCAAGTGATTCAGAAGATGACTTGAGAGTTCTTCAAGTTATTATTGGGAACCAAAAAAATATTGTGGCTGCTGCATCTCTTTTATCATGGTACTATGCATCATATGTTGATAAGAATGAGCCAAGGGCAACAACATTTTCTGGTATTGCTTGGGTCATGGAAGCATTGAACAATCCAAAAGAATGCTACAACATGTTTAGGATGGAACCAGCTCTATTATACAATTTGCATGATGAGTTGGTAAGAGACTTTGGTCTATCCTCTTCCATCCATATGAGCTCTATGGAATCTTTAGGATTGTTTCTTGTTATTTGTGGTCATGCTTGGTCATTCACTGCCGTCCAAAAGGATTTCAAGCACTCTAATGAAACAATTAGCAGAAAATTCAGTGATGTCCTGAATTGCATGGTAGCAATGTCAAAAAGGTACATACAACCAAAGGACCCTAATTTCCATACAGTGCATAGAAGAATTACCAATGATCAAAGATTGTGGCCTCACTTTAAGGGTTGTATTGGAGCAATTGACGACACTCATATAAATGCAACGCCTCCAAAGAAAGACTTGATCAGGTTCATGGGAAGGTCTGGTAAACCTACTCAAAATGTGATGGGAGTTGTTGAACTTTATATATGCATCTATTGGACAACCTGGCTCCATGCATGATACTACTGTGTTGTACCATGCGCTTGAAGCTGATGAAGATTTATTTCCACACCCCCCTCTAGGTAAACAAATGCCAAAAAATTGGTCTACTTTTTGTCCACATATTTTTCAAGGTTCTAACTCAAGTATAATTGTATGTTACAAGAAAGTACTATGTTGTTGATGCTGGATATCCAAATAGGGATGGGTACTTGGCCCCGTACTAAGGACAATGGTATCATGTTCCGGAATGGAGAAATGGTCCTCCACCTAATGGTGAGCAAGAGCTCTTCGATCATTTACACTCAAGTCTACGGAATGTTGTTGAACACACATTTGGTGTATGGAAGATGAAATGGAGAATTCTTCTAAAGATGCCAACTTGTCCTATGGACAAACAAAAAATGATTGTTGCTGCTACAATGTGTCTTCACAATTTCATCCGTGAGAATAGTGCATTGGATGAGGATTTTCAGAGATGTGATCGAGACCCAGATTATATCCCTACTATTCCATCCCGTTATAGGCGACATGTCCCTCAGAATGCATCAGATACATCCACCACAGGGTCGAGTAGTAGGAACATGAATAGGTTCCGTGATGATGTATCGAAGGTACTTTGGGAGTCGAGGTGATTAGAAAAGGTGGTTCGTGTCATATTTTGGATATTGTGTCGTGCTAGTTTTATGCAATTTATGGATTAAACATTTGAGACCATTTTATGCACTACTATGATGGAAATATTTTATATGTTATTGTTTTATAATTTTTTCCGTATATGCATCCTACTTATTGATTTGTAACAAAGTTGAACTGCAAAGGGTAAAACAGACAATCGCCAACAGACCACCAACTCTCAGGAGACAAAAATCAGTTTACTTGCCAAACGGTTTGAAAAATGATTCTGATTCTCTAGGAGAATCAGGAGGATTAGCTCCTCAGGAGGATCAGGATCTGGAGCTAAAGAAGTAGGAGCTGGAGCTTTGCCAAACGGGCCCTTGTCTCTCATACACTTGGTTGTGTGTTTGAGCTCTCATAGCTACATATTTTTTGCTAAATTATACAGTATACTCAAATGGGCCAACGTGCCACCAGACCGACCCTGAACGGCTAGCAGGCTGACGGACCGTACCTGGGCCGCTACCACGGCACGTGGTCCCACCTAGCAAGGCACGGTTCGCTAGCTGGGCCTAACGGGTCGTGCCGGGTCAGATCGGGCTGGCCCGTTTGACCATCTATAATTTACCCTGCGCTCTGAAGTTATATTTATAACTGTTCGCTAGCAGTTATCTATCTCATCATGCATGTACACACACGTCCAAGCCGAGCGACTTGATCGAATAGCTAGAGAGATTTCGATATCTATTAGCTATATCATATTATTAATTACTATAACTATACTAGTAATTATGTACATGGCATGTACGTTCACGACTCTAGTCTAGCTCATCCAAACCATCACATATATACATGGACACGTCACACCACATAAAAGCATGCATAGATTTATTCCGGCCTCATGGATGTGCATGCATATATATCATGATGACATATATATTATGATGACATATCTGGTGCATATGGAAGATTATTGCACATGATGCACATATTAAATCATGATCACTCATTTTAGATCTAACGTTTTTAGTTGATCATTCAATTTATAAATAACATCTTCTACCACTACACACCTCACGATGAAGGATGTCCTTAGCAAAATATACTAAACAACTAGAGACGCTAGATCTAAAATGAGTGATTATGATTTAATATGTGCATCATGTACACCAATCTTTCGTGTGCTACAGATATGTTGTCATATATTATTGGTTCTATAATACGTCGACAATAATCTGTATATATATGCTTCCCGCAGTACTTCGTCGTCGTCGAGGGCTGCCGGCCGCCGTCGCCGACGACGTGATCAGAAAAGGAAGGCCATCGGCGCGAACGCTGGCATGGACGACGCGCGCTCAAGCCTGTGTATGCACGCAACATGTTCTCGGAGTTTGGAATAGAGTAATAGACCAACCATTATTAGGACTAGCTAGAGAGAGATTAATAAATGTAAAATAGACACTAGGTTTCAGGTGGAAGGGGTTAAATGTAAAATAACAGTTACCATTAGATTTAAATCGGATGTATCAGATCGCTTGATTGCATGCTTGCACCAGGATAAGTGATTGCACCAGGATAAGACACTTGGCGAAAGTCGACGCTCGGCAAAGGGCCGTCAGCAGCCGTCTGTAGCTGACGGCTGTTATCTATGCCGAGCGTCAGACTTTGTCACTCACGAAGAAGCTACTTTGCCGAGTGTCCCACGCCTGACACTCAGCAAAGAATGCTTTGCCGAGTGTCATTCTTGACACTCGGCAAATTATATTTTTATTTTTTTCCTAACCAAACTTTTAGTGGTATGTTCCTACACTATATAGATCTACATGTTCTATTTTTGCACAATTATAAAAGTGTTTTCTATAACTATTAGATTTAGTTCGTTTAATTAATTTTCTTCGGAAAATTCACATTTGAACTACAAGTCACTCGAAACATGGAAAACCGTGCATGTAAAAATGATATGCATGTTATTTAGCACAAGTTACGACCGATTTCAGGAACAGACCGGAATCTTCGAGCACCATGTTCAATAAACATGACCGTGAACTTGCCATCCAGTTGTTTAAAAATTATATAAAACACAAACAAAGTCATAAAAATATATAACTTGTCAACATGTCATGATATCATATGTAGAGGCCGTGATAAAAATTTGAGAATGTTTCGAGAAAGTTGTGACGCACTATATGTAGAAACCTAAGTGGCCTACACATACATGAAATTATAGAGTTTCAATGTAGACCGGCTAGATTTCTACACATAGTGCGTCACAACTTTCTCGAAACATTCTCAAATTTTTATCACAACATCTACACATATATGATATCATGACATGTGGACAAGTTTCATGATTTTGTGACTTTATTTGTGTTTTATACAATTTTTAAGCAACTTGATGGCAAGTTTACGGTCATGTTTAGTGAGCATGGTGCTCCAAGATTCCGGTCTGCTCCTGAAATCGGTCGTAACTTGTGCTAAATAACATGCATATCATTTTTGCATGCATGGTTTTCCACGTTTCGAGTGACTTGCAGTTCAAATCAGAATTATCCTAGTAAATTCTCCGTTACCAGTCGCCGTGACGGCGACTTTTCTTTGCCGAGTACCGAGTGACACTCGGCAACCGATAAAAAGAACTCGACAAAGAAGCCGTTGCCGATGTACAGTTCGTCGAGCTCTCTTTGCCGAGTGTTTTCCAGGTAGGCACTCAGCAAAGAGTCTGATTCCGGTAGTGTTGGGGGTATGCTTCATAGCCGAAGATCCTAAAGAAATAAACACCTTCGGCAGATCCTCTCCAAAACAGCGCCGAAGCTATCAACTATAAAGCTTCAGTACAGTAACATGTCTCCAGACGAAGGGGTGAACCGACTTAAAGATGAAATGACTTAAAGACCCATGATATTCTGTGTTATTATAGTTCATTGTAAAGGGCATAAATGTAATTATATACAGGCTGTGAACTGTGCCTACAAATAGTTCACGTGCTCTCCTGTAATCACGCATTGGGCATTTGTTTTTGCTTCACGCTGGTATTTTTGCTTTTCTTCGAGCCGAAGGTACATTTGTAATTCGTTATCATTTTTACAATAATGAAATAGAAATGAGTTAATAATGATAATCATATGTTCAAATTATTTTATATATTTTTTACCCTTCCTCATTATTTGTTGTGTTTATGAAGGTATTACCTTCATAACCTTCGTCCGGAATCCATTATATCCCGAGGGAAATAATGCTTCGAAGGACGAAGGACTCTAATATTTAACAATTTCTATGTTGCCTTGTTCTTGATTCATAGCATTTGAGAACAAGTCCCCAACATTGGCGCCCACCTCCGGTGAACTCACTTCCACTTTTTTGAGCTGATGGCTTCGATCAAGAATCAAGCTGGAACTGCTTCGGCTCCGAAGCTGGTTCTCCCAATAACAGGCGGTTCATGCTCAGAGCCGGCCAACAAGAAACAGAAGAAGGAGGCACAGAGAAGAGTACAACATGTAGGGGTACAAGGACCCTTCATCAAATCAAGATGGTCTCACATCCCAATTACCTTTTCTCAAGAGGATCTTCAACTCAAGGATTACCCACACAATGATGCTATGGTTATCTCTTGTGTGATCAAAGGATTTCTGGTCCATAATGTTTTGGTTGATACAGGCAGTGCAGCTGACATCATATTTGCTAAGGCCTTCAGACAGATGCAAGAGCCCGAAGACAAGATCCATGATGCCACACATCCCCTTTGTGGCTTCGGAGGAAGGCATATTGTAGCACTCGGAAAAATCACAATGCCAGTAACTTTCGGATTTATCAACAACACAAGGACTGAACAAATTGTGTTTGACATTGTTGACATGGAGTATCCTTACAATGCTATCATTGGTTGCGGAACACTCAATGCTTTCGAAGCAATTCTTCATCCAGCATATCTTTGCATGAAGATACCTTCGGATCAGGGACCTATTGCTATTCATGGGAGTCAGGAAGCCGCCAGAAAGGTCGAGGGGAATTGGACTGATTCAAAGGCAATCCACAACATAGATGAAGCCGAAGCTTGTGAGCAGTACAAGCATAGAAGGGAGAAGGCTGCTTCGGCCGATCAGCCGAAACCCATGCTCTTATGCGAGGACATAGCAGAGCAGAAGGTGCTATTGGGATCCCAACTGTCCGAAGAACAGGAGAAAACCTTGATAAGGTTTCTGTTCAACAACAAAGATGTTTTTGCATGGTCAGCTAATGATCTTTGCGGAGTTAACAGGGATGTTATTGAACACTCACTCAATGTTGATCCATCCTTCAGACCTAGAAAGCAGAGGCTTCGGAAGATGTCTGATGACAAGGCCGAAGGTGCTCAGAATGAAGTGAAAAGACTTCTCAGTGCCGGAGTTATCAAAGAGGTAAAATACCCAGAATGGCTGGCTAACACTGTTATGGTAAAAAAGGCCAATGGTAAATGGAGGATGTGTATCGATTTTACTGATCTCAACAAGGCCTGTCCGAAGGACGAGTTTCCATTGCCAAGGATAGATTCCCTAGTTGATGCAGCAGCTTCATCAGAGCTTATGAGTCTGCTGGATTGTTATTCAGGCTATCATCAAATTTGGATGAAGAAGGAGGATGAGCCGAAGACCAGCTTCATAGCCCCTAGTGGAACATATTGTTACCTTCGGATGCCTGAGGGGCTCAAGAATGCTGGAGGAAGCTTTAGCAGAATGACAGCGAAGGTTCTTCAATCTCAGATAGGCAGAAATGTGCTAACTTATGTTGATGATATCATTGTAAAAAGCACGAAGCAAGAGAATCACATTACTGATCTGCAGGAGACCTTCGCTAATTTTAGACAGACCGGTTTAAAGTTGAATCCAGAAAAATGTGTCTTCGGAGTGAAGAAAGGGAAATTTCTTGGCTGCCTAGTTTCAACAAAAGGGATTGAGGCTAATCCAAATAAAATCGAAGCTATCCTTCGAATGGAACCACCAAGTACAAAGAAGGGGGCTCAAAGATTGACAGGAAGACTGGCATCTCTCAACAGATTCATATCTAGATCAGCAGAGAGAAATTTACCATTTTTCGAAGTGCTGAAGTCAGTCGAAGTTTTTCAATGGGGACCAGTCCAGTAGAGAGCCTTCGAAGAGCTGAAGCAATATTTGATAGACCTAACAACACTAACTCCACCAACACCAGGGGCTCCTCTGTTGCTATATGTGGCAGCTTCGCACTCAGCGGTGAGTGCAACACTTGTTCAGGAGAAGCTTGAAGGCCAAGTCAAAAAGCAAGCCCCAATATACTTTGTATCCGAAGTTCTTAGTTTATCAAAGAAAAATTATACAGAATTGGAGAAGGTGTTGTATGCTGTTTTGATGTCCTCCAGGAAGCTTCGACACTACTTTCAAGCATACAATATAGTTGTTCCTTCTTCGCAACCATTGAAGGACATTATGAGAAATAGAGAAGCTACTGGAAGGATTGGAAAGTGGGCTGCGGAGCTTAATGAATTCTGCATTGATTATGTGCACAGATCTTCGATTCAGTCCCAGGCGTTAGCTGACTTCATTGCTGACTGGACACCAGGGGCTCAGGTAGAAGAGGCAAGTAAAGATGCCGAAGTATGGACAGTATTCTGCGATGGTTCTTGGGGAACCTTCGGAGCAGGGGCAGCCGCTGTGTTGGTCGCACCCTCCAAAGTTAAAACTTGCTACGCAGCAAGACTTGATTTTAGCTGCACAAATAACATTGCTGAGTACGAAGCTTTACTTTTGGGTCTTCGGAAGTTAAAGGCAATGGGAATCAGAAGGGCGGTTCTTAAAACTGATTCCTAGGTTATCTCTGGTCATATTGACAAGAGTTGTAAGGCAAGAGACCCGAAGCTTGAGAAGTATTTAGATACGGTTTGAAGGATTGAAGCTTCCTTTGAAGGGTTTTCTGTAAAAAATATTCCTCGAGGAGAAAATGAACATGCTGATTTGCTAGCCAAGTCAGCAGCACAGGGGCTGTCCTTACCTTCGAAAGTATTTTTTGAAACAATAAAAGCACCTTCGGTTGAACTTCTTGAAAGAGCGGTCCTCAATATATCTCCTGTTTATAGTGAAGACTGGAGAACTGAGATCATCTCCTACCTTAAGGGTAATTTCCTTTCAGATGACGAAGCTTATAACAAGAGAATAGAGGCAAGAGCTCGTCCATATGTAATAATAGAAGGGGAGTTGTACAAGTATGGGGTCTGCTCTCCGTTACTCAAATGTTTATCCAGAGCCGAAGGTATAGAATTGATGAAGGAAATACATGCAGGCCTGTGTGGATCTCACATTGGATCTAGGCCTTTGCTGGGAAAAGTTTTTCGCCAAGGATTTTATTGGCCAAAAGCAGCTTCGGATGCAGCGGAGTTAGTCCAAAAGTGCGAAGGTTGTCAGAAATGTGCAAGAGATCAAAAACAACCTTCGTCTCTCACTCAGTTAATACAACCCACTTGGCCGTTGCAAAGGTGGGGCCTTGATTTGTTAGGTCCGTTACCACCAGCACAAGGGAACTTAAGATATGTTGTAGTGGCAGTGGAATATTTTTCTAAATGGATTGAGGCAAAGCCTTTAGCCACAATAACTTCGGTCACTATTCAAAAGTTTTTCTGGCAAAATATTGTTTGTCGCTTCGGAGTACCGAAGGCTATTACTGTAGATAATGGGACACAGTTTGATTCCGAAGCTTTCAGAAAATTTTGTGATCAAATTGGCACGAAGATCCATTTCGCATCAGTTCGACATCCGGAGTCAAATGGGCTTGTTGAAAGAGCTAATGGCATCATAATGGCAGGAATAATGAAGTTAATCTTTAATCAACCCAGGGGAAAGTGGCCAGACGAATTAATCAAAGTGGTGTGGAGCCACAACACAACAATATCAAGATCAACAGGCTTTACGCCATTCAAACTATTGTTTGGTGACGAAGCAATAACTCCGGAAGAAGCCAAAGCAGGATCAATAAGAGTAGTAGCTTCGGCAGAAGGCGAAGCTGAAGCTGATTACTCTGTGGAAAAAGATGCTATAGAGGGGATCAGGCTTCAAGCTGTGGAAAACATCAACAAATACCAAGCTGAAACAATAAAATGGCGTGATAGAAAGGTTAGGCTAAAGAACATCGAACCAGGACATTTTGTGCTTCGAAGAGTAGCCAACCCAGAGACAGTAGGCAAATTACAGCTGAAGTGGGAAGGACCTTTTCTGGTAGTATCTTCGTCAAGACCCGGTTCCTACAGGTTGAAGGATATGGACAGCAACGACATTCCTAGATCATGGAATGCGGACGAGCTTCGACGATATTATGTTTAGATTGATGTAATTTTTTCTATTCTTTCTTGTGGCACCCTTTTCCTTTCCAAAGGGGGAGAAAGGTTTTTAATGGGACCACAACATGTAATTTTTCTTTTCCTTATTTCATTTCTATAAGAGTGATATCCCCCAAAGATGTAAATGTAAAAGATGAGAACGCACCATCGAGTGCAATGGAAAAAGAAAAGAAAACAGGGAGAAGCTCAAAAGTCGTTCCCAAGGGAATGCAGAGCTTACAGCGAAAAATAAACGCTGATTCCGCCGAAAGTAAAAGGCGAAGAAGCTCCTATGGGAGGCTTACAACGAAAAATAAACGCTGATTCCGCCGAAAGTAAAAGGCGAAGAAGCTCCTAAGGGAGGCTTACAGCGAAAAATAAACGCTGATTCCGCCGAAAGTAAAAGGCGAAGAAGCTCCTAAGGGAGGCTTACAGCGAAAAGTCAGCGCTGATACACCAAAAAATAAACGGTGAAGCCGAAAAATAAGCGGCAAAGAAGGTTTGAGTCATTCTCAAGGGAATATGGCTTCGAATATGTATTTGAACATTCATTTGCACGACACATTACATCATGACATTTGCATTCATAAACATTCACTTAGACATACATAGGATCATCATCAGCATAACGTACAAACATGCTTTGGTCCCAAAAGGAAGGCAATTTTATGCTTCGCTGTGTACGCAAAGAAGGGAAGGTGTTTTTCGCCTATGGCTCAAAAGTATTAATTTCGTCCGCACCAAAGCATTTCATACATGGACGAAAAAGTAAGATTATATTACAAAGTAAAACTCAGATTACATCATATTTTATACAAGTTATTACAGGAGTTTTTTGAGCTAATTTTACAAGACTATTCAAGCTTCGACACTATCTCTGGAGCTTCGTTCTTCTACTCTGCAGCTGCAGCTTCGGCCTGGTCAATCTGTACGAAAGTATTATAAGCCAAATTCAAAAATTCAAAGGAAAAGGTAAGAATAAGGTATGATTTTGTTACCAGCTTGAGGTGACTCCGAGCTTCGTCACCAGCTTTGCTCCGACCACCCTTTGTCCATACTAACTTTATAAATCTGTTTGCAATACTTCGAGCCAGATTTGGAACATCATCTAAGTCTGTCGGTGACAGGCTGAAGTTGGGTCTATTAACAATCTTGCCGTGTTCACAGCCAGACTTCAAAAAAGCAACAGCTGTGCCCCGAGAAGCTGCCAGGGCACAGAAGTCGCTATGCCCAGCTATAACTTCGTCAAGATCATTAATTTCACCTTCAATGTGCTCGAAGTCATGAGGCAGGTCTTCGGCCGAAGGAGTAAACTCTTCACTACTGGCTCTGGCAAAATGAAACACTTGCTTTAGCTGATGAATGCATCGAGTGCAGAACTCCAAACATTTATTTTGAAGATTTTTCAAAGATTCTTTCAATTCCAAGTTTCTTTGAGTTACGGCTTCAAGCCTTGCATCAAGCTTCAGTTTCTCTTGTTCAAAATTTTCTGACTGGGAAAGAAGCTTCGAATTTAATTCTGTTATTTTTGCTTCAGCATCCACTAATAAGCCTTCGGCTGTTTGTAGCTCGAGGTTTTTCTTCTCAATGGCAGCAGATTGCTCCTTTATTTTGTTTTCTAAATTTTCAATTATAACTTCTTGCTTTTTATCCTCTAAATCTTGTTGCATTTTTAATGCCTTGCTCAAAAGCATGCTCTATGGACAAATAGCCTTCGTTAGAAAATATTTTCGTACCACAAGTAATAAGAATTAGACACAAAATGTTTACCTTGAAATTAGAACAGAATAAACTACCGATAATATGCTGTCGACGGTAGCGGCTGATATCCGCTTCAAGCTTCGGGAAGCCGATACTCTTCGATAAAGTACCGACAACCTTCGCACCGGTTTGGTCTCGTATACAGCCTAACCCTTCATCATCAATACCACCAAAGAGAAGCGCCCCCGGCCGATATCCACAAGATATAGCATACTCTTTTAATTCCTCTTTTTCAGCTTCAGTCAGCTCCTGGCCAACTAAGTTTTGGAAGTCAAAAGTTTCACCTTCCGAGGTATCTTCGGTTATTCCTCCTTTTTCGGGTTTGGCAGCCGTGGTCTCTTCGGTGGCTGCAGCAGTTTCTTCAGCGGTCGTGTTCAGCAGCATTTTATCTATATCAGCGGCTATGCTCTCTAAATTAATACCTTCGGAGTTAGCATCTTTGGCTCTGGCCTCTTCTGCGGCAGCCTCCGAAGGTACAGCTTCAGTAGCTGTCATGATTTCAATTGCCGGCATCTTCAGAGTTGGAGCTCTTGGTGGTGTTGTTTCAATCACTTCAGTCACGGTAACAATCCTTTGTCTTTTTGGCCTAGATGCCTTTGCCTTTGCGGGCTCCTTTTCATTATGAAAAAGCTTCGTCAGATGAAGCCCCAATGGACTTAGTTTGACAGGAAAAGTTTCAGTCATTACCTTTAGAATTTCCTCTATTTCAGCATCAGAAGATGTCGCAGAAGTCTTTTCTTCTTCATCAATTGATTTTTGTTCCGGGATTGATTCCTTTCTTTTCTTCGAAGTTAACACTTTCGATTCAAACTTTTCTTTCTTCTTTTTTGATTGATCTTCGTCGTCTTTGATCAAAGCGCCAGCTACTCTTTTCCTTTTCTGCCCTTCGACACCCTTGTCGAGTCGCTCATAATCAGGATATTCAAAGCCTATAGCATCAAGCACTCTGTTTAGCCTTCGTTTCGGCCGGGTGCCGAAGGCTGCTGTCATCAATTGATCCTCCTTTTTAGAATAGTTCCCAAGAATTTCAGTGCACATTACTTCGATTGTTTCGAGCCATTCTTGGCAGGGTGCTTTGAAATATTTCTTGAACTTATAGTGGTAGGGCAGTCGGACAAGCTCCCCCTCTTTCTTCTATTTTTCAAGCTTCGGCATAGCCCATTCCTTCATAGTTGGAAATATTTTGTAAGCCAGAAATTCCTGCACTAAATCTCTAGTGCCAATGTGTTCTGCGATAATCCTAAATTCAGCCAACGCAGTTTGGGTTGGACCTTCTGGTGTCATATTGCATTGGGGTCTGGTTTCTCCGAAGATCAGTTCAAGCGGACTCTGGACCAGCTTCTCCTTGTCATCATCAACTTTGACGTAGAACCATTCCGATTTCCAGCCTGCCGGCCACTTGCTTCGGTAGCTGATCACAGGAAATTTTGTAGTTTTCCGATAGGCAAAATTGTAACAACCAAAATTTTCATGTAACCCATCCTTTATGGCCTTGGTTTGGTAATGTAGCTCGTGCACCCAGCAGAAACCTTCGGCAAATGGTTCCACCCCCTGGCTTCAAAGAGCCCAAATATAAACACTAAGCCTAACAATAGCGTTAGGAGTTAGTTGATGAAAGTAGATCCCAAACTTCTTCAGCACGTCGGCAATCATCCTATTCAAAGGAAATCTCAAACCAGCTTTGAGAAAACTCTTGAAAATCACTATTTCATCTTTCTGTGGCTTCAGAGTAGTTTCTTCTCCACCGAAGCGAATCAGCTCTTTTTTATCTTCGCTAAAGTAGCCCGACTTCACCATCTTAGGAAAATCAGCTTTGGAGATGGTCGACTTTCTGAAGTCCAGGTGGCTAGGCTTGCTCGGCACTGCGATGTTGTAGTCATCTTCAGAATCGTTCTCTTCAATATCTGCTTGCTCTGCTTCAGCAGCAGGGATGTCTTCCGGTGTCATCAACCCAGATCGCTTCATTGCTTCCGAGATAGGAACAGTTTCTACAACTTCGGTTTCGTCTCCCTCGCGATCGACTCTTGCAGTAGAGCAAACTCTGGTCATTTGATTATGACTTACTTGAAAAAAATTTTTGAATTGGCTTTTTTGTCTTTTCCAAAGCTCTTACACTTGCGCCGAAGCAGATTTTGTATGAGCGCAATGATCAAGCTTCGGCTATGACTAAAAATTTGGCAGCAAAACTGTAACACCCGGTTTTAGCGGACAAAGCCGGGTGCATCTCATACATGCGCCAAGAAGACAACATATATAATAACAGAATGTATAGAGATAAATGTCATAAAACATCAGAGTATTTATTACATAGCGGAAGACTTATTACAAAATAAAATAATAAATATAAAACGAACTAAGGATCGTCGGCGCAAATGTCAACTGAGAAACGCCACCTAGATCAGATCATACTCCTCGCCTTGTGGCTCCTCCTGAACCACCTGCTCTTCTCCTGTGGGGGGGGGGTGTGAGACAGCAAGGGTGAGCTCACATACGTTCATAGCTCAACAAGTCGTGGGGAATTATGTGACATGAACTCACCAAAGGTGGGAGTTCATGAAGTGTAAGGCTGATCAATGAAATAAAGGTTGAGGCTGAGCATTGCTTTTATAAGTTGGTCAAAATTTTATTAGCAATTACTAAGTGTAAGTAAATACCAAACCTTAATAATAATAAAGAAAAGTAATAGTAAAATAATCCCAAATGCGATGCAAATGTCAAATTAAATTTAAGTTCCATAATTAATCATGTGAGGGTCCGAGCTGCTCATGACCGTGAGCACGGCTAGTATACCAGTTTTACACTCTGCAGAGGTTGCGCATCTTTACCCACAAGTCGTGTTACCCATTTGCCACGGAGTTGATCAGACTCCATACACCTCTACCAAGGAAGCGAGGCAGGGTACCACTACGAGGCCTTTACAAAGTTCCACTAACTTCAGACTACCCGCTACAGTTTATAGGAAGCTCCAGTGCAGGGTTCTTGTCTGACCGCCATCGCAGCAAAATCAACCCAAGGACCTCCCTACACTGACCACTCCCCTACTGCCCTTGCCCCTTTCGGGTAAGGTAGCCCTCCACTAGCTTTCCTAATTAATCAGCCAAGGGCGTCCCATTAAACCCTTATGGTAGCACTGTTTTCCCGGGTGGTCGCTCCATGTTCCAATTAACATAATGATCTTATCATGAACAGTAATAATAAACATATAATAAAAGTGTGATCATGAATAATGTACCTTCATACCCAAAACCACATAAAGCACTAGCAAGTACTACCCAAAAAGTTCAGCGGTAAACAAGGTATAAAGATAGACAAACTAGGGTAACCTATTGGGTCCCATCAAAATTAACCTATGCAGATCATTATGATTAATCAGAACATGGCTGGGTAAAAAAAAGAAGTGATCAAGGGCACAACTTGCCTTCAATGAGCTCCTGCTCAGCAGTCTCTACTTGCTGAACCTCGGATTCCACAGTGGCTTGCTCGTCTACTCGCATCAACACAATACATACATAGTATAGCAAAAATTAACATTACACCAAGCATGTAAATAAAATACACAGTACTAATCTAGACATTAAAATAAGATCATAGGAACTGGAATTATCAATTTTGGGGTTATAGATTTTAAGTTATGGATTTTCTAATGTTTTATGTGCTTAATACAAGATTAAGTACTAGAATAATTCTAATGTGCTTTTCATGCCAAAACAGTGGCACAAATAGATAGACAATAATTTTATGAAAATTTAGGAACTGGAATGGTCTAATTTGGAGTTCATATGAATTTTCTACAATTTAAACAAGTTTCTACAATTAAATTTGTACTAAAAACTATTTTCTAAACTATTTTCCTGGTTTTACCAACTATCTGGACTGGGCATATATTTCCGGGAAGTGCAGGGGGCCAAGCGCAAAAGAAACAAAGACTCAGTCGCTGCATAGGGTGGACCGCGGGTTCTATTTTTTAGAACCCCGAGGGTTCTTATGTAAAAGAGCACTGTGAAGCGGTATCAGCCACAATGGGCCATCCGATCGACGCTGGGCGGCCAGGATTAAATCGTCACCCAATTGAACCGGTACCGAACGCAGATCCTTGGATCTAGATCCAACGGTAAGCGTTTAATGAATCCTAAAGTTGTTTTCCACCGTAGGATCACACATCCATGACCACCATTTGGCCGGTCAACGCGACACAAGACAACTAATCCCAGCCGTTGAAGTCCGGATCGACGGTCCCTGAGCCATCACCAATCTCATGACCACCCCTGACGGCACCCACCGGCCCGCAGCGGCGGAGTTCGCCGGAGACAACGCCCCGGCACACCAGTGCACTCAATTCCCATGCGAATAGTTTTACAAGAAATACAATCGACCGCGAACTTTAAGGTGAACCTATTATCGGTAGTGATGCAACAAGGGCTCCCATCCACGGCGAAGTGCGGTTTACGGCGGCTGGATGTTTCCGGCGAGGAATCCCGGAGGAGTTAGCTATGTTTCCTACGCGGCGCGACTTTGACTACCTTCTATCAATCCTTGGGAAGGCTCAGAGAGTACCTCAATAGTCCGGTCGAAGCAGAGGCGAAGTATCCCCGCAGCGGCACCGTGATAGCACCGCGCTGCCGCCTCCATGGTTTCGCTGGTAGTTCGTGCGTTGCAATGCGATTGCGTTGTACAGAAGGGTGAGGGGTTTTGTCGTAGCTCAAATTTATGGGCGGGCTCGGCCTTACCGACCTATAGCTGTAGACCGAGGCGGCCACGGCGCAACAACCATGCCGATTCTTCCGTCCGGGAAGAAGAGCAGTTGCTGTGGGGCCCACGCGCCAGGGAGAGGTGAGACGCGAGCACGGACTGAGTGGCCGCCATGTGGGCCCCGCCGCACAGCGAGTCGGCCGAGTCCCAATCGCGGAAGCAAGCTACCGGCGAAATGAACGGATCCCGCGGACCCGGCGCACGTCCGTCATACGCGGTGTTCAGTTTGGGAGGAGAGAACTGACAGGATGGTCCCACATGTAAGTGAAGCGGTGGAGCAGGAAGCAAAGCAGGCGCGCGCGGTGCACGGTCGTTAGTGGCTGCCAGTGGGGCCAGCGAATCAGTGAGTGGAGCGAGAAGCGAGCGGCTGGGGCGCGGGTCATGCAGGCAGAGGTCGTGAGGGTGAGCGAGCGCGCGGTTGTGATGCTGCCACGATGGGCCCACATGTCGGCACCGAGGACTGGAATGGGCCGCGCGGGTTGCATCTTCTGTTGGGCCGAATAGGGTGAAGCCAGCCCAAACTAGGTTTTAGTCTTTCTTTTTCTTTTTCTTTTCTTTTCTCTCTCTTTTCAAACTCAAGTTGTATTCAAATTTAATTCAAGCTCTTGTGACCCATTATTACAATTTATACTTGCAACATTTAGAGATACTAATTCTGGAGGTATTTATTTACATGTATTATTTATTTATTCATATCCTTTATCTCTTTCTCTTCTCCACATTTCTAGAATTCCCTTTAGGGTTTAAATTCTAATTTAGGTGTTGTCATATTTATTTCTACATTATTGTCACATTGTCACAAAAAAAATGCACACACAATGAAACCTCAGCATGATGCACAATTTAATGATTTTTATTAATCCTTTGTTTATTTTATGAGGTGTTCACATGCAATGATAATTAGAGATGGCACACATGTATTCAAAGAAATATGATTTTCTCCTTTTAGTTTTTTTTACAAAGTGGGTATTACAAATCCTACCCCCCCTTACAAATAATCTCGTCCTCGAGATTTAGAAAGGACTAGGGAAAAGATGGGGAAAATCTATGCGAAGCTCTTCTTCTCTCTCCCAAGTAGCTTCATCTTCTCCATAGTGACTCTATTGCACTTTGCACATCTTTATCACCTTATTTCTTGTAACTCGAGTCAATGTATCAAGAATCTTGATAGGATACTCCATGGAAGTCAAATTATCCTGAACACTGAGTTCCTCCATTGGTAATTGTTACTTAGGGACACGGAGACACCTCTTAAGTTGAGACACATGGAATACATTATGCACATCAGATAGATTATCAGGTAGCTCGAGTTGATAGGCCATCTCTCCAACTCGCCTAAAAACTCTAAAGGGTCCAATAAAGTGAGGGGACCATTTGCCCCTAACTTTGAATCTCCTCATTCCACGAAGTGGTGACACCTTGAGGTACACATGATCTCCTTCCTCAAATTCCAGTGGTCTTCTTCTATTATCAGCATAGCTTTTTTTTATCTGGTCTGAGCTACCCTCAAATTCTCTTGAATTATATAGAGTTGTTCTTCTGCTTCTTGTATAAGTTCAGGCCCAAAGAACTATCTTCCTCAAGTCTAGTCCTAAAATAGAGGAGTTCTGCATTTCCTGCCATACAGAGCCTCGAACAGTGACCTCTTCAGACTGGCCTGGTAACTATCACTATATGAGAACTTAGCATAAGGTAGACTCTTGTCCCAACTACTACCATGCTGAAGGGCACAAGCTCTCAACATGTCCTCCAATACTTGATTAGTCTTTTTAGTCTGTCCATCAGTCTGAGGATGGTAGGCTGAACTAAATTTCAACTTCGTATCCGTATTCTCAAGAAAACTTTTCCAAAATCTGGGGGTAAACTGTGATCCTCTATCTAAAACGATCTTCTTTGGTACTCCATGTAAACGCACAATCCGAGCCATATATAACTCCACTAGCTAAGAACCTTTATAAGTAGTCTTGATCTGAGCCACTTTAGTCAATCTATCCACAATAACCCATATAGTCTCATATCCTTTCGAGGTGCGAGGCAATTCAATAATGAAGTCCATATCAATCTCTTCCCACTTCCACTCGGGTATCTTTAGTGGATGCAGTAGTCCAGCTGGCCTCTGGTGTTCAGCCTTAACTCTTTGACACACATCGCACATAGCCACATGTGCAGCCACATCTCTCTTCAATCCATAACACCAGTATTTCAGCTTCAAATCCTGATACATCTTGGTACTCCCAATATGAATAGAATAATCCGAGTCATGGGCCTCCTTTAAAATAGTCTCACGAAGGCTTTCAATATCAAGAACACATATCCTGTCCTTGAACCACACAGTGCCCTGTTCATCTTCCATGAATTTCTGGACCTCGACCTTTAGTAATCAGATCCTTGATCTCTTGTATCTTAGCATCACCAACTTGTCCTTTGCAGATTTCTTGCTCCAAAATTGGTTCCACATCAATAGTAACTCCTTCAGCGTGAGCAACTATCCCCAGGTTAAGTCTCCTGAAATCCTCAACAATCTCATCGGGTAGCTGGGCAACAACAACTGAATGAACATACTCCTTTTGACTCAAGGCATCTGCAACCAAGTTTGCCTTGCCCGGGTGATAGTAAATCTCCAAGTCATAATCCTTAATAAGCTCCAACCAACGGCGTTGCCTAAGGTTGAGATCCTTCTGAGTGAATATATACTTCAAACTCTTATGATCCGTGTACACTTGACACTTAGTTCCCATAATGTAGTGTCTCCAAACCTTCAGTGCATGCACAACGGCTGCTAGTTCCAAGTCGTGAGTGGGGTAGTTCAATTCATGTTTCCGCAACTGACGAGACGCATAGGCGATCACGTGTCCTTCTTGCATGAGCACACATCCCAATCCTTGTCCACATGCATCACAATAAATATCAAATCCTTTCTGTAAGTCTGGCATAACCAACACTGGAGGTGACATCAACCTCTCCTTCAATTGATCAAAGCTTCCTTGACATTTGTCATCCCACTTAAATTCTCTGCCCTTCTCCAGAAGCGAGGTCATAGGCTTGGCGATCTTAGAGAATCCTTCAATGAATCTCCGATAATATCCTGCAAGTCCCAAGGAACTCTGAATCTCCGTAACTGTAGTGGATATGCTCCACACCACTATCTCCTTGACTTTAGCAGGATCCACTGATATCCCTCCATTAGAAATGATATGTCCAAGGAATGACACCTCGTTAATCCAAAACTCGCATTTGCTGTACTTGGCGTAGAGTTGATTATCTCGTAACTTCTGTAGCACCAATCTCAGATGTTCCTCGATCACTTTCACTCTTGGAATAAATAAGAATATCGTCGATGAACACTACGACGAATTTGTCCAAATACTCCATAAACACCTTATTCATCGAATCCATAAAATAAGCTGGTGCATTAGATAATCCAAACGACATAACAGAGAACTCATTTAATCCATATCGAGTCGAGAAAGCTGTCTTGGGGATATCCGATGGCCTAATCTTCATTTGATGATAACCCGATCAGTGATCAATCTTCGAGAATGCCCTTGCACCTCTCATCTAATTAAATATACTTGTTCTTCACAGTAACATCATTAAGGGATCTATAATCCACGCACATCCCTTGCGATCCATCTTTCTTCTGTACAAATTGAACTGGCGCTCCACAAGGTGAAGAATTCGAACGAATGTACTCAGCATCTTGTAACTCAGTTAACTGCTTCTTAAGTTCCTTCAACTCCTCTACGGACATCCTATATGGCCGTTTAGAAATAGGGGCAGTTCCAGGTAGGAGATCAATCACAAACTCAACTTCAAATCTTTGTCCTTTGGAACTAGTGAGTTCTACGGTTCCCTTAGCGCAGTGTATATACTGCCTTTGACTTTCTTAACCATGACATACCAAGGATTACGTCTATAGTGCTCTCTTCTAACACTATAGGGGTATAGCCCATCTAGGTTAGAAACACAGGGTAAGAAGGGAAGAATTGTAGACAAGGCGAGTAATTACGAGTAATGTTACTGCGGTAGATTTATTAGCTAAGTAGATTAGTGTGTCACCTACTAAAGCTAATACATTACCTTATGGTGGTACATGCCCATATATCAATCAATCAAAGAAGCAAATCAAGCATTCATCATCAGAACAATCAAACAACATTTTTGAATATAGAAAATAGTTTTGGTTTGGTCTTAGGCCTCCTATCTCTTAAAAATGTCATAGGGGTAGGGATTCCAAGGTGTGAAATCCATCTTGTCTTGGAGTAGAAAAGGTAAGAATGATCAGAGTAGAACAGTAGAAGGTGAGACAGGATCAAGATAAGTATATAAAGAATCAGAGTAAGGTAAGTATAGAATGAATCAGAATGAGATAAGTAGGTAAGGGTTTGTCCATTCTATCTAGGTTTCGTCCTACAGTCAACATTTCCTCTGATACCACTTCTGTAACACCCGGTTTTAGCGGACAAAGCCGGGTGCATCTCATACATGCGCCAAGAAGACAACATATATAATAACAGAATGTATAGAGATAAATGTCATAAAACATCAGAGTATTTATTACATAGTGGAAGACTTATTACAAAATAAAATAATAAATATAAAACGAACTAAGGATCGTCGGCGCAAATGTCAACTGAGAAACGCCACCTAGATCAGATCATACTCCTCGCCTTGTGGCTCCTCCTGAACCACCTGCTCTTCTCCTGGGGTTGGTGTGAGACAGCAAGGGTGAGCTCACATACGTTCATAGCTCAACAAGTCGTGGGGAATAATGTGACATGAACTCACCAAAGGTGGGAGTTCATGAAGTGTAAGGCTGATCAATGAAATAAAGGTTGAGGCTGAGCATTGCTTTTATAAGTTGGTCAAAATTTTATTAGCAATTACTAAGTGTAAGTAAATACCAAACCTTAATAATAATAAAGAAAAGTAATAGTAAAATAATCCCAAATGCGATGCAAATGTCAAATTAAATTTAAGTTCCATAATTAATCATGTGAGGGTCCGAGCTGCTCATGACCGTGAGCACTGCTAGTATACCAGTTTTACACTCTGCAGAGGTTGCACATCTTTACCCACAAGTCGTGTTACCCATTTGCCACGGAGTTGATCAGACTTCATACACCTCTACCAAGGAAGCGAGGCAGGGTACCACTACGAGGCCTTTATAAAGTTCCACTAACTTCAGACTACCCGCTACAGTTTATAGGAAGCTCCAGTGCAGGGTTCTTGTCTGACCGCCATCGCAGCAAAATCAACCCAAGGACCTCCCTACACTGACCACTCCCCTACTGCCCTTGCCCCTTTCGGGTAAGGTAGCCCTCCACTAGCTTTCCTAATTAATCAGCCAAGGGCGTCCCATTAAACCCTTGTGGTAGCACTGTTTTCCCGGGTGGTCGCTCCATGTTCCAATTAACATAATGATCTTATCATGAACAGTAATAATAAACATATAATAAAAGTGTGATCATGAATAATGTACCTTCATACCCAAAACCACATAAAGCACTAGCAAGTACTACCCAAAAAGTTCAGTGGTAAACAAGGTATAAAGATAGACAAACTAGGGTAACCTATTGGGTCCCATCAAAATTAACCTATGCAGATCATTATGATTAATCAGAACATGGCTGGGTAAAAAAAGAAGTGATCAAGGGCACAACTTGCCTTCAATGAGCTCCTGCTCAGCAGTCTCTACTTGCTGAACCTCGGATTCCACAGTGGCTTGCTCGTCTACTCGCATCAACACAATACATACATAGTATAGCAAAAATTAACATTACACCAAGCATGTAAATAAAATACACAGTACTAATCTAGACATTAAAATAAGATCATAGGAACTGGAATTATCAATTTTGGGGTTATAGATTTTAAGGTATGGATTTTCTAATGTTTTATGTGCTTAATACAAGATTAAGTACTAGAATAATTCTAATGTGCTTTTCATGCCAAAACAGTGGCACAAATAGATAGACAATAATTTTATGAAAATTTAGGAACTGGAATGGTCTAATTTGGAGTTCATATGAATTTTCTACAATTTAAACAAGTTTCTACAATTAAATTTGTACTAAAAACTATTTTCTAAACTATTTTCCTGGTTTTACCAACTATCTGGACTGGGCATATATTTCCGGGAAGTGCAGGGGACCAAGCGCAAAAGAAACAAAGACTCAGTCGCTGCATAGGGTGGACCGCGGGTTCTATTTTCAGAACCCCGAGGGTTCTTATGTAAAAGAGCACTGTGAAGCGGTATCGGCCACAATGGGCCATCCGATCGACGCTGGGCGGCCAGGATTAAATCGTCACCCAATTGAACCGGTACCGAACGCAGATCCTTGGATCTAGATCCAACGGTAAGCGTTTAATGAATCCTAAAGTTGTTTTCCACCGTAGGATCACACATCCATGACCACCATTTGGCCGGTCAACGCGACACAAGACAACTAATCCCAGCCGTTGAAGTCCGGATCGACGGTCCCTGAGCCATCACCAATCTCATGACCACCCCTGACGGCACCCACCGGCCCGCGGCGGCGGAGTTCGCCGGAGACCACGCCCCGGCACACCAGTGCACTCAATTCCCATGCGAATAGTTCTACAAGAAATACAATCGACCGCGAACTTTAAGGTGAACCTATTATCGGTAGTGATGCAACAAGGGCTCCCATCCACGGCGAAGTGCGGTTTACGGCGGCTGGATGTTTCCGACGAGGAATCCTGGAGGAGTTAGCTATGTTTCCTACGCGGCGCGACTTTGACTACCTTCTATCAATCCTTGGGAAGGCTCAGAGAGTACCTCGATAGTCCGGTCGAAGCAGAGGCGAAGTATCCCCGCAGCGGCACCGTGATAGCACCCCGCTGCCGCCTCCATGGTTTCGCTGGTAGTTCGTGCGTTGCAATGCGATTGCGGTGTACAGAAGGGTGAGGGGTTTTGTCGTAGCTCAAATTTATGGGCGGGCTCGGCCTTACCGACCTATAGCTGTAGACCGGGGCGGCCACAACGCAACAACCATGCTGATTCTTCCGTCCGGGAAGAAGAGCAGTTGCTGTGGGGCCCACGCGCCAGGGAGAGGCGAGACGCGAGCACGGACTGAGTGGCCGCCATGTGGGCCCCGCCGCACAGCGAGTCGGCCGAGTCCCAATCGCGGAAGCAAGCTACCGGCGAAATGAACGGATCCCGCGGACCCGGCGCACGTCCGTCATACGCGGTGTTCAGTTTGGGAGGAGAGAACTGACAGGATGGTCCCACATGTAAGTGAAGCGGTGGAGCAGGAAGCAAAGCAGGCGCGCGCGGTGCACGGTCGTTAGTGGCTGCCAGTGGGGCCAGCGAATCAGTGAGTGGAGCGAGAAGCGAGCGGCTGGGGCGCGGGTCATGCAGGCAGAGGTCGTGAGGGTGAGCGAGCGCGCGGTTGTGATGCTGCCACGATGGGCCCACATGTCGGCACCGAGGACTGGAATGGGCCGCGCGGGTTGCATCTTCTGTTGGGCCGAATAGGGTGAAGCCAGCCCAAACTAGGTTTTAGTCTTTTTTTTCTTTTTCTTTTCTTTTCTCTCTCTTTTCAAACTCAAGTTGTATTCAAATTTAATTCAAGCTCTTGTGACCCATTATTATAATTTATACTTGCAACATTTAGAGATACTAATTCTGGAGGTATTTATTTACATGTATTATTTATTTATTCATATCCTTTATCTCTTTCTCTTCTCCACATTTCTAGAATTCTCTTTAGGGTTTAAATTCTAATTTAGGTGTTGTCATATTTATTTCTACATTATTGTCACATTGTCACAAAAAAAATGCACACACAATGAAACCTCAACATGATGCACAATTTAATGATTTTTATTAATCCTTTGTTTATTTTATGAGGTGTTCACATGCAATGATAATTAGAGATGGCACACATGTATTCAAAGGAATATGATTTTCTCCTTTTAGTTTTTTTACAAAGTGGGTATTACAAAAACAGTACAATAGCAATGAATGCTGCGGTAACTTCACACCTACCTGTCTGTTTATATAGTGCTGCAGGTGAGAAGGTGAATCGGCAAGGTCTCCAACACCGAACAAACAGTCACCCACCCTCACTGAACGGTGGGCCACATAGCTCGAGAAGGTGAATCGCTGGCAAGAGTGTAATCGGTGCAAGATGGGTCGCGCGTCCGACGATTATTTTAATCGTTTCTCGCCAACGAGCTCAGGGAAGGTGTTTTTTGGATCTTCGGCATCCCGAAGCTTAGAAGATTTTTCACGGATCAAGCTTGTTACGAAAAACGATCTAGCGCCGCGAAGGGGCTACTGTTGGGGTATGCTTCGTAGCCGAAGATCCTAAAGAAATAAACACCTTCGGTAGATCCTCTCCAAAACAGCGCCGAAGCTATCAACTATAAAGCTTCGGTACAGTGACATGTCTCAAGACGAAGGGGTGAACCGACTTAAAGACCCATGATATTCTGTGTTATTATAGTTCATTGTAAAGGGCATAAATGTAATTATATACAGGCTGTGAACTGTGCCTATAAATAGGTGAACAGTACCCCTGTATTGTTCACGTGCTCTCCTGTAATCACGCATTGGGCATTTGTTTTTGCTTCACGCTGGTATTTTTGCTTTTCTTCGAGCCGAAGGTACATTTGTAATTCGTTATCATTTTTACAATAATGAAATAGAAATGAGTTAATAATGATAATCATATGTTCAAATTATTTTATATATTTTTTACCCTTCCTCATTATTTGTTGTGTTTATGAAGGTATTACCTTCATAACCTTCGTCCGGAATCCATTATATCCCGAGGAAAATAATGCTTCGAAGGACGAAGGACTCTAATATTTAACAATTTCTATGTTGTCTTGTTCTTGATTCATAGCATTTGAGAACAAGTCCCCAACAGGTAGTGCTCACAATTGCCACCAGCTAGGTACATATATGCAATCGGATCAGAGTCATCTTCACTAGTTTTCACTATGCATCAGGCAGAAGAACACACTACAGGGAAACAAACAAACAAAAGGCATCACAACATGGAACAAGTTCTTAGGGTCGACACAAGCGCCTGCCTAGTGTGGCAGTCTCACCATACGATGGGCTACTGGCATATCATATGACCTCGAACGCCGCCGTGGATGCAATGGTTGTGCTTTCATTACCGCAATCAGTACACACCTTGAAATTTTACCCAAATTTGCGAGGAGCAAGCTAACAATTAAACCAATTCTACACATTAACCACGACGACACCCGCCATAGGTTTCACCGATTCTAATATATAAATTCGATGCAGATGAAATTGGTGTATAAGCGCATTTTTGTATTTCCTTAGACTTAGATCACGCAAGCAAGAATTTTTTCGCTATTTACGATTTCATATTCTTGTAACTAGATGTTCTATAGGAATAATAAGAAATCGCAATTCTTTCCCGTTACACATAATAAATAAAGGGTTTCAAAAGTCAATTTTTCTTTTCAATATCTTTTTTTCATAATTCTATTTTTGTTCTTCCACCCATGCAATAGAGAGCGAATGAGAAAAGAGGGAGGAAATTATGTGAAGTGCCTCGGATACAAAGTAAGGAAAAGTATCTAGAACTTCTCCCCTCCCGTCCCTACTCCCCAACCTACAATAGCTAAGTGCGGAAGTAAAATCAACCCTTGTTCTTACATGGACTTTTCTGGTACGAAATGGGCCACTTCAAATAGGTTCATTGTTTTGGCCCAAAATACGAGGGGAACGGTAAAAAGGAGTTGGTGCACCGGAGACGAAGAGGTTGGGGTAGGTGTCGGCCTGGGGGCACGGGGCAGGCGACTTCGGAGGCGTGAAGGCGAATACAAAGAACATACGCTGGAACCCTGACCTTGCTGCAGCCGCCGCCACCGTCGCTAGAACTTTGGTGTCGACCTGCCGGTGGAATTAGGGATGCACAATTTTTCCCGATAGGCCTGGGTTTAAGAGCTTTCTAGGGCTTAGGGATGGCACCAACCACCTTTTACCGGCATGCCCGCGGGTAAAAACTTTACAGGGTACGAGTTTGGGTGTCAATTTGTCTCACGGGTATGGATGCAGGTTTGATTCTCAACCCAACGGGTTTTTTCTCGCGGGTATGAAAATATTGTATCCATTCCCGCAAACCCATTTGCTGTTGCAATGAATATATATATAATGTGTATGTAGGTATATTTATGTATTAATATATGTATATATAGATGATATATATAATATATGTGCATATTTATGTGCCCGCGGGTAGAGGGTATGAGTAGCATATTATACACGTCACGGGTAAAGGGTATGAGTACGTGCACGGGTTTGATATTAAACCCGTAGATGAGGGTTTGTAAACCCCCTACCCGTGTGTTTCAAACCCGTTGCCATCCCTACTAGCGCTCTGAGTCCAATCACTATTTTACCCCTTCCATGGCGTCGGCGGCAGGGTTTAACTCTGAAATTGACCATAATGTCCTTTCCTCATTTCGCTACTCTTTTTTTAGAGAGCAAGAGCAATATCTCTCGTGGCCGTCGGACGAATGACCAATAGCAACTTCAATAGTTCTTTAGACACTCTCTAAATCTTAAATTTAATAAGTGAATAAAAAATAATTTTCCAATGGTTCTCTAATTAGACTGTTAAATGTAGTTACTTGATATCTGAAAGGGAAATAGGGTCAAACCTTTTCCTAAAATGATTTTGGTGGTTGAATTGCCCAACACAAACAATTGGACTAACTAGTTTGCTCTAGATTATATGTTCTATAGGTGTCATAGGTTCAACACAAACCAATAAAAAGAACAAGTTAGGGTTCAAAACAAAGGGAGCAAAGATAACCGAAGTGTGCCTTGGTCTGGCGCACCGGACTGTTCGGTGCACCAGGGTGGATCAACTCAAACTTGCCACCTTCGGATTTCTGGAAATGCCACTCCGCTATAATTCACCGGACTGTTCGGTGTAGCACCGGACTGTCCGGTGTGCCATGCGGAGTAACGACTACAGCGCCAACAGTCGTCTGCAAAAGGTGAACAGTGCGTGAATAGTGCATGGACAGTTCACGCAGAAGTCAGAGCAGCGCCAGAAGGCACACCGGACAGTGAACAGTGACTGTCCGGTGCACCACCGGACTATCCGGTGGCCCAGGCTGACAGAGCTCCAACGGTCGAACCCTAACGGTTGGGTGACGTGGCTGGCGCACCGGACAGTGTCCGGTGCACCCATCGACAGACATCCTCCCCAACGGCCATTTTGGTGGGTGGGGCTATAAATACCCCCCAACCACCACACTTCAAGGCATCCAAGTTTTCAGCCATTGCATTCAATACAAGAGCTCTAGACTTCACTCCAAGACACAACAAAAGATCAAATCCTCTTCAAGTCCCAATATCATTCCAAAGACTTAGTGGCTTGTGAGAGAGAGACATTTATGTTCATTTGAGTTCTTGTCGCTGGGATCGCTATTCTTCTTCCTCCATTCTTGTTCTCAAGCAACTTGTAATCAAGCAAGAGACACCAAGTTGTGGTGGTCCTTGTAAGGGGTCTAAGTGACCCGTTAATTAAGGAGATAAGCTCACTCGGTCTAGGTGACCGTTTGAGAGAGGGAAAGGGTTGAAAGAGACCCGGTCTTTGTGACCACCTCAACGGGGAGTAGGTTTGCAAAAACCAAACCTTGGTAAATCAAATCATTGTGTCATCCGCTTCATTTGCTTTTGATTTGTTTTCACGCTCACTTTTAGACTCGATTTTATTTCTAACGCTAACCCCGGCTTGTAGTGTGTGCTTAAGTTTATAATTTTCAGATTCCGCCTATTCACCCCCCTCTAGGCAACTTTCAATTGGTATCAGAGCCTGGTACTTCATTAGAGCCTAACCGCTCGAAGTGATGTCGGGAGATCACGCCAAGAAGGAGGTCGTGACTGGCGAGAAGCCCGCCACAAGCCACGGGAAGACTCCATCAGGAGAGTCCGACAACAAGATGAAGGGATCCCCTTCACACACCAAGTCGCATCAGAGCGGCGACAAGAAAAAGAAGATGAAGAAGGTGGTCTACTACAAGACCGACTCTTCATCGCCATCCGCCTCCAGCTCCGACGCGCTGTCCGTCACTTCTAAGCGCCATGAGCGCAAGAAGTATAGTAAGATGCCACTTCGTTATCCCCGTATCTCTAGACGCACTCCTTTACTTTCCGTCCCACTAGGCAAACCACCCGTTTTTGAGGGTAAAGATTATAACATGTGGAGTGATAAAATGAGGCATCACCTAACCTCACTCCACGCTAGTATTTGGGACATTGTTGAGTTTGGAGCACAGGTACCATCGCCGGGGGACGAAGGCTATGACTCGGACGAAGTCACCCAAATCCGGCACTTCAACTCCCAAGCCACTACTATACTCCTCGCCTCTCTAAGTCGAGAGGAGTATAATAAGGTGCAAGGGTTGAAGAGTGCCAAAGAGATTTGGGACGTACTCAAGACCGCGCACGAAGGAGATGAGGTGACCAAGATCACCAAGCGGGAAACGATCGAGGGGGAGCTCGGTCAATTCATGCTCAACCAAGGGGAGGAGCCACAAGCCATGTACAACCGGCTCAAGACCTTGGTAAACCAAGTGCGCAACCTCGGGAGCACAAAATGGGATGACCATGAAATGGTCAAGGTTATTCTAAGATCACTTGTTTTTCTTAATCCTACACAAGTTCAATTAATTCATGGTGATCCTAGATACAAGCTAATGTCTCCCGAGGAGGTCATACGAAAGTTTGTGAGCTTTGAATTGATGATCAAAGGCTCCAAACAAATCATCGAGCGAGGCACCACCTCAACACCCGAGGTGCAACCCGTTGCCTTCAAAGCAACAGAGGAGAAGAAAGAAGAGTCTACATCAAGTAGGCTCCCCATCGACGCCTTCAAGCTTGACAACGAGGAGATGGCGCTCATCATCAAGAGCTTCCATCAAATCCTCAAGCAATGGAAGGGGAAAGACTACAAGCCCCGTTCCAAGAAAGTTTGCTACAAGTGTGGTAAGCCCGGTCATTTTATTGCTAAATGTCCATTATCTAGTGATAGTGACAGGGGCGACGACAAGAAGGGAAAGAGGAAAGAAAAAAGGAAATACTACAAGAAGGGCGGTGATGCCCATGTATGCCGGGAGTGGGACTCCGATGAGAGCTTCACCTCCTCCTCCTCTGACGAGGACGCCGCCAACATCGCCGTCAACAAGGGTCTCCTCTTCCCCAACGTCGGCCACAAGTGCCTCATGGCAAAGGACGGTAAAAAGAAGAAGGTAAAATCTAGAGCCTCCACTAAATACAACATCTAGTGATGAGGGTAGCTCTACTGATGATGAAGATAATTTGCTTGCCCTTTTTGCCAACTTAAACATGCAACAAAAAGAAAAATTAAATAAATTGATAGGTGCTATTCATGAGAAGGATGAACTCTTGGATAGCCAAGAGGAATTCTTAATTAAGGAAAACAAAAAGCATGTTAAAGTGAAAAATGCCTATGCTCAGGAAGTAGAAAAATGTGAAAATTTGTGTAATGAGCTTAGGAGTTGCCATGATTTGATCTCCAACCTTAAAACTGAGAATGCCAATTTATTTGCTAAGGTTGAGAAATTAAATGTTTGTGATGATTCTCTTGTCAACCTTAAAAATGATAATGCTAGTTTAATTGCTAAAATTGACAAGTTGAATGAATCAATTGCTAGTCTTAAGATTGAGAATGAAAAATTGATTGCTAAGGCTAAAGATTTAAATGTTTGCAATGATGCTATTTCCAATCTTAGAAATGAAAATGCCATGTTACATGCTAAGATATGAATTAAATGTTTGCAAACCCTCTACATCTACTGTTGATCATGTTTCTATTTGTACTAGATGTAGATACATTAATGTTGATGCTATCCATGATCACCTAGCTTTAATTAAACAAAAAAATGATCACATACCTCAACTTAGTGCTAAAATTAATGAGCATGACTTAGAAAATAAAAATTTTAAATTTGCTAGAAGCATGCTCTATAATGGGAGACGTCCTGGCATTAAGGATGGATTGGCTTTCAACAGGGAGGCAATGTCAAGCTTAATGCCCCTAAGAAATTGTCTAACTTTATTAAGGGCAAAGCTCCCATGGTTCAGGATAACGAGGGTTATATTTTATATCCTGCTAGTTATCCCGAACACAAAATTAGGAGAATTCATTCTAGGAAGTCTCACTCTGGCTCTCATCATGCTTTTATATATAAGAGTGAGGCATCTAGTTCTAGGCAATCCACTCATGATAAATTGTCTAAAAAGGAAACTCCAATTACATCAAATGAGCCTATTATTTCATTTAAGACTTTTTGATGCTTCTTATGTTCTAACTAACAAATTAGGCAAAGTAGTTGCCAAATATGTTGGGGCCAAGCACAAAGGCTCAAAGACTTGTGTTTGGGTACCCAAGGTGTTTGTTTCTAATGTCAAAGGACACAAGACCGTTTGGGTACCTAAGAACAAGGCCTAAACTTGTTTTGTAGGTTTATGCATCCGGGGGCTCAAGTTGTATCATTGGTAGCGAGTGCACAAACCACATGACTGGGGAGAAAAGAATGTTCTCCTCCTATGAGAAAAACCAAGATCCCCAAAGAGCTATCACATTAAAGGATGGAAATCAAGGTTTGGTCAAAGGACTTGGTAAAATTGCTATATCACCTGACCATTCTATTTCTAATGTTTTTCTTGTAGATTCATTAGATTATAACTTGCTTTCAGTTTCTCAATTATGCAAAATGGGTTACAACTGTCTTTTTACAGATTTAGGTGTTACTGTGTTTAGAAGAAGTGATGATTCAGTAGCATTTAAGGGAGTGTTAGAGGGTCAGCTATACTTAGTTGATTTCAATAGAGCTAAACTCGACACTTGCTTAATTGCTAAGACTAACATGGGTTGGCTCTGGCATCGCCGACTGGCCCATGTTGGGATGAAGAATCTTCACAAGCTTCTAAAGGGAGAAGACATTTTGGGACTAACCAATGTTCATTTTAAGAAAGACAGGATTTGTAGTGCATGTCAAGCAGGAAAGCAAGTTGGTGCCCATCATCCACACAAGAACATCATGAGGACTAATAGGCCACTTGAGCTACTCCACATGGATTTATTCGGCCCGATATCTTACATAAGCATCGGCGGGAGTAAGTATTGTCTTGTAATTGTGGATGACTACTCTTGCTTCACTTGGGTATTCTTTTTGCAGGAAAAATCTCAAACCCAAGAAACATTAAAGGGATTATTGAGATGGGCTCAAAATGAGTTCGGATTGAGGATCAAGAAAATAAGAAGCGACAATGGGACAGAGTTCAAGAACTCTCAAATTGAAGGCTTCCTTGAGGAGGAGGGCATCAAGCATGAGTTCTCTTCTCCGTACACGCCACAACAAAATGGTGTAGTAGAGAGGAAGAATAGAACTCTAATTGACATGGCGAGGACCATGCTTGATGAGTACAAGACACCGGATCGGTTTTGGGTCGAGGCGATTAACACCGCCTGCTACTCCATCAACCGACTCTACCTTCATCGAATCCTCAAGAAGACATCATATGAACTCCTCACTGGTAAACAGCCCAATGTTTCGTATTTTAGAGTCTTTGGTAGCAAATGTTTTATTCTTGTTAAAAGAGGTAGAAAATCTAAATTTGCTCCTAAGGCTGTAGAAGGCTTTTTACTTGGTTATGACTCAAACACAAGGGCATATAGAGTCTTTAACAAGTCCACTGGACTAGTTGAAGTTTCTGGTGACATTGTGTTTGATGAGACTAATGGCTCTCAAGTAGAGCAAGTTGATCTTGATGAGCTAGATGATGAAGAGGCTCCGTGTGTCGCGCTAAGGAACATGTCCATTAGGGATGTGTGTCCTAAGGAATCCGAAGAGCCCATTCAAGCACAAGATCAACCATCATCTTCCATACAAGCATCTCCACCAACTCAAGATGAGGAACAGGCTCAAGATAATGAAGAAGAAGATCAAGAAGATGAGCCACCTCAAGAGGAAGACAGTGATCAAGGGGGAGATGACAATGATCAAGACAAGGAAGATGAACAGGGTCAAAGACTGCCACACCCAAGAGTCCACCAGGCGATTCAAAGAGATCATCCCGTGAACACCATCCTCGGTGATATTCATAAGGGGGTAACCACTCGATCTCGAGTAGCACATTTTTGTGAACATTACTCTTTTGTGTCTTCTATTGAGCCATACAGGGTGGAAGATGCATTAAGAGATTTGGATTGGGTGCTGGCAATGCAAGAGGAGCTCAACAACTTCACGAGGAATGAGGTATGGAATTTGGTTCCACATCCTAATCAAAATGTTGTAGGAACCAAGTGGGTGTTCCGCAACAAGCAAGATGAGCATGGTGTGGTGACAAGGAACAAAGCACCACTTGTGGCCAAGGGTTATTCACAAGTCGAAGGTTTGGATTTTGGTGAAACCTATGCACCCGTAGCTAGGCTTGAGTCAATTCGTATATTACTTGTCTATGCTACTTACCATGGCTTTAATCTATATCAAATGGACATGAAGAGTGCCTTCCTCAATGGATCAATCAAGGAAGAGGTCTATATTGAGCAACCTCTCGGCTTTGAAGATAGTGAGTACCCTAACCATGTGTATAAACTCTCTAAGGCGCTTTATGGGCTCAAGCAAGCCCCACGAGCATGGTATGAATGCCTAAGAGATTTTCTTATCACTAATGGCTTCAAAGTCGATAAAGCCAATCCTACTCTCTTTACTAAAACTATTGCAAAAGATTTGTTTGTATGCCAAATTTATGTAGATGATATCATATTTCGGTCTACTAACAAATCCACTTGTGAAGAGTTTAGTAGGATCATGGTACAGAAATTCGAGATGTCTATGATGGTGGAGTTGAAGTATTTCCTAGGATTTCAAGTCAAGCAACTCCAAGAGGGCATCTTCATCAGCCAAACGAAGTACATTCAAGATATACTCACCAAGTTTGGAATGAAGGATGCCAAGCCCATTAAGGCACCCATGGGAACCAATGGGCATCTCAACCTCGACACGGGAGGTAAATCCATAGATCAAAAGGTATACCGGTCGATGATAGGATCTCTACTCTATTTATGTGCATCTCGACCGGATATTATGCTTTCCGTATGCATGTGTGCAAGGTTCCAAGCCGATCCTAAGGAAGTTCACCTTAGGGCCGTGCAAAGAATCTTGAGATATTTAGTTTATACTCCTAAGTTTGGCCTTTGGTACCCCAAGGGATCCTCTTTTGATTTATTAGGATATTCAGATGCTGATTGGGCAGGGTGTACAATTGATAGGAAGAGCACATCAGGGACTTGTCAGTTTCTAGGGAGATCCCTGGTGTCTTGGGCTTCAAAGAAACAAAACTCAGTAGCTCTTTCTACTGCTGAAGCCGAGTGTATTGCCGTAGGCCATTGTTGCGCGCAATTGCTTTGGATGAGGCAAACCCTCAGGGACTATGGCTACAAATTTAGCAAAGTCCCTCTCCTATGTGATAACAAGAGTGCAATCCGCATGGCAGATAATCCCGTTGAACACAGTCGCACTAAGCACATAGCCATTCGGTATCACTTTTTGAGAGATCACCAACAAAGGGGGATATCGAGATAGCCTATATTAACACCAAATAACAACTAGCTGATATCTTTACCAAACCACTAGATGAGAAAACCTTTACCAAACTTAGGAATGAACTAAACATTCTTGATTCTCGGAACTTTGATTGATACTTTGCACACATAGCTCATTTATATACCTTTGATCATACCTCTTTTATGTTTATGACTAATGTGTTTTCAAGTGTATTCTCATGCTTAGTCATAGAATTAAAAGGGAAATGGAGTATTCGGCAAAGACGACGCTTCCACTCAACTCCATCGATATTATCTACTCTTTGCTGGTATTCCGCCATCTCTCCACATTGGTATAATCTTTCAATCATATATTGTTTGCCAAAGGGGGAGAGAAGTTACTAAGGGCTCATATTTCACTCAAAGTATCCGTTTTTGGCGATTAATGCCAAAGGGGGAGAAAGTATTAGCCCAAAGCAAAAGGACCGCACCACGCCAATTTCAAAATTTTTCAAAACAAGTTTAAGTTTTTAAATGTTTTTTCAATTGGTATCTTTGAAATTAGCATTCCTCTAAGAAATTCTATCTCAATTAGTAAAACCCTCTTGAACACTAAGAGGAGAATTTCATTAAGGGGGAGTTTTGTTTAGTCAAAGAAAAAGCATTTGAAATAGGGGAGAAAATTCCAAAATCTTGAAAATGCTTCTCGAAATATTACTTATATACCTTTGACTATTTGCAAAAAGACTTTGAAAAGAATTCCAAAAGAATTTGCAAAAACAAAACAAGTGGTGCAAATGTGGTCCAAAATGTTAAAAGAAAGAAAGCAATCTATGCATATCTATTGAAATAATTATATTGGTTTCACTCCAAGCAACCTATGCACTTACATTATGCAAACTAGTTCAATTATGCACTTATATATATATGCTTTGGTTTGTGTTGGCATCAATCACCAAAAAGGGGGAGATTGAAAGGGAAATAGGGTCAAACCTTTTCCTAAAATGATTTTGGTGGTTGAATTGCCCAACACAAACAATTGGACTAACTAATTTGCTCTAGATTATATGTTCTACAGGTGCCATAGGTTCAACACAAACCAATAAAAAGAACAAGTTAGGGTTCAAAACAAAGGGAGCAAAGATAACCGAAGTGTGCCCTGGTCTGGCGCACCGGACAGTGTTCGGTGCACCAGGGTGGATCAACTCAAACTTGCCACCTTCGGGTTTCTGGAAATGCCACTCCGCTATAATTCACCGGACTGTCCGGTGTAGCACCGGACTGTCCGGTGTGCCATGCGGAGTAATGGCTACAGCGCCAACGGTCGTCTGCAAAAGGTGAACAGTGCGTGAACAGTGCGCGAACAGTTTGCACAGAAGTCAGAGCAGCGCCAGAAGGCGCACCGGATAGTGAACAGTGACTGTCCGGTGCACCACCGGACTGTCCGGTGGCCCAGGCTGACAGAGCTCCAACGGTTGAACTCTAACGGTTGGTGTTAGAAATATGCCCTAGAGATAATCATAGAGATGAGCATATTTCTTTGTATCCATGATATATATATATTGCTTAATTGAATATCCATGGAAGGCACCTTGTATTGATTAGCAATTATGTGAATTGTTTGTGAGGTTCTTTACTTATATGGTTATTCTAAATGATGTTCCTAGTCAGAGTTGATGACTAGCACATGTATTAGTTGATGACTACATTTCACAAGTCATGAACATGGAGATGTTAAATTAATAATGTGGGCGCATGTATGACATGAGGCTGGACCGACCCAACGTGAGATATTGTAATATAGTTCTCGTCTTGCAACATGAATACTGTATCCTTAGACCTGAGATTGTCGCATGTTCTCAAGATGTGAATTGACTTACTTAGGGACTATCAAACGCTATCCTATAACTGGGTAGTTATAAAGGTAGTTTTGGGTTTGTCAGGAAGCATGCTATGAGGCATGGTCAGTCAAGATGGAATTTGTCCCTCTCTTTGTGAGAGAGATATCTCTGGGCCCCTCGAGTGATTGGATCAAGAAATGCATGGCCGTGCTAGGGTTAAGAGTTAACCATTGAAAGGATTCCAATTCACAGTATCGAGAAAGAGAGGTCAGCTTAGAGCCAGACCAAATATCGTGAGACAAAGGGAACAACATGTACGTAATGTCGCAATGGTTCGTCTGATATGATCTTTACGTACACATAGGAGTTGACATGTCTTGCTAGAGGCTGTTGTCAATTATTGGGCCAAGTAAGAGTACTCGGGCTATGTCTATTTGTACGTGAACCTATAGGGTCACACACTTAAGGGGAAGGAAGCCTAATTCGGATTAGATCCGAAATTAGACTGGGCTTTAGGGTTAATGATGGGCCTCGGCGTCAGAAGCCCACCATAACGCCTATATAATGAGGGGCGGGGGCGCGGTTAAGAGATAACCTAATTCGCCACCTGCAAACCAGTAGCCGCCACTCACCTCTCGCCCTCGCCAAGCCGCCATCGCGAACCTAGCAGTTCGGTACGCGGCGCTTCCTCCCTGTACGTGTGGATACCTCGGAGGTGCTGCATCTGGAGCACTTGGACGAACCGTGCGAGGACGTGAAGGACGCCGGCGACTGCACGGCACTGCTCGACGCGTTCGTCTACATCGAGACGTCTTCCGCTGCTCTGCGCGTCTAGTGGTAATTCCATGACCTATAACCGCAGTAGTTCTTGGTATTATGGGGTTGAAAATTTTGTTTTGCGCTAGTGTAGCCTCCCCGTAATCCTACAGTTGGGTGACATGGCTGGCGCACCGGATAGTGTCTGGTGGCGCACCGGACTGTCCGGTGCGCCCATCGACAGACAACCTCCCCAATGCCCATTTTGGTGGGGGTGGCTATAAATACCCCCCAACCACCACACTTCAAGGCATCCAAGTTTTCAGCCATTGCATTCAATACAAGAGCTCTAGACTTCACTCCAAGACACAAAACAAAAGATCAAATCCTCTCCAAGTCCCAATATCATTCCAAAGACTTAGTGGCTTGTGAGAGAGAGACATTTGTGTTCATTTGAGTTCTTGTCGCTTGGATCGCTTTTCTTCTTCCTCCATTCTTGTTCTTAAGCAACTTGTAATCAAGCAAGAGACACCAAGTTGTGGTGGTCCTTGTAAGGGGTCTAAGTGACCCATTGATTAAGGAGATAAGCTCACTCGGTCTAGGTGATCGTTTGAGAGAGGGAAAGGGTTGAAAGAGACCCGGTCTTTGTGACCACCTCAATGGGGTGTAGGTTTGTGTTGGGGGCCTTCGGCTTCCGAAGGTCCTCAAAAACATAATTTGACAATATTTTCCAAGTGAAGTATGTGAACAGGTATCTTCGGAATCGGGTCATGAGTATACAAGAGTATGGTCAGGACGAAGCCTGAGCGAGACGGAAAGCGATTATGACGAAGGATAAGATGATCACAAAGCTGTGCGCAGAAAAGCTTCGGCATAATAGCAGAGAAGGGGAACCGACTTAAAGATGAAAAGGCAAATTAGACCCCGAAGAATTACTATAGAGTTATTGATAAATGTAAAGGGCACAAATGTAATTCTACACGGGCTGCGTCCCTTGCCTATAAATAGATGAACAGTACTCCCGTACTATTCAGGTTGACTTAGCATTCGCTTTCCGCATCACGCCTGTACCTTTACTTTCCGTCAACCCGAAGGTACATTTATGATTTGTTATTTTGAATATGATAATGCAAACAAATACAATTTGATAATAATAATATCTAAATTATTCTTCGTATTTGGTATATAAATTCTTCTTTATTATCTATCGAGTTTACGAAGGTTTTTTCCTTCATAACCTTCGTCCGGAATTCATTATATCCGAAGGGATATAATGTCTTGAAGGACGAAAGACTTTAATATTTAACACTTTTTATTTTTGCCTTGTTCTTAACTCTTAGCATTTGAGAACAAGTCCCCAACATTGGCGCCCACCTCCGGTGAACTCACTTCCATTTTTTGAGTTTTGAACACCTTCGACAAGCATCACCTTCGTCATGCCGCCAAAGAAAGCTTCAGCAACAGGGGCTGCCACTCTGCAGCCGCTGGATCCCAATCAGGAAGTCTTTTCTCTTAGGGAGGCCCGAAGCCAGAAGAGGAAGGCCACCAGTCCAACGCCTCCGGAGGACGACTTGGATCAAGAAATCCAAAATTTGGAGATGCTCCATCAATAGGTCCAACGAAAGAAGGAAAAGATGGCTCGTCTAGCTGACCTGCAAAGGCAGATAGACCAAGCCTCTGAAGAAGTGTGTCATCTTGCTCAAGATGACCAGAACCGAAGGCCTCCGCACAGAGAGCTTCATCAGGAGGGCTTCTACAACGAGGACGACTGGTATGAAAATTTCCATCATGGAAATTTTGCTTTTGATGATACTTCTCCTCTGTCAACAGAACTGCAAGCTACACCTTGGCCCCAGTCTTACAAGCCACCCCAGCTCCCCATGTACGATGGTCATTTAGACCCAAAGCAATTTTTGATGAGTTATGAAGCAACCATATCTTCGTATGGTGGCCATACCGCAGTCATGGCAAAATCTTTCGTCATGGCTATCAAGAGTGTTGCACAAACCTGGTACTCCTCTCTTCGGCCAGGAACAATCACCTCATGGCAAAAGCTGAAGGACATGCTGATAACCAGCTTCCAAGGGTTTCAAACGAAGCCGCTCACTGCTCAAGCTTTATTCCAGTGCACCCAGGACCACGAAGAATACCTTCAGGTGTATGTCCGAAGGTTCCTGCGTCTGAGGGCACATGCACCAATAGTGCCCAATGAAATTGTCATTGAGGCCATGATTAAGGGGCTTCGACCGGGACCTTCAGCTCAATACTTTGCCAGGAAGCCTCCTCAAACTTTGGAGAAGCTGCTCCAGAAGATGGACGAGTATATTAGAGCTGACAATGACTTCCGCCAAAGAAGGGAGGAAGCATACAGGTTCTCTGAAATGACCAGGGGCTTCGGAGGAAGATTCCATCCGAGGCATGTCAGGTCAATTCACAACTCTACTCAGAGTGATGATAGAGGGAGTCAACAGCAAAGGCCACAATACTCCTCGCAAGCTTCGGGGCAGCACCAAACTCTTTCCGGCCACCAGCTCCAAGGGGCAGAGGCGCCAGGGGCTTCGGAGGAAGATTTGGGGATCAGCCAAGGAAAATTTATTGTCTATTCTGTGGTGAGGACAAGGGCCATACGACCAGGATGTGCCATGTTACCATCCAGAAGCAAAAGGAGATAGCAGAAGCTGCAGCACAACAGAGTCAGCCGAAGCAAGTCATGCATACTGCTTCGTACCATTCGCCTTACATTCCAGAATATGTAGGCAACCACCCTGCAGCTTCTGTTGCTTCGGCAAGCCAACCCCAAGCATCTTGGCAATAGCCTCCACCTCCACCTCCACCACCAACGCAACGCGGCCAGCAACCAGAAGGGAGTCAGCACGCTCACCTCCAACGGGACTTCAGAGAAGAGTCCGAAGCTCGCACAGTCAATAGCACTGTGCCAGAGTCGAAGCATATTTACTAACAAATATCCTACCCCGACAGCAGTTTTTCGCATTTAGTATTATTTTCTTTTTAATAAGGAACACTTATGGGAGGCTTAAATGCTTTTTGTCGTTTTTAATCTCTTGTAACAATTTCGCTTTTTACCATAATGAAAATATATCTTCTCCACAGGCTTAAGTTGCCGAAGCATAAGAATTTATGGTGACAAGGAGGACCTTCAAATTGTCAAAAATTTTGTTCTAAGGAACGCAGCGTAATTTCATCGAAGCAGCAAAAAGTCGTTCCTAAGGGAGCGCAGTGTAAGTTTTTTGCTCAAAAGTCGTTCCGAAGGGAATGCAGAGCTTACAGCGAAAAATAAACGCTGATTCCGCTGAAAGTAAAAGGCGAAGAAGCTCCTAAGGGAGGCTTACAGCGAAAAATAAACGCTGATTCCGCTGAAAGTAAAAGGCGAAGAAGCTCCTAAGGGAGGCTTACAGTGAAAAATAAACGCTGATTCCGCTGAAAGTAAAAGGCGAAGAAGCTCCTAAGGGAGGCTTACAGCGAAAAATAAACGCTGATTCCACTGAAAGTAAAACGTCGACCTTCGGCAAATATCACTTTGCATAACATCACATCATTACATCATTCGCATAGCATAACATCATACATCATATTGCATCAACAACACAAAGAAGGGGATCCCAGTATCGACATTCGAAAATTGTTTCGAAGAAAAAGTGACAAGGCACAAAAAATAGCTATTGAAGAGTTATACTTTCGTCAAATGGAAACATCTATTGGTTATTAATTTTACGAGGATTGGTTACTGATCATATGAGAACACGGATATTATTTACGAAGCATGAAAAGAAGGGAAGGTGTTTTTTCGCCGAAGGCTCAAAAACGGTATGTATATGAAGTTTCATGCATCGTAAAGAATAGAACCATAAATAGTTAATATATTACATTCAAAGTTACAAAATATTACACATTTTTCTCAACAAACATTATATTCTAAATGTTTTTACAGCAGCATCTAATCTTCCCTTAGAACTACTTCTGCAGCTTCGTTTAGTAGTTGATCAACAACTTTATCCATGATGGCTTCAGCCATTTTCCTAATTTCGTCATCCCATTTCGCGTGGGGGCCCGCAGATAGCTCAGCAGGTTCTGAGGGAGGAGAAGATACGGCTATATTACTATTACAAACCGTGAACAAGTTCGAAATCAAAAAATTACAACAAAGAGTCAAAAACCACTAGTCAATACCTATTTGCCCTTCGGGCTCTCCACTTTTCTCAGCGGCCCCTGCTACTTTTCTAGCGTCATGAATGCCTTTTTCGCTTTTTCGTATAATTTCTTGGGCCATTTCTCAGCCACCATTGTCCCAGATGTCGGTGAAAAATTTTTCACCGACCAGGCTTGCTTCGGCCGAGGGGTCTTTTATATCTTCGGAGGATAAGGCGGCTTTGGATTGTGCCAAAAATTTCACATGCTCACAGCCTTTCCTCTCCAAAATGGTAGCAATCTCCCTGGCACCCGAAAAGGCACATATGTCTCCGCGGCTATTCAAAATTTCTTCAAAGGCCTCAGCTTCGTGACTGATCCATTCGATTGGGCCCTCGGGATCACCCTTTATGAAGTTCTCTTCACTTGAAAAAGCGCCAACGCTGGCGAAGCTGGTTTTTACTTTTTTAACACATTCTATAGATTTCTCATAGCATCTTTTCTTAGATGCACGAAGCTCTTCAACGCTTTTTTCCAAATGGTTTGCCCATTGTTCACTGATTTCTCGTTTCGTTTCTTCAAGTGTGTGTTCCTCTTTAGCTCTGGCTAGTTGTTTTCGGAGATCTCCAATTTCACGCCTCTGAGCCTCAGCTTGAACTTTAAAAGTAGCTTCGTCTTCTTTTATTCTATCTATTAATGAATGCAATATTTTATCTTTTTCGAGACCTTCGTTCCTTAGTTCAATTACTTCGGAGCGAAGGTTGCTTAGGGCCATAACACACCCTTCGTCTTCGACATCTTTTTGGGCCCTGAGGGCATTGCTAAGTATAAGGCCCTGCAAAGAAAAATGTGTGCGCGTCAATAAATTTAAGCAAACGAAAAATTTTGGTTTCAAGAAAAAATACGAAAACCTCATTTTCTGCACCTTTAAGCTATTATATGCCAGGCTGTCGGCTAGCTCGTTTTTCGACAGCACCGAGAGCCCGTCTTCTAGTGTTGGGAATCCGAAGCTCTTGCTCATCTCCCGATAGACAGAAATCTCCTTGCTGTCAGGGAGACAATACAAAAAGTCTTCTTCTCCACTGCCGTTGAATATCAACGCCCCCTTTGGGTATTTCAATTTTTGGGCGTAAAACTGGGCTTCTTGCTGTTCTTTCTCAGTCAATTTTTTCCCCGAAGCATGACGTAGAATATAATCGAAGGCTTCGGAAGATGCTTCGGGGGCGGCAGTACCAGTTTCTTCAGCTGAAATTTGTTCTGCTGCTTCTGTTTCTTCGACTTCCAAGGATTTCACCTTGGTGGGCTCTGAAGGCCCAGCTTCAGTCTCAGACTGATGTTTTGAAGTTTTGGCATCAAATGCTTCAATATGCACTTCGAAAGATTCAACAATTTTCTTCGGAGTTGTGCTTGAAGACTTAATTGTCTCCAAAACATCCAGCATATTAAGCATCCTTTTTCTTTTGGGGGTCACTGCTGAACCCTTTTGGCTTTTTGCTGAAGGACTTAGAACTTCTGATGTCTTTGTTTCTTCAACCCTCGGTTCTTCTATTTTTTCCGTCGCCGGCACTTCAGCCAGCCCTTCAATATTTGGCAGGGGAGTTGGTTCTTTAGTTTCGGTGGCCGAAGAGGTCTCACCGGCAAACTCAGGCACTGTGGCCGGTTCAATATAACGTGGCCGGTGTGTGAGAACCTTTACCCTTTCCCTCTTCGATGCCGGCTCGCTAGGAGCGGCTGAAGCAGCTTCCTTCGCAGAAGATGTATTCTTTCTTTTTTGACCCCGCGTTGGATAACGGTAGTCGGGGTAGACAAACCCAATTGCATCAAATACTCGGTAGAGTCTCTTCTTCTTTCGGCCTCCGAAGGCCGCTGATAATGCAGTGTCTTCGGCCTTCGAGTATAATCCAAGCAATTCATCACTTATGGCCTCAATACTTTTTAGCCAGTCATCATCTGGCTCGACGAATTTATCTCCATAATGGAATGTGTATTTTAGCCTAACTAATCCACCTTCGTCAGTTTCTCTAACGGTCTCCTTCGGCATTTCCCACTTTTCTACAAGTGGCCATATTCTGAAGGCAATGTGTTCTTGGACCAAATCCCTTGTCCCAATAAAAGAGCAAACCACGCCGAAGGCTCTCTGCATTCTTCGGCTGCTTCATTCATTTCCACCTTCGGCCTCCGAAGGCCGAAGCGTTGCCAGATAGGGCGCATAATGATATCTTTAATATCTTCCCGTGTTTTCAAGTCATTCTTCACATAAAACCATTCCGCCATCCAGTCGCCGGGCCACCTCTTTCGAAAGGTTGGCACGGGACAGCTTGACCCAGACCGGGCGCCGAAGCTGTAGCAGCCAAAATTATTGTGATACTGCTCTTTACCCCAGGGTTTTGTCTCATACAATAGCTCATGTATGTTGCAGAAACTTTTTGCGTTTGGTTCTAAACCTTGGCTCCTCATGGCCCAGACGAAGATGCCCATCCTTATGATTGCTTCGGGAGTAAGTTGATGAAGGTAGATTTCAAATATCTTCAGTACTTCCACGACAAAACTACTCAAGGGAAACCACAGTCCAGCCTTTAAGAAGCTTCGGAAGATTACGACTTCATTCTCTTCGGGAGTAGGCACAGTCTTCTCCCCGTCATCTGCCCTCACAGTAGACATGTCTCGAAAATATCTTCCCCTCATGTTATCAAGATGACTCTGTTTAATGCTCGATTTTCCGAAGACTGTGTGACTTGGTCGCCACGGTCGATCTTCGGAGTCTTCACCCCCACTTTCTACATCATAGCTGTCACTGTCACCAGTGTCTTCAGATAAACCCTCCAAAATCTCCCTAGTGATCTTCTCTGTATTGGTCTTTGCTATTGATTGAAGAAACCCGAGATGCATCTCCTCAGAAAGGCTCAGCTTCGATTCAGCAACAGCTTTCTTATCTTCAGACATCTTCGCAAACGCTGAGAAAGTGCTCTCAAATCCGAAGCTTAAAAATTTAAAAAGCCAAGCAAGTGTTATTGCGCACACGCTAAAAGTCGAGTGAGCAAGAGCAGATGGCAAGAAAGCGTGCCAAATAAACTCGTGGTAAGCTCTTATTTATACACCTAGTGCGTTGAAAACTGGAGGGTCCCACTTGTCAATGACTGTTGCTATTCTAGCAAAGGGAAGGTGTTTTTTCGGACCTTCGGCTTAAGGCCTTCGTCCATGTCGCAATATGAATTTATCATTCTAGCAAATTAATATTGCGAGGGGCTACTGTTGGGGGCCTTCGACTTCCGAAGGTCCTCAAAAACATAATTTGACAATATTTTCCAAGTGAAGTATGTGAACAGGTATCTTCGGAATCGGGTCATGAGTATACAAGAGTATGGTCAGGACGAAGCCTGAGCGAGACGGAAAGCGATTATGACGAAGGATAAGATGATCACGAAGCTGTGCGCAGAAAAGCTTCGGCATGATAGCAGAGAAGGGGAACCGACTTAAAGATGAAAAGGCAAATTAGACCCCGAAGAATTACTATAGAGTTATTGATAAATGTAAAGGGCACAAATGTAATTCTACACGAGCTGCGTCCCTTGCCTATAAATAGATGAACAGTACTCCCGTACTGTTCAGGTTGACTTAGCATTCGCTTTCCGCATCACGCCTGTACCTTTACTTTCCGTCAATCTGAAGGTACATTTATGATTTGTTATTTTGAATATGATAATGCAAACAAATACAATTTGATAATAATAATATCTAAATTATTCTTCGTATTTGGTATATAAGTTCTTCTTTATTATCTATCGAGTTTACGAAGGTTTTTTCCTTCATAACCTTCGTCCAGAATTCATTATATCCGAAGGGATATAATGTCTTGAAGGATGAAGGACTTTAATATTTAACACTTTTTATGTTGCCTTGTTCTTAACTCTTAGCGTTTGAGAACAAGTCCCCAACGGTTTGCAAGAACCGAACCTCAGTAAAACAAATCATCGTGTCATCCGCTTCATTTGCTTTTGATTTGTTTTCACCCTCTCTTTCGGACTCGATTTTATTTCTAACGCTAACCCCGGCTTGTAATGTGTGCTTAAGTTTATAATTTTCAGATTCCGCCTATTCACCCCCTCTAGGCGACTTTCAATATCCAACCCTATTTACTCTTCGCATTTGGTAACTTGATAGGAACTCTCTAAATGTAGTTGGCGTCAACTTCTTCACACTCACGTGATTAGTATTTCCTCTTTCCCACACAGTGAGGTAGCCAAGTATATCACGCTCTTTTTCCACTTCCTAGCACAGTGAGGTAGCACCACTACTGCCACATAGATTGTGCCATAGGTTTGTAGCATCCCAAAAATTCAAATCTTGAAAATTTCTTCAAACTCGCGCTAAATTCAAAATGAATTTTAAATTTCATGTCAAAATGTTTGTTTGCGAGTTAATATCAACAAATAAAATATAGTGGTCTATATTCTCTCCAAAAATCCTCCTCAAAATATCCTACAAATATTTCCCCAGTAATCCCCTTCAAATTCTTTCCAGAAATACTGCCCAAATATTCCACTAATATTTCTCCAAACACTTTCCTCTTGAGAAATACCTTCTGAATCATTTTTAAAGTCCCCATAAATATTTTCTCCATAACTTTCTTCATGCTCATACGTATGCGTACGCCTCCGATGTCATACACTGAGCTTTACGAGCTAATTACACTTATACAAGACAAATACATGCTTATCTCCCACTAATCCTCTCATCCTCCCCCCTAATCCCCCCACCGAGCCTATAAATAGAGGGGCAAGGGCCTCCTCTCAAGCCACCCCAAGCCATTTCATGGCAACTCTCTCCCTCCCCCCACACGCCCACTCCACTTCCCACACTAGCACACACTAGCACAAGGATCGTTCGGTCGTTCTTCTATCGTTCGTCCACCTATTCTTGTTTGTTCATTCGTTCGTTCGATCATTCGTCCGATCGTTCATGGTTCGTTCATTCGTTCGTTCGATCGTTCGTCCGTTCGTTCATCCAAATAATCTTTGTTCAGCCGTTATGCTGCCGAAATTCCGATCGTTCATTCGTTCGATCATTCGATCGTTCATCGTTCGTTCATAGTTCCTATTTATCGTTCATCGTTCGTTCATAGTCCCTATTCATCGTTCGTCCAAATAATCTTTGTCCAGCCGTTATGCTGCCGAAATTCCGATCGTTCGTTCGTCCGATCATTCGATCGTTCGTCCGTTCGTTTATAGTTCCTATTCATCGTTCATCGTTCGTTCATAGTCACTATTCATCGTTCATCGTTCGTTCATACGACTATTCACAATCACTATTCACCTTTACTATTTATCGTTACTATTCATAGTTACTATTCATCACCGTTACTATTCGTCGACACTAGTCGTCATTGTTACTATTCATCGATGATATCTATAATTGCTTTTCGTTGTCACTATTCATCGTTACTATTCATCGTCATCCGATCACCCCAAATTTCAACTACTCATCCATCATGCTGTCCAGTACACCTAAGACCAGCCAGACCAATATTCCGGTCATACGAACTCTGGTGACTGTGATTTTCCTCCAGTAAGAACTTTCCATCTAGTCACCCATCCCAGATTTCTCTAAGTTGAGCACGCTTAACTTTAAGATAATTTCGAACTAGGCTTCCAAACTCAGATCCCAATAATTCTTGTTTCTAAATTCTTATCAAATTATTCCCTATCCAACCATGTCATCCCTTAAGCATGGTTCATATTCTAGAAAACTCCCAAAATACTCTTGTCTCATATTCTGCCTATAATTTCACTGTTCAGACTAAGTCAGACGATTCACTCGTCACTATTCTCACCAACAGTGAATTCTATTGTACTACACCACATACACCCAGCTATAAATACACCCAGCTACCCTCTCCCTCTCCACACACTCAACACCCTCAGCCAAGGCAAACTCCCATCCACTCAGTTACTCCGCTCTGCTGGCTACACGCATAGTGTCGCTTCGCCTCCAATCCACACTCCTGGTAAGCACCTCCGCTCCACCACCAGTAATATCACAACACCACATGACACAGATTCTGCTCAAGACTCTACTCCTTCATATATCGCCATTCTGACCACTATACTAAATATTTGTTGGTATACTTGCTGGTTTTTATGTTTGCTTATTCATATTGCATAGATATCGGAGCGTTCGTGCCATCTCGTGAAGGCCAGATCTGCAAGTCTACGCCAGGCGGTGGAGCCAGAAGCCAGTTCTGCGAGCTCTCACCCCTTTCGCCGGTTAAGCACGGTAAGCTCACTGGATCCCTTTGATGCATAAATTACCTATGATTTTTCAACCACAACCCTTAGCCTGTTATTTTATGCATGATATGATTTTGAGACAAGTTATTATGGCCACCCAGCCGCTTGTCGCAATCAATCTTTATACTCCTTGACATATTTGTTACAAATGATTTGAGAAAAGGTGTGAGTTTTCAAAAGAAAATGTTTTCCAAAATGGGTATGATGAAGGGTTGTCACCCTTATCACCTTTTGAACGGGATGATCAGGGACTCCCTGGTTTAGGAGAGGGCCTCATGTGTTGGCTCAGCCGGGTTAGGTGTGAGCAGAAGGATTGTCCCCTCATATAAGGACCGGTTTGTCATCCTTCACTACCTATACTCATGGCAAGTACAACCACTCGAGACTGTATGGGCAATCACTCAATCTGAACTCGTACGGTCCAAACCCCAGGGTTATGATGGCTGGGGAGCACCAGGAGGATAAGGAGGGGGAATGTTTTGTCTGGTTTGGACATGGCGGTGGCCTGACTCCTTCCGGTATAATCGTTAAGGTAAGGACGTGCGAGGAAAGAGAGAGATTCAGCATTCGGATCTCACGACGGTGAGATTGCAGAAACCGGACTAGTGGGTAAAGTGTACCCCTCTGCACAGAGTTCAAACTTATTCGAATAGTCTGTGTCCACTAGAATGGACGAGTCTGGTGTGGTATGACAATTAGTGTTTTGTTTTCCAAAAAATGCTTTTGAAAAGTGGTTTTAAAAAGGTCCGGTGGTCGAGCCGTGAGCTATGGTGGACGGGAAGTCCAGTAGCTGTTTTTGAAAATGAAAACCAGTGGGAAACTGCTGAGATACCTGGATGGTTTAGTCCAGGGGACTTTGCTCTATATTGAAAAACTTCCTGCTCCTTTGGGAGAGGATGCGCTTTGAAAAATACAAAATGTTTTACAAAAAACCCTGCATCAAATATTGTTGTTTCTGCAAAATATCCTGAGCTCCACATATTCCATGCATTATATCTGATTTCCCCATTCCGCGGGTGAAGGTGGGCTGCTGAGTACATATGTACTCACCCTTGCTTATTTGTTGTTTTTCAGAGAAGGAGATCGTTGATCAGGTAAGAGTTACGCCTGTTCCCAACCTTGCTTGTGGTTGTTGGACCGCTGATTTGCTTCGCTCCATATATCGGGCTGCTTCAGCCCCACTCTAATGTTATGTCCCGAGTTGTGGACCAACTCTTAAAGTTGATCACCACCTTTATAGGTTTGTATCGTTTAAGCAGATCTGGAACTATCTGATGTATAAATGTGTTTACTAGCCTCCTGGGACTAGTAATTGTATCACATTTGAGTGCCAGAGGATTGGGGCGCTTCAAGGTTCAACGATCCTCCACATGTCATGTAGACTGGCCTTTTCTCCTCCACCCTCAACATCCTTTGCTCTCAACCTTGCCGTCAGCCAGAACCGATGGGGCAGTGCTGGATTCAAAATCGAACTACTCCCTCAATATGAGCAACTATTGGAGACTAAGCTATTTTTTACTCCCGATAGCTATTTGGCAACTTGGTAAATATGATTTTAGCAAACTCTTTTTAGAGAACTATTGGAGTTGCTTGCAAAATGTTTAAACATATGATGAAAAGTAGGATAGCATTGAAAGGCTGATTGCAGTTATTATATTATTATTAATAGTAAAAAATATATGTCCAAGGTAAAGATGACGATGGGGTGCCAGTTCATTGGAACGACTCCTACCAGGACTCAGTCAAGCACGACATCATCTCCAACTATAAGCTCATCGACACCATATTATTTAACAGGACATGTTGCTCAGCAACCCAACCGTGTGTGGACGCCAACTGAACGTGCGACACTGAAGGCTACGACATCCGCACGCTCTCCACTGTCGCACGACAGCTTCGTGCTACGCACCTGTCTCTTTGGCTATGCCATAGGCACCGCCAAGGGCGGCATGCCGCGGACGTACGTCGCCGCCTACAAGGTCTGCTGGTCAGCGGAGTGCACCGCCGCCGTCCTCGCGGGCTTCGAGTCCACCATCCACGACGACGTTGACATCATCTTCGTCTCCTTTGGGCAGGACGCACCCCTCATCGACGATGCCAAGTCCCTCTTCCCCGAGCCCATCACACTCGGCTCCCTCCATGTTGCCATCCACGACGTCTCCGTCGCATACTCTATCGGCAACTTCGACTTCTACGACAACACTGTCATCAACGCCGTGTCATGGGATACCACTGTCGCTACCACCAACATCGATAGTAACTTCCTTAACGTCCTCACCCTCGGCAACAGTGTGCGCCTCAGGAGGATGAGACTCGAGTCCACCATGCTGCACTCTAGTGCGCTCAACCAGATGGTCCACGCCACGCGCTGCCCATGCTACCTCCAACCCCGTATGATGCCACCAGCTACGGGCTCGACACTATCGACCTCTGAGGGGATCGCAGGTGGAAGCGTGATTGATGAAGAAGGGGTGATCCAAATAAGCTAGATCGTTGGATTTGAGTAAGAGAAAGAAGAGTTTTAGAATGATATTGCTCCTTGGTTTCAAAGGTGGAATGGTTCTATGTGCATTTGTTTGGATATATGTTGCAAATTTGTAGTTGTGCTTTATATAGGGGTAAAGATAGATTGAGTGGTGAAAGAGCCTCTAGCGTAAAGGTTAAGGCTTTCGAGTAGTATCTCTAGGTCCTGCATTTAAATTTTTGGCTTGTTAAAAAATCCTCTCGTTGTGCCCGTCCGCTCCCGGGTTTTCTCGATCAGGACCTTGTTTCGGTATTTTCTTAATATAATACCGGGAGGACGGTCTTTACCTCCTGTTCGAGTTTATAGACAAAGTGAGTTTTCAGTTTTCGAAGGAACGAGCAATGTAGACAGGAACGTTGCTGTTGCAAACAGTATCTAGGACAAGCAGTCCCCTATATTGACCTGATCCCCTCAGTAAATAAATAATGTACGTAACTCAGGACAACGTTGGAACATTTACGGCGTTTGACTAGTTTGACTGTATATATATGTCTAGAACTTGCCCAGATATTTATTCGTTTTGTAATGGTCAAATCTTTGTTTACATGTGAAAGTAAACAGAGTACGTAACTAAAATTAATCCAAGACAAGATAGACACAAACTACGTATCCTTTTGATCTTTCTTATTCCTCCTGCAAGGAGTCAGCTATATCGTTTTCGATTGCTTGTGAGGACCGCGAAAACATTATACATCTGGTGGCGATTTATGTATGTTCAACGCCATGACCAAGGAAAGTAAGCATGCCACTTTCGTGGTTGTTGTGATTCGTAATTGCACACTTTGTGCATCTGGTGGAATTCAAAACCTTTTTCTTGCACGGCGGCTCTATATTCTTTTCTTTTTTTAAAAAACTGTGTGTTCATCAGCATATTCTCCCCAAAACGAATCGACGAAGAACTCGGCTAGCGTTTCATCTGGCATACCTCCGGTAACCGAAAATGCCGCAAATCGTCGGGCACTTGGATCGTCAAATTTTAGCCAGGAGGTGTTGTATATGTTGTTCTAAAGAGGGGGAGGTGAGTTTTATCAAAGCACCACCCTGGTGAACGATGAACGCACAACACCAAAGGTCAGCAATGGCGGTGTCCCGGCAGCGTAGTCTGGATAATCTTGCTTTTATGAGAATCTAAATATCGTGAGGCTTGTGTGGGAAAGAGCTCTGCGCTAAATGTCATGTCCCTAGATTTAATACAGTGATATGGCTGCATGTGATGATGTCCATTACTCCTAAAGGCTTAAGCAATAACAACCATCACTAGTAGAAAAGAGCTCAAAGCCTGCGGCACGTTCAACTTTTCACTGGTAGTTTCCGTTATCAAACGTCAGTGAAAGAAACAGGTGGGCCCGGCTTTAAAAACCGCCAGTGGAAACCTATTTCCACTGGCGGTTATCTTAACGCAACCGCCAGTGGAAATAGGATGTTTCCACTGGCGGTTGTGTAACACCAACCGCCAGTGAAAATTGATTTCCACTGGCGGTTATCTTAACTTAACCGCCAGTGGAAACATCCTATTTCCACTGGCGGTTGTGTTAAGATAACCGCCAGTGGAAATAGGTTTCCACTGGTGGTTTCTTAAGCCAACCGCCAGTGAACTGTCTGTTATAAATACCCCTCTTCTTCCCCCGACAGTGAACTGTATGCTCGCAGCCAACTTCCATTGGAGGCGATTTTGGAGGTCCAGATTTCACAGAATACATGGAGAGAGGTTTTGATCTTCATTTTTTGGAAGAAGATTGCTAAGAAAGGTTGGTTTATGTTGCTAATGTCAATTTTTATTCATTTTTGCTCAATTTTAGCCACATTTTAATTTGGATCTAGGGTTTCACCATTTGAGAGAGAAAGTGTATAGCTAGGTTATTTTCTCTATTCCCTCAAATAAAGTTGTTTAATATGGTTAGATTTTGTCTATCCTCTCTCCTTTTTCATGTTTAGTTCTCAAATCCAGTTTATCCATGACATATTAAGTTGTTTAATGAATGGTTCATGTGTTGTGTGGAGAGAGAAGAAGATAGGTTTGGTAATTAAGATTGTTTTTATTAGTTGCTATGAAAGGTTGGTTTAATTATGTTTTATTGCCAATTATTGTTCATCTTTGCTCAATTTTGGAACTAGGCCTTCACCATGTGTTAGAGAGAAGAGTATGGCTAGAAAAGTTTGGTTTTATGTTCCTCTTGCCAATTTTTGTTCATTTTCCTCAAATTTAGCCACATTTTGGATATAGGGTTTCACCCCTTCATCCTTCCCGACAAGAACTATAGCTCGCAGCCCAACTTCCAGTTGTGTTAGGATAACCGCCAGTGAAAAAAGGTTTCCACTGGCTGTTTCTTAAGCAACCCGCCAGTGAAATTAGTACTATAGCTAGGTTATTTTCTCTATTCCCTCAAATTAGTACATTTTGGATCTAGGGTTTCACCATTTGAGAGAAAGTGTATAGCTAGGTTATTTTCTCTATTTGGTTCTTCTGTGTTTATGTTACTTTTTTACAGGTGGTGATGGAGAGGACATCCTGGATGTATAACTTATCAAGGCTAGATCCATCATACATATCCGAGGTCCATAGGTTTATTGATGTCGCTACGAACCATGCTTGGAGAACAAAGACAAAACACATATATTGTCCATGCATGGACTGCAAAAATGCTGCTGTATTTAATGACACAGAACAAATCATATCTCATCTGGTATGCCGAGGATTTATGAAGGATTACACAATTTGGACAAAGCATGGAGAGGGTAGCTCTTCGCCTTATACGACTGGAAACCCTGAGAACATCGACGACAGATTTCAGTTCGTTCACGAGACACACCAACCTCTTCCACAGAGCGAACATGTAGTGCAAAATGTTACTGATCATGGTTACGCTGGAGGAAATGAACATGATAGACCTCATGTTCTGCCAAGTGTTATGGATGAGGAAGATGCAGAGTTGCTAGAGGCAATGTTGCGTCGTCATACAGATCAATCGATGTTCTTAATGAAAGGTATGGAGTCCCTGAAGAAGGCAGCAGAAGAGCCTTTGTACGACGAGTCTAAGGGTTGTACCAAAGAGTTCACGACGCTCCGGTCTGTGCTAAAGCTGTTGATGTTAAAAGCTAGATATGGTGTGTCTGATGCTGGCTTCGATGCGTTCTTGAGTATTATCGCAGACATGCTTCCAAAGGAGAACAAAGTGCCTGCTAACACATACTATGCAAAGAAACTAATCAGTCCGCTCACTATGGGTGTGGAGAAGATCCACGCGTGTAGAAATCACTGTATCCTTTATCGAGGTGATGATTATAAAGACTTGGAGAGCTGCCCAAAGTGCGGTGCAAGTAGGTACAAGACGAATAAAGACTATCGAGAGGAAGAGTGTGTTGCATCCGTGTCTAAAGGGAAGAAGCGAAAGAAAGCCCAAAAAAAGACTTCAAAATCCACGAGCAAAGAAAAAGAAGTAGACTATTATGCGCTCAAAAAGATTCCTGCTTTGGTGATGTGGTACCTCCCCGTCGTCGATCGATTGAGGTGTTTGTTCGCTAATCCTGAGGATGCCAGACTTATGAGCTGGCATGCTTCTGATGAGCACAAAAACGATGGGAAGCTTCGACATCCAGCCGATGGGAAGCAGTGGCAAGATTTCAATGACAACCACCGAGACTTTGCCGATGAACCAAGAAATGTTAGGTTCGCACTGAGTACTGATGGAATGAACCCATTTGCTGAGAGGAGCAGCAAGCATAGCACATGGCCGGTGATCCTCACCATATACAACCTTCCTCCATGGTTGATGCAGAAACGGAAGTACATTTTGCTAACCATCCTTATTTCTGGACCTACACAACCTGGAGTTGACATGGATGTATTTTTGGAGCCCTTAATGGAGGATATGAAAATATTGTGGGAAACGGGTGTTCAAATGTTGGATGAGTATCGTAAAGGTTCATTCACGCTGAGAGCAATTCTTTTTGTTACGATCAACGATTACCCTGCTCTCTTCACATTATCAGGCCAGTTTAAGGGAAAGGTTGGTTGCACAGTATGCATTGATGGAACTGCTTATGTATCCCTTGCTGCATCTAAGAAGATAGTTTACATGAGGCACAGACGCTTTTTATTGGAAGGACACAGGTACCGCATGCGAAAGATGGATAAGTACTTCGACAATAATGGTGAACTACATTCTACTGCTCCATCGGGTAACAATAGAGGTCATAGAGTTTTTGAAATAGTCAGGAATATCAAGTTTGTTTTCGGGAAGAAGACAAAAGACGGAAAAACAAGGAAGGATGCCAAACCAGCTCCGGGGGCTATATTCAAGAAGAAGTCTATTTTCTTCGAGTACTTGCCTTACTGGAAAGAGTTAGATGTGCGGCATGCGATCGATGGTATGCATGTTCAGAAGAACGTATTTGAAAGCATAATGGGCACCTTGCTAGACATAAAGGGCAAAACAAAAGAAGGGCTCAATTCACGCATGGACTTGGTAGATTTAGGCATAAAAAAGGAACTACATCCCGTTCTTCAAGAAAATGGGAAGTACCATCTCCTAGCAGCAAGCTACAATCTCAATGTAGATGAGAAACATGCGATGTGTGTTTGGCTCAAGAATTTGAAAGTCCCATCCGGATTCTGCTCTAGCATACGGAGTATTGTGTCAATGAAAGACCTGACAATCACCAACTACAACTCACATGATTGCCATGTCATGCTGACTACATTCCTACCTATTGCCATCAGGGCTATAAATCCTTTGTTTTTAAAGATGGCAATCACACGGTTGTGCTACTTTTTCAACAGGATTTCACAAAAGGTAATTGGCCGTGATGAGTTGGCATCTCTTCAGGAATTCGCAGTGGAGACAATATCACAGTTTGAGATGTGTTTCCCTCCATCGTTCTTTGATATTATGGTGCACCTTGTGGTGCACTTGGTGCCACAAATAGAGGCATTGGGTCCTATGTACTTGCATGAAATGTGGACGTATGAGCGTTTCATGTCAATACTGAATGGCTATGTATCAACCCATGCTCGTCCCGAGGCATCCATGATAGAGGGGTACTGTACCGAAGAGGCCATTGAGTCCGGAGGTCCATTCTGCAATAGTGTCCTAAAAGACCAGGTTGCAATAGGTCTGCCTCCGTCACGACACGAGGGTAGACTGTATGGAAGCGGGAGGATGGGACGGAAATCTTTCATCCCACCGGATTACGATATAGTACTTGAGGCACATCAGAGCATCCTACATCAGCTAACGATAATGGAGCCATTTATCCAACAACACATCAATGAGCTTCGCGAGCAAAATCCTGGGCATACGGATGATTGGGTAATGAAGCAACATAAGCAGCGGTTCAACACATGGCTAATGGTGAAGGACATTCCACGTGGAGAAACAATAGAAGAACAAACCATCAAGGGCTTGGCATCTGGACCATCACGCCAGGTCACAACATGGCAAACCTATGACATTAGTGGATTCACATTTTGTACCAAGTCCAAGGACAAAAAGAGCATGTCACAAAACAGTGGTGTTCGATGCGAGGCCATAGATGATGAAACTGGTGAGATTATTACATATTTTGGCTTTATTGAGGACATATGGGAACTAGACTATGGTACATTTCAGATCTCGGTTTTCCGATGTCAATGGGTTGAAGACAAACATGTCACGGTAGACAACTATGGGGTCAGAGTTCTTGATCTAAGTAAGGTAGGTTACAAAGATGACCCATGGATCCTTGCTAATCGTGCTGCACAGGTCTTCTATGCTGAACAGATCATTTCTAACAATGAGAAGAAAAGCACCAACAAACCGAAGCATGTAGTTTTTCCTGGAAAACAACAAGCTATAGGAGTTGATGGTGTATCTGATTTAGAGGATTTTAACCAGTTCAACGACATGTCTCTTTTCATAGACCATCCAACCAAGATAAGGAACGTTGAGCGAAGCATCCCACGCAATTCGTTGCCCTGGGTACGCCACGATGGACAAGGCAGAACAATAGCTTCCTAGATTATATACTTGTCATGTAATTGATTATTGTTAGGACTTGTCATGTAATTGATTATTGTTAGCGACAAACCGAAGCATGTAATTTTACACGACTTTCTAGAGAGGAGAGGGAGAGGGAGAGAGAGCTATTGTTGCCAATGCGCTCGGAGCAGGTCCAGCACTTACACAGAGCACTTTGCACAAAATGTGAATCCATTTCATACACCGTGCGGATGCAGCACTTTGCACATCCAGAATGTCCGTTCTTGCACTGATTTTACACAGAGCAGAACATCATGCTGGAGCCTACCGATCAATATGTACTGTATATATACATGCATGGTAATCTGACTTGCCATGAAAACTTCGGACTGGAAGGGTAGGCAGCAGATGTCGCACTCCAGCGCGTCCTTCTCCACGGATAGTGTCACAGTCGCCTCTTCCTCATCCTCCAACCCCGCCTCTTCCTCATCCTCCACCACCACCTTGGCTTTCTTTGGAGTGCCGCCGTCAGAGGAAGCCGTGGTCTTTTTCCCGGTCATGGTTTATCACCTAGAACGCGAGGTAAAATAAAAGCAGGGAGGACTTGGAGAGAGAGAGGGAGAGGGGAGAGAGAGGAGCTAGGGAAAGGAGACAGAGAGGAGAGAGAGAGAGAGAGGAGAGATAGAGGAGAGAGAGAGAGAGAGGGAAGAGATAGAGGAGAGAGAGGAGAGATAGAGGAGAGATAGAGGAGAGAGAGAGGGAAGAGATAGAGGAGAGAGAGCTATTGTTGCCAATGCGCTCGGAGCAGGTCCAGCACTTACACAGAGCACTTTGCACAAAATGTGAATCCATTTCATACACCGTGCGGATGCAGCACTTTGCACATCCAGAATGCCCGTTCTTGCACTGATTTTACACAGAGCAGAACATCATGCTGGAGCCTACCGATCAATATGTACTGTATATATACATGCATGGTAATCTGACTTGCCATGAAAACTTCAGACTGGAAGGGTAGGCAGCAGATGTCGCACTCCAGCGCGTCCTTCTCCACGGATAGTGTCACAGTCGCCTCTTCCTCATCCTCCAACCCCGCCTCTTCCTCATCCTCCACCACCACCTTGGCTTCCTTTGGAGTGCCGCCGTCAGAGGAAGCCGTGGTCTTTTTCCCGGTCATGGTTTATCACCTAGAACGCGAGGTAAAATAAAAGCAGGGAGGACTTGGAGAGAGAGAGGGAGAGGGGAGAGAGAGGAGCTAGGGAAAGGAGACAGAGAGGAGAGAGAGAGAGGAGAGATAGAGGAGAGAGAGAGAGGGAAGAGATAGAGGAGAGAGAGGAGAGATAGAGGAGAGATAGAGGAGAGAGAGAGAGGGAAGAGATAGAGGAGAGAGAGGAGAGATAGAGGAGAGATAGAGGAGAGAGTATACTTAATATATAAAAACTATACTAATTAAATATATAAAAAGTATACTAAACAATATATAAAAGTATACTTAATATAATATATAAAAAGTGAAGTAAAACAATATATAAAAAACTATGTTAAATAATAATAAAAAACAATTTCTACTGGCGGTTGTCATAGAGAACCGCCAGTAGAAATGGCTTCCACAGACTGTAGAAGCCATTTCTACTGGCGGTTCTCTATGACAACCGCCAGTAGAAATAATTTCTACTGGCGGTTCTCGTTGTCAACCGCCAGTAGAAATGGCGCCTATATAAAGGGTGGCGCGCGGGAGCCGAAAAATTTACAAGTCCCCTGGCGCCAGTTCACTTCAAGACGCCGTCAGGCTGCTGGATTTCGACCCCGAGGGTTTCGCCGGCGATCGTCCCCGCGCCCGTCCCCACGCCGCCATCCCCGCCTCGCGCCCCCGCACCGCCGTCAGGTTTCTTTCTCTTTCTATTTCCCCTCTGCCGTACCGCCGCCGTCTACCGCGCCGGCAGCCGCCACCGCCGCGTTTAGTAAACCCTAGGGCACGCGCCGCCGCCGAGAGGGAGGAAGAGAGAGGAAGGAGAGGGAGAGGGAAGAGAGAGGAGGGAGAGGGAGAGAGATAGAGGGAGGGAGAGGAGGGTGAGAGAGAGAGAGGAGGGAGAGGAGAGAGATAGAGAGAGGGAGAGGGAGAGGAGAGATTTTTATTCATATGTGTTCAAATGTATGTGTTCAATATATATGTGTGTTCATATGTGTTCAAATGTATGTGTTCAATATATATATGTGTGTTCATATGTGTTCAAATGTATGTGTTTAATATATATATATATATATATATATATATATATATATATATATATATATATATATGTGTGTGTTCATCTAGTTGAATATATACATAAAAATCAAGAGCTAAACTCGACAAAAATCATCGGGTTGAATATATACATTGTAATTTTATCCGTCACAACTCGATAATATACGTATCGGATCCGATCCGAATTCGATCTGAACTCGATAATTTCCGTACGACTCTCCCTCTCTATACGTCCTATGCGACTCTCCCTCTCTCCCTCTCCTCGTCCTATACGACTCTCCCTCTCTCCCTCTCTATACGTAACTCGATAATATCCATACGATTCTCCCTCTCTCCCTCTCTATACGTCCTATGCGACTCTCCCTCTCTCCCTCTCTCCCCGTCCTATACGACTCTCCCTCTCTCCCTCTCTATACGTAACTCGATAATATACGTAACTCGATAATATCCGTAACACGATACTATACGACTATACGATACTATATGGTTAGGGTTTAGGGTTAGGGTTAGGGTTAGGGTTATGGTTAAGGGTTAGGGTTAGGGTTAAGGGTTATAGTTAGGGTTAGGGTTAGGGTTTAGGGTTAGGTTTAGGGTTAGGGTTAGGGTTATGGTTAAGGGTTAGGGTTAGGGTTAAGGGTTATAGTTAGGGTTAGGGTTTAGGGTTAGGGTATTTGTTAATATGAATTTAATTATTGCTTACGTTAATATGTGTTAATATGTATTTAATTATTGCTTATGTATTTGTATATATATAGCTCAATGAGTTCTCCGATCAAGGACCAAGGATTAGTGCCCGACCACATGGACAAGAGTGTTGCTCAAGAACAATCCAGCAGTGAAGGATATGAAACGCCTAGCGACCCTTTTCCTACCATTAGCATAGATAGGGCCACTCTCCGTGAGTTGGAACGTGACCCTACTTATGATCCACGAGAAGCTGAGGTAAAAGTACGCATCTTTAGCTTCATATGTGTACCCTACTGATTTCACATGCATGATCTCTTGTGCATTTTATTACATGAATAGGAGGTCCTTTCTGAATTTCGTGCGATACTCGAAGAAGCCGTGGCACGACACGAATACGTACCGGATCCGACCCAAGACGCACCGGAACAGACCAAGACAACAACCGAGACGTCAAGGAAAAGGAAGCAGAGCGATCGAAAAAGAGGTGACAGGGGGCTGAACAAGTTTCCCGACAAAACATACAAAATCTCAGACGTGAGCCCGAAAGGTCAGCCCCTAGCTCCAGAAGAGTCACTACCTAAGTTCCGGAATGCACTTGGGTTTTTAGTTAGAGATAATCTTGACATAACAATACGACAATGGAGAGATGTGTCAGATGATGTCAATAATCAAATATGGAATAAGCTATTAATGAGGTTCGTTCTGCCTCGCGGTTCAGAAGAACTCGTGAAGGAATACACGATGAAGCAGCTTGCAATCAATTTCCAAAACTGGAGGTTTGAGATGAACACAAAGTTTGCAAAGAAAGGTCTGGACCCGACCAAAAAATATAAAATCTCAGCAGGTCAGTGGGCAGTATTTCTAGAGCAGAGGAGCAGCCCTGATTTCATATCTCTAAGTGAGGCAAATTCGGAACTATCAAAGAAGAACAAGTACCGCCACCACCTAGGCACAGGTGGTTACAAGCGTCAGGTTCCTAAATGGACACAAGAAGACGCCGAGAAGAAGGCCGCAGGGTTGCCGACGCTGTCCGAGCAACTAGGTGAAAGGGCGGCAAATTGGCTCCGTGCTAGAAAACCAAGGGAAACCGAGACCGGTGTATCTTTTGATGATCCCATTGTCGAAGAAGCGGCAAAAAACATATATACAATGGCAGCTAAGCAGAGCCAAGGAACTTTTAAGCCACAAAGGGAAAGAGACATCCTAACGGCTGGTCTCGGTAACCCTGAGCATCCTGGTCGTGTACGAGGAATCTCGTCTAAGGAAGGATGGAAGGAAGGATTCGGACCACAGTGGGAAGGTCTGTACAAGAAACATGATCGATACAAGGAAGAGATGGCGGATTATTTTAAGCAGGAGGCCAAGAAAGAGTTCAAAGCCATGATGTCTCAAATGCTATCGAATCCTCCTCTAGAATTGATGCAACAGTTGGCGAGTGCGATGTCTGTTCAACAGATGACCACTCCACAGATACAAATAATTCCAGCAGCTCAACCGCCGGCTTCCACCGATTGTACGACATTCCCAAGCTCTGTTGCTTCAACGGGAAATAAGGTTTGTTATCCAGTTGATGACATCACAAGGCCTGAGGCGTGCACACTGGTTATAAGATATGGTATTAACAATAAATGTACAAAGAAAGTAGCCACAGGCCTTGCGATCCCAGGACGCAAGTTCCATGGAAACGATATTCCAGATGATTATTGCAAAGTAGAAGTGACGACGGTCGTCCAAGGATCCGAGGACGACATGTTAGACATCCCTAGGCCCGAAGGTATCGAGAAACTTGGACAAGCTATCAAGAATTTTATCCTTTGGCCTCAAAGGGATGTCGAATTGCTTGATTGGTCGAATTCGTCGCAGGCCCAACCGTCTCCGCCTTCTCAAATTGTTGTTCCTATTGTACATCCATCATCACCTCCTCAAACTTCACATGCTGCTCCTCATCCTTTTTCTGACCCACCGTCTCCGCCACAAGCATCACCATTCAGGGCTCCACCACCTTCTCCTCCCCATCCTCTTGGTGACCCACTGTCTACGCCACCATCAAGGGATCCACCTTCTCCACAGCCATCAAAGGATCCACGGCCATCAAAGAAATCTAAACTTCCTATACCAAAATTGGTGTCCCCGTATCAGAAAAAGAAGAGTAAAGCTAGTACTGCTGGCACAGTTCGGTTTTTGAAAGGGATTGGACGGAGCCTCACGTCACAAACTGTTGATTTGGCCGAGCACGAGGAGTCTGCAAAAAAGGCTGAGGCATTAGCCGCAAAGATAAAGAAGCCAACTAAGGCAGATTACAAAAACGTGCCTAAAAAATATGTGCCGGGCAGACCTCTGCTACCTCTTGAGAAACTAAGAAAGGTCCCGTCTGGTGTTAAAAGGTTGCATGACTGGTACATGCGGGCATCATCGTTGGCATCGACACCATCAGTGTGCATATACCAGACCATGCTTTTATTGGTTCGGACCAAAAGGCCGTTGTTACATTCGAGGACATGTGGTTAATGATGAACCTTCAGAGACTCGACGTGCAACTTGTAACGATGTTTGCATTGTAAGTGTCGCTCATACTTCCACATATGTGTGTTATTATTAGTGAGCTGTATAAAATTTCAATATCTGACATGCACGTGTGACTTGCAGAATGCAACATGATCAGCAGGAGATCCTTTACGGTACCAAGCCCAATGCTAGTGCCAGTAAAAGGGTTGGGTATCTCAACCCAATACTTATATCCGAGGAAAGCCACACTTTTAGAATCGGGAAAGACAACGATGAATTACGGGGAAAGACGGACGAAGAAGTTGAGAAGCGTATAAAGGATATGAAGAAGGATTTTGAAGCTCGATACGCCACCTACATAGGACATGCAATGCTTCAATTTCAAGACAGGGAAGCCATAATGGCCCCGTACAACTTTAAGTAAGTGTGATTTTGCATAAATAAAATTAATAATTTCAATACACATGCATCACAAATTTGATTCGTACAGGGACCACTGGATATGCTTCCTCATTTATCCTAAGGTTGGAAAGGTGCTGGTGCTCGACTCCTTGAACTTCGACCCTTCGACATATGCAGAATTCCAAAGAATCTTAGAGCTGTAAGCCTTTTCTATGCATGCATACTTTTATCGATTAAAATTTGAGAATAACATGGTGATTCTATTTGAGATCACAGGGCTTTTAGGTTTTATAAGTTTAAAGGTGGAAAGTACGACCTGCCGAAACAACGCGTGCCACTAGACATCCATCATCACTGGCCGGTAAGTATGTGATTTTATGAATACATATCATACACAATGTTGCAACTAAATAACCAATCTCCCGTTATGTAGTGCCACAAGCAACCACAAGGATCGGTCCTATGTGGATTCTATGCGTGCGAGTTCATGAGAGTGAACGGACGATACATCACGAACCCTGACAAGGTATTATTAGTAATAGTCAAGTATGTATTTATGTCATTAAAGATGCAAATGTGTTATTATTGAGTATAAATAGATGATGTTTATAAAATTCCTTTACAGCAATTTCAACGAGGAAACCCGGAGAACTTGACCGAAGTTGCATTGTATGGCATAGTCGAGGACCTCTGCACATTCATATTGAAAGAGGTCATTCCCGCAGAAGGAAAATATCACGATGCTTCCGGAACATTAGCTTTGCCAGAGTTTAGAATACTAACAGAAATTAGTAGATTATCTCTTAGCCGAGATAGTTATTAGAACTTAGGTGAAAACTTTTGATGTATAGAATGCATGAAGCATATATGGTTGTAAACAGAATACTTTGATGTATATAAATGTATGATAGAATTTAATTCCATGTTGCTTTCAATATCAATATAGATCTATATATATATGTTTGTGTGTGTGTAAATAAATATATCTATAATTCAGTATTGTTTGAAATTTTGAAAAAAGGCGGGAAAACTTCCACTGGCGGCTAAATAAAGAAAACCGCCAGTGAAAAGTGCATTTCCACTGGCGGTTTTATAAAGCAAACCGCCAGTGGAAAGTGCATTATCACTGGCGTTTTCTTAAGAAAACCGCCAGTGAAAATGCACTTTTCACTGGCGGTTACCGCCAGTGAAAATGCACTTTCCACTGGCGGTTCCAAAATAACCGCCAGTGGAAATGCTGATTTCCACTGGCCCCTAGCACTGGCGGAACTGAAAAATGCCAGTGTAAATACGTTTTCAACCGCCACTACAGAGCTTCTGTGTACTAGTGCATTTTCCATGACTAATATATAGGCCTCTTTGCTAGGGCTCCTCCAACAGCTCCTTAAAAAAATTTACTGAAGGGAGAGCTTTTTTATGGACTCTTTCTAAAAAATGGAGAAGCTCATCCAAAAAATGAATAGGAGCCGAAAGCCAGAAAAAGAACTTCTACGACTTCTCTCATGTTTTCCTTCTCGTTGGGCTCCATCGTAGGAGAAGCTACAAGAGGAGCTATGTTTTGAACCAAACATGAAACTCTTTCTAGAAGTCTTTCTAAAAATAAGAAGGGAGTTTTTTTTCCAAACAAGACAACGCCAGAGTTTTTAAAATGATGGCCCGTAGATTGTCTTAGATCATCTTCCACCGGTTACTGTTCTTTCTCTCCTAGTATTAGTTACTCCCTCGGTCTCAAATTGTATTCGTTTTAGTTCTTGATTTTTGTGTCTATGTTCAAATAAATGATGATTCTAGATATGTATATAAAACATATGTATTAATTATTGACTGAATCTATTAGAAGGCTAAAACAAATTTTAATCTGGGACGTATAAAAGAAGGCCGGACAGCAGCTAGTTAGGTTGGACAATTTCATTGACCGTTGCTCTGGCAAATATCAACGGATGATGCATGCATATCTGTGAGCCCAAGTGATCTGACTGAACCTGGTAACTTTGAGTTTTTGACTACGCAATGCTTCCACTTCTCTTCTGGGTTTTTTTCCTATTATTCTCTTTTTTTTGGCTTCTGCCTCTTCGTGACGGTGAAAATTGTAGGAGGGCTGGAGAGCTCGGCTCGGCTCGGCTCGGCTCGCCTGGGGTGCTCAGCTCGCCGCGGCTAATCAAATAACGAGTCGATCCAATAAGTCTAGCTATAAATATAAAATCGTTATCTAAATTATACTCTTTTTTCATCCCATAAAATAAAACGTATTGTTTTTGCAAAGCCTTTTGAGTGAAACTTTGATCATTAATTTCTTTCAAAATATGACATCAAAAAATACAAATTGAGCATTATATTAAAGTATATCTTTAAAACAAATTCAAGTATATAACATGCATACACTAACTATATATCTTTTTGCCGAATTGTTGGACAAAGTTTTTAAATGTTGACTTTTTTAAAATAATTTCATGGGATGAAGGGAGTAATATAAAATCTCAAAAATAATTTAAGTAACATAAATTAGTAAAATAAATATACTACTAATATAATATAGAAAATAGATTAATTCTATATAGTAATCTCAAATAACATAATCTAATTGTATATTTGGTACTAACATTATATGATTAGAATTTGATATAATAAATTATTGTTAAGTCGAGCCACGAGCCAGTTCGCGAGCAACGACAAGCTAAGCCGAGATGGCTCACTCTTTTCTTGAGCCAAAAAAACAGGTTCAACTTGGGCTCGTTCTAAACGTCGAGCCGCTGCGAGCCAAGCTAACTCGTCGAGCTCGAGCTTTTTTTTCAAGCCTAATCCTGCCCGTGACAAAATTGAACTCTAGGTCATGTTCCCACTGCTCAACATCATAAAAAACTACAAGCTAGCCGAGTTCATAAATTTTTATTATACGGGTCACCTTTAAAAATAGTCGACACAGAAATAAACTTATAATTTTTAAATGACATCTGACGAATAAGAGCCTGTTTGACAGGACTTCGGGTCTGGTCTTTTTCTAAAAAAAAGGTAAAACCTTGCCAAAGACTTTTTTAAACGTCTCACTGCAAAAAGCATCTAAAAATCAGAGCTATTTTTGTACTACGTAGAAGAAACCACAAACAATAGCTTCAACGGCTCTAGCTTTGACACTTTAATATAGAAATTACTCTGACTCTAAGGTAAGTCGTTTTTGTCAAATGGTTTATAAAATGGCTTCAACTCTTATAAAAAAATACTTTTTAGGAAAAACTAGAGTTAGAACTATTTTTCGGCAAAGCCGACCCTAAATATTATACTGACACTCTCGACGAGCTATAAAACTCTAAAATTGGTAAAGAATTTGTTTGGCATATATATGTAGCGTAAATATATATATTATTTTCTCAAATTTACAACATCCGTATATATAAACATTCATGCTATCTATATACTATACTATAGTAATTTTTTTGCAAATGGTATATCTATAATAGATATCAATATTTGTTTTTAATATTTAATATACTCTCTGCACTACCTTGGTTTCTACCTATAGACTTACTCCAGATTTATTGATAGCAACACTCTTTTTCTTAATTTAATTTGTTACCTGTATGGATTCTTTATAGAGATCAGCTTACTGTGTATTGCGGCTGCCTTTTTTTATGGAAGTCGAGGCTGCTCTCAGATCTACGAACGACCGTTGCTAGAAACCATTGACACACGTGGCTCCGCATGAGGGGTACCCGACCAAGCTCAAGTTCAACTAGAGATGGCAATAGGTACCCGCGACCCGATACCCGATGGGTATTTGCTCCATTAGGATATGTATGTGGGCTAAATATTCTATCCGTGGATCTGTTATTGGGCAAAAATCTTCACCCAATGGGTAAACAGGTATTAGAACGTTCCACCTTCACCCATACCCGTTAACCCGTGGGTATAAAATACTGAAAGGGAAATGTGCCCTTGGGCCATTTCTAAGTATTTTTGGTGATTGAGTGCTAATGCAAGTGTTTTTGTGTTGATCTATGCAATGTGTGGACAAAGTGCAAATCATGTCAAAAGGTATGTTTCTCAGACTTAGTACATTGTTTTAGAGACTAATGTATTGTGTCTAAGTGCTGGAAACAGGAAAATAACAATTGGAAATGTCTTGGCTCGAGCAGCCAAGACTCTGCTCAGTCTGGGAGCACCGGACTGTCCGGTGGTGCACCGGACAGTGTCCGGTGGTGCACCGGACAGTGTCCGGTGGTGCAGGCTGGCTCGTGCGAACTCGCTGTTCTCGGAATTTCATCGACGGCGTACGGCTATAATTCACCGGACTGTCCGGTGTGCACCGGACTGTCCGGTGAGCCAACGGTCGGCCGGGCCAACGGTCGGCTGCGCGATTTGCGCAAGACACGTGGCCGAGCCAACGGTCGGGAGGGAGCACCGGACTGTCCGGTGTGCACCGGACAGTGTCCGATGCGCCAACGGCTCCCAGGCGCCAACGGTCGGCTACGCCACAGAAGGAAAGAAATCCGCACCGGACAGTGTCCGGTGTGCACCGGACTGTCCGGTGCGCCAGGCGACAGAAGGCAAGATTTGCCTACCAGGAATGCTCTCAACGGCTCCTAGCTGCCTTGGGGCTATAAAAGAGACCCCTAGACGCATGGAGGAGCACACCAAGCATTCTCTAAGCATTCCTAAGCACTAAGACATAGATTCCGCGCCTTTGTTTCTTTGCGATAGCAATTAGAGCTCTAGTTGAGTTGTGAACTCATTGAGTTGTGTTGTGAGCTCTTGTTGCGACTTGTGTGCGTGGTGTTGCTGTGATTTCTTGTCTTGAGTGTGTTGCTTATCCCTCCCTTACTCCGTGCTTCTTTGTGATCATCTAAGTGTAAGGGCGAGAGGCTCCAAAGTGTGGAGATTCCTCGCAAACGGGATATAGTAAAGCAAGCAAAACACCGTGGTATTCAAGTGGGTCTTTGGACCGCTTGAGAGGGGTTGATTGCAACCCTCGTCCGTTGGGACGCCACAATGTGGAGTAGGCAAGCGTTGGTCTTGGCCGAACCACGGGATAAACCACTGTGCCATCTCTGTGATTGATCTCTTGTGGTTATTGTGTTTTGTTGAGACTCCTCTCTAGCCACTTGGCATTATTGTGCTAACACTTAACCAAGTTTTTGTGGCTTAAGTTTAAAGTTTTACAGGATCACCTATTCACCCCCCCCCCTCTAGGTGCTCTCAATTGGTATCAGAGTCGTTCTCTTCAAGAAGGGACTAATCGCCCGAAGAGATGGATCCTAAGGGAAAGGGGATGGTGGTCAACAACGAGAAGGAGTCTATCTTCAATGAGTCAAAAGATGACAAGCCTACGGACTCGGGCTCGAGCCACAAAAGAAGAGACGGGAAGAAGAAGAAGACAAGGCGCATCAAGGAGATCATCTACTACGACGACAGCGACAAATCCACCTCTTCCCAAAAGGACGATGACAACTACGAGAAAAAGAAAACGGTCAATTCAAACTTTTCTTTTGATTATTCTCGTATTCCGCAAAGCACAAATGCTCATTTACTCTCCATTCCACTTGGTAAACCTCCTCACTTTGATGGAGAGGACTACGGATTTTGGAGTCACAAAATGCGTAGTCATTTGTTCTCTCTCCATCCAAGCATATGGGAGATAGTCGAGAATGGAATGCATTTTGATAGTAGTGATAGTCCCATGTTTATCAATGAGCAAATTCACAAAAATGCACAAGCTACTACTGTTCTTCTAGCATCATTGTGCAGGGATGAATACCATAAAGTGAGCGACTTGGATAACGCCAAGAAGATTTGGGACACCCTCAAGATCTCACATGAGGGGAACGACGTCACCATGCTCACCAAGATGGAGTTGGTGGAGGGCGAACTCGGGAGATTCGCTATGATAAGGGGGGAGGAGCCAACCCAAACATACAACCGGCTCAAGACCCTTGTCAACAAGATAAGGAGCTATGGAAGCACGCGATGGACGGATCACGACGTCGTCCGCCTAATGCTAAGGTCCTTTACTGTTCTTGATCCTCATCTTGTAAACAATATTCGTGAGAATCCTAGGTACACCAAGATGACGCCCGAGGAGATACTTGGAAAGTTCGTAAGCGGGCGGATGATGATCAAGGAGGCTAGATACGTGGATGATGCATTGAATGGCCCAATCCAAGAGCCTCAAACTATCGCTCTCAAAGCAACGAGAAGCAAGGAGGCGCTACCAAGCAAGGTGGCGCAAATTGAGGCGGTCGGGCTTAATGATGAAGAAATGGCCCTCATCATCAAGCGCTTCAAGACGGCGCTAAGGGGTCGCAAGGAGCATCCCAACAAGACCAAGACGAAGGGGGAAGCGCTCATGCTTCAAATGTGGTAAGATTGGTCACTTTATCGCTAATTGTCCCGATAATGATAGTGACCAGGAAAAGAAGTGTGGAAAATGGGAAAAGAAGAAGAATTACAAGAAGGCAAAGGGCGAGGCACATATTGGAAAGGAGTGGGATTCGGATTGCTCCACATCCGACTCCGACAACGAAGGACTCGCCGCCACTGCCTTCAACAAGTCATTCCTCTTCCCCAACGAGCATCACACATGCCTCATGGCTAAGGAGAAGAAAGTAAGTACTCGAAACTCTACTTATGCTTCTTCTAGTGAGGATGAGTCTAGTGATGATGATGAAATAGACTATTCATGCTTATTTAAGGGCTTAGATAGATCTAAGATTGACAAGATTAATGAATTGATTGATGCTTTAAATGATAAGAATAGGCTACTAGAAAAGCAAGAGGATCTTTTGTATGAAGAACATGATAAGTTTGTAGAGGCACAAAAATCCCTTGCATTAGAAACTAAGAGGAATGAAATGCTTGCTTGTGAGTTGTCTACATGCCATGATTCTATTTCTAACTTAAAGAGCATAAATAATGATTTGAATGCTAAGTTAAAAATAACTAGTAAATCAACATCTTGTGTAGAAAATGATGTTATTTGCAATAGGTGTAAAGATTTTGATATTGAACACATAGCCTCTATTACAAAATTAAATGATGAAATTGCTAGTCTTAATGCCTAACTTAAGACTAGCAAAAGTGAATTTGACAAATTAAAATTTGCAAGGGATGCCTACACAATTGGTAGACACCCCTCAATTAAGGATGGTCATGGCTTCAAGAAGGAAGTCAAGAACTTAACAAGCCATAAGGCTTCCATCTCCGCAAAGGAGAAAGGGAAGGCCCCTATGGCTAGCAGTGTGCAAAAGAACCATGCCTTCATGTACCATGATAGGAAATTTTCTAGAAATAATCATTATGATAGGAGTTGTAATGCTTACAATTCAAATGCCATGGTTGCTTCTAGTTCTTCTATCATGCATAATAGAAATTCGGCTAGGAGAAATGTTATTAATCACATGCCTAGAAGAAATGTTGTTCATGTTTCTAGGAAAATAATTAATGAACCTTCTACAATTTATCATGCTTGTAATGCTTCATTTGCAATTTGTAGAAAGGATAGAAAGGTGATTGCTAGGAAATTAGGGGCAAAATGCAAGGGAGATAAAACTTGCATTTAGGTCCCTAAGACAATTGTGACTAACCTTGTAGGACCCAACAAGAGTTGGGTACCTAAGACCCAAGCCTAAAATTGCCTTGCAGGTTTATGCATCCGGGGGTTCAAGCTGGATTATCGACAGCGGATGCACAAACCACATGACAGGGGAGAAGAAGATGTTTACCTCCTACGTCAAGAACAAGGATCCCCAAGATTCAATCATATTCGGTGATGGGAATCAAGGCAAGGTGAAAGGCTTAGGCAAAATTGCAATATCAAATGAGCACTCTATATCTAATGTGTTTTAGTTGAGTCTCTTGGATATAATTTGTTATCTGTGAGTCAATTATGCAATATGGGATATAATTGTCTATTCACAAATGTAGATGTGTCTGTCTTTAGAAGAAGTGATGGTTCACTAGCTTTTAAGGGTGTATTAGACGGCAAACTTTACTTAGTTGATTTTGCAAAAGAGGAGGCCGGTCTAGATGCATGCTTAATTGCTAAGACTAGCATGGGCTGGCTGTGGCATCGCCGCTTAGCACATGTGGGGATGAAGAACCTTCACAAGCTTCTAAAGGGAGAACACATGATAGGTTTAACTAATGTGCAATTCGAAAAAGATAGACCTTGTGCAGCTTGTCAAGCAGGTAAACAAGTGGGAGGAGCACATCACACCAAAAATGTGATGACCACATCAAGACCTTTGGAGCTGCTTCACATGGACCTCTTCAGACCCGTCGCCTATCTAAGTATAGGAGGAAGTAAGTATGGTCTTGTTATAGTTGATGATTTTTCCCGCTTCACTTGGGTATTCTTTTTGCAGGATAAATCTGAAACCCAAGGGACCCTCAAGCGCTTCCTAAGGAGAGCTCAAAACGAGTTTGAGCTCAAAGTGAAGAAGATAAGGAGCGACAATGGGTCCGAGTTCAAGAACCTTCAAGTGGAGGAATACCTTGAGGAGGAAGGGATCAAGCACGAGTTCTCCGCTCCCTACACACCACAGCAAAATGGTGTGGTAGAGAGGAAGAACAGGACGCTAATTGACATGGCGAGGACAATGCTTGGAGAGTTCAAGACCCCGAGTGTTTTTGGTCGGAAGCCGTGAACACGGCTTGCCACGCCATCAACAGGGTCTACCTTCATCGCCTCCTCAAGAAGACGTCGTATGAGCTACTAACCGATGAAGAAGAAGTTCCAACGGCCGCAATACGCACCATGGCGATTGGAGATGTGTGGCCACAGGAACAAGATGAGCAAGATCAACCTTCTTCCTCAACAGTGGTGCAACCCCCAACTCAAAATGATGAACAGGAGGCGTGTGATCAAGGGGGAGCACAAGATGATCTTGAAATGGAGGAAGAAGCGCAACCGGCACCTCCAACCCAAGTTCGAGCGATGATTCAAAGGGATCATCCCGTCGACCAAATTTTGGGTGACATTAGCAAGGGAGTAACTACTCGATCTCGATTAGTTAATTTTTGTGAGCATTACTCCTTTGTCTCTTCTATTGAGCCTTTCAGGGTAGAGGAGGCCTTGCTAGATCTGGACTGGGTGTTGGCCATGCAGGAGGAGCTCAACAACTTCAAAAGAAATGAAGTTTGGACACTGGTGCCTCGTCCCAAGCAAAATGTTGTGGGAACCAAGTGGGTGTTCTGCAACAAACAAGACGAGCACGGGGTGGTGACAAGGAACAAGGCATGACTTGTGGCAAAAGGTTATGCCCAAGTCGCAGGTTTGGACTTTGAGGAGACTTTTGCTCCTGTGGCTAGGCTAGAGTCCATTCGCATTTTGCTAGCATATGCCGCTCACCATTCTTTCAGGTTGTTCCAAATGCATGTGAAGAGCGCTTTCCTCAACGGGCCAATCAAGGAGGATGTGTACGTGGAGCAACCCCCTGGCTTCGAGGATGAACGGTACCCCAACCACGTGTGTAAGCTCTCTAAGGCGCTCTATGGACTTAAGCAAGCCCCAAGAGCATGGTATGAATGCCTTAGAGACTTTTTAATTGCTAATGCTTTCAAGGTTGGGAAAGCCGATCCAACTCTTTTTACTAAGACTTGTGATGGTGATCTTTTTGTGTGCCAAATTTATGTCGATGACATAATATTTGGTTCTACTAATCAAAAGTCTTGTGAAGAGTTTAGCAGGGTAATGACTCAGAAATTTGAGATGTCGATGATGGGCGAGTTAAGCTACTTCCTTGGGTTCCAAGTGAGGCAACTCAAGGATGGAACCTTCATCTCCCAAACGAAGTACACACAAGATTTGATCAAGAGGTTTGGGATGAAGGACGCTAAGCCCGCAAAGACTCCGATGGGAACCGACGGACACACCGACCTCAACAAAGGAGGTAAGTCCGTTGATCAAAAAGCATACCGGTCTATGATAGGGTCTTTACTTTATTTATGTGCTAGTAGACCGGATATTATGCTTAGTGTATGCATGTGTGCTAGATTTCAATCTGATCCAAGGGAGTGCCACTTAGTGGTTGTGAAGCGAATTCTTAGATATTTAGTCGCTACGCCTTGTTTCGAGATCTGGTATCCAAAGGGGTCTACCTTTGACTTGATTGGATATTCAGATTCTGACTATGCTGGATGTAAGGTCGATAGGAAGAGTACATCGGGGACGTGCCAATTCTTAGGAAGGTCCCTGGTGTCATGGAGTTCTAAGAAACAAACCTCTGTTGCCCTATCCACCGCTGAGGCCGAGTACGTTGCCGCAGGATAGTGTTGCGCGCAACTACTTTGGATGAGGCAAACCCTCAGGGACTTTGGCTACAATTTGAGCAAAGTCCCACTCCTATGTGATAATGAGAGTGCTATACGCATGGCGGATAATCCTGTTGAACACAGCCGCACAAAGCACATAGACATTCGGCATCACTTTTTGAGAGACCACCAGCAAAAGGGAGATATCGAAGTGTTTCATGTTAGCTCCGAGAACCAGCTAGCTGATATCTTTACCAAGCCTTTAGATGAGCAGACCTTTTGCAAGTTGCGTAGTGAGCTAAATGTCTTAGATTCGCGTAACTTGGATTGATTTATAGCATACATGTGTTTATGCCTTTGATCATGTTCCTTATGCATTTTGTTGCTTAATTATGGTGCTCAAGTTGTACAAGCACTCCCCGAACCTCACAAGTTCGTTGCAAAGTGATGCACATATCTAGGGGGAGATGTGTTACAACTTGAACCTTTGAGACTAACTATGTGCTTGAGTTTGCTTGATTTAGTCTCGAAGGAGGATTGAAAGGGAAAAGGTGGACTTGGACCATGCAAGACTTCCACTGCACTTCGATGAACGAGTAACTTATTCCAAGTTCATCTTAGTACTCTTATTGCATTTTACTCTTAGTTGAAGATTTTGGTGAGGCAATGGGGTTAAAGGGCCAAAATTGATTCCGTTTTGGTGCTTGATGCCAAAGGGGGAGAAAATAAGGCTAAAGCAATAATTGGATCAGCTACCACTTGAGAATTTTGAAAAAGTAGAGTTAGAGTTTTTGTTTGTCAAAATACTCTCATTAGTGGATCAGCTACCACTTGAGAATTTTGAAAAAGTAGAGTTAGAGTTTTTGTTTGTCAAAATACTCTCATTAGCTCTTTTTTGTCATAAGTTGGTCTCTTGTGGGGAGAAGGCTTAATTATGGGAAAAAGGGGGAGTTTTTGAAATCTTGAATCAATTTCTCTTGGAATGACTCTCTTTATGTCTTAATAAGTGTGCTTGACTTAGAGATAGAAATTTGAGTTTGATTTGCAAAAACAAACCAAGTGGTGGCAAAGAATGATCCATATATGCCAAATATGATTCAAAACAAATTTGAGTTTTCATTTGCATTGATACTGCACTTGTTCTAGTTGCTTAATGTTGTGTTGGCATAAATCACCAAAAAGGGGGAGATTGAAAGGGAAATGTGCCCTTGGGCCATTTCTAAGTATTTTTGGTGATTGAGTGCCAACGCAAGTGTTTTTGTGTTGATCTATGCAATGTGTGGACAAAGTGCAAATCATGTCAAAAGGTATGTTTCTCAGACTTAGTACATTGTTTTAGAGACTAATGTATTGTGTCTAAGTGCTGGAAACAGGAAAAGAACAATTGGAAATGTCTTGGCTCGAGCAGCCAAGACTCTGCTCAGTCTGGGAGCACCGGACAGTGTCCGGTGGTGCACCGGACAGTGTCCGGTGCGCCAGGCTGGCTCGTGCGAACTCGCTGTTCTCGGGATTTCATCGGCGGCGTACGGCTATAATTCACCGGACTGTCCGGTGTGCACCGGACTGTCCGGTGAGCCAACGGTCGGCCGGGCCAACGGTCGGCTGCGCGATTTGCGCAAGACACGTGGCCGAGCCAACGGTCGGGAGGGAGCACCGGACTGTCCGGTGTGCACCGGACAGTGTCCGGTGCGCCAACGGCTCCCAGGCGCCAACGGTCGGCTACGCCACAGAAGGAAAGAAATCCGCACCGGACAGTGTCCGGTGTGCACCGGACTGCCCGGTGCGCCAGGCGACAGAAGGCAAGATTTGCCTTCCAGGAATGCTCTCAACGGCTCCTAGCTGCCTTGGGGCTATAAAAGAGACCCCTAGGCGCATGGAGGAGCACACTAAGCATTCTCTAAGCATTCCTAAGCACTAAGACATCGATTCCGCGCCTTTGTTTCTTTGCGATAGCAATTAGAGCTCTAGTTGAGTTGTGAACTCATTGAGTTGTGTTATGAGCTCTTGTTGCGACTTGTGTGTGTGGTGTTGCTGTGATTTCTTGTCTTGAGTGTGTTGCTTATCCCTCCCTTACTCCGTGCTTCTTTGTGATCATCTAAGTGTAAGGGCGGGAGGCTCCAAAGTGTGGAGATTCCTCGCAAACGGGATATAGTAAAGCAAGCAAAACACCGTGGTATTCAAGTGGGTCTTTGGACCGCTTAAGAGGGGTTGATTGCAACCCTCGTCCGTTGGGACGCCACAACGTGGAGTAGGCAAGCGTTGGTCTTGGCCGAACCACGGGATAAACCACTGTGCCATCTCTATGATTGATCTCTTGTGGTTATTGTGTTTTGTTGAGACTCCTCTCTAGCCACTTGGCATTATTGTTCTAACGCTTAACCAAGTTTTGTGGCTTAAGTTTAAAGTTTTACAGGATCACCTATTCACCCCCCCCTCTAGGTGCTCTCAAATACCCAATACAAACTTAGTCCAAGCATGAACTTAGACTTTAGTTATCCATCTTTTTTACTATTTAATAACCTTTTAGACCATTATGTTATAGAAGGCTTAACGACAATTTAATGACCATGTAATGGAACATGTAATTCACCCAATATGTGTTGAATGGATGGTTAAATGATGCTAAAAATTTTGTAATGGTATTTAGATGGATATACTTGATATTTGTATAATATAATATTTTGATAGATGTTTAATTTTTGTGGGTACAGGTGACCCACACCCACGTGGGTATGGGTATGGGGGTAAATCCATACCCACCAGTGTATATGGGTGACCCGGTGGGGTTATTTTTTTGTCGTGGGTATGGGTAAGGGGTAGTATTACCTGGTGGGTATTTACCCATTGCCATCTCTAAGCTCAACACGGTCCAGGTTGGCCCGCGGGCTGGCTGGTCAGGCACGAGGGTACCAATCCAAACTTAACACGGGCTGGCTGGTCCGGCACGAGGGTACCAGTCCAAACTCAATACGGGGCCAGGCTGGTCTGCGGCGTGCGGGCTGGTTGACGCGTGTAACATCCCAATTTTCACCCTAAGGTTAGAAACCCTAAAATTCCTAAACCTCCCCTTGATTATCTCCTAAGACCCCCACCTCATAAGACATTTCATTCATCATATGCATACACCATGTTTGTTAGTAGCACCTCACATAAAATATTTTGACACCCAAGAAAATATAGATAAATATTTGTTCAAAAGAAAAAGGAGATTAAAAGAAAAAAAGAAATAGAATTAGAAATAGAAAAAGAAAAAAGGAAATCTCCCCCCCCCACCGGTTGGGCCGAATCCGGCCCAACCCTCTCTCCCTCCCTCCCGCGCGCCACGTTCCCCGCCCGGCCCACGCGGCCCATCTCCCGCGCGCCCACCCGCGCTTGCGTCGCGCCTCCCCTCTCGCTAACCGTCCGACCCCACTCGACAGCGCGCCCGCCCTCCCCCTCTCGATCACCCTCTCTCTGACAAGCGGGCCCCGCCTGTCAGCTCTCTCCCCTCGCCCGTGATCTACTATCGACGCGATCAGCGCCGGCCGCCGCTCGCCCCGTCGCCTCGCCATTAACGCGCTTGCCAGCAAGGTTTGGCGCCTTGCGTCCCTGTCTCCTTGCGCCTGCCCGAGCCATCCCGTTAGGGATGTAATCGGATCGAATACAAACGGATATCACTGAAATTATATTTGTTTTCATATTTTTATTCGGATTCGAATTCGAATACGGATAGCTTCGGATACAAATACGAATACGTATGTTCTCGGATACAAATACGGATATGTGTGTGTCGAATACGGAACTAGTCGGACACGGATATAGTCGGAAACGAATTTTTTTGTCGGATATCGTGTAAGACATCATTCCACACATATCATGGTTGTAATCATGTATCCACTCATTGAGTCCAAACATTTTTAGTATTATTACACATATGTCACGTTTTTTGTAAAAATCATGAATTTTTAGCCTATGTGTGTGTTAATAATTTATTTTGTATAAAATCATCAAAATGCAAATAAGTTACCAAAACTAATAAATATTCTATAAGAATATAACCTCAAGTCTCCACATGAAAATGATAAAGTGAACTTGGATAATTAGAGTAATTTCACGTATAATTCACACAACAAGTGAAAGTGAAATGAAAGAAACACTATCATATTGTGGATTTTATGGTCCAAATATTTTGGAGGATTATATGTGGACATATGGTATGCCTCCATAAATTTTCATGAATTTTTGAGGCTATTTGTGTATTATTAATTTCTTTCTACAAAAAATCAACAAAATACACACAACTATCCAGATAAGATATCCGGATATCCAAGAAGATTTATCCGAGAAAGTATCCGAATATCAGACATATTGTATTCGAATTCGATATCCGAACAAAATATCCGTATTCATATCCGTTATCCGAAAAAAGTCCGAATATCCGAAAATGCCATCCGAACCAGTGTTCACCATCTTCGAATCCGGATCCAGACGGATATTTTCTGAACCATATTACATCCCTACATTCTGTCACCCGTCTGCCCGAGCCATCCAGTCGCCACTGTGCGCCATCATCGCCGCCGCGGCAAGCATCGCCGGTGCACGCCACCTCTCCTCCCTTCCCCTTCCCGAGCGCCTATAAAAGGACCGCCCCGAGCTCCCCTAACTCCTCACACCGGCCTCGGCCTCCCCACACCCCTCCCCTGAGCTCAATCGAGCTGCGCCGCCGCACCCTTCCTCCGCTCCGGTGAGTGCTCCCTCCCTTCTCTGGTAGCCTAGAGTTCAATTGGGTTGGCTCGCAAGGTTCACCGCTCCATCACAAACACGACGCACCCCTTCCCTTCACCTATTGCGCCTGGCAGCCTCACCGGCGATCTCACCATCGCGGGCGCCCGCCACCTCGCCATGGACCGGCCATCCCGAGCACCCTCCGACCAAATTAACCCCTCCACCATGATCCCCTACCCCCACCTGTGCTTAACCACCTCCCCGACCACCCGGAACCGGAACCACGGTGGAGAACCGCCGCGGAACCTCGTCGGCGGTCGGTTTTTCTCGACCCGGCCGGTTCACCCCCTCCCCCGTCCGGCCACCCGACACCGTCAGCCTCCCCCTCCCTCTAGTGCCGTCCCCACGCCGTCCCCCGCTGGCGGGCCAAGCTGGGCCGCCTGCCGCGCGCGCCTTGGCTGGGCCGAAATCTCCCCCCTGGCCCAGTTAGCAGGAAAATTCCTTTTTTTTCTTTTCCATTTCTTTTTCCTATTTTCATATACATATGCATATATTGATATTTTATGCACAAAAAATAGTCTAAATAAATTATAGGGCACAAAATAATAATATTTAAAAACTTGGCACACTCCACCAAGCCACCATGGTTGATGTATTGTTCTTTACCTATTTTTGCTAGGAGAAGAGGGATCAGATCCTCCGGAATTTGTAGCTCCGGGAGAAGGGCAGGAACCCGACCTCTCTGAAATAGATCTTTCGTGCCAGGAGAACTTCGACGAATGCAAGTCCATTCTTCCCTTGATGCATAAATTACCTACTCTTTCTACCACTACCTAAGACGGGAATAAGGGTTGGGTCCTTTGCATTGTGAGAAGAGAGATAGCCCGCATTAAAGAATATATTTTGAGTTTAAAATATGGGATGAGAAAAGAGTGGTGTTTTTATTAAACAATGTTTTCAAAAAGTGTATGATGAAGGGTATTCACCCTTATCACCTTTTGAGTGGGATAATCAGGGACTCCCTAGTTTAGGGGAGGGCCTCAGGTGTTGGCTCAGCCGGGTTAGGTGTGAGCAGAAGGATTGTCCTCTCATATAAGGATTGGTTTGTCATCCTTCACTACCTGTACTCATGACAAGTACAACCACTCGAGACTGTATGGGTAGTCACTCAATCTGTACTCGTACGGTCCAAACCCCAGGGTTATGATGGCTGGGGAGCACCGGGAGGATAAGGAGGGGGAATGTTTTGTCCGGTTTGGACATGGCGGTGGCTTGACTCCTTCCGGTATAACCATTAAGGTAAGGACGTGCGAGGAAAGAAAGAGATTCGGATTCGGGTCTCATTGGCCATGAGACCGCAGAGCCGGACTAGTGGGTAAAGTGTACCCCTGTGCGCAGAGTTCAAACCTATTCGAATAGTCTGTGTCCACTGGTATGGACGAGTCTGGTGTGATATGACAATTAGTGTTTATGACCTCCGCGAACAGGGAAATGTGTGAGTGGGTGTGTTTTTTGAAATGAAAACAATGCCACGGGAGCAGGAAGCTCAGTAGTGGTTGAGTGTGAAAATATGCTACTTCCTCCTTTGGGGAAAACCATCAAAGTATTGTCTTTTCCTGAAAAATAAGAGTGACTTCAACTCTACCATATAAAGCATGTATTATATAGGTCCCTCTCTCTTTACGAGCGGGATGAGCTTGCAGAATACCTAGTGTGTTCACCCAGATTTATTTATGTTTTTTTCAGCAGCTGAAGACTTCTTTTCTGCAATGCTCGACTAGAAGGGGGCTGTGTATGCACCCAGTCTGCCTATGAATTGGGCTAGTTGTTTTTCCACTGCGCTTTGTATTCCAGGCTCGTTAGAGCTTGTACTATGGTATTGTAATAACTTTTATTCGAACTCTGTACTATTCGAAGTAAGGAATGTGATTACTAGCCTCCTATGACTAGTAATTGTATCACATTTGAGTCTCAGAGGATTGGGGCGCTTCAACGAGGTTCAGGTCCGGCACGCTTACACGAGCTAAACCAGGTCGAGTTCGGACCCGTAAAAAAAAACACTCCAAAATCCAGAATTTAAAGGCAATATTCAAATTCATTTTAAATTCAATTAATTATATTTATAATTTCATATATATACTTAGACAAAGAATTTTAGATATACATATCACAATTTAGAATGCTCTCATATTATAACAAAATCATCAGTATTGTAGTTAAAAACAGACCGGTCGTTACAAAACCAATCCCTTAAGCGGGCTGTTACCGTGCCTACCTTTTAATCGGCTCGGCCCCGTGCCTGCACCACGGGCCAGACGGTCGGCCCAAGCCTGACACGCCTACCGGGCCAGGCCGGTTCGAGCACGCTTCTAGTCGGGTCGGGTCACGGGCCCACTGTCAGGCCGGTCTATTTGGACATGTGTATTTGGACCGGTGGAAAATGACATATTTTATTATTTTTAAATAAATTCTGAAATCAAAATATTTTGAGAAAAACAAGATGAGTATTTAAGCTCTAAAAGATATTATGAAGAGTCTAAAAATTTATGTACATTTTTTGAAATATTAAGAAACAATGGAAACAACATGAAAAAACAGAGTACACTTACAGAAAAGTGAAAAATAGTTCCAAGCGAATGCTAGAAAACTTCCCCTGAAGAGTTTAGAGGTAGTGATGAATGATGAGCATAAATGAGTGTTTTAGAGTGTAAAAAAGATTTTAGAAAACTTAATAAAAAAAGAATTGAGAACAAGAAAGGCAGATTTAATGAAAAACAAGTAGAGCCGGCCATGACAGTGAGAATCTTTGTATTCTCTCTATTTTTATTTATTTGACGCCGCTTAGTGCAAGTTTATACTACACAACGACAAATAAAAACAAATGGAGGTAGTACTAAAGATATTTTGGAAACTTTACATACAACACATAGTAGATCCAGTGGCAGATCCAAAGGGGGGCAAAGTGGGCCATGCCCCCCTCAATTTTATACATCCTTTTATACCTAATAATTATTTAGTATTAAATATAGAAAAAATCAAAATTTTAGATAGTATAAAGTATTGTTCTAAATCTCTAAAACTAATATCTAGTTGCTAAAATTACCCGAGATGTTTAGAATGGATCAACTGATTGTTAGCTATACCTCTCAAATAAGTATTAGTTGTTAGAGGCCCCAACCCAGCTAAAATCAGTTAACAATTAGCTCTAGAGGTTTAGAACATGGCCTAAAACAACCATGTTATATGCCTGCTTGTCAGATCCTCTCGGTCCAGTCCTTGCATCTACCAGTCTGACTCTAATCTTCCCGACAGCACCTAACCCAGTCTGCTCGCTGCCTCGTTTCCGCCGCCGACCCATTCCCGATGTGACGCCACCCGACTTCGCCCCTTCCTGACGCCTCTGTCCTTTGTCCTGTTTTTATCGTGACGTCGGTCCGCTCGACAAGCTACATCTCGCTCGTCGCAACGATATAACTTGTCCCATGCAGTCGGCGGACTTGGCGAACTAGAAAATCATGGCTCTCATGTGATCTTTTTGGCCCCCCTGAATTTTCGTCCTGCGTCCGCCACTGAGTCGATCATTCAATGGATAAACATCTTATCGCCAAAAGCTCATCAGATTAATTTACACAAATTTAGAAACCACAGTTTCTATAACGAAATTTGCGCAAACTTAGACTAATCTTAAAAAGTTTTATACAAATATTAAAATCATTTATTTCATTTATTGTTTTCTATATATACGTTGTATATACTTGCATATATCTATATCTATATAGATAATTAAATGTATAATAAGCTACTACTGCATTACTACTCCACAACGATCTGTTCCGGTTCCAGCATGATCTCATTGGTTGTCTTGTTGATGAGCTCCCACGCGCTCCGGACGTGCCTCTCCTCCTGCAGCGACGAACCGACGGCGAACCGCAGCACGAACCTGTCGCCTACCACCGTGTGCGCCAGGTACGCCTTCCCGGTCCTGTTGAGGCGCTCCATGAGCTCACGGTTGACCTCGTCGGCGTCCTCCTCCGTCATGCCGCCACGGGGCTTGATCCTGAAGCACACGAGAGCGAAGTTCCTCGGAACCACGACCTCGAACCGGTCGTCAGCGCGTACGGCGTCCTCGAACATCTTGGCCATGGCGACGTCACTCCGGATGTGCTCCTGCAGCTTGGAGGCGCCGTAGGTGCGCATGACCATCCAGAGCTTGAGCCCCCGGAAGCGGCGGCCGACGCCGACCTGCATGTCCTTGAGGTCGGTGACGTTGCCGGACTCGCTGGCGTCGTTCTTGAGGTACTCCGGGTTGGTCTCCAGCGAGCCGGTGAGGCGGTGCGTGTCGCGCACCCACAGGCACGTGCAGTCGAGGCACGTCATGAGCCACTTGTGCGGGCTCATGCTGATGGAGTCCACGCGCTCCACGCCGTCCAGGTGGTGCCGGAACTCCGGGCAGATGCACGCGCTGCCAGCGTACGCGGCGTCGATGTGGACCCACGCGTTGAACACGGCGGCGGCATCGGCAATGGCTCCCACAGGGTCGACGGCGTTGGACGACGTGGTGCCGACCGTGGCGCAGACGTAGGTCGGCACGAGGCCGGCGTCGACGTCGGCCTGCATGACCTCGAGCAGCCTCGCCGGGTCGAGGCCGTAGTCCGTCTCCGGCCCGGTGGGGATGCAGCGGATGTTGGCGGGGTCGAAGCCGGCGAGGCGGCACGCCTTGAAGAAAGTGGAGTGCGTCTGGTCCGCGGCGTACACGGCCAAGCGCGGCAGCTGGGACACGCCGTGTGAGCCGCTCCGGCGCAGCGCGGCGTCACGCGCCGCGACGAGCGTGACGAGCATGGCTTCGCTGGTGGTGGCGAGGATGACGCCGCCGCCGGAGCCACGCGCAGCCCCGCCGGTGCGGTTCATGAAGCTGGGCGGCAGGCGCAGGAGCTGCGCGAGCCAGTCGAGCGCGAGGACCTCCATCTCGGTGGCGGCGGGCGCGGCTTGCCACGTGAAGCCGACGGTGTTCATGGCAGAGGCGATGAGGTCGCCGGCGATGGCCGCAGCGCTGTTGGTGGACGGGAAGAAGGCGAAGAAGTTGGGGCTGGCCCAGTGGGTCATGCCGGGGACGACGGAGGCGGTGAGCTCCTTCATGGTGACGTCGAACGGGGCGGAGGACGTGGGTGGCGCGGACTGCAGCTCGTTCCGCAGGTACCCCGGCTTGACGTCGGGCAGCACGGGAAGTGACTCGACGGACTTGTAGTAGTCGGAGATGAAGTCGACGGCCTTGTGGAGGTAGAAGCGGACGTCGTCCGGGTTCAGCGGCTGGAAGCCGGAGCAGGCGTCGTCGCCCAAGGCGGACATGGCGGCAGGGTTGGTGTCCAAGCTGCCCATTCTAGCTTGTTAGGAACTTTGTTAAGATCGATTGAGCAAGCAGTGGTCGGTCAGTGGAAGAAATGAAGAATTCGAAGATGATGGAGGAGGCAGGCGAGAGCTGGTTAGTTGATGAGAAGCTGGGCAGCTAGGGTTTGGCTATATAGGGGTGCGGGCCGGGAGGGAAGTGAAGCGGCGTGGAGAAGCAGGCGTTGCACGGGTCGTGGACGTGGATATCGGAGGTAGGTGAGGACGATCGAAGCTGCAGATGAAGCGAGTCGACCTCGTTAGCACGAAAGCTAGGAGTCAGGCGGTCATGACATCTTTGCATGAGCGCTGTCATAGTGACAGCTCCGCCAATACTAATAAGACCGTGTTTCATTGCATGTGGATCGCAAGAGATTTAATTTTAAATATCAAGAGATTTAATCTTCTTCAACCCGGCCACTTGCAACTGAAGAAGCTTTAAGGAGGTGTTTGGTTCTCCTAATTAAATCTCTTTCCATGTGTCACATCATATATTTAAATATTAATTATAAGTAATACTTAATTATGTTTATTAAATTTATCTCGTCGTTTAATCTTTATCTATCTAATTAGTTTTATAATTAGATGATATTTATTACTCATAATTGTCATTCAAACATTCGATGTGACATGATAACGATGACTCTAGCGATGTGAGCAAACGATCTCATCTCAACATAGAGGGTGATCATAGCTTCACATCACCAAATAGTATCAACACGCCCTAGCGGTCGTGATTGGTTAAGAGTGCAACACAAAGGTAATGGCTAGCAACATGTTAGGGTGAGTCCCTCACCATGGAGAAGAGCATAATGAACATGCTCTGTAAGGCCAGCGAGAAGTAAAGTCAATCAAAACTTAATGAGTACTTCACCCGCATGGATGATGACATTAAAAAGGCCCATAAATTGGCCTAAAAATTGATCAATCAATGAGGGAAAATATAGAAGAGGTAATGGAGGAGGATGTTTGTTTATGCCTTTTTCAGCTTCTGGCCACCAGAAGCTACTGCAGACTGTCAAACGCCTATCTTTTTAGCCCGTTTCTATGAGAATCACTTTAGTCAAAACTGTCTAAAATAAACATGAACACATAATTCCATCTCATAAAAGAATATTTCTTGTCGTTTACAACACATTCTAAGAGATTTCGTCCTCTATATCTTCTTTATCTTCAACAATATCCTCTAAATTCGGTCCTCTTGTTGGGGCGAAGGCAAAGACGCTACCCTTCGCTCCAGGCCTTCGTCACCTCGCTGCACCAACGGAGGCAAGATGACCACCGCGGCCCACCCTTCATCCTCCTCACTGCAAGACAAAGGCCTACGACGAAGTCTCTCCATCTCGCGCCCTCACCCGACCTGGAGGCCCACGTGGGATTCGGCCCACTGTAACAGGCCCCGCACGGAGAAGCGTGTTACGGGCCCGATTTGTAATAGTTTTCTGTAATGACAGTCTGTAACCCTCCCTTATGGGAATATTCTGGGGATAGTCCAGGTGCCTGAGGGCATAAACGTCCTTACATTGGGACGTTGGGCACTCGGGCACCTATAAATACCCCCGTACAGTGCCCTTGAGAGGCTGGATTAACAGAGCAATTGCTATCTCGGGTTAAACCTTGCTTGCACTCTTTCCACTCCCCGTTGGATCAACTTGCCCAGGAGAGCAAGTTCCAACATTTGGTGCCCACCGTTCGTGCTACGAACAAACCACCCGCGATGGCACCCAAGAGAGCTAGTTCGAAGGCAGCCCCATCCGTCGATGAAGCAGCGAAGGCAGCACTGCTAGCCGAGAAAAAGGGCAAGGCCCTCCCAGACAACACCCACCAAGAAGCCTGCGAAGACGACGCACTCAGCAAGAGACAGCGCAACGATCAACCCACTCCCGAAGGCACCCTTCGCACCTGCAGCTCCGGAGGACAACCACAAGCACCACCGCCAGGCTTCGCTCCACTAGAGGGCGAGGATGCAACAGACGACGGCGAAGTCATCGGCGTCTCAGCCGAAGAACAGCTACAGCTACGCGCCCTGCGCATCAAGAACCACAACCTCCAAAAGTAGAAAGAAATTCTCGAGGCCAAGCGCCAACGTGTCTCCACACAAGCCAAGGTGCGCTAGATGATACGAGACGAGGAGCAGAGGACTCAGGAACTCGAGCAAGAGATTGCGCTCATGCAGCGCGAAGGCCAACAAGATCTGTAGCACGGCCCGCCCCTCCAATAGAGTGCGCCAGCCGGAGACTTATTCATTCCCCAGCGTGGACCCTTCATCCTGCATGTCGCAGCTTTCCAAGGCATCAACTACCTTGATGAGCGAAGCCCCCTAGCGCCGCAACTCCAAGTGTCACCATGGCCCGCCAACTTCAGGGCAGGGACCTACCCCAAATACAGCGGCAACACCGACCCAGCACAATACATCATGAGCTATCAAGTCGTCATCGCATCATCCGGATGGGACGACGCCACAATGGCCAAATCCTTCATCATCGCCCTCGAGGGTCCAGCCTTGACCTAGTACACTAGGTTGCCCCCACTGTCCATCGACTCATGGAGAAGTCTCCGAGGCAAGTTTCTGCTTAACTTCCAAGGGTACCGCCCAGACACCGATGCCTTGGCCGAGCTGTCACTCTGCAAACAGCAAGAGAAGGAAACCCTACGGGAGTACTACCGCAAGTTCCTGACTCTCTGAGAGCACCTAGAGGGGGGTGAATAGGTGATCCTGTAAAATTCAACAACTAATAGCCACAAAACTTGGTTAAGTGTTAGAATGGCTAAGTAGCGATCTCTTGCGACCACACAAATATCACAGAAAAACAATCACAAAAGACACTCGAGTTTATCCTGTGGTTCGGCAAGTATAACACTTGCCTACCTCCACGTTGTGGCGTCCCAATGGACGAGGGTTTCACTCAACCCCCTTCAAGTGATCCAATGATCAACTTGAATACCATGGTGTTCTTCTTTGCTTATCTCTTTTCCCGTTTGCGAGGAATCTCCACAAGTTGGAGTCTCTCGCCCTTACAACAAATATCAAGTGAAACCACAAGAGTAAGGGTGGGAAGCAACACACACAAATCCGCAGCAATACGCACACACACAAGCCAAGACTTGAGCTCGAATGAAGCACAACGAGTTCACTACTAGAACAGAGCTCAAATCACTAACAAAGTCAATCAAGTGCGCGAAGACGGAGTGTGGAAGACTTAGAATGCTCAAAGTATGCTTGGGTGACTCCTCCATGCGCCTAGGGGTCCCTTTTATAGCCCCAAGGCAGCTAGGAGCCGTTGGAGGCATTCTTGGAAGGCAAATCTTGCCTTCTGTCGGATGGCGCACCGGACAGTCCGGTGCACCACCGGACAGCCACTGTTCATGTCCGGTGCGCGATTTCCTTCCATTCCTGGCGCAGCCGACCGTTGCAACTTCGGGCTGGTTGGCGCACCGGACACTGTCCGGTGCACACCGGACAGTCCGGTGCCCCAAGCCGACTGTTGGAGCGGGCCACGCGTCGCCCGCAGATTTGGCGGCCGACCGTTGCGCTGGCGGCCGTTGGCTCACCGGACAGTCCGGTGCACCACCGGACAGTCCGATGAATTATAGTCGTACACCGCTGAAGTTTTCCCGAGAGTGGCCAGTTCGCCGGAGACCAGCCAAGCGCACCGGACACTGTCCGGTGCACCACCGGACAGTCCGGTGTGCCAGACTATGCTGTGTCTTGGCTGCACACAGGCACTCTCTTCCAATCTTTTTCTTTTCCTGTTTCTAGCACTTAGAAAACTTCATTAGTACCCAAAACAAATGTACTAAGTCTAGAAACATACCTTCTTGTTGATTTGCACTTCATTCATCATTTGGCATACAATAACCCACTTAATATGTGTTGGACACTTAATCACCAAAATATACTAGAAATGTCCCAAGGGCACATTTCCCTTTCAATCTCCCCCTTTTTGGTGATTTATGCCAACACATTAAAAAGCAACCAATAGAAGTGCAACATCAATGCAATTGAGAACAAAAATAGTCTTTGACAAGATTTGACATATTTGGATCGTTCTTTGCCGCCACTTGGTTTGTTTTTGCAAATCAAATTCATTTTCCTATCTCTAAGTCAAACACACTTGTTTGGGCACAAAAAGAGATAATCCAAGAGTAAAAATGATTAAGAGCCAAAAACTCCCCCTTTTCCCATAATCAAACATTCTCCCCACAAGAGACCAAATTTTGACAATAAGAGTATTTTGACAAATCAAAAGTTCTAACTCTACTATTTTCAATATTCTCAAGTGGTAGCTGATCCATTTGCTTTGGCCTTAATTTCTCCCCCTTTGGCATTAAGCACCAAAATGGGATCATTATTGGCCCTTTAACCCCATTGCCTCAGCAAAATTGTCAATTAAGAGCAAAAAGGCAATAAGAGCGTAGATATGAACTTGGAGTTAATACCGGAGTGCAGTGGAAGTCTTTGCATGGTCCAAGTTCATATTTCCCTTTCAATTCACCTTTGAGGCTACATTAAGTAAACTCAACACAAATGTTAGTCTCAAATGATCAAGTTGTAGCACTTCTCCCCCTAAATATGTGCATTACTCACACATGGACTTGTGAGGTCCGGGGATCCCTTGCACAACTTGAGCACCAGAAGTAAACAACCAATCTCATAAATGCATAAAGTAACTTGATCAAAGGCATAAAACACATGTATGCTATAGATCAATCCAAGTTACGCGAATCTAAGACATTTAGCTCACTACGCAGCCTGCAAAAGGTTTTCTCATCTAAAGGCTTGGTAAAAATATCGGCTAGCTGGTTCTCGGTGCTAATATAGAACACTTCGATATCTCCCTTTTGCTGGTGGTCTCTCAAAAAGTGATGCCGGATGTCTATGTGCTTAGTGCGGCTGTGTTCAACAGGATTATCTGCCATGCGGATTGCACTCTCATTGTCACATAGGAGTGGGACTTTGCTCAGACTATAGCCAAAGTCTCGGAGGGTTTGCCTCATCCATAGTAGTTGCACACAACACTGTCCTGTGGCAATATACTCGGCCTCAGTGGTGGATAGGGCAACGGAGGTTTGTTTCTTAGAACTCCAAGACACCAGGGACCTTTCTAAGAATTGGCACGTCCCTAATGTACTCTTCCTATCAACCTTGCACCCGGCATAATCGGAGTCTGAATATCCAATCAAGTCAAAGGTAGACCCCTTTGGATACCAGATCCCAAAGCAAGGCATAGCAACTAAATACCTAAGAATTCGCTTAATGGCCACAAGGTGACACTCCCTTGGATCGGATTGAAATCTAGCACACATGCATACGCTAAGCATAATATCTGGTCTACTAGCACATAAATAAAGCAAAGAACCTATCATAGACCGGTATGCTTTTTGATCAATGGACTTACCTCCTTTGTTGAGGTCGACATGTCCGTCGGTGCCCATTGGTGTCTTCACGGGCTTGGCATCCTGTTCTTCCTTTCTACCATACCGTTTTGCTGTGGTGTGTAGGGAGCGGAGAACTCGTGCTTGATTCCTTCCTCCTCAAGGTACTCCTCCACTTGAAAGTTCTTGAACTCGGACCCATTGTCGCTTCTTATCTTTTTCACCTTGAGCTCAAATTCATTTTGAGCTCTCCTTAGAAAGCGCTTTAGGGTCCCTTGGGTTTCTGATTTATCCTACAAAAAGAATATCCAAGTGAAGTGGGAAAAATCATCAACAATAATAAGACCATACTTACTTCCCTCGATGCTGAGGTAGGCGACGGGTCCGAAGAGGTCCATATGAAGTAGCTCCAGAGGTCTTGATGTGGTCATCACATTCTTGCTGTGATGAGCACTTCCCACCTGTTTACCTGCTTGACAAGATGCACAAGGTCTATCTTTTTCGAAAGATACATTGGTTAGACCTAACACATGTTCTCCCTTTAGAAGTTTGTGAAGGTTCTTCATCCCAACATGTGCTAGACGGCGATGGCACAGCCAACCCATGCTAGTCTTAACAATTAAGCATGCATCTAGACCGGCCTCCTCTTTCAAAAAATCAACTAAGTAGAGTTTATCGTCTAGTACACCCTTAAAAGCTAATGAACCATCACTCCTTCTAAAGACAGACACATCTACATTGGTAAATAGACAATTATATCCCATATTACATAGTTGACTGACAGATAATAAATTGTACCCGAGTGATTCAACTAAAAACACATTTGATATGGAATGCTCGGATGAAATGGCTATCTTTCCTAGTCCTTTAACCTTGCCTTGATTCCCATCTCCAAAGATGATCGAATCTTGGAAATCTTTGTTCTTGACGTAGGAAGTGAACATCTTCTTCTCCCCCGTCATGTGGTTTGTGCATCCGCTGTCGATAATCCAGCTTGAGCCCCCGGATGCATAAACCTGCAAGGCAAATTAGGCTTGGGTTTTAGGTACCCAACTCTTGTTGGGTCCTACAAGGTTAGTTACAATAGTCTTTGGGACCCAAATGCAAGTCTTGTCTCCTTTGCATTTGGACCTCATCTTTCTAGCAACCACTTTTTCATTTTTACATGAAAGAACATACGTAGTGTTGCAAGCATGAAAGACAGAGGTAGGTTTATTACACATTTTCTTAGGCCTACCATTAAAATTGGAACTTGAAGCAATCATGGCATGTGAATCAAAAGCATTATAACTCCTATTATAATGAGAACTTCTAGAAAATTTTCTATCATTATACACGAAAGCATGATTCTTTTGATTACTACTAGCCATATGGGCCTTCCCTTTCTCCTTGTTGGGAATGGAAGCCCTTTGGCTTGTTAGGTTCTTGACTTCCTTTCGAAAGCCAAGACCATCCTTAATTGAGGGATGTCTACCAACGGTGTAGGCATCCCTAGCAAATTTTAACTTATCAAAGTCATTTTTGCAAGTCTTAAGTTGGGCATTAAGACTTTCCACTTCACCATTTAATTTTGTAATAGAAGTAAGGTGCTCAACACATGCGTCAACATCAAAATCCTTACACCTATTACAAATGATAACATGCTCTACACAAGAACTAGATTTATTAACTACTTCTAGCTTAGCATTTAAATCATCATTAATACTCTTTAAGCTAGACACAGTTTCATGACAAGCAGATAATTCCAAAAAAAGCATTTCATTCCTTTTAACCTCTAAAGCAAGAGACTTTTGCACACTTACAACCTTATCATGCTCTTCATATAAAATATCCTCTTGCTTTTCTAAAAGTCTATTCTTTTCATTTAAAGCATCAATCAATTCATTGATTTTTATCTACTTTAGTTCTATCTAAACCTTTGAATAAGCTTGTATAATCTACTTTATCATCACTAGAGTCATCATCACTTGAAGTAGTATACTTAGGGGTATCTCGAGTGCTTACCTTTTTCTCCTTTGCCATGAGGCAGGTGTGGCGCTTGTTGGGGAAGAGAGACGACTTGTTGAAGGCCGAGGCGGCGAGTCCTTCGTCGTCGGAGTCGGACGAAGAGTAATCCGAATCCCACTCTTTGCCAAGGTGTGCCTCGCCCTTCGCCTTCTTGTAGGCCTTCTTATTTTCCCTCTTCCCGTTCTTTTCTTGTTCCTGGTCATTAGCATTATCGAGACAATTTGCTATGAAATGACCAGTCTTACCACATTTATAACAGGAGCGCTTTCCCTTTGCTTTGCTCTTGTTGGGATGCTCCTTGCATCCTTTTAGCGCCGTCTTGAAGCGCTTGATGATGAGGGCCATTTCATCTTCATTTAGTCCGGCAGCCTCAACTTGTGCCACCTTGCTAGGTAGCGCCTCCCTGCTGCTGCTTGTTGCCTTGAGTGCAACGGTTTGAGGCTCATAGATGGGCATTGGGTCGTTCAATGCATCATCAACATATCTTGCTTCCTTGACCATCATACGCCCGCTCACAAACTTTCCGAGTATCTCCTCGGGCGTCATCTTTGTGTACCTAGGGTTCTCATAGATTAGGTTCATAAGATGAGGGTCAATGACAGTAAAAGACCTGAGCATAAGTCAGACGACGTCGTGGTCCGTCCATCTCGTGCTTCCATAGCTCCTGATCTTGTTGACCAGGGTCTTGAGCCTGTTGTACGTTTGCGTTGGCTCCTCTCCCCTGATCATGGCAAACCTTCCTAGCTCGCCTTCCACCAACTCCATTTTGGTGATCATGGTGGTGTCGTTACCCTCATGCGATATCTTGAAGGTATCCCATATTTGCTTGGCGTTGTCCAAGCCGCCCACCTTGTTGTATTCGTCCCTGCATAATGATGCTAACAAAACAGTGGTAGCTTGTGCATTCTTATGAATTTGTTCGTTGATAAACACAGGGTTATCCGTACTATCAAATTGCATTCCATTCTCAACTATCTCCCAAATACTAGGATGGAGAGAGAAAAGGTGACTACGCATTTTGTGACTCCAAAAAGCGTAGTCCTCTCCATCAAAGTGTGGAGGTTTACCAAGAGGAATAGAAAGCAAATGGGCATTGGAATTATACGGAATACGAGAATAATCAAATGAAAAATTTTGAGTTAACCGGTTTCTTTTTCTCGTTGTAGTCGTTGTCTCTTAGGGAAGAAGAAGACTCGTCGCTGTCATAGTAGACGATCTTCTTGATGTGCCTCTTCTTCTTCCCGTCCTTCTTCTTATGACTTGAGCCAGATTCAGTGGGCTTGTCGTCCCTCGGCTCGTTGAGGAAGGACTCCTTCTCCTTGTCGTTGACCACCATCCCCTTTCCCATAGGATCCATCTCTTCGGGCGATTAGTCCCTTTCGTGAAGAGAACGGCTCTGATACCAATTGAGAGCACCTAGAGGGGGTGAATAGGTGATCCTGTAAAATTCAACAACTAATAGCCACAAAACTTGGTTAAGTGTTAGAATGGCTAAGTAGCGATCTCTTGCGACCACACAAATATCACAGAAAAACAATCACAAAAGACATGCGAGTTTATCCCGTGGTTCGGCAAGTATAACACTTGCCTACCTCCACGTTGTGGTGTCCCAATGGACGAGGGTTGCACTCAACCCCTTTCAAGTGATCCAATGATCAACTTGAATACCATGGTGTTCTTCTTTGCTTATCCCTTTTCCCGTTTGCGGGGAATCTCCACAAGTTGGAGTCACTCGCCCTTACAACAAATATCAAGTGAAACCACAAGAGTAAGGGTGGGAAGCAACACACACAAATCCGCAGCAATACGCACACACACAAGCCAAGACTTGAGCTTGAATGAAGCACAACGAGTTCACTACAAGAACAGAGCTCAAATCACTAACAAAGTCAATCAAGTGTGCGAAGACGGAGTGTGGAATACTTAGAATGCTCAAAGTATGCTTGGGTGACTCCTCCATGCGCCTAGGGGTCCCTTTTATAGCCCTAAGGTAGCTAGGAGCCGTTGGAGGCATTCTTGGAAGGCAACTCTTGCCTTCTGTTGGGTGGCGCACCGGACAGTCTGGTGCACCACCGGACAACCACTGTTCATGTCCGGTGCGCGATTTCCTTCCATTCCTGGCGCAGCCGACCGTTGCAACTTTAGGCTGGTTGGCGCACCAGACACTGTCCGGTGCACACTGGATAGTCCGGTGCCCCCAGCCGACCATTGGAGCGGGCCACGCGTCGCCCGCGGATTTGGCGGCCAACCGTTGCGTTGGCGGCCGTTGGCTCACCAGACAGTCCGGTGAATTATAGCTGAAAGGGAATTAGGCTTACACCTAGTCCCTAATTAATTTTGGTGGTTGAATTGCCCAACACAAATATTTGGACTAACTAGTTTACTCTAGTGCATAAGTTATACAGGTGCTAAAGGTTCACACTTAGCCAATAAAAAGACAAAGTATTGGGTTCAACCAAAGAGCAAAGGGACAACCGAAGGCACCTCTGGTCTGGCGCACCGGACTGTCCGGTGTGCCACCGGACATGTCCGGTGCACCAGAGGACTCAGACTTCAAACTCGTCACCTTCGGGAAATTCCAGAGGTGACTCCGCTATAATTCACCGGACTGTCCGGTGTACACCGGACATGTCCGGTGCTCCAAGGAAGAGCGGCCTCCGGAACTCGCCAGCCTCGGGAATTCATCTCAGCTGCTCCGCTATAATTCACCAGACTGTCCGGTGTAACAGCGGGGCAACGGCTATTTCGGCGCCAACGGCTACCTGCGACGCATTAAATGTGCGCGCTGCGCGCGCAGAGGTCAGGCACGCCCATGCTGGCGCACCGGACAATCTACAGTGCATGTCCGGTGCGCCACCGGACATCAAGGCGGGCCCAGAAGTCAGAACTCCAACGGTCGGAACCCAACGGCTTTGGTGACGTGGCTGTCGCACCGGACATGTCCGGTGTGCACCGGACTGTCCGGTGCGCCATCGAACAGACAGCCTCACCAAACGGCTAGTTTGGTGGTTGGGGCTATAAATACCCCCAACCACCCACCATTCATTGCATCTAAGTTTTCCACTTCCCAACTACTTACAAGAGCTCTAGCATTCAATTCGAGACACACCAAAGAGATCAAATCCTCTCCAAATTCCACACAACGCCCTAGTGATTAGAGAGAGAGATTTGCTTGTGTTCTTTCGAGCTCTTGCGCTTGGATTGCTTTCTTCTTTCTTGATTCTTTCATTGCGATCAAACTCACTTGTAATTGAGGCAAGAGACACCAAACTTGTGGTGGTCCTTGTGGGAACTTTGTGTTCCAAGTGATTGAGAAGAGAAAGCTCATTCGGTCCGAGGGACTGTTTGAGAGAGGGTAAGGGTTGAAAGAGACCCGGCCTTTGTGGCCTCCTCAACGGGGAGTAGGTTTGAGAGAACCGAACCTCGGTAAAACAAATCCGTGTGTCTCACTTCATTATTCGCTTGCGATTTGTTTTGCACCCTCTCTCGTGGACTCTATTATATTTCTAACGCTAACACGGCTTGTAGTTGTGATTATTTTTGAGAATTTCAGTTTCGCCCTATTCACCCCCCTCTAGGCGACTTTCAATTGGTATCAAAGCCCGGTGCTTCATTAGAGCCTAACCGCTCGAAGTGATGTCGAGAGATCACACCAAGAGGGAGATGGAGACCGGCGACAAGCCCACTACGAGCCAAGGGAGCACTTCATCGGAAGAGTCCCGCACCAAGAGGAAGGAGAAGAAGAAGGACTCCTCCAAACGGAAGGAGAAAAGATCTTCTTCTTCTCACCACAAAGAGAAGAAGGAAAAATCTTCTTCCCACAAGTCGCATCGGAAAGGCGACAAGCACAAGAGAATGAGGAAGGTGGTCTACTACGAGACCGACACTTCATCAACATCGACCTCCGACTCTGATGCGCCGTCCGTAACTTCTAAGCGCCAAGAGCGCAAGAAGTTTAGTAAGATCCCCTTACACTATTCTCGTACATCTAGACCTACTCCATTACTTTCCGTTCCATTAGGCAAACCGCCAACCTTTGATGGCGAAGATTATGCTAGGTGGAGTGATTTAATGAAATTTCATCTAACCTCACTCCACAAAAGTATATGGAATGTTGTTGAGTTTGGAACACAGGTACCATCCGTAGGGGATGAAGACTACGATACGGACGAAGTGGCCCAAATCGAGCACTTCAACTCTCAAGCTACAACCATACTCCTCGCCTCTCTAAGCAAGGAGGAATACAACAAGGTGCAAGGGTTGAAGAATGCAAAGGAGATTTGGGACCTTCTCAAGACCGCGCACGAGGGTGATGAACTCACCAAGATCACCAAGCGGGAAACGATCGAGGAAGAGCTCGGTCGTTTTCGTCTTCGCCAAGGGGAGGAGCCACAAGATATGTACAACTGGCTCAAAACCTTGGTGAACCAAGTGCGCAACCTCGGTAGCAAGAAATGGGATGACCACGAGGTGGTTAAGGTTATTCTAAGATCTCTCATTTTCCTTAACCCCACTCAAGTTCAATTAATTCGTGGTAATCCTAGATACACACTAATGACCCCCGAGGAAGTTATCGGGAATTTTGTGAGCTTTGAATGTATGATCAAGGGCTCAAAGAAGATCAACGAGCTTGACGAACCCTCCACGTCCAAAGCACAACCGGTGGCATTTAAGGCGACAGAGGAGAAGAAGGAGGAGTCTACACCGAGTAGACAACCAATTGACGCCTCCAAGCTCGACAATGAGGAGATGACTTTAATCATCAAAAGCTTTCGCCAAATCCTCAAGCAACGGAAGGGAAAGGACTACAAATCCCGTTCCAAGAAGGTTTGCTACAAGTGTGGTAAGCCCGGTCATTTCATTGCAAAATGTCCTATATCTAGTGACAGTGACAGGGGCAACGACAAGAAGGGAAAGAGGAGAGAAAAGAAGAGGTACTACAAGAAGAAGGGCGGCGATGCCCATGTTTGCCGGGAGTGGGACTCGGACGAGAGCTCCACCGACTCCTCCTCCGACGACGAGGACGCCGCCAACATCGCCGTCACCAAGGGACTCCTCTTCCCCAACGTCGGCCACAAGTGCCTCATGGCAAAGGACGGCAAAAGGAAGAAGGTTAAATCTAAATCCTCCACTAAATATGAATCCTCTAGTGTTGATAATGCTAGTGATGAGGAAAATAATTTGCGTACCCTTTTTGCCGACCTAAACATGCAACAAAAGGAAAAATTAAATGAATTGATTAGTGCTATTCATGAGAAGGATGATCTCTTGGACTCTCAAGAGGACTTCCTTATTAAGGAAAACAAAAAGCATGTTAAGGTCAAAAATGCTTATGCTCTACAAGTTGAAAAATGTGAAAAATTGTCTAGTGAGCTAAGCACCTGCCGTGAGACTATTGACAACCTTAGAAATGAAAATGCTAGATTAATTGCTAAGGTTGATTCTCATGTTTGTGATGCTTCAATTCCCAATCTTAGAAATGATAATGATGATTTGCTTGCTAAGATTAAGGAATTGAACGATTCTCTTGCTAGCCTTAGAGTAGAAAATGAAAATTTGATTGCTAAGGCTAAAGATCTTGATGTTTGCAATGTTACAATTTCCAATCTTAGAGATAACAATGATATTTTGCGTGCTAAGATTGTTGAACTTAATTCTTGCAAATCCTCTACATCTACTGTTGAGTACACTTCTATTTGTACTAGATGTAGAGATGTTGATATCAATGCTATTCATGATCACATGGCTTTAATTAAACAACAAAATGATCATATAGCAATGTTAGATGCTAAAATTGCCGAGCATAACTTAGAAAATGAAAAGTTTAAATTTGCTAGAAGTATGCTCTATAATGGGAGACGCCTTGGCATCAAGGATGGCATTGGCTTCCAAAGGGGAGACAATGTCAAACTTAATGCCCCTCCTAAGAACTTGCCTAACTTTGTTAAGGGCAAGGCTCCCATGCCTCAGGATAACGAGGGTTACATTTTGTACCCTGCCGGTTATCCCGAGAGCAAAATTAGGAGAACTCATTCTAGGAAGTCTCACTCTGGCCCTAACCATGCTTTTATGTATAAGGGTGAGACATCTAGCTCTAGGCAACCAACCCATGCCAAATTGCCTAGAAAGAAAACTCCTATTGCATCAAATGATCATAGCATTTCATTTAAAACTTTTGATGCATCTTATGTTTTGACTAACAAATCCGGCAAAGTAATTGCCAAGTTTGTTGGGGGCAAACACAAGGGCTCCAAGACTTGTGTTTGGGTACCCAAAGTTCTTGTTTCTAATGCCAAAGGACCCAAAACCGTTTGGGTACCTAAAGTCAAGAACTAAAATTGTTTTGTAGGTTTATGCATCCGGGGGCTCAAGTTGGATACTCGACAGCGGGTGCACAAACCACATGACAGGGGAGAAGAAGATGTTCTCCTCATATGAGAAAAACCGAGATCTCCAACGAGCTATCACATTCGGGGATGGAAATCAAGGTTTGGTCAAAGGATTGGGTAAAATTGCTATATCACCTGACCATACTATTTCCAATGTTTTTCTTGTAGATTCTTTAGATTACAATTTGCTTTCTGTATCTCAATTATGTCAAATGGGCTACAACTGTCTCTTTACTGATGTATGTGTCACTGTCTTTAGAAGAAGTGATGATTCAATAGCATTTAAGGGTGTGTTAGAGGGTCAGCTATACTTGGTAGATTTTGATAGAGCTGAACTCGACACATGCTTAATTGCTAAGACTAACATGGGTTGGCTCTGGCATCACCGACTAGCCCACGTTGGGATGAAGAATCTTCATAAGCTTCTAAAGGGAGAGCACATTTTAGGACTAACAAATGTTCATTTTGAGAAAGACAGGATTTGTAGCGCATGCCAAGCAGGAAAGCAAGTTGGGACTCATCATCCACACAAGAACATCATGACTAGTGACAGGCCACTGGAGCTCCTACACATGGACCTATTCGGCCCGATCGCTTACATAAGCATCGGCGGGAGTAAGTACTGTCTAGTTATTGTGGATGATTATTCTCGCTTCACTTGGGTGTTCTTTTTGCAGGAAAAATCTCATACCCAAGAGACCTTAAAGGGATTCTTGAGACGGGCTCAAAATGAGTTCAGCTTAAGGATCAAGAAAATAAGAAGCGACAACGGGACGGAGTTCAAGAACTCTCAAATTGAAGGCTTCCTTGAGGAGGAGGGCATCAAGCATGAGTTCTCTTCTCCCTACACTCCACAACAAAATGGTGTAGTGGAGAGGAAGAATCGAACTCTATTGGATATGGCAAGAACCATGCTTGATGAGTACAAGACACCGGATCGGTTTTGGGCCGAGGCGGTCAACACCGCTTGCTACGCCATCAACCGGTTATATCTACACCGAATCCTCAAGAAGACATCCTATGAACTCCTAACCGGTAAAAAGCCAAATATTTCATATTTTAGAGTTTTTGGTAGCAAATGCTTTATTCTTGTTAAGAGAGGTAGAAAATCTAAATTTGCTCCTAAAACTGTAGAAGGCTTTTTACTAGGATATGATTCAAACACAAGGGCATATAGAGTCTTTAACAAGTCCTCAGGACTTGTTGAAGTTTCTTGTGACGTTGTGTTTGATGAGACTAACGGCTCTCAAGTAGAGCAAGTTGATCTTGATGAGATAGGTGAAGAACAGGCTCCGTGCATCGCGCTAAGGAACATGTCCATTGGGGATATGTGCCCTAAGGAATCTGAAGAGCCTCCAAGTGCACAAGATCAACCTTCCTCCTCCACACAAGCATCTCCACCAACTCAAAATGAGGACGAGGCTCAAGTTGATGAAGGAGAAGATCAAAGAGATGAGCCACCTCAAGATGATGGCAATGATCAAGGGGGAGATGCAAATGATCAAGACAAGGAGGATGAAGAACCAAGGCCGCCACACCCAAGAGTCCACCAAGCAATCCAACGAGATCACCCCGTCGACACCATCCTCGGCGACATTCATAAGGGGGTAACCACTCGATCTCGTGTTGCCCATTTTTGTGAGCATTACTCTTTTGTTTCCTCTATTGAGCCACACAGGGTAGAGGAAGCACTACAAGATTCAGATTGGGTGATGGCGATGCAAGAGGAGCTCAACAATTTCATGAGGAACGAGGTATGGCATTTGGTTCCACGTCCTAACCAAAATGTTGTAGGAACCAAGTGGGTCTTCCGCAACAAACAAGACGAGCATGGTGTGGTGACAAGGAACAAAGCTTGACTCGTGGCCAAGGGGTATTCACAAGTCGAAGGTTTGGATTTTGGTGAAACCTATGCACCCGTAGCTAGGCTTGAGTCAATTCGTATATTATTGGCCTATGCTACTTACCATGGCTTCAAGCTCTACCAAATGGACGTGAAGAGTGCCTTCCTCAACGGACCGATCAAGGAGGAGGTCTATGTTGAGCAACCTCCCGGCTTTGAAGATAGTGAGTACCCTAATCATGTCTATAGGCTCTCTAAGGCGCTTTATGGGCTCAAGCAAGCCCCAAGAGCATGGTATGAATGCCTTAGAGATTTCCTTATTGCTAATGGCTTCAAAGTCGGCAAGGCCGATCCTACTTTATTCACTAAGACTCTTGACAATGATTTGTTTGTATGCCAAATTTATGTTGATGATATCATATTTGGGTCTACTAACGAATCTACATGTGAAGAATTTAGTAGGATCATGACACAAAAATTTGAGATGTCGATGATGGGGGAGTTGAAGTATTTTCTAGGATTCCAAGTCAAGCAACTCCAAGAGGGCACCTTCATTTGTCAAACAAAGTATACTCAAGACATTCTAACCAAGTTTGGAATGAAGGATGCCAAGCCCATCAAGACACCCATGGGAACCAATGGGCATCTCGACCTCGACACGGGAGGTAAGTCCGTGGATCAAAAGGTATACCGGTCGATGATTGGTTCATTGCTTTATTTATGTGCATCTCGACCGGACATTATGCTTTTCGTTTGCATGTGTGCAAGATTCCAAGCCGACCCTAAGGAATCACACCTTACGGCCGTAAAACGAATCTTGAGATATTTGGCTTATACTCCTAAGTTTGGGCTTTGGTACCCTCGGGGATCCACATTTGATTTGATTGGTTATTCGGATGCCGATTGGGCGGGGTGTAAGATTAATAGAAAGAGCACATCCGGGACTTGCCAGTTCTTGGGAAGATCCTTGGTGTCTTGGGCTTCAAAGAAGCAAAATTCGGTCGCTCTTTCCACTGCCGAAGCCGAGTATATTGCCGCAGGCCATTGTTGCGCGCAATTGCTTTGGATGAGGCAAACCCTGCGGGACTATGGTTACAAATTGACCAAAGTTCCTCTTCTATGTGATAATGAGAGTGCAATCCGCATGACGGATAATCCCGTTGAGCATAGCCGCACTAAACACATAGCCATTCGGTATCATTTTCTTAGGGATCACCAACAAAAGGGGGATATCGAGATTTCATACATTAACACTAAAGATCAATTAGCCGATATCTTTACCAAGCCTCTTGATGAACAAACTTTTACCAAACTTAGGCATGAGCTCAATATTCTTGATTCCAGGAATTTCTTTTGCTAATTTGCACACATAGCACACAAGTATACCTTTGATCATGTCTCTTTTATATATGCTATGACTAATGTGTTTTGAAGTGTATTTCAAACCAAGTCATAGGTATATTGAAAGGGAATTGGAGTCTTCGGCGAAGACAAAGGCTTCCACTCCACTCTACTACTCATCCTTCGCCATCACTCCGAGCATCTCTCCAACTTTGGTATAATCTTCACTCATTTATTTTATGACCAAAGGAGGAGAAAGTACTTCGTTGGGCTCTAATGATAACGTTTTTGGCGATTCATGCCAAAGGGGGAGAAAATATGAGCCCAAAGCAAAAGGACCGCACCACCACCTAGTTTTTAAAATTTGGAGATTTTCAATTGGTCAATTTCAAATTGGTATCTTATTATGTTCTAAAGGGGGAGGAAGTAGTATTTCAAAAATGATAAATCAAAACCCTGTTGAACACTAAGAGGAGGATCTCATTTAGGGGGAGTTTTGTTTAGTCAAAGGAAAAGCATTTGAAACAAGGGGAGAAAATTTTTAAACTTGAAAATGCTTTGCAAAAATCTTATTCATCTACCTTTGACTATGTTGCAAAAGGACTTTGAAAAGGATTTACAAAAAGAATTTGCAAAAACAAAACATGTGGTGCAAGCGTGGTCCAAAATGTTAAAAATAAAGAAACAATCCATGCACATCTAGTAAGTAACATTTATTGGCTCAATTCCAAGCAACCTTTGCACTTACATTATGCAAACTAGTTCAATTATGCACTTTTATATTTGCTTTGGTTTGTGTTGGCATCAATCACCAAAAAGGGGGAGATTGAAAGGGAATTAGGCTTACACCTAGGCCCTAATTAATTTTGGTGGTTGAATTGCCCAACACAAATATTTGGACTAACTAGTTTACTCTAGTGCATAAGTTATACAGGTGCTAAAGGTTCACACTTAGCCAATAAAAAGACAAAGTATTGGGTTCAACCAAAGAGCAAAGGGACAACCGAAGGCACCTCTGGTCTGGCGCACCGGACTGTCCGGTGTGCCACCGAACATGTCCGGTGCACCAGAGGACTCAGACTTCAAACTCGTCACCTTCGGGAAATTCCAGAGGCGACTCCGCTATAATTCACCGGACTGTCCGGTGTACACCGGACTGTCCGGTGTACACCGGACATGTCCGGTGCTCCAAGGAAGAGCGGCCTCCGGAACTCGCCAGCCTCGGGAATTCATCTCAGCTGCTCCGCTATAATTCACCGGATTGTCCGGTGTACACCGGACTGTCCGGTGTAACAGCGGGGCAACGGCTATTTCGGCGCCAACGGCTACCTGCGACGCATTAAATGCGCGCGCTGCGCGCGCAGAGGTCAGGCACGCCCATGCTGGCGCATCGGACAATCTACAGTGCATGTCCGGTGCGCCACCGGACATCAAGGCGGGCCCAGAAGTCAGAACTCCAACGGTCGGAACCCAACGGCTTTGGTGACATGGCTGTCGCACTGGACATGTCCGGTGTGCACCGGACTGTCCGGTGCGCCATCGAACAGACAGCCTCACCAAACGACTAGTTTGGTGGTTGGGGCTATAAATACCCCCAACCACCCACCATTCATTGCATCTAAGTTTTCCACTTCCCAACTACTTACAAGAGCTCTAGCATTCAATTCGAGACACACCAAAGAGATCAAATCCTCTACAAATTCCACACAACGCCCTAGTGATTAGAGAGAGAGATTTGCTTGTGTTCTTTCGAGCTCTTGCGCTTGGATTGCTTTCTTCTTTCTTGATTCTTTCATTGTGATCAAACTCACTTGTAATTGAGGCAAGAGACACCAAACTTGTGGTGGTCCTTGTGGGAACTTTGTGTTCCAAGTGATTGAGAAGAGAAAGCTCATTCGGTCCGAGGGACTGTTTGAGAGAGGGTAAGGGTTGAAAGAGACCCGGCCTTTGTGGCCTCCTCAACGAGGAGTAGGTTTGAGAGAACCGAACCTCGGTAAAACAAATCCGCGTGTCTCACTTCATTATTCGCTTGCGATTTGTTTTGCACCCTCTCTTGCGGACTCTATTATATTTCTAACGCTAACCCGGCTTGTAGTTGTGATTATTTTTGAGAATTTCAGTTTCGCCCTATTCACCCCCCCCCTCTAGGCGACTTTCAATAGTCGTACACCGCTGAAGTTTTCCCAAGAGTGGCCAGTTCGCCGGAGACCAGCCTGGCGCACCGGACACTGTCCGGTGCACCACCGGACAGTCCGGTGTGCCAGAATGTGCTGTGTCTTGGCTGCACACAGGCACTCTCTTCCAATCTTTTTCTTTTCCTATTTCTAGCACTTAGGTAACTTCATTAGTACCCAAAACAAATGTACTAAGTCTAGAAACATACTTTCTTCTTGATTTGCACTTCATTCATCATTTGGCATACAATAACCCACTTAATATGTGTTGGACACTTAATCACCAAAATATACTAGAAATGGCCCAAGGGCACATTTCCCTTTCACTCTCAAGTCACAACTGCCTTCGGTCGACGACCAAATTGCCATACACTACGCCATCAGTGGCCTTCGGGCTGGCGTCCTATACAGTCACTGCATCAGGGACCCACCCAAAAACCTCCAGGAGCTCTATTAGTTGTTTGAGAAGTACGCCAGATTCGAAGAGCTCCATCAGCGCAAGGTCGAGTCTCAGAGAAAGCCTAAGGACCCTCCGTAGTCCAGCCGAACCTGGATAAGGCCTTTGCAATCAGACTTCGGTTGGGACAATTGCAGTCAACAGCAGGTGCATAACATAGCCAACCAGCACCCCACCGGCGAGGCCGCTCGCCGTCAAGATTATCCCCCTAGGTCTGCGGCAATGGCACGCGTGGCCAGGGCTGGGGACGGGCGCAGCAACCGCGCAGATATTACTGCCTGTTTCACGGTGAAGACTACGCGCACCCAATGAGGGATTGCCCAGAAACGAAGGCCACCTGGGACAGGATGTCTCGGGCACAACCCGCCGACAACCAAAGAGTTGTCGCGCACACATATCAACACCACCACCCACAACCATACAACCACGGCCACGCCCAGCATCTACCCAACCACGCATATCAGCACCACCAGGAGGTACAAGTTGTACCACCCCCACTCCCACCTCCACATCAACCAAACCTATACCACCAAAATCACCCTCAAGCACCAAAACAAGAAGACTTCGGCGATCAGCCGTATCGCGGAGTCATTCACATGATCACCGGAGGGTCCAGCGTCGACTTCGACACGAAGCGGCAAAAGAGGGATCACTATCGAAGCGTCAACCACGTCGCCATCACCGGCCCAGTCGTGCAAACGAAGTGGTCACATGTGCCACTAACCTTCGACGCTAGAGATGTTGATCTGCGCAGCGCACCCCACATCGACGCCATGGTAATCAACTGCAGTGTGGCAGGCTGGGACCTGCACAAAGTCCTTGTTGACAACGGCAGCCAGGCGGACATCATCTTCCTCCATGCCTTCGACCGCATGGGCATCAGCCACAGCTTACTCAAGCCTTCAGACAATCCCCTATATGGCTTCGGCGGCAAGGGCACCTTCCCTGTGGGCAAGATAGAGCTACCCCTATCCTTCGGCGTAGCACCCAATGCGTGAAGCGAACAGGTCACCTTTGACATCGTCGACATGGTTTATCCCTACAACGCCATAATGGGTCGGGGCTCTATTAATAAATTTGAAGCGGCCATTCACGGATTATACCTCTGCATGAAAATTCTGGGTCCGCAAGGCGCAAAAAACGGTTTACGGTAACCAGCAGACTGCACGTAACATTGAGAGAGACTTTGTTCTAGGTCAACAGAACGTACACTGCCTTACGACGCAGCGTAAAGTCTCTGAGGCTACCCGCCCAGCCGCCAACTAACATGAAAAGGCACAACTGTAGAGCAACGACGGAACGAAGACATTTCCCCTCGACCCGACGACGCCCAAGCAAACAGTCATTATAAGCGAAGACCTGACTTCGCAAGACGAGGAGAAACTCATCTCCTGTCTCTGCAAAAATAAGGACGTCTTCGCCTGGTCTGCCCTCGACATGGTCGGAGTCAGTCACACCGTCATCGAGCACAGTCTAGGCATCGACCCTTCGGTGCGCCCAAAGAAGCAGCGGTTGCGCAAAATGTCCGATGAAAAAACAGAAGCCGCCAAAGCCGAAGTACACTGCCTGCTGGAGGCCAATTTCATCGAACCAGTCGCCTACCCTACGTGGCTCGCCAACGTAGTCATGGTGCAAAAGAAAAGCGGTAAGTGGCGGATGTGCATCGATTTCACCAGCCTCAACAAGGCCTGCCCCAAGGATAATTTCCTGCTGCCATGGATCAACAAGATAGTCGATAGTGCAGCCGGATGCGAAGTCATGTCACTTCTCGACTGCTTCTCCGGCTACCACCAAATATACATGAAGGAGGAAGACAAGGCCAGTACCAGTTTCATCACACCCTTCGGCACGTACTGCTTCATCAGGATGCCGGAGGGACTCAAGAACGCTGGGTCAACATTCTCTCGCCTCACCAAGACGGTGCTCAAGAGCCAAGTAGGCCGGAACATTTTCACGTATGTGGATGACATTGTCGTCGCCAGCAAAAATAAAGAGGATCACCTGGCTGACCTCACAGAGACGTTCGCAAATATGCGGGACGCATGACTTTGCCTCAACCCCGAGAAGTGCGTCTTCGGAGTTCGCCAGGGGAAGATACTGGGCTACCTGGTGTCGCACCGCGGGATCGAGGCCAACCCGACCAAGATTCAAGCAATCACCAACATGACACCCCCACAGTCAACTAGGGACGTCCAACGTCTGACAGGCAGATTAGCCGCTCTGAACAGATTCATCTCCAAGTCTGCAGAGCGGAGTCTACCTTTCCTCAAGGCACTACGTGGCGCGAAAGACTTCGCGTGGGGACCAAAACAGGCGGTAGCCTTTGCATCACTCAAGCAGCACCTACCAGACTTGGCCATTCTCACCAGTCCAGACCCCTCGCTGCCTCTGCTGCTCTACATCGCCGCCTCACCATATGCAGTTAGCGCAACCCTAGTCCAAGAGCAAGACAGGGAAGGCACGACCCGGCAGTGTCCAGTCTACTACGTTTCCAAGGTCCTCACGGCCTCCAAGTGCAACATGACTGAACTGGAAAAAATCTCCTACGCAGTCGTCATGGCATCGCGCAAGCTGCGCCACTACTTCGAGGCATTCAAGGTGTGGGTCACTTCGGACAGGGGACTGGGAGAACTATTCTGCAACCCGGAGGCGTCCGTCCAGATCACCAAATGGGCAACCGAGCTCTCCAGCTACCATATTACCTTCGAACCCAGGACAACAATCAAGTCGCAGGTCCTAGCAGACTTCATCGTTGACTAGAAAGGGCCAACAAGGCAGCAAGACGAGCCTACAGAGAAGGTGTGGACCATCCACTACGACGGCGTATGGTGCCATGCGGGGCAGGCGCAGCTGCAATTATCACGTCACCCACAGACGTCAAGCACAGATATGCAGCACGCCTCAGCTTTGCTCTGGAGTCCGACAGATGCACCAACAACGTAGCAGAATACGAAGCTGTCATCCTGGGCCTTCGCAAGCTAAGAGCGCTTGGTGTCACCACCTGTATAATCAAGACAGATTCCAAAGTGGTTGTCGGCCAGGTCAAAAAAGAATATTCAGCAAAAGACCCCGCACTCATGCAGTATCTCACGGCTGTTCGCAGTCTTGAGAAACAATTCAAGGGCTTCACCTTGCAGCATGTGGACCGTGCCAGGAACGAAGAGGCCGACGCGTTGGCCAAGGCAGCAGCCAGAGGCGAAGCCCTGCCCTCCGACATGTTCTACCATGTCATTGGCACACCAGCCGTCCGCAGTCCAGAGGGTCTACAAGTAACCAACGACACCGAGGGCCATCACATCATAAACCTCATCATGACTGAAGATTGGCGAGCCCCAATAACCCTGTTCCTGCAAGGATATTACCACCCAAGTGACGTCAACAAGACCAAGCGCCTCAAGCACCGAAGCCGGGACTTCGTACTTATTGAGGGCCAGCTATACAAGAAGGTGGTCAGTCAACCCATGCTTAAATGCGTAACCGAAACCGAAGGCATTCAAATCCTTTGCGAAGTCCACAACGGAACTTGCGGCTCCCACTCAGGGCCCAGGGCCCTCGCTGCCAAGGTGATCCGTCAAGGATTTTACTGGCCCGCAATAATCTGCGCCGCGAATCGAGTCACGCGATCGTGCGAAGCTTGCCAGAAGTTTTCTCCCCGCTCGGGCAACCCTTCGTAGTTCACCAAGCTGATTGCCCACACATGGCCACTTCAACGCTGGGGGCTGGATATCGTCGGGCCACTACCTACGGCTCAAGGGAACCTCAAGTCCACCTTCGTCGCCGTCGAATATTTTACCAAGTGGATCGAAGCCAGGGCAGTATCCACAATAACGTCGAAGACTGCCCAAAAGTTCTTCTGGCAAAACATTATTTGCCGATTCGGAGTCCCGTCCGAGCTCACAGTCGACAATGGCAAGCAGTTTGACAGCCAGGACTTCAGGGACTTTTGCTTCTCCATCGGCACCAAGCTTGCCTTCGCCTCGGTATACCACCTGCAATCCAACGGCGTTGTCGAGCGCGCCAACGTCAAGGTTTTCACTGCAATCAAGAGAAGGCGTCTCGACGACAAGAAGGGTAAATGGGCCGACCAGCTACCCGAAGTAGCCTGGGCCCTAAACACGATCGAATGTCGGGTGACCGGATTCACACCTTTTCGTCTACTATATGGATCGGAGGCCATGATGCCACAGGAGATAAAGCATGGGTCGCCCCGAACAAGCACATCAGCAGTCCCCGACGTAGACAAACCAACGTCCAAAGACCTCATCGACAGAGACCGCGTCTTCGCCCTGCAGGCCCTCAACAAATACCAAGCTCAAACCAAGGCCTGGCGCGACCACGCGGTCGTCCCAAGAGAGTTCAACGAAGGAGACCTCGTACTCGTCCGGACCACCCGGACAGAGTCACGGGGCAAACTGGAGCCGAAGTGGGAAGGTTCATTCATCGTCAAATCGAAGGCGTCGCCCAGCGCGTACAGGCTGACAACGCCATCCGGCGAAGACCTAGAGCATTCCTGAAATATTGACAATCTCCATAAATTTTTTGTTTAAACCCTCAGGGCCCACGCGCCCTTGTAATCCAGCAAACAATACTATTCCGGCCCGCACTCTTTTCCTCCTGGGGGGTGAGGTTTTTAACGAGGCGGAGCCATGTAATATACCTGCAAAAATCCCCCGTAAAAACTCCGACGCAACATGTTGAAAAAGACCGCATCGATGGTCTTCGGCATTCGACCACTCCGAAGTCACTGCGAGAGGCAGCGCAGACTACCCTTGCGTGCGACATTCCGCGCAAAAGTCGCCTAAGGGTGCATCCGGAATAGCACAAAAAGTGCGTTAATCGAAGTCTTTTATTCACAAGATACTCCACGCAAAAGTCGCCTAAGGGTGCAGCCGGAATAGCACAACAAGTGCGTTAATCGAAGTCTTTTATTCAAAAGACACTCCGCGCAAAAGTCGCCTAAGGGTGCAGCCGGAATAGCACAAGTGCGTTAATCGAAGTTTTTTATCTAAAAGATACTCCACGCAAAAGTCGCCTAAGGGTGCAGCCGGAATAGCACAATAAGTGCGTTAATCGAAGTCTTTTATCTAAAAGACACTCCACGCGAAAATCGCCTAAGGGTGCAGCCGGAACAGCACAACAAGTGCGTTAATCGAAGTCTCTCATTAAAAAGACACTCCGCGCAAATTCGCCCACAGGCGCAGCTGGACCAACACAGGCGTACGAATACGGCAAACAGGCCATATTACCATACAAATTACAATTACATACACACGGCGAGGGCATCACATATTACATCGGCTCAACCTTCGGGATGATACCCATCTCCCTGTAGTTAAACAACATTATCCTCAATTTCTCACCCTCAAAAAGCTTCCGAAGACCCCCCTCGCCTATGCTCTCCCCAGTCGGCGAGGACAACAATTCTCGTTTACCAACCCGGTCTACTCGGAGACGGCCACGCTCCATCCCCATACGACGGCGCCTGCCACTCCATGAAAATTCACCCACACTATGTTTTCCCACCACCCTTCGCCGCCTACACCCAATACTCGCACTAGGAAGATCCCCGGCACCCTCCACATGCGGCGAAGTCTCCGCCGCAGCCACATCCAATGCAACAAAATAATCCAAGCCTTCATCCGAGGACTCCTCCGTCCAAGGAAATGAACTCCCAGATTCACCATCGGACTCAAAACACTCAGACACAGAACCAAACAAACTATCATCGGCAGACACTATGGTTGAGGCCACCACACAATCAGTATTGTCAGCAGTGGTTGCTTACGCAGGCCCAAACGTCGGAACCTACGCAGCAACCGAGGTTCAGCATCACAAAGACAATAGTTTACACTTAAAATCTCCAAACCCTATTCCGCCACCTGCGAAGGCCCGGCCACCGCCGCGGGGTCTTCGGCAGCTGGTTCGCCCATCGCCTTCGAAGCGTCCCCACCTGTCAGCGCAGGGGCTGGCGCGGGGTCTTCGTCAGCTCCAGTCGGCGCGGTCGGCGCGGGGGTCGTCGAGGGGCCCTTGCCCGCATCAGATGGCGGCGCCAGCTCCACCCCCGATGCCTCGAGGAGCATGCTAACGGGCAGCATGCCGTCCAGATCGCCAAGATCCTCCACCTCTTTGTCGTGCGCCATCTACAACAATAGCACATTCCTTCAGCAAAACCACACATACCCAAACATACCCACACATATAACCACACACAAAGATGAGCCTTTACCTGCTCAATCACCCGGTCGAACCTCTCCCGGACCGTCTCTCGGCCGTGAGGGCCCCACATCCTGTCGAAGAGCGCTCCCGCCGACCGCTTCAGAGCCGGGTCCTCGACCTGGAAGATTTCGCGTTCGAAGCCTTCGTCCGACTGGTCGAAGACCTCGAAGTGCGCGCACCCCTCGTGGGACAAAGCATTCACGACCCCCTCGCTGGTGACGAGGGAGGCAAAGGACATGAGGCCCGTCACGATTGTCGGGAGCACCCCAGCTCCTCTTGTAGCCACTCAAGGAAGCAGAGGCCCACCACTTGGCCGGGCGCTTTGAAAGCGGCGGTCCGCGCACCCAGCTCCCGGTACGCGTCCACGAGCTACGCATGCGTCCGCTTGACCTCCGCACGCGTCGAGGCCTCGGTTTTGTCCACGCGATTGCGCAGGCTGTTGAGCCTCGCCTCTAGCTCCTCGGCGCGTTGGCGGGCGAGACTGGCCTCCACCCGTGCAAGTTTGGCCTCGGCTTGAGCAGCTTGCGCATCGGCAATGGCCTTGTTCGCGTCCCTCCTCTCCTCCACCAGCTGACGCCGGAGATCCCCCTTCTCGGCCTCCGCAACAGCCAACCTCTCCGCCAGCCTGCGGCTTTTGTTTTCCGCAGCTGACTTCTCCCGAACAGCATCCGTATGCTGCGCCCGGAGACGCTCGATTTCGGCAGCAAACTTCAAAGTCAGAGCACCCGACGCAACATGGTCGGCGAAGTCGGCCGCCTGCCACAAAAACCCATGAGATTCGCAATCACATAAAAACAATGAACTATCGAAGTCCAACACGACTTACATGCTTCAGCTGCTGCGACGCATGCCTCAGCTGATGTGTAAGACCCAAAATTAGTATAGAAAAAAAAATAATATGAATAAAGAATCATAATGCTTTGGAAATTAGGGAAATAAGAAAATGATGAGAAAAGAATTTTTCTTTTAAAGGAAACCATTCATACATCCCATGAAATAAATAACAAGGAGAATAAACTTAACTTAGTAATATTACAATAGTATGGTTTACATTCACCTAGGGATTTCAATTGATACATTTGAAAAATCTGAAAACTAAAGTAGAAGTATAAATTTGAATTTGGAATAAGGAATAGAAAATGAATGGGAAGGCAAGAATATATACTTATTAAAAAATAAATAAATAAATAATCCAAACAATAAAGTCTAAATTTCCTTCGGGATTATGTTTGATTTTAGGAATCTGAAATTCAAAATAAAATTTGAATTTGGTTTGAATATTTAAAATTGAATTTGAAAACAAAAACAGAAAACATATAAAAGAAAAAGAAAATAAAAAGGAAAACGTACCTGGGCCAAATCTCCTTGCTTCGGCCCACTTTCGAATTCGACCGCGCGGCCCAACTCCTTTCCACCGCACTGCTGGCGGGTGGGACCGCTCGGTCAGCTGGTCGCGTTGCACCTCGGCTGCTGCGGGTCTCCGCCATGTGGGCCCTCATTCGGCTACTGTGCATCTTCTTCGCTCGGCCGAACTTCGCGATATCTCCGCGTCCGTATCTTGCGCCGTAGCTTGCTCACCGACTGCGTCAACGGCCTCCCCGTCACCGCCGAACTCCGCGGAGCGCCGAACGGATTCCACCGCCTCTATAAAACCCAGCCCCGTCCTCTGTTTCTCCGCTGCACCGAGCAACCACCGTCGCGAGAGAAATAGAGGAGAGAGAAACCGAGCGCCGCCGCCTTGGATTTCCCCTCTGTGCTCGCGCTCGGGTCTGCGCGTGTGGGCGGGGGTATTGTCGGGATCCCGTGAAGCTACGGGGCACCTCAATACGAACTGAAGACCTCGGAAAGCTCGGGAATTCCTCGCTGGAGTTCTCCTTCGCCGCTGCTCCGTGGGCACTGATCATCGTCGCTCTTCCTCGGGTATGTAGCTCCAAATCGTGTTCGCCATCCTTCCCTCTAGGTTTAGCACCGGTCAATCTTGAGTTTGTGGCGTTCGGGCGACGGATCGCGTGACTCGCCGGTGATGGCCGCCGCGAGCGCGGGCGGCGCTGCCGCGTTTGGTGAGGGAGAGAAGATGGATCGGCCGCCGTCGATCTGTTGATGGACGGTGGAGATTTGAAGGGGGGTAGCGTTTCGGCTTGGTGATCCGGTACCGTCAGATGAGAAAGGCATGGTCCGGATTAGATCGCGTCCTCATTAAATATGGGGCCTTGGATCGTGGATCCAATGGCTCACACTTCGTGCCAATTTATAGCGTTATGGGATCTAATCTCATCCGCCGTATTCAGATCGGATGGCTCCCATGCGCCTATACCCCTTCGGCGGGTGATCTTCATAAAGAGCCCCTCCACTTATTTGAAATAAACCCGCAGTTCAGGGTGACTGTGCTCTGTGTCGGGGGAAACTTACGCGGTGGCCCCTGAGTTTCTTTTTATTTGACGCACAGTCCAGATAACAGAGAAATTAGATAATTAATATTAAAAATTGATTTTTAGTATAAAAATAAATCTTAAAACTTGTATAATTCATATTTAATTCATTTTAACTCCAAATTGAGTCATTCCAGTTGCAATAATTTTGTATTAATATTGTCTATCAACTAGTAACACTGTTTAACTATGAAACTTGAATTAAAATTGTTCACTTGGATTAATCTATTCTAAGTACCTAATAACTTCAGAAATCCATAACTTAAAATCTATAACTCCAAAATTAATGATTCCTGTTCCTATGATCTTATTTTAATATGTATATTATTAATGTGTATTTTGTTCTTATGTTTGGTGTAATGTTAATTTTGCCTATACCATGTTTGTTTGAATTGCTACGACTAGCAGTGAGGTCACGAGTCACCTGAAGATCATCCTGGTACCTGGATTCTCAAGGCCCAGGCAAGTTGTGCCCTTGATCACTTCTTTTTACCCACTCATGTTCTAATTAATCATAATGATCTGCATAGGTTAATTTTGATGGGACCCAATAGGTTACCCTAGTTTGTCTATCTTTATACCTTGTTTTACCACTGAACTTTTTGGGTAGTACTTGCTAGTGCTTTATGTGGTTTTGGGTATGAAGGTATATGATTCATGATCACACTTTTATTATATGATTATTATTATTGTTCATGTTAAGATCATTATGTTAATTGGAACATGGAGAACCACCCGGGAAAACAGTGCTACCACAAGGGAGGAATGGGACCCCTTGGCTGATTAATTAGGAAAGCTAGTGGAAGACTACCTTACCCGAAAGGGGCAAGGGCAGTAGGGGAGTGGTCAGTGTAGGAAGGCCCTCGGGAGGATTTTGCTGCGATGGCGGTCCTGCAAGGGATTCCTGCATTGGAACTTCCTATAAACTGTAGCGGGTTTTCGGAAGCTAGTGGAACTTTGTAAAGGCCTCGTAGTGGATCCCTAGCCATTCACCTCGGTAGTGTCTGAGGGCCTTGCAAACCCTGGCGACATGGGATACACGACTTGTGGGTAAAGATGCGCAACCTCTGCAGAGTGTAAAACTGGTATACTAGCCGTGCTCACGGTCAAGAGCAGCTCGGACACTCACATGATTAAATTATGGAACTTAAACTCAATTTGTCATATGCATTGCATCGCAGGTGAAGTTGTTACTTTTGTTCTACTAATTAATTGGGTTGGTATTTACTTATACTTAGTAACTGCTAATAAAATTTTGACCAACTTTAAAAGCAATGCTCATCTCTAACCATCTTCTTTGGTAAGCCTTACACTTCACGTGAGCTCCCACCTTTGGCGAGGTCATGCACATTATTCCCCACAACTTGTTGAGCGATGAACGTATGTGAGCTCACTCTTGCTGTCTCACACCCCCCCACAGGTCAAGAACAGGTACCACAGGATGAGGCGCTTGGAGGATGCTGCGATGTGTTCGCGAGAGGTCTAGGCCGTCGTCTCCCAGTCAACTTTGGGTTGCTGGACCGTTGTCTCCTTATAATGTAATTATTTATTTTTGTATAGAACTCCTGTTATATATAAAGATGTGACATTCGATCCTGTGCCATGATTCATCATATGTGTGAGACTTGGTCCCAGCATACCTGGTGATTATGTTCGCGCCCGGGTTTTGGACCCCTAAAATCCGGGTGTGACAGAAGTGGTATCAGAGGAATGTTGACTGTAGGACGAAACCTAGATAGAACTGGACAACCAATACTTACTTACCTTTGCTACTCTGATTCTTTCTAAACTTATCTTAATCATTTCTCATCTATTTCAGCTTTACTCTGATTATTCTTATCTTTTCTTTTCCAAAGACAAATGTGGATTTCACACTTTGAAATCCTGTGCCTAAAGTGACCTTTAGGAATAAGAGACCTACTCTTAAGAACAAAAACAAAACTATTTTTATATAGATATCTATGAACTTGAATGTTTGTTCTTATGATACTTGTCTGATTTGAATCTTTGATTGAGTGTGATGGGTTGTGGAGTAATGTCCACAAATTACATCTACATATGCATATATAAAAAAAATTATATTCAAACAAACTAGATTATCCCTCATTAAAGTATCTAGCCTAACAATACCCATCTTATCTTAAAGATTCTCCCTTATCCTAATAGATCCATCTCATCTTAGAAGATACTCATCCTATCTTGAAAAGATTGTATCTCATCCTAATAGATCTAACTGGTCTCAAAAGAATCTATCTTATCTTTATGGATCCATCTTATCCTAATAAGCATACTTATCCACCCTAGTTTAAACAACCATGATCTAATGCAAATTAATTAGATCTTATCTAGTCAAACTAGTTATACCGATCTAATCTAGATCCCATCCAATCTAATATGATCCAATCTAAAGTGAGTTATTAACAAGATAGTTAAGTTGGTGATATAGGTTAGACACTGTCTCTACAAATATATCTTAACCTAAATTAAATGTCTTATACCAACTCATCCTTGAACAATGACCTACCTACATCATATAATCCATCCTATCTTAAAAGATTCTAACATATCCTACCCTGGTAGATCTAGCTAATCTTAACTAGTTTAATCTAGTCATACCAACCTAATCTGGATTCTATCCAATCCAATATGATCTAAGCTAGATTGAGTTACTTAATGCTGATACAAAGGATAAGGCCATACTCCTAAATCACTTGAGCCTAATTTGGAGACTTATATCAACTTGGCCATACACAACAACTCGACCTATATAACAAGTTACATAACTTACCCAATCAATAGAGTCTTAAGGGATTGCATAATCTATCAACCACCACCTGACATCAAACCAAAATTTGACCTACATCATGTAGTCTATCTCACCCATATATATCTCTCATCCTGACAGATCCCATCTTACCCTTGGATATTCACCTTATACAACTGGTTACCCCAATCTGGACGTAAAACAAAGATTAAGCCCTACTAAAGAATCTTCAGATTATAACCAGCTACTGGCTTATTCATTCCGCTTAGTGAATAATTTTCTTTGCAAAACTATTACCATATGCTTCTAACTTTCATGGTCAATACCAGGAAAGGAAAGATTATCACGTAACAGCAAACAGAAATGAATCCTCCAAATCCTCCACCTGTTGAAATCGATCAAGTGGTTGCTGCCCAAAGACTGGTAATACAACAATTAACAGACCTGGTAACCGAGATGCAAAATCAGATAAGACAAGAACGCGAGGAAATACGTCAGGTCCGTCAAGAAATAAGGCAAGCATGGTTGGAGAGACAACAACAACAACAACCTCCACCACCACCACCAGCTTCACCAAGCTACATAGATATAAATTATGATGATTTGTAAGATCTAGATGTTACTTTAGTTAGTAGATGATATGATATTATTTTAGAAGGAACAATAAGGTCTATTGACCCTATGTTTTGTTAAAGAATTATACCTCATGCTGAGGTTCCTTTGTTTGTGCATATGTTCCGAGATCAATATGAATATACATCCCTTTTCTTACAAATCTCGAGGATGAGATTTCTGTTAAGGGGGGTAGGATTTGTAAGACCCAAAATTAGTAGAGAAAAAAAAATAATATGAATAAAGAATCATAATGCTTTGGAAATTAGGGAAATAAGAAAATGATGAGAAAAGAATTTTTCTTTTAAAGGAAACCATTCATACATCCCATGAAATAAATAACAAGGAGAATAAACTTAACTTAGTAATATTACAATAGTATGGTTTACATTCACCTAGGGATTTCAATTGATACATTTGAAAAATCTGAAAACTAAAGTAGAAGTATAAATTTGAATTTGGAATAAGGAATAGAAAATGAATGGGAAGGCAAGAATATATACTTATTAAAAAATAAATAAATAAATAATCCAAACAATAAAGTCTAAATTTCCTTTGGGATTATGTTTGATTTTAGGAATCTGAAATTCAAAATAAAATTTGAATTTGGTTTGAATATTTAAAATTGAATTTGAAAACAAAAACAGAAAACATATAAAAGAAAAAGAAAATAAAAAGGGAAAACGTACCTGGGCCAAATCTCCTTGCTTCGGCCCACTTTCGAATTCGACCGCGCGGCCCAACTCCTTTCCACCGCACTGCTGGCGGGTGGGACCGCTCGGTCAGCTGGTCGCGTTGCACCTCGGCTGCTGCGGGTCTCCGCCATGTGGGCCCTCATTCGGCTACTGTGCATCTTCTTCGCTCGGCCGAACTTCGCGATATCTCCGCGTCCGTATCTTGCGCCGTAGCTTGCTCACCGACTGCGTCAACGGCCTCCCCGTCACCGCCGAACTCCGCGGAGCGCCGAACGGATTCCACCGCCTCTATAAAACCCAGCCCCGTCCTCTGTTTCTCCGCTGCACCGAGCAACCACCGTCGCGAGAGAAATAGAGGAGAGAGAAACCGAGCGCCGCCGCCTTGGATTTCCCCTCTGTGCTCGCGCTCGGGTCTGCGCGTGTGGGCGGGGGTATTGTCGGGATCCCGTGAAGCTACGGGGCACCTCAATACGAACTGAAGACCTCGGAAAGCTCGGGAATTCCTCGCCGGAGTTCTCCTTCGCCGCTGCTCCGTGGGCACTGATCATCGTCGCTCTTCCTCGGGTATGTAGCTCCAAATCGTGTTCGCCATCCTTCCCTCTAGGTTTAGCACCGGTCAATCTTGAGTTTGTGGCGTTCGGGCGACGGATCGCGTGACTCGCCGGTGATGGCCGCCGCGAGCGCGGGCGGCGCTGCCGCGTTTGGTGAGGGAGAGAAGATGGATCGGCCGCCGTCGATCTGTTGATGGACGGTGGAGATTTGAAGGGGGGTAGCGTTTCGGCTTGGTGATCCGGTACCGTCAGATGAGAAAGGCATGGTCCGGATTAGATCGCGTCCTCATTAAATATGGGGCCTTGGATCGTGGATCCAATGGCTCACACTTCGTGCCAATTTATAGCGTTATGGGATCTAATCTCATCCGCCGTATTCAGATCGGATGGCTCCCATGCGCCTATACCCCTTCGGCGGGTGATCTTCATAAAGAGCCCCTCCACTTATTTGAAATAAACCCGCAGTTCAGGGTGACTGTGCTCTGTGTCGGGGGAAACTTACGCGGTGGCCCCTGAGTTTCTTTTTATTTGACGCACAGTCCAGATAACAGAGAAATTAGATAATTAATATTAAAAATTGATTTTTAGTATAAAAATAAATCTTAAAACTTGTATAATTCATATTTAATTCATTTTAACTCCAAATTGAGTCATTCCAGTTGCAATAATTTTGTATTAATATTGTCTATCAACTAGTAACACTGTTTAACTATGAAACTTGAATTAAAATTGTTCACTTGGATTAATCTATTCTAAGTACCTAATAACTTCAGAAATCCATAACTTAAAATCTATAACTCCAAAATTAATGATTCCTGTTCCTATGATCTTATTTTAATATGTATATTATTAATGTGTATTTTGTTCTTATGTTTGGTGTAATGTTAATTTTGCCTATACCATGTTTGTTTGAATTGCTACGACTAGCAGTGAGGTCACGAGTCACCTGAAGATCATCCTGGTACCTGGATTCTCAAGGCCCAGGCAAGTTGTGCCCTTGATCACTTCTTTTTACCCACTCATGTTCTAATTAATCATAATGATCTGCATAGGTTAATTTTGATGGGACCCAATAGGTTACCCTAGTTTGTCTATCTTTATACCTTGTTTTACCACTGAACTTTTTGGGTAGTACTTGCTAGTGCTTTATGTGGTTTTGGGTATGAAGGTATATGATTCATGATCACACTTTTATTATATGATTATTATTATTGTTCATGTTAAGATCATTATGTTAATTGGAACATGGAGAACCACCCGGGAAAACAGTGCTACCACAAGGGAGGAATGGGACCCCTTGGCTGATTAATTAGGAAAGCTAGTGGAAGACTACCTTACCCGAAAGGGGCAAGGGCAGTAGGGGAGTGGTCAGTGTAGGAAGGCCCTCGGGAGGATTTTGCTGCGATGGCGGTCCTGCAAGGGATTCCTGCATTGGAACTTCCTATAAACTGTAGCGGGTTTTCGGAAGCTAGTGGAACTTTGTAAAGGCCTCGTAGTGGATCCCTAGCCATTCACCTCGGTAGTGTCTGAGGGCCTTGCAAACCCTGGCGACATGGGATACATGACTTGTGGGTAAAGATGCGCAACCTCTGCAGAGTGTAAAACTGGTATACTAGCCGTGCTCACGGTCAAGAGCAGCTCGGACACTCACATGATTAAATTATGGAACTTAAACTCAATTTGTCATATGCATTGCATCGCAGGTGAAGTTGTTACTTTTGTTCTACTAATTAATTGGGTTGGTATTTACTTATACTTAGTAACTGCTAATAAAATTTTGACCAACTTTAAAAGCAATGCTCAGCTCTAACCATCTTCTTTGGTAAGCCTTACACTTCACGTGAGCTCCCACCTTTGGCGAGTTCATGCACATTATTCCCCACAACTTGTTGAGCGATGAACGTATGTGAGCTCACTCTTGCTGTCTCACACCCCCCCCACAGGTCAAGAACAGGTACCACAGGATGAGGCGCTTGGAGGATGCTGCGATGTGTTCGCGAGAGGTCTAGGCCGTCGTCTCCCAGTCAACTTTGGGTTGCTGGACCGTTGTCTCCTTATAATGTAATTATTTATTTTTGTATAGAACTCCTGTTATATATAAAGATGTGACATTCGATCCTGTGCCATGATTCATCATATGTGTGAGACTTGGTCCCAGCACACCTGGTGATTATGTTCGCGCCCGGGTTTTGGACCCCTAAAATCCGGGTGTGACATGATGGGACACAGAGCCCGCCACATCTTTAGCGGTGGCGGCCGACAAAATCTCGCCGCTCGCGCAGAAGGTGGACCACGGGTCCTGCGAAGCACCCTTCGCACCAACCGCCGCCGTCGGCGAAGTGGCCGCCACCGTAGTCAGGACAACAGCCAGTTGTCCCACATCTGACTCTGCACCATGATCTTGTTTAAGACCTAGTCCCCGTTAAAAAAAAGCTTACCAACGAGATAATCCCCCACGCAGATGTCCGTGTCAAAGTCAGCAACACGCGTCGCCGCCATGTCAGTGCGCGCCGGCGACTGCAGCCTTCGCTCCTTCGTGGGCTCGGCCGAGGGTAGCTTGCCCGCACCAGAGGCAGCAACCTTCGCACCCGCCGAAGACTTGCTAAGCCCGGGGGCGGCCGGCTTCGCAGCCGGTGGTGGTTTGCTACTGCCAGGGGCGGCAGACTTCGCGCCTCCCTGTGCCTTCTTCGCCTCGCGGAAAGGGTCCCCGACCCTAGTGACCGCCCGGCGCTTCCGCGTCGCATCTTGACGATCATTCTCCATCACTGCCGATACAACAGCAACAATATTCCGTCCATAACGAAAAATCTTCAACTCACGAGCCATACGAGACGTAAATATGTCTTCACCGGTCGCGCGGGGGATCGAAACGTTCCTTGGCCATCGACCCCCGGTAACCCTCAGCATTCGCGCCGAAGACTCCCGAAGCTCAGGCGAAGACATCCTTCCCTCGAGGGTCGCGCAAGTACCCATTAACTCCACAGCAAAACGATCGGGGACCCCCAACCCTTCAGCTGCAGTACCTAATTTTCTCTTCTTCATGGCCGGCGCAGCCTCCCGTGAAGAACCTTCCCCAGCCGCAGCCACTGGTTTCTTCCCGCGGCGATCGACGGCCACAACAGCGTCATCCCTAGGATAGCCGCCATACAACAAACTCCGCAGAGCCTCCGTCTGTGGCACATACCGCCCCACAATCCTCATAGCTCCATCCTCCACTTCACGCACAAATGCGGCTGGGTCCCGGCCGCGCAGATCCAACGTGAAGGCCGGACTTCGCACTTGTTGCTCGCCCAGGGAGGGCATCTGGCGAGGGCATACTTCACCCAGCGCCCAGCCATGCGCCAAGGGCCACACTCCATAACAGATGAATTTCTCAACCAAATTGCGCGCGCTACTCATGCGGGCAGCACACCGAAGGGCCCCTTCGTCCCTATCATCCTCCGCCACCTCAAACGGTGGGAACGCCACATAACAGTGGGAGCACATCACGGCCACCGGGAGTCCTAGGAGGTCTTTGACTTTGCCTCCCGACACATAAAACCAATAATCATACCAATTGCCCCACTTGTTGCGGGCGCAGGGAACTAGTTCCACAATTTCCGCCGAAGTCTTCCCAATCCTCGGCGTAAAGGTGCACGATCCAAACTATGCAATCTTGCTCCCAATTTTTCTCTTCTGCCAGTGCAGATAGTAATTCTTGGCGAAGACCTCTACAGAGGGCTGACCGCCATACGAAGTCACCGCCCAGACATACTTCGCCAGGACCACCACGACATTAGGTGTCAATTGGTGGATCTGCACGTCATACCTCTGCAAGACCTCCGCCACAAAACGATGCACAGGTAGGTGAAGGTCGGCGAGAAAAAACGCCTTGAACACAACTATCTCACCCACCGGCTCAGGAATCTCTTCCGCCCCCGGAACTCGTCCAACTCCATTCCCAAAATACCCCAACTACTGCATGTCTTGCACGCGAACCGAGGAGATCCTCGAAACGCCGAACTCCACCGTGTGGCCCGGGTGTAACTCCAACGCCGCCAAATCGCTCATGGTATCCTCGGACGACGATTCGCCCAACGGCGCATTCGCAGCGGACGAAGAAGAAGTCGACATTGCTACGTACCGTCGGCGGCGGCGCGCGGTTTGCTTGACGCGGCCAGATCTCCGATGAAGAGGAACAAGGAGGGCAGGCGAGCGGGCGAACGGTTTCAAAATGTTAGGGTTTTGCGGCGCACAGAAAGGTAAGAGAGCCAGGGCCGCGCCGCCCCCCTTTTATACACAGGGCGCGACGCTTCGGGAAGCTCGCAGTCCAACAGTACCATGTCCATCAACGGTCACATCAAAAAAAACCCGCGGAACCACTTCGAGCGAGGGCAGCGTCTCCACCATCTAGTGACGTCTTCGGCACCAGATGACTCAGTCGAACTGGTCTCTCGGAGGGCAAATGTTGGGGCGAAGGCAAAGACGCTACCCTTCGCTCGAGGCCTTCATCACCTCGCTGCACCAACGGAGGCAAGATGACCGGCGCGGCCCACCCTTCGTCCTCCTCACTGCAAGACGAAGGCCTACGACGAAGTCTCTCCATCCCGCGCTCTCACCCGACCTGGAGGCCCACGTGAGATTCGGCCCACTGTAACAGGCCCCGCACAGAGAAGCGTGTTACGGGTCCGATTTGTAATAGCTTTTCTGTAATGACAGTCTGTAACCATCCCTTATGGGAATATTCTGGGGATAGTCTAGGTGCCTGAGGGCATAAACATCCTTACATTGGGACGTTGGGCACACGGGCACATATAAATATCCCTGTACAGTGCCCTTGAGAGGCTGGATTAACAGAGCAATTGTCATCTTGAGTTAAACCTTGCTTGCACTCTTTTCACTCCCCCGTTTGATCAACTTGGCCAGGAGAGCAAGTTCCAACACCTCTATATCAACAATAATGACAAAATCGTAACTACATTAATTTTTTTATAGTATTGATTTAAGTACAATTGTAACTTAGGTACGTAATGCAAAAATGAAGTAAAGTATTTTTTTGAATTATGGCATTTTCTGAAAATCGCATGAGTACATAATGCAAAAATTCATTTGCAGATGCAAACTTTTTTATATTGAAATTATTAATTATGTGTTCACAAACGTGTGGGCAAAAAAGGTTTTTCCCATGTGTTGGTGAACCGGCGGCACGAGGTTTCTTCTCTGTCACTTTTCCTCCACCGCATCCCAGCTCCTCGTCGATCGAGCTCCTCCACGCCGTCGGCAGCAGTGATGACGGACATCGCATCCGAACTCCTCGATGACGCCCGCCACCATCGTCATCGAGCGACTCTGCACCGCTATAGTAGAGCGCCTGCGCGCTGGTGGTAGACGTGAGCTCGACAATGAGTACTGCGACACGCTAGTCGTCTTCCCAGCGTCGCTGCTATCTTCTCTGCGGCGGCCATGGCATTGTGTTCATCAGACGTACATGCGACATAACGCACTTATAGCGGATGAACATGACTCCTCTAGATTTAGCGGCTCTAACGCGTATGCTAAATTTTACCGTCCTGTTTATCGGACTTTGCTGGAGGCATTACGGAGACGTCCGTTCGCTATATTTAGCGGAGAAGATGATTTATAGATCATTGTTAGAGACAGTCTAACGCTTGATTTAGTGCAATCGATCTTTATAAACTATCACGTTATATATCGATCACATTACCGACCACACCATCAATCATCGTTAACATTTATGTGCCACAATACTTTAGTGTATAACCTTTACTACCAGACTAGAACTATCTCAACGACACATCAACTTTTTTACTGTAATTTTATTTAAAATAAAACACGACGTTTTATCAAAAATAAAAATTCTAGAACACATAAGTGAACAAAAAAGTTACGTAACTCCTAAAAACAACTAAAACCACATTACTTTAAATAATAAAAATATATAATTCATTAAATAAATTTACGGTGCTTTAGAGGTTATGGTGGGACTAGATATGTTTTATTAAATTATTTTCGAATAGACTCATAAATTACGGTCTCACATTGCAGGAGTGCTTTAGAAGTTATGGTGGGACTCAAGTATTTCATAGTTGTTCACGCCATATGATTTCTACACCTCTTAGTCAATAATTATAATATGCTATCTTCGTTCTCAATATTTGTCGCTTCTTAATTTATTTTTAAATTAAACCGTGATAAATAAAAAAGAATGAAAAGAGTACATAATAGTGCATATACATGTAATCTGAGTATTTAGTGGAAAAAATAATCTCGCTAATTTAGGACCACTATTGTGTTAATCTCTACTACTAATTATGTTAGTAGTGTAGGCGTCCAACCACCGCTTGGCGCACGTTCTGCCGCGCCCGCATCCCGAATCCCGCAGCCGCATTTGATTGAAAGTCGCCTAGAGGGGGGTGAATAGGCAAATCTGAAATTTATAAACTTTAAGCACAACTACAAGCCGGGGTTAACGTTAGAAATAAAGTCGAGTCCGAAAGAGAGAGCGGAAACAAATCACAAGTAAATGAAGCGGATGACACGGTGATTTGTTTTACCGAGGTTCTGTTCTTGCAAACCTACTCCCTATTGAGGTGGTCACAAAGACCGGGTCTCTTTCAACCCTTTCCCTCTCTCAAACGGTCACCTAGACCGAGTGAGCTTTTCTCCTTAATCAACGGGTCACTTAGACCCCTTACAAGGACCACCACAACTTGGTGTCTCTTGCTTGATTACAAGTTGCTTGAGAACAAGAATGGAGGAAGAAGAAAAGCGATCCAAGCGACAAGAACTCAAATGAACACAAATATCTCTCTCTCACTAGTTAATAAATGTTTGGAGTGATTGTGGACTTGGGAGAGGATTTGATCTCTTGTTTGTGTCTTGGAGCGAATTCTAGAGCTCTTGTATTGAATACAATGGCTGAAAACTTGGATGCCTTGAAGTGTGGTGGTTGGGGGTATTTATAGCCCCACCCACCAAAATGGCCGTTGGCGAGGCTATCTGTCGATGGGCGCATTGGACAGTCCGGTGCGCCACCAGACACTGTCCGGTGCGCCAGTCACGTCACCCAACCGTTAGGGTTCGACCGTTGGAGCTCTGACAGCTGGGACCACCGGGCAGTCACTGTTCACTGTCCGGTGCACCTTCTGGCGCTGCTCTGACTTTTGCGCGCGCTGTAGCTGTCGGGGACCATAATTAGGGGTACCCTCAAGACGCCTAATTCTCACTGGTAACCCCCATCAGCATAAAGCTGCAGAGGCCTGATGGGTGCGATTAAGTCAGGGATCAGTCCATACGAGCGACTCGATCACGCCTCGCCCGAGCCTAGCCTCGGGCAAGGGCAGCCGACCCCGAGGTGTTTCCGTCTCGCCCGAGGCCCCCTTTTTATGGCAGACACATCTCCGGCTCGCCCGAGGCCTTGCCTTCGCTAAGAAGCAACCCTGACTAAATCGTCGCGCCGACCGACCGAGTCGCAGGGGCATTTAACGCAAAGGTAGCCTGACACCTTTATCCTGACGCGCGCCCCCCGGCAGAGCCGAAGTGACCGCCGTCACTTCGCCGCTCCACTAACCGGTCTGACAGAAGGACAGCGCCGCCTGCGCCATTCCGACTGCAGTGCCACTTGACAGAGTGAGACTGACAGGCAGTCAGGCCTTACCAAAGGCGCCATAGGAAGCTCCGCCCGACCCAGGGCTCGGACTCGGGCTAAGGCCCCGGAAGACGGCGAACTCCGCTCCGCCCGACCCAGGGCTCGGACTCGGGCTAAGGCCCCGGAAGACGGCGAACTCCGCTCCGCCCGACCCAGGGCTCGGACTCGGGCTAAGGCCCCGGAAGACGGCGAACTCCGCTCCGCCCGACCCAGGGCTCGGACTCGGGCTAAGGCCCCGGAAGACGACGAACTCCGCTTCGCCCGACCCCAGGGGTCGGACTCCGCCCTGGCCTCTGCCGAACGACCTCCGCCTCGCCCGACCCAGGAGCTCGAGCGCGGCCTCGGCCACGAAAGACAGACTCGACCTCGGCTTCGGAGGAGCCTCCACGTCGCCCGACCTAGGGCACAAGCCCGCCACATCAACAGGAAGCGCCATCATCACCCTACCCCGAGCCGACTCGGGCCGCAGAGAACAAGACCGGTGTCCCATCTGGCTAGCTCCGCCAGATAGGCAATGATGGCGCCCCGCTAGCCCCGTGACGACGGCGGCTCTCAGCTCACTTACGGAAGCAGGGGGACGTCAGCAAGGACCCAACCGCTCCGACAGCTGTCCCTCCGCCAGGCTCCGTTGCTCCTCCGACAGCCACGACACCACACCAGCTGGGTGCCAAGATCTCTCCGGCTGCCACATTGGCATGTACTTAGGGCGCTAGCTCTCCCTCGCTAGACACGTAGCACTTTGCTACACCCCCATTGTACACCTGGATCCTCTCCTTACGCCTATAAAAGGAAGGACCAGGGCCTTCTTAGAGAAGGTTGGCCGCGCGGGGACGAGGACGGGGCAGGCGCTCTCTTGGGGCCGCTCGCTTCCCTCACCCGCGTGGACGCTTGTAACCCCCTACTGGAAGCGCACCCGACCTGGGCGCGGGACGAACACGAAGGCCGCGGGACTTCCACCTCTCTCTCGACCCGTCTTCGGCCACCTCGCTTTCCCCCCTTCGCGCTCGCCCACGCGCTCGACCCATCTGGGCTGGGGCACGCGGCACACTCACTCGTCGGCTTAGGGACCCCCCGGTCTCGAAACGCCGACAGTTGGCGCGCCAGGTAGGGGCACGCTGCGTGTTGACGAGCGGTTTCCCGTCAAGCTCCAGATGGGCAGTCTCCAACGACCTCTCCAACCCGGGACGGTGCTCCGTTTCGGGAGTCTCGAGTTCATGTCTCTCGACGGCAACTACGACATGATACTCCTTCCACCGCCGCGCGATGACGACAATGGCGGCCGACAGCCCGCCCGCCGGCGGCGGAATCGACGACGTCTTCCCCGCGTGGTGGAAGAACAACATTCGAGCTCGCCCCGTCCTCTCCCCCGCCATCGGAGGAGGAGGCGGGGCAACCAAGGCCGAGCGGGAGGCCGCGCTCCGTCGGCTGTCGAGCGAATCGACGTCACCAGCGCCCCAACGGAGGGCGCGTCGGGCGTCGACCTCGCGTTTGAGACGAAGGCGAGCGCCGTCCCCCCGTGACACGCCAACCCTGAGCAAGTGGACGACGCCAGCACGCTCGTGGAGGGCCTGCAGGACGTCACCCTCGTACCTAAGACGACGGCGCAATCAGTCCCCGACGTAACTATGTCGCTCCTCGTCGACCAAAAGGTACCGACTGATTCCCATCCTACGTCATTTCGACTCGGCCTCAACCCGCCTAGCGACCTCGCTTTGGCGAGCGCTCACGTTGAGGCGAGTGCAACCCCTCTGGGGTTTCGTGTGCGGTCGCCTTGGGACCGATTGACGGACGTCTCGACCTACGGGCCCTCTGGGTCCGAGAAAGATGACGATCCCAGTGTCTGTTGGGATTTCTCTGGATTTGGCAACCCCAGTGCCATGCGGGACTTTATGACCGTATGTGACTACTGCCTCTCTGACTGTTCCGACGGCAGCCGCAGCCTTGACGACAAGGACTGCGGCCCAAGCCGCGAATGTTTCCACGTCGAGCTAGGGGATCCCTCCGAAGGCAACCATCTCGGCATGCCGGAGGACGGTGATCTCCCTAGGCCGGTGCCTCGCGCCGACATCCCGCGGGAGCTAGCTGTGGTCCCCGTTCCGGCGGGGGGTCACGACCCACAGCTCGAGCAAGTCCGCGGGGCGCAGGCCAGGCTCGACGAGGGAGCAGGAGCGCTCGAGTCGATCCGCCGGGACGTCGGGCAGGTATGGGCGGGCCAACCCCCGGCCGGAGAAATACGTCACCTGCCCCAGGGTTTCCAGCACCGTGTCGCCAACGATGCCAGGGACAGGCCGCCACCCGCATCCAGCGGGGTCGGTCAGAACCTGGCAGCCGCAGCGATGCTCCTCCGCACGATGCCAGAACCATCAACCACCGAGGGTCGGCGAATCCAGGGAGAGCTCAAGAATCTCCTGGAAGGCGCTGCGGCCCGGCGGGCCGAGAGCTCTGCCTCCCGAAGACAGGGGTACCCCTCGGAGCCTCATGTCGCGACTTCCCGATTCATGCGGGAAGCCTCGGTCTACACCGGGCACACGCGCAACACCACGCCTGCGGCCCCGGGCCACCTCGGCAACGAGCACCATCGTCGCGACCGTCGGGCCCACCTCGACGAAAGGGTGCGCCGAGGCTACCACCCTAGGCGTGGGGGACGCTACGACAGCGGGGAGGATCGGAGTCCCTCGCCCGAACCACCCGGTCCGCAGGCTTTCAGCCGGGCCATCCGGCGGGCGCCGTTTCCGGCCCGTTTCCGACCCTCGACTACTATCACAAAGTACTCGGGGGAAACGAGGCCGGAATTATGGCTCGCAGATTACCGCCTGGCCTGCCAACTGGGCGGAACGGACGACGACAACCTCATCATCCGCAACCTCCCCCTGTTCCTCTCCGACACCGCTCGCGCCTGGTTGGAGCACCTGCCTCCGGGGCAGATCTCCAACTGGGATGATTTGGTCCAAGCCTTCGCCGGCAATTTCCAGGGCACGTACGTGCGCCCTGGGAATTCCTGGGACCTTCGAAGCTGCCGGCAGCAGCCGAGAGAGTCTCTTCGGGACTACATCCGGCGATTCTCGAAGCAGCGCACCGAGCTGCCCAACATCACCGACTCCGATGTCATCGGCGCGTTCCTTGCCGGCACCACCTGCCGAGACCTAGTGAGCAAGTTGGGTCGCAAGACCCCCACCAGGGCGAGCGAGCTGATGGACATCGCCACCAAGTTCGCCTCTGGCCAGGAGGCGGTCGAGGCCATCTTCCGAAAGGACAAGCAGCCCCAGGGCCGCCCGTCGGAAGAGGCACCCGAGGCGTCTACTCCGCGCGGCGCCAAGAAGAAAGGCAAGAAGAAGTCGCAAGCGAAACGCGACGCCGCCGACGCGGACCTTGTCGCCGCCGCCGAGTACAAGAACCCTCGGAAGCCCCCCGGAGGTGCCAACCTCTTCGACAAGATGCTCAAGGAGCCGTGCCCTTACCATCAGGGGCCCGTCAAGCACACCCTCGAGGAGTGCGTCATGCTTCGGCGCCACTTCCACAAGGCCGGGCCACCCGCAGAGGGTGTCGGGGCCCGCGACGACGACAAAAAGGAAGATCGCCAAGCAGGAGAGTTCCCCGAGGTCTGCGACTGCTTCATGATCTACGGAGGGCATGCAGCGAATGCCTCGGCTCGGCATCGCAAGCGAGAGCGTCGGGAGGTCTGCTCGGTGAAGGTGGCGGCGCCAGTCTACCTAGACTGGTCCGACAAGCCCATCACCTTCGACCAAGCTGACCACCCCGACCACGTGCCGAGCCCGGGGAAATACCCGCTCGTCGTCGACCCCATCATCGGCGACGTCAGGCTCACCAAGGTCCTGATGGACGGGGGCAGCTGCCTCAACGTCATCTACGCCGAGACCCTCAGGCTCCTGCGCGTCGATCTGTCCTCCGTCCGAGCAGGCGCTGCGCCCTTCCACGGGATCATTCCTGGGATGCGCGTCCAGCCCCTCGGACGGCTCGACCTTCCTGTCTGCTTCGGAACGCCCTCCAACTTCCGAAGGGAGATTTTGACGTTCGAGGTGGTCGGGTTCCGAGGAACCTACCACGCGGTATTGGGGAGGCCATGCTACGCGAAGTTCATGGCCGTCCCCAACTACACCTACCTGAAGCTCAAGATGTCGGGCCCCAACGGGGTCATCACCGTCGGCCCCACGTACAAACACGCGTTCGAATGCGACGTGGAGTGCGTGGAGTACGCTGAGGCCCTCGCCGAGTCCGAGGCCCTCATCGCCGACCTGGAAAACCTCTCCAGAGAGGTGCCAGACGTGAAGCGACACGCCGGCAATTTCGAGCCAGCGGAGACGGTTAAGGCCGTCCCTCTCGACCCCAGTGGCGACACCCCCAAACAGATCCGGATCGGTTCCGGGCTCGACCCCAAATAGGAAGCAGTGCTCGTCGACTTTCTCCGCGCAAACGCCGACGTCTTTGCGTGGAGTCCCTCGGACATGCCCGGCATACCGAGGGATGTCGCCGAGCACTCGCTGGATATTCGGGCCGGAGCCCGATCGGTCAGGCAGCCTCTGCGCCGATTCGACGAGGAGAAGCGCAGAGTGATAGGCGAGGAGATCCACAAGCTAATGGCAGCAGGGTTCATCAAAGAGGTATTCCATCCCGAATGGCTTGCCAACCCTGTGCTTGTGAGAAAGAAAGGGGGGAAATGGTGGATGTGTGTAGACTACATTGGTCTCAACAAAGCATGTCCGAAGGTTCCCTACCCTCTACCTCGCATCGATCAAATCGTGGATTCCACTGCTGGGTGCGAAACCCTGTCTTTCCTCGATGCCTACTCAGGGTATCATCAAATCAAGATGAAAGAGTCCGACCAGCTCGCGACTTCTTTCATCACGCCCTTCGGCATGTACTGCTATGTCACCATGCCGTTCGGTTTGAGGAACGCGGGTGCGACGTACCAGCGGTGCATGAACCATGTGTTCGGCGGACACATCGGTCGCACAGTCGAGGCCTACGTCGATGACATCGTAGTCAAGACAAGGAAAGCCTCCGACCTCCTCTCTGACCTTGAAGTGACATTCCGGTGTCTCAAGGCAAAGGACGTCAAGCTCAATCCCAAGAAGTGTGTCTTCGGGGTGCCCCGAGGCATGCTCCTGGGGTTCATCGTCTCCGAGCGGGGCATCGAAGCCAACCCGGAGAAGATCGCAGCCATCACCAACATGGGGCCCATCAAGGACTTAAAAGGTGTACAGAGGGTCATGGGATGTCTCGCGGCCTTGAGCCTTTTCATCTCACGCCTCGGCGAAAGAGGCCTGCCTCTGTACCGCCTCTTAAGGAAGGCCGAGTGCTTCACTTGGACCCCTGAGGCCGAGGAAGCTCTCGGGAACCTGAAGGCGCTCCTCACCAAGGCGCCAATCTTGGTACCCCCAGCTGATGGAGAAGCCCTCTTGGTCTACGTCGCCGCGACCACTCAGGTGGTTAGCGCCGCGATTGTGGTCGAAAGGCAAGAAGAGGGGCATGCATTGCCCGTTCAGAGGCCAGTTTACTTCGTCAGCGAGGTGCTGTCCGAAACCAAGGTCCGCTACCCACAAGTTCAGAAGCTACTGTATGCAGTGATCCTGACGAGGCGAAAGTTGCGACATTACTTCGAGTCTCATCCGGTAACTGTGGTGTCATCCTTCCCCCTGGGGGAGATCATCCAGTGTCGAGAGGCCTCGGGCAGGATCGCAAAGTGGGCGGTGGAAATCATGGGCGAGACAATCTCGTTCGCCCCTCGGAAGGCCATCAAGTCCCAGGTATTGGCGGACTTCGTAGCCGAATGGGTCGACACCCAGCTACCGACGGCTCTGATCCAACCGGAGCTCTGGACCATGTTTTTCGATGGGTCGCTGATGAAGACGGGAGCCGGCGCGGGCCTGCTCTTCATCTCGCCCCTCGGGAAACACCTACGCTACGTGCTGCGCCTCCATTTCCCGGCGTCCAACAATGTGGCTGAGTACGAAGCTCTGATCAACGGGTTGCGAATCGCCATCGAGCTAGGGGTCCGACGCCTCGACGCTCGCGGTGACTCGCAGCTCGTCATCGACCAAGTCATGAAGAACTCCCACTGCCACGACCCGAAGATGGAGGCCTACTGCGATGAGGTTCGGCGCCTGGAAGACAAGTTCTACGGGCTCGAGCTTAACCACATCGCCCGGCGCTACAACGAGACTGCGGACGAGCTGGCAAAAATAGCCTCGGGGCGAACGACGGTTCCCCCGGACGTCTTCTCCCGGGATCTGCACCAACCCTCCATCAAGATCAACGACACGCCCGAGTCTGAGGTACCCTCGGCCCAGCCCGAGGCGTCCTCGGCCCAGTCCGAGGTACCCTCGGCCCAGCCCGAGGCGTCCTCGGTTCAGCCCGAGGTACCCTCGGCCCCCGAGGGCGAAGCGCTGCGCATCGAGGAGGAGCGGAGTGGGGTCACGCCTGATCGAGATTCGCAGACCCCGTACCTGCAATATCTCCGCCAAGGAGAGCTACCCCTCGACCAAGCCGAGGCTCGGCGGGTAGCGCGACGCGCCAAGTCGTTCGTCTTGCTGGGCGATGAGAAGGAGCTCTACCACCGCAGCCCCTCGGGCATCCTCCAGCGATGCATCTCCATCGCCGAAGGTCAGGAACTCCTGCAAGAGATACACTCGGGGGCTTGCGGCCATCATGCAGCGCCTCGAGCCCTCGTCGGGAACGCTTTCCGGCAAGGCTTCTACTGGCCGACGGCGGTGGCTGACGCCACTAGAATTGTCCGCACCTGCGAAGGGTGTCAATTCTATGCGAAGCAGACCCGCCTGCCCGCTCAGGCTCTGCAGACGATACCCATCACCTGGCCCTTCGCTGTGTGGGGTCTGGACCTCGTCGGCCCTCTGTAGAAGGCGCCCGGGGGCAACACGCACCTGCTGGTCGCCGTCGACAAATTCTCCAAGTGGATCGAGGTCCAACCCCTGAACAGCATCAGGTCCGAGCAGGCGGTGGCGTTCTTCACCAACATCATCCATCGCTTCGGGGTCCCAAACTCCATCATCACCGACAACGGCACCCAGTTCACCGGCAGAAAATTCTTGGATTTTTGCGAGGATCACCACATCCGGGTGGACTGGGCTGTCGTAGCTCATCCCATGTCGAATGGGCAAGTAGAGTGTGCCAACGGCATGATTCTACAAGGGCTCAAGCCTCGGATTTACAATGACCTCAACAAGTTCGGCAAGCGATGGATGAAGGAACTCCCCTCGGTGGTCTGGAGCCTGAGGACAACGCCGAGCTGAGCCACGGGTTTCACGCCGTTCTTCCTGGTCTACGGGGCCGAGGCCGTCTTGCCCACTGACCTAGAATACGGCTCCCCGAGGACGAGGGCCTATGATGATCAAAGCAACCAAGCTAGCCGAGAAGACTCGCTGGACCAGCTAGAAGAGGCTCGGGACAGGGCCTTACTACACTCGGCGCGGTATCAGCAGTCCCTGCGACGCTACCACGCCCGAGGGGTCCGACCCCGAGACCTCCAGGTGGGCGACCTGGTGCTTCAGCTGCGGCAAGACGCCCGAGGGAGGCACAAGCTCACGCCCCCCTGGGAGGGGCCATTCGTCATCGCCAAAGTTCTGAAGCCCGGAACGTACAAGCTGGCCAACAGTCAAGGCGAGGTCTACGGCAACGCTTGGAACATCCAACAGCTACGTCGCTTCTACCCTTAAGATGTTTCCAAGTTGTTCATATACCTCGCACCCATGCAAAGTTTAGTCAACAAGGAAGGGTCGGCCTCGCCTCGGCAAAGCCCGACCCTCCCTCGGGGGCTAAAAGGGGGGAAACCCCCTCTGCGTCAAAATTTTCCTCGAAAAAAATCTCTTCTACCAGAATATCTTTCGTGCTTTTTGACTACTTCGAAAAGTGGGTCCTGGAAACGACGGAGTACACGTAAGCAGCCAAGGCTGACCAAGCCGAGGGACTCCTACGCCTCCGGGATACGGATACCTCACTCATCACCTTCTGCGATAAGTAACTCGCGTTCGGATAAAGTGGCTCCGCGGATCGAACAAGTCTTTACGTTCGGAAGCCTTTCTGCCGAAGCGATCCTTTGAGCCTTCTCGACCGAGTCGGTGACAGGGCCTCATGGACGGGTGAAAGTACGCGTAAGCGGCAAGGCCGACCGAGCCGAGGGACTCCCACGCCTCCGGGATACGGATACCTCACTCATCACCTCCCGCGAGAAGCAACTCTCGCTCGCACAAACATCCCTGTTACCGACAAAAAGTCCAGGTACTCGAAACAAGAGGAAAAGAGACGCAGCTTTACAACGCAGCGAGGGTGTGTGTTCTGGCCTCGACGGCCGCACAAGGCACACGCTACAAGACAATCTGATCCTGCAGGCTTGGGTCTTGACGCTGGAAGGGGGTAGCAACGCCCTCGGCATCGACGGCACCTTCGGCGAGGCCCGACCTAGCCTCGGACGGCGACGCGGTCTGAGGGTCTCCGCTCCGAAGGACGACGTCATCACCACGCCCAGGCAATCGCCCCAGGGACTTCTCCGGGAATCCGGCCCGAGCAGGCGGCTCGGCCGGTCACCCCAGGGGCCTCGGCCAACCATCTTCCGAGGGCGCCAACCCGGTCCGAAGCCTCGGCTGATCAACTCCGACGTTGATCCTGCCAACGGACAACCCGGCTAGGCTCCGACCAACCAGGTTTCATTTTCGAGCCAACTCCGCCTCTGTTCATACTGATATCGCTACCCCTGGCCTCGGCTCGTCGAAGAGCGGCCGAGGGGTCTCTTTAACTAAGCTAGAGGAACCTCGGACAGCAAGGCCGACCGAGCCGAGGGACTCCTACGCCTCCGGGATACGGATACCTCACTCGTCACCTTGACACGGGGCGACTCATGCTTAGTGAAGCGGTTCAGATAGTCAACAGGCGAGTCTTAGTGCTCAAAAATGAGGAAAAAAACACGGCTCCGTGCCGAAGTTACATACATGTTCAGGCCCCGAAAGCCGAAATGAACAAAAACACCGGCATTCGAAGTGCCGTCACAAACGGAACTCCGGTTCTGTCTCCACGGGTATGGACAACCTCCACGCCGGGGAAGCCCGTGGAGCGACAAGCTCTGGGCGAATCACCAGCAAAACGCGGGTCGCCCCCAAGCATCCCGGCAGATCCTCGCAGCCGTCCTCACCACGAATGCGAGGAAGAGGACGGAATGTTGCATCCTAGCTGGGCAGCAATAGTTCGCCTTCCCCGGCATGGCTGGAGGACGTCTCTGCCGTAGGGCTAAGGGGCGATTGCCACCACCAGAAGCTGGAAGAAGAGGTGGACCGCCGACCCGCGCAGGAGGTGGAGCCCCGGCTCGCCTCGCTCCCCGCCCCGGCGAGGATGACGAACACCCTCAACACTGAGGGTGGGGCCGAGACCACAGCCCGGTTTGCCTCTCCCCATCCAGGAGCTGGAGGTCACCGTCTTGGGTGACCACCAGCGGAGGGGAGCAACTGGGCTGTGTGATGAAAATCCTTGAAGCCGAACGATGGCTGAAAGGTACCAACTCCCACGGAGTTGCGTTCCTCCAACGATGGGGCGAAAAGACGGCGGTTCCCCCATCCGGGGGCTTGAAAGATGGAAAGACACGATGCATAAGGGAGGAAGAAGGCATGGTCGCCTTGCGAAAGGGGTCGCCCTCCTTTTAAAGGCGACTCTCCCTGCTTGCGCCCCCAACCGTCACGGGCTGAGTCTTCTCCAACACGCTCCAAAGCCCTCCCCTGCGGCGCGGGGGCTGGGTCCCGCATGTCATGCAGACCGGCTCCGAGCAGAAGAAGCCAAACCGCCGCGCGTGGTGCACGCAACCGCCCAGCGGTTACAAGTGACCCTCCACTCTTGCCCAGACCAACGGGCAAAAGGGGCGGGCAGCCATGCAGGCGGCATGCAGCCGCGCCAAGTGGACGCGCTTCTCCGACTCCCGACATGCCAGCATGGAGGCCCAGGCCCACGCGTCGCGCGACCGGCGCACCGGATGCTGCATGCAGGCAACTGTACCACTTACGCCACCACCGCACCTCCTCGATTGCGGAACCAATACTGCGACTCGAGGCGACCCAGCGCGCGACCCAGCAGCGCCAGCCTGACGCAGCGGTCAACACGGTCAAAAGTGGGCCGGCAGTGATGACGGTGGCAGGCGCGCGGGACCAGCGGTCACGTCGTCAGCCAAGCTCACGTCCCATCCGGAGGCAGCGAGAGAACCCCCTCTCACGGCGTGAAGACAACACGCCCGTGATCCGTTCCTCGAACGGCTCGCGCACGCGCAACGGCCGCCCTGCCAACTACTCGCCTCGCCGCATTAACTCCGCGGCTGGACAGGCGGCGCTTCTGGCAGGAGCAGCGGGCAACGCTTCGCCTTCGCCGAAAAAGGTACGCCGCGTCGTTCGGTTTCGTATCCTTTTTCCTTTTTTCCTCTTTCTCTATCTCTTGCGACAAGGACCGGGAAAGGGGGATACCCTGAAAGGGATCCTTCCTCGCGAAGGAACTAGGCTCCGAGCCTCCTTACTGATCAGGGGTTCGAAGGCTGGCCCCCCGAAGGGTTCAACAGCCGCCTCAGATTGCGTGGGCCCTACACCCACTACTGGTCAGAGGTTCGAAGGCCGGCCCCCCGAAGGGTTCCACGGCCGCCTCAGGCTACTCGGGCTCCGCGCCCATTACTGATCAGGGGTTCGAAGGCTGGCCCCCAAAGGGTTCACAGTCGCCTCAGACACCGAGCGAGGGATGACCAGGGGTACGTTCGATACATAACCAAGGCTCGGGCTGCGCTCCCGAGGTACCCTAGGACATTTCCGAGACCAGCGGGAGCGATTTTGTAACGGAATCCCATCGGAGGGAGGCATCGAGCCCTCGGACCCCGTCGCCAGGGGACCGGGTCCGGCAGATCACCCGCAGGTACTTTTGGGCGTGCCTCTGGGCCCCTAGCCGACCCCCAATGAACGGGGCATGGACGTCCACTCGGATTACCCGCTTGCAGCTCACCGGAGACACCATGTTCGGTGCCCATCGAGGGTAACATGGCGCTCTCCCCCCTCCTCCTTGTGGAAAGGCGACGTAGGGGCGTATGTAAAAAAGCCGAGTCTGTCCCTGATCGCCCTCTCGCCCTGTGCGGAGGCTCGGGAGCTGCTCTCGCAAACCCGGCTCCGGCCGAACCGTTGACAGCGTCAACATACCAGCCCGAGAACTTGGGCCCCGACCGTGCACCCGGGCTACGACCAGTTCGCATGAGGGAACCACCAGACCGGCCAAAGCATTACGCAAGGCATTAAGACCTCGAAGGAGTGAAACCACTCCTCCGAGGCCTCGGGGGCTACACCTGGCGGGTGCGCTCGCGCGCACCCACCGGAACAAAATGCAACCGAGAAAGGCTGGTCCCCTTGCAAAAAAATGCGACGAAAGCCTCCAAGCGAGTGCTAACACTCCCTTCGAGGCTCGGGGGCTACTGTCGGGGACCATAATTAGGGGTACCCTCAAGACGCCTAATTCTCAGCTGGTAACCCCCATCAGCATAAAGCTGCAGAGGCCTGATGGGTGCGATTAAGTCAGGGATCAGTCCATACGAGCGACTCGATCACGCCTCGCCTGAGCCTAGCCTCGGGCAAGGGCAGCCGACCCCGAGGTGTTTCCGTCTCGCCCGAGGCCCCCTTTTTACGGCAGACACATCTCCGGCTCGCCCGAGGCCTAGCCTTCGCTAAGAAGCAACCCTGACTAAATCGCCGCGCCGACCGACCGAGTCGCAGGGGCATTTAACGCAAAGGTATCCTGACACCTTTATCCTGACGCGCGCCCCCCGGCAGAGCCAAAGTGACCGCCGTCACTTCGCCGCTCCACTGACCGGTCTGACAGAAGGACAGCGTCGCCTGCGCCATTCCGACTGCAGTGCCACTTGACAGAGTGAGACTGACAGGCAGTCAGGCCTTGCCAAAGGCGCCATAGGAAGCTCCGCCTGACCCAGGGCTCGGACTCGGGCTAAGGCCCCGGAAGACGGCGAACTTCGCTCCGCCCGACCCAGGGCTCGGACTCGGGCTAAGGCCCTGGAAGACGGCGAACTCCGCTCCGCCCGACCCAGGGCTCGGACTCGGGCTAAGGCCCCAGAAGACGGCGAACTCCGCTCCGCCCGACCCAGGGCTCGGACTCGGGCTAAGGCCCCGGAAGACGACGAACTCCGCTCCGCCCGACCCAGGGCTCGGACTCGGGCTAGGCCCCAGAGGACGACGAACTCCGCTTCGCCCGACCCCAGGGGTCGGACTCCGCCCTGGCCTCTGCCGAACGACCTCCGCCTCGCCCGACCCAGGAGCTCGGGCGCGGCCTCGGCCACGAAAGACAGACTCGACCTCGGCTTCGGAGGAGCCTCCACGTCGCCCGACCTAGGGCACAAGCCCGCCACGTCAACAGGAAGCGCCATCATCACCCTACCCCGAGCCGACTCGGGCCGCAGAGAACAAGACCGGTGTCCCATCTGGCTAGCTCCGCCATGTAGGCAATGATGGCGCCCCGCTAGCCCCGTGACGACAGCGGCTCTCAGCTCACTTACGGAAGCAGGGGGACGTCAGCAAGGACCCAACTGCTCCGACAGCTGTCCCTCCGCCAGGCTCCGTTGCTCCTCCGACAGCCACGACACCACACCAGCTGGGTGCCAAGATCTCTCCGGCTGCCACATTGGCATGTACTTAGGGCGCTAGCTCTCCCTCGCTAGACACGTAGCACTCTGCTACACCCCCATTGTACACCTAGATCCTCTCCTTACGCCTATAAAAGGAAGGACCAGGGCCTTCTTAGAGAAGGTTGGCCGCGCGGGGACGAGGACGGGGCAGGCGCTCTCTTGGGGCCGCTCGCTTCCCTCACCCGCGTGGACGCTTGTAACCCCCTACTGCAAGTGCACCCGACCTGGGCGCGGGACGAACACGAAGGCCGCGGGACTTCCACCTCTCTCTCGACCCGTCTCCGGCCACCTCGCTTTCCCCCCTTCGCGCTCGCCCACGCGCTCGACCCATCTGGGCTAGGGCACGAGGCACACTCACTCGTCGGCTTAGGGATCCCCCGGTCTCGAAACACCGACAGTAGCGTTCACTGTTCACTTTTGCAAACGACCGTTGGCGCAGTAGCTGTTGCTCCGCATGGCACACCGGACAGTCCGGTGCTACACCGGACAGTCCGCTGAATTATAGCGGAGTGGCTCTCCAAAAACCCGAAGCTGAGCAGTTTAGAGTTGATCTCCCTGGTGCACCGGACACTGTCCGGTGGCACACCGGACAGTCCGGTGCGCCAGACCAGGGCATCCTTCAGTTGGTTTTGCTCCTTTCTTTTTGAACCCTATCTTGGACCTTTTTATTGGTTTGTGTTGAACCTTTGGCACCTGTAGAACTTATAATCTAGAGCAAACTAGTTAGTCCAATTATTTATGTTGGTCAATTCAACCACCAAAATCTTTTAGGAAAAGGTTTGACCCTATTTCCCTTTCAGTTGTTGCCCCGCATATGCCCGCGGCTGCTGCCCCCTGTCCCACCTGATCTGCGGCTACCGCCTCCTCCTTCCCCTAATCATGCGCGTCTCTCTCCCGCTGATCCGCGGATCGGCTCTGCTCTGCCCTTCCATAATCAAGTGCGAATCTACTCTCTCATCCTCGTCTCTCTCACAACTGCTTTCTTCCTTCCTGTTCCTGATCGTCACCTCTCGAAAGCCAGGAGGACCCTCGCCTCCCCCTCTGCATGCGCGTGGCAGCTATGGCGATGGACGACCTCGCGGGTGCCTCCTCCTCCTCCATGGAGGTGGCCTCGTCCTCGTACAGCTCGCAGACGGTGTCGTACCCTAAGCGCAACCGCAAGCAAGCGCAGGCGCCCGATCTGGCGCTGTAGTCCAATGGAAGCCTGGCGGTGTCGAACGAGAAGCACTTCCATGAGGGAGGTCAAGAAGCCTAAGAAGCCGTCGTCGCGTGTGGCCTCCGCGGGGCGTGCTTCCGGCCGGCGGTGACGACAGACGGTGACGGCGGCTGCCCGGCCAAGGGCAACCACGTTCACGATGCGGGTGGTGGATTCTTGTTATTCTCTCTCCTTTTCCCCCAATATAAGTCTGCTTTCAGTCGGTTGGGTTGGTGGATGGTTATCGTTTGTTTGGTCTGAGAAAGATTTGATCCTTCCTGCTTGTTCGTTAGTGGCAAAAGAGTTGGTTTGACGATTAGCATCTTCTCAGACTAGCATGCAATGGTTATGAGGTAAATTAAGGGTCAAACTCCAGCGGTTGAACTTTATTTTCTTACACTTCAGCCGTTGAACTGAAACTCTACTTAGATGTGAGTTGGCTGTTAGTCGCTCAACTTTTCAGCAAGCCAAAAGTCATTCTTGGTGGTTTGGCTGATTAGATTGAACTAATACAACATTAGATGATGCATTTAACCTTGTCTTTTTCTCCTTTGCTAGATTACTTGGTGTCAATTCTGTAAACAACTTGCACTATGATTTATGAATTCACGCCAAACTATTTACATGCTCATCGATAAGAAGTAAAAGTCGTATGATATTCTGATTTGTAAGAAATTCCCCTTCCGGCCTGCCAATAGTCTGTGCTCCTTATCTTTCAATCCAAATAACTTTCTGTTATTTATTGTAGCGCATTTCAGTTGCTAACTGAGTTTTCAAATCATACGGAAACAACTGAAGCTGACATGGTAAAAGCTCTAAGAAAGTCTATGGTTCATTGGATCCAGGAGCCAACTACATTTGACTGTGTTGCTTGCTGCTGTTATGTTATCATATTGCCTGAAAGTGACACCTCCACAAATGGTTAACCTGGATAGCATAATAAAACATAATCATGATACTTCAAGTCAACTGGATAGGTTTGATCCTGTATTAAAAGCTGGGAATGACTATGCCAAGTACATAATACTTTGGATCAGTGCCTATCAACTTTATCTAAACATTTGGGATATTTTGGAGTCTAATAGTTTTGGCTTCACTAAATATATTCTATCTTATCTTAGTACTTGTTGTAAGTAAAATTTCTATTTTTTGTGTGATGTTTCAAGGAACTTTATTTTCTCTGTAGCAATCGGGAGCTTGGTGATCATTTTCAGACAAAACGTGATGGTGAAAATGGTGTTGATGCATCAATTGAAAAGAGAACACCCAAGCTACTTCAGTTTACCTTTCAAGAGTTGAAATCTGCCACGCTTAACTTTAGGCCAAACAACATTCTTGGGGAGGGTGGGTTCGGTTATGTATTCAAGGGGTGGATTGAGCCAAACAGCACTGCTCCTGCAAAACCTGGCACATGGGTTACTGTGGCAGTGTCACACCCGGGTTTAAGGGACAAATCCGGGTGCATCTCATACATGCGCCAAAGAAGACAACATATATAATAACAGAGTGTATAGAGATAAATGTCACAAAACATCAGAGTATTTATTACATAGCGGAAGACTTATTACAAAATAAAAGAATAAATATAAAACGAACTAAGGATCGTTGGCGCCAATGTCCACTGAGAAACGCCACCTAGATCAAGTCGAATGCCTCAGTGTTAGGCGGCTCCTCTTCGACCACCTGTTCTTCTCCTGTGGGGGGTGAGACAGCAAGGGTGAGCTCACATACGTTCATAGCTCAACAAGTCGTGGGGAATAATGTGACATGAACTCGCCAAAGGTGGGAGTTCATGAAGTGTAAGGCTAATCAAATGAAGTAAAGGCTAAAGCTGAGCATTGCTTTTATAAGTTGGTCAAAATTTTATTAGCAATTACTAAGTGTAAGTAAATACCAAACCTTAATAATAATAAAGAAAAGTAATAGTAAAATAATCCCAAATGCGATGCAAATGTCAAATTAAATTTAAGTTCCATAATTAATCATGTGAGGGTCCGAGCCGCTCATGACCGTGAGCACGACTAGTATACCAGTTTTACACTCTGCAGAGGTTGCGCATCTTTACCCACAAGTCATGTTACCCATCTGCCAAGAGATGGCCAATCCCATACACCTCTACCGAGGAGGCGAGGCAGGGTAACACTACGAGGCCTTTACAAAGTTCTACTAGCTTCAGAAATTCCGCTACAGTTTATAGGAAGCTCCAATGCAGGGTTCCTGCCTGACCGCCATCGCAGCAAAATCAACCAAGGACCTCCCTACACTGACCACTCCCCTACTGCCCTTGCCCCTTTCGGGTAAGGAAGACCTCCACTAGCTTTCCTAGTTAATCAGCCAAGGGTGTCCCATTATACCCTTGTGGTAGCACTATTTTCCCGGGTGGTCGCTCCATGTTCCCATTAACATAATGATCTTAACATGAACAGTAATAATAAAAGAGAATAAAAGAGTAATTATGAATAAAGTATCTTCATACCCAAATCCACATAAAGCAATAGCAGGTACTACCCAAAGAAATATTTCGGTGGTAAACAAGGTATAAAGATAGCCAAAACTAGGGTAACCTATTGGGTCCCATCAAAATTATCCTATGCAGATCATTATAATTAATAAGAACATGGCTGGGAAAAAGTAAGTGATCAAGGGCACAACTTGCCTTCAATGAGCTCCTGCTCAGCTATCTCTACTTGTTGAACCTCAGAATCCACAGTGGCTTGCTCGTCTACTCGCATCAACACAATACATACATAGTATAGCATAAATTAACATCACATCAAACATGCAAATAAAATATACAGTAAAAATCTACACATTAAAATGAGATCATAGGAACTGGAATCATTAAATTTGGAGTTATAGATTTCAAGTTAAGAATTTCCTAAGATTTAATGTGCTTGAAATAGGATTAAATGCTAAATTAATTGTCTTACTGTTTTATGTCAAAACAGAGACACTAAGTGATATATATTAAATTTACAAAATTTTAGAAATTGGAATGGTTCAATTTGGAGCAAAAATGAATTTTCTATGGAATAAACAAGTTTCTAGAATTGTTTTTGTATTAAAAATGAATTTCTATAATTATTTCTCTGTTTTTAAACATCTCTGGACTGGGCGTCAAATCCTGGGAAAGTCAGGGGGCTAGGCGCAAGATTCCTGAGACACAGTGAATAGTACCCGAGGACCGTGGGTTGTTTTTAAAGTTTGAGGAGGTCTCTTTAACAAAATATACCCGCGAAGGGGTATGAAGGTCTCTGGGCCATCCGATCGTGCATGGGCGGACCAGACCAAAGCGCATGTTTATGAACCAGTATCGAACCGTGGTCGCCCGATCGCGATCTAACGGTTCAAAGCCAATCCTGCGAAGGGGGGCACACGATCTAATCTCGCGCGTACGTGATCAGATCAACGGCCAGAAACCCATCCCTTCCCAACTTCTAATCTGGGCTGTTCATTCCAAATCTGACGGTGGACGCTAATCTCCTATCTCAGGCTATCAAACCGGTGGCGCCGCCCTGTTCATCCGGCGGAGCACGCCGGCGAGGCACCCAATCAGCCGTACCCGAGCGTCTAACACAAATTGAACCGGTGTAACGCGGACCTAGGTGCATGGCGAAACAGGAAACTAAGACTTACCGAGGGTTGGGCGGCGGAGTGAAGCTATCCTCGACAGCAGGCGGGTTCGTGGCGGCGCTTAAGCTGCGACGAGCGATTCTGACGTCGTTGGTCCTCAATAGCACCCGGAAAGACCATGGACGGTTTCCAGACGCGCAAGAGAATTCACTCGACTCCCTCCCGGCCTGATTCCAAGGCTCCAATGGTGATGAGGACACAGGTGGCTCTAGCGGCTGGCTTTCTCTGGTGCGCGGCTGCTGGCGTTTTGGGCGAGAGCTTTCCCTGCTCGCGAAGCTCTCTGGCGGATCTCCCTTGCTGGTTTTATGCGGCGGACGAGAGCTAGCAACGGATTTTCGGATCATACGGCAGCGTGCGGCGATTGCGAAGCGGAGCGCGGGTATCACGGAAGGTGGGTGACGATGCTGACGAGGTGGCCCCATACGCAAGTCACACAGCGCACGGCCCACAGTCAGCGAGCCGACCAAGTACGCGCGTCAGGATAGCCACTGACGAATGGGCCCCAGCTGTCGGCGCGCTGCGAAGTTGGTAATGGGCCGCGCGCGCGTGGGTTAGGTGGGCCGCCAGAAACAGACCCGGCCCAAGCAGGGTTTTATCCTTTTCTTTTTCTTTTTTTTCTATTTTCTTTTTCAAATTTAGATTTTCATTTCTCCTTTTAGATTTCAAATTCAAATTTGAATTTCAGTTATGGATTTGTACTTATCTCAAATGTGCTAATTTACATTTGAAGTTGAAGAGAATATGTTTATGTGTATATTTATTCCCGATGTGTTATGTGGTATTTCCTTTCTTTCTTTTTTTTCAAAACCCTATATTCAAATTAGGTTTAATTCAACTTCTAGTAATTATTATTTTATTATCATTAACATTATTATTTTATTTAATGCACAAACATAGAAACTCCAACAAATGCACTTTCTTTTATTTTAGTATCATTGGTTTAATTTAATCATCCTTGGTTTTATGTATGCTCTTTTCATGATGCAATTAAGGCACATAAAATGAGGAGATCTCTCTTTTATTCTTTGTATACAACTTTGAGTATTACAAATCCTACCCCCCTTAAGAATAATCTCGTCCTCGAGATTTAGGAAGATCTAGGGAACAGGTGGGGAAAATCTATGCGAAGCTCTTCTTCTCTTTCCCAAGTTGCTTCGTCTTCACCGTGGTGGCTCCATTGCACTTTGCACATCTTTATCACCTTATTTCTCGTAACTCGAGTCAAAGTATCCAAAATCTTGATGGGGTACTCAGCATAAGTCAAATCCTCTTGAACACTAAGGTCTTCCATTGGTAACTGTTCTTCAGGCACCCTGAGACATTTCTTCAGCTGAGATACATGAAAGACATCATGAACATCCGCAAGGTGATCCGGTAACTCCAACTGATATGCAACCTCACCCACTCGCTTTAAGATTAAGAAGGGTCCAATAAAGCGAGGGGACAACTTTCCTTTGACTTTAAATCTTCTCATACCCCGGAGTGGTGACACCTTCAAATAGACATAATCTCCCTCTTTAAACTCAAGCAGTCTCCTCCGGGTGTCAGCATAGCTTTTCTGTCTTGACTGCACAGTCCTCAAATTCTCCCTTATTTGCTGGACTTGTTCTTCTGCTTCTTGTATAACCTCAGGCCCAAACAACTGCCTTTCACCAGTTTGATCCCAATACAATGGAGTCCTGCACTTTCTGCCATACAAAGCCTCAAACGGTGACATCTTCAAACTGGCCTCGTAGCTATTATTATATGAGAACTCCGCATACGGTAGACTCTTATCCCAACTACCACCATGCTTAAGGGCACAAGCTCTTAACATATCTTCCAGCACTTGGTTAGTCCTCTCAGTCTGCCCATCAGTCTGGGGATGGTAAGCCGAACTAAAATTCAATCTTGTATCCAATGACTCGTGCAACTTCTTCCAATATCGAGAGGTAAACTGTGATCCCCGGTCTGACACAATCTTCTTCGGCACACCATGTAGGCATACAATCCGTGCCATGTACAACTCTGCCAACTTGGCTCCTGAATATGTGGTCTTCACTGGAATAAAGTGGGCTACTTTAGTTAGCCTGTCCACAATCACCCATATAGAATCATATCCAGCAGGCGTGCGGGGTAATCCAACAATGAAGTCCATGCCAATTTCTTCCCATTTCCACTCAGGTATCTTCAGTGGATGCAGTAGTCCGACTGGCCTCTGGTGTTCAGCCTTAACTCTTTGGCATACATCGCACATAGCCACATGTGCAGCCACATCTCTCTTCAATCCATACCACCAATATTTTTGCTTCAAATCCTGATACATCTTAGTGCTCCCAGGGTGGATAGAATAAACTAAATCATGCACCTCCTTCAATATGGTTTCCCGAAGACTATCGATATCAGGAACACAAATCCGATTCTTGAACCATATCGTGCCTTGCTCATCCTCTGTGAACTCTGGGCCTCTACCTTCTGTTATCAGATCCTTGATCTCTTGGATTTTGGCATCACCAATCTGACCTTTACGAATTTCTTGCTCCAAGGTAGGTTCCAATTCAATAGTAACTCCTTCCGTATGTGTAATAATTCCTAGGTTGAGTCTCTCAAAATCTTTTGCTAATTCATCAGGTAGCTGGACAACGAAAGCGGAGTGAACATGCTCCTTCCGACTCAAGGCATCTGCAACCAAATTTGCCTTGCCTGGGTGGTAATGAATCTCCAAGTCATAATTCTTAATAAGCTCCAACCAACGGCGTTGCCTAAGGTTGAGATCCTTTTGAGTGAATATGTACTTCAAACTCTTATGATCCGTGTATACTTGGCACTTAGTTCCCATAATGTAGTGTCTCCAAATCTTAAGTGCATGCACAACGGCAGCCAGTTCCAAGTCATGAGTGGGGTAGTTCAGTTCATGCTTCCGCAACTGACGAGATGCATAGGCAATCACATGACCTTCTTGCATGAGCACACATCCAAGTCCTTGGACACATGCATCACAATAAATGTCAAATCCCTTCTGTAGATCTGGCATAACCAATACTGGTGGCGACATCAACCTCTCCTTCAATTGATCAAAGCTCTCTTGGCATTTCTCATCCCACTTGAATTCTCTTCCTTTCTCCAAAAGCGATGTCATAGGCTTGGCAATTTTAGAGAACCCTTCAATAAATCTCCGATAATATCCTGCAAGTCCCAAGAAACTCCGAATCTCAGTAACTGTAGTGGGCACTCTCCACTCCATTATCTCCTTCACTTTAGCAGGATCCACTGCTATTCCTCCGTTAGAAATAATATGACCAAGGAATGGCACCTTGTCAATCCAAAACTCGCACTTGCTGAACTTAGCGTAGAGTTGATTATCTCGCAGCTTTTGTAGCACCAACCTTAGATGTTGTTCATGATCACTTTCATTCTTAGAATAGATAAGAATATCGTCGATGAACACCACGACGAATCTGTCCAAATACTCCATAAACACCTTGTTCATCAAATTCATGAAATAAGCCGGTGCATTGGTTAATCCAAATGACATGACAGTGAACTCATATAATCCATATCGGGTTGAGAAAGCCGTCTTAGGAATATCCGAGGGTCTAATCTTCATCTGATGGTATCCCGATCGGAGATCAATCTTCGAGAATACCCTGGCTCCTCTCATCTGATCAAACAAATCCTCAATACGGGGTAATGAATACTTGTTCTTCACTGTGACATCATTAAGTGATTTATAGTCCACACACATCCGTTGCGATCCATCCTTCTTCTGTATAAATAACACTGGTGCTCCCCAAGGTGAGGAACTCGAACGAATGTACCCCGCTTCTTGTAACTCAGTTAACTGCTTCTTAAGCTCCTTCAGTTCTTCTACAGCCATCCTGTATGGTCACTTAGAAATAGGGGCAGTTCCAGGTAAAAGATCAATCACAAACTCAACTTCCCTATCAGGGTGGCATCCCTGGTAACTCCTCTGGAAAGACATCCAGAAAATCTCTAACCACCCGGATGTTGTCACCAACAAACTCCTCAGGTATAAAGAACATTGCACGCATGGATGAGGTGGTTACTGCAATATTAACTTGAAATGTTTCTCCTTTAGGACTAGTGAGCTCTATAGTACCTCTACCACATGCTATAATGGCCTTTGCCTTCCTTAACCATGACATACCAAGAATTAGATCTATACTGCTGGCATCTAATATTATAGCAGTAGCTCCAAATTCTCTTCCCATAATTGATAATGTCAATCTACGTGTCATTTGATTTGCCTCAATAGGCCCTTTAGGTGTGATTACTATCATTGGTTTTCTCATATTTAGCAGGGGTATCTCATTAGTGTTGGCATATCGAGCAGACATGAATGAATGTGTAGCACCAGAATCAAATAATATTGTTGCAGGAAGGGCATTAATGTAAAACATACCGAGTACGATTTCAGCACCATCAGGAGTATCATCAACGCTGACTTGATTCACCCTGGCTATAGAATATCCCTTGCCAGGAGTCTGTTGCTTGTTCTTAGCTGGTGTACCAGAATTTCCCATAGGGCAAGCATTAGCATAGTGCCCAATCTGACTGCACTTGAAGCATGTAGGGCCAGTCTTCTGTCCTGTAGACCTCGTCGGGGTGCCAGTGGGAGTGGCCTGATGAGTAGGTGTTCGTGGAGAGCCCTGTGGAGCATACTGAACTGGGTGTGGTCCTCCTGGTCGAGTCGGTGTACCCTGTGGCGGTACGTAGCGGGGACGAACATTGCTGCTACCCTGTCCCTGCGAGATAGCCTTCCTCTTCAAATCACCCAATTGAACACGCTTGTGTTCAATAGCAAGAGCCTTATCCAGTAGCCTCTGAAACAACGGAAATGTGTGTGCAACCAGTGCATAATGTAGGGGTCCATTAAGTCCTTCAATGAAGTGCTCCTGCTTCCTCTCATCCTCAGCAACTTCCTCCGGAGCATATCTCGACAACTGAATGAATTTGTCTCTGTACTCGCTGACCGACATGTTGCCTTGCTTCAATGACAGAAACTCCTTCTTCTTGATCTTTATCATACCAGCTGGAATATGGTAGTTCCTGAACTGTGTACTGAACTCTGCCCAAGTAATAGTATCAGCAGCATCATGGGCAGCAGTATAAGAATCCCACCATTCAGCAGCAGGACCTGTCAGACGACCCGAGGCATAAAGAACTTTCTCCCGGTCTGAGCATTGTGCAATGTTGAGCATCTTCTCAATTGACTTCAACCAATCATCTGCGTCAAGGGGATCTGGCGAATTGGTGAAGGTCGGTGGCTTATGACTCATAAACTCCCGGTGCTTATCACGAGGTGGAACTGGTGGTGGTGGTGGAGGCAATGGCACTTGTTGTTGTTGATGCTGTTGTTGAAGTTGTTGTTACAGCTGCTGTTATTGCGCCCTTCTCTCCTGGCGTATCTCCTCTCTCTCCTGGCGCAACTCCTGGCGTATATCTTCTCTTTCCTGACGCATCTCCTGGCGTTCTTGCTGCATCTAAGCACGCATATCAGCCATAGTGTCCGCCATTTGTTACATTACTGCCATCTATGCTGCAATCAGTGGATCAACTCCGCCTGGTGGAGGATTAGGAGGATTCATCCCTACTGGCTGTGGCTGAGGTTGTCTATATATCCTTCGAGTGTGCTGATTAGGAGGCAAATCAATTCCACCACCCCGCCTGGTATTTACCATCTGAGTTAGATACATAAGGTAAGAGAATAGTAGACAAGACAGTAATTACGAATCATGTTACTTTGGGGAATTTATTAGCTAAGCAGTTTAATGTTTTACCTACCATAGCTAATTTATTACCTTATGCTGGCACATGCTAAGATGTCCATATATAATATTTCAATCAATCAAAGAAGCAAATCGGGCATTGATCATCAGAACAATCAACCAACATTTTTAATAGAGAAAATAGTTTTAATTTTGTCTTAGGCTTCCTATCTCTTAAAAATGTCATAGGGGTAGGGATTCCAAGGTGTGAAATCCATCTTGTCTAAGAGTAGAAAAGGTAAGAATGATCAGAGTAGAACAGTAGAAGGTGAGACAGGATCAAGATGAGTGTAGAAAGAATCAGAGTAAGGTAAGTATAGAATGAATCAGAATAAGATAAGTAGGTAAGGGTTTTGTCCATTTCTATCTAGGTTTCGTCCTACAGTCAACATTCCTCTGATACCACTTCTGTCACACCCGAGTTTAAGGGACAAATCCGGGTGCATCTCATACATGCGCCAAAGAAGACAACATATATAATAACAGAGTGTATAGAGATAAATGTCATAAAACATCAGAGTATATATTACATAGCGGAAGACTTATTACAAAATAAAAGAATAAATATAAAACGAACTAACGATCGTTGGCGCCAATGTCCACTGAGAAACGCCACCTAAATCAAGTCGAATGCCTCAGTGTTAGGCGGCTCCTCTTCGACCACCTGTTCTTCTCCTGTGGGGGGTGTGAGACAACAAGGGTGAGCTCACATACATTCATAGCTCAACAAGTCGTGGGGAATAATGTGACATGAACTCGCTAAAGGTGGGAGTTCATGAAGTGTAAGGCTAATCAAATGAAGTAAAGGCTAAAGCTGAGCATTGCTTTTATAAGTTGGTCAAAATTTTATTAGCAATTACTAAGTGTAAGTAAATACCAAACCTTAATAATAATAAAGAAAAGTAATAGTAAAATAATCCCAAATGCGATGCAAATGTCAAATTAAATTTAAGTTCCATAATTAATCATGTGAGGGTCCGAGCCGCTCATGACCGTGAGCACGGCTAGTATACCAGTTTTACACTCTGCAGAGGTTGCACATCTTTACCCACAAGTCATGTTACCCATCTGCCAAGAGATGGCCAATCCCATACACCTCTACCGAGGAGGCGAGGCAGGGTAACACTACGAGGCCTTTACAAAGTTCCACTAGCTTTAGAAATCCCGCTACAGTTTATAGGAAGCTCCAATGCAGGGTTCTTGCCTGACCGCCATCGCAGCAAAATCAACCAAGGACCTCCCTACACTGACCACTCCCCTACTGCCCTTGCCCCTTTCGGGTAAGGAAGACCTCCACTAGCTTTCCTAGTTAATCAGCCAAGGGCGTCCCATTATACCCTTGTGGTAGCACTGTTTTCCCGGGTGGTCGCTCTATGTTCCCATTAACATAATGATCTTAACATGAACAGTAATAATAAAAGAGAATAAAAGAATAATTATGAATAAAGTATCTTCATACCCAAATCCACATAAAGCAATAGCAGGTACTACCCAAAGAAATATTTCGGTGGTAAACAAGGTATAAAGATAGCCAAAACTAGGGTAACCTATTGGGTCCCATCAAAATTATCCTATGCAGATCATTATAATTAATAAGAACATGGCTGGGAAAAAGTAAGTGATCAAGGGCACAACTTGCCTTCAATGAGCTCCTGCTCAGCTATCTCTACTTGTTGAACCTCAGAATCCACAGTGGCTTGCTCGTCTACTCGCATCAACACAATACATACATAGTATAGCATAAATTAACATCACATCAAACATGCAAGTAAAATATACAGTAAAAATCTACACATTAAAATGAGATCATAGGAACTGGAATCATTAAATTTGGAGTTATAGATTTCAAGTTATGAATTTCCTAAGATTTAATGTGCTTGAAATAGGATTAAATGCTAAATTAATTGTCTTACTGTTTTATGTCAAAACAGAGACACTAAGTGATATATATTAAATTTACAAAATTTTAGAAATTGGAATGGTTCAATTTGGAGCAAAAATGGATTTTCTATGGAATAAACAAGTTTCTAGAATTGTTTTTGTATTAAAAATGAATTTCTATAATTATTTCTCTGTTTTTAAACATCTCTGGACTGGCGTCAAATCCTGGGAAAGTCAGGGGGCTAGGCGCAAGATTCCTGAGACACAGTGAATAGTACCCGAGGACCGCGGGTTGTTTTTAAAGTTTGAGGAGGTCTCTTTAACAAAATATACCCGCGAAGGGGTATGAAGGTCTCTGGGCCATCCGATCGTGCGTGGGCGGACCAGACCAAAGCGCATGTTTATGAACCAGTATCGAACCGTGGTCGCCCGATCACGATCCAATGGTTCAAAGACAATCCCGCGAAGGGGGGGCACACGATCTAATCTCGCGCGTACGTGATCGGATCAACGGCCAGAAACCCATCCCTTCCCAACTTCTAATCTGGGCTGTTCATTCCAAATCTGACGGTGGACGCTAATCTCCTATCTCAGGCTATCAAACCGGTGGCGCCGCCCTGTTCATCCGGCGGAGCACGCCGGCGAGGCACCCAATCAGCCGTACCCGAGCGTCTAACACAAATTGAACCGGTGTAACACGGACCTAGGTGCATGGCGAAACAGGAAACTGAGACTTACCGAGGGTTGGGCGGCGGAGTGAAGCTGTCCTCGACAGCAGGCGGGTTCGTGGCGGCGCTTAAGCTACGACGAGCGATTCCGACGTCATTGGTCCTCAATAGCACCCGGAAAGACCATGGACGGTTTCCAAACGCGCAAGCGAATTCACTCGACTCCCTCCCGGCCCGATTCCAAGGCTCCAATGGTGATGAGGACACAGGTGGCTCTGGCGGCTGGCTTTCTCTGGTGTGCGGCTGCTGGCGTTTTGGGTGAGAGCTTTCCCCGCTCGCGAAGCTCTCTGGCGGATCTCCCTTGCTGGTTTTATGCGGCGGCCGAGAGCTAGCAACGGATTTCCGGATCATACGGCGGCGTGCGGCGATTGCGGAGCGGAGCGCGGGTATCACGGAAGGTGGGTGACGATGCTGACGAGGTGGCCCCATACGCAAGTCACACAGCGCACGGCCCACAGTCAGCGAGCCGACCAAGTATGCGCGTCAGGATAGCCACTGACGACTGGGCCCCAGCTGTCGGCGCGCTGCGAAGTTGGTAATGGGCCGCGCGCGCGTGGGTTAGGTGGGTCGCCAGAAACAGACCCGGCCCAAGCAGGGTTTTATCCTTTTCTTTTTCTTTTTTTTTTCTCTTTTCTTTTTCAAATTTAGATTTTCATTTCTCCTTTTAGATTTCAAATTCAAATTTGAATTTCAGTTATGGATTTGTACTTATCTCAAATGTGCCAATTTACATTTGAAGTTGAAGAGAATATGTTTATGTGTATATTTATTCCCGATGTGTTATGTGGTATTTCCTTTCTTTCTTTTTTTTTCAAAACCCTATATTCAAATTAGGGTTTAATTCAACTTCTAGTAATTATTATTTTATTATCATTAACATTATTATTTTATTTAATGCACAAACATAGAAACTCCAACAAATGCACTTTCTTTTATTTTAGTATCATTGGTTTAATTTAATCATCCTTGGTTTTATGTATGCTCTTTTCATGATGCAATTAAGGCACATAAAATGAGGAGATCTCTCTTTTATTCTTTGTATACAACTTTGAGTATTACAGGCAGTCAAAAGTTTGAAGCCAGATGCGCCTCAAGGTCATAGAGAATGGGTGGTAAGTATTGCATGTCATTTTTATTTTTGAATGGAGTGTTGTAGGTATGGTTTTTAAAAATAATCACATTTCCAGGCAGAAGTTGACTTTCTGGGATAGTTGCATCATAAACACCTTGTTAAGTTGATTGGATATTGTATTGAGGATGATCAAAGGTTACTTGTATATGAATTCATGGCACGGGGAAGTCTTAAAAATCATCTTTTCAGAAGTAAGCAATCACCTAACAGAGTTAATGCTTTAAGTTGAGTAGATTTAGTGCCTTTATTACTAATTTGTTTCCCCACTTAGGCCTAACCAGTTTTTTTCTTCACTAAGTCTTCTTTCATTTTTCTGAGCAACCTTGGATTTTTTCGTTCTCTATCCTCTGTGACATCAGAGATAATTACATTCTAACTTGATTTGATTATGGTAATGTAGACCTGAACATTTTAGCCTGCCTTATTAAGTTTGATTTGTGCCAGTTACACCTGTTGAGATCTTCTTAGTTAGAGCTGTGCAATAGTACTGTAGTGAGCAAGGATGCATGCCTACTACCAATGGTGGTGTTCATTCTATTGCTAACTTCTATATTGGTATTAGGTCATACCCATGTAACAATTATTATTTTGAAGGGGGTAGGGACATTACTAGCTTTTCACAAAGTTGATTTTATTTTATGTGCTTAATCTTGTCAACCATAATCTTTCTATCTGCTCGTTCATATGATCCTGTCATCTTACTTTGTTTAATCTTGAAGGGGCTCTTCCCCTACCTTGGTCCAACAGGATGAAGATTCCTCTAGGTGCCGCGAAAGGACTAGCCTTCCTCCATGGAGGTCCCAAACCTATTATTTATAGGGATTTTAAGACATCGAATGTTCTTCTTGATGTGGTACTTTATCAGTTCAATCTGTTTCATATTGTGCTTAGACAATGCACGCTACCTTGTTAATTGTGGCGATTTTACTTCTTTTTTTGAACATGTGGTGATTTTACTTCTGTAGGAGTACAACACAAAACTATCTGATTTCGGTTTAGCAAAAGCTGGTCCTCACGGTGATAAAACTCATGTATCTACTCGGGTTGTTGGCACCTATGGTTATGCTGCACCAGAGTATGTAATGACAGGTATCAGGGATAAACTTTTGACTTCAGTAGCTACGTGTAGCAGAAATTATGTAGCTTGCTTATCTGTTGCATGTTGGTTCTTTACACTGTTTTTCTAAGCTTGTAGTTATTCTCGTGTTCACTCCATATTGGATAGTAAATTGGCCTAACATTTTTGTCCGAAGACATAAAACTGGGGTGCCATTACAAATGTTCTTTCAAGTGAAACTGTGTTTTTTGTTTTTACATGCAGTAAAGGCTGTAAGGCTGTAGACTTATATAATGAATCTTCCGCTCCACTTCTTTGGGACACGTTTTAATATTTCTTAACATTTCTCACTCTGTAACGCTTTCAGACCACTTTTCTTATGTTTTTTAGATGCGCTTTTTTGGAGACCAAGCCCTAAGGGCAACAATGGGGATGACCAGCGTCTTGGTTTATCAAGAGGAAGTTAATCCCTCTTAACTGAAACTCCCATCAAATTTGGGGCATAGTGTGTCGATTTAGTTATAACTATTATATGTCATTTTGGGTTAGCAAACTGTATCTACTAATTTCTCAGACTTATGCCTTTTGAGCTAGAAACTTGTGTAAGGATTTGTTGCACTCAGTGACATGCTGATATTTGAACTATTTAGGCTGCCAAATCTGAATTTTTTAACTATCAAGTATCTCAACATTTCTCTCATCCTAACACTTCCAGACTGTTCTCCCCTTTTTTTGGGGGTATGTTTTAACATCTCCCTCATCGTTGAACCCTTTCAGACTCAAAGAATAATAAGTACTATTGACGATCTATTTAGAACGCTCTAACTATATTCATCAAATTGGTTGCTCGTGCGTTGTATGACCTTTTTAAAATATTTCATTTTACAGTATATCTTATATGAATAATTTATAATTGGATAGTGCGAGTAGCATATTACAATAGTGACAGATGAACATTATATTTTACTTTACATGATGGATTTTTTCGATGTATAAGGCTTTTAAGGCATGTAAAAATTCTTAACTTTTAAAAGATACTAACACGAACATAAAATTACAATTAGTATTCTTGAATTTCAATGTATCTTATTATAACATGTTCACTTCGTAGCAACGTACGGACGTTCACATAGTGTTACAAATAAACAATAACTATATTTAATAAATATCTAAATACCTATTTAGCAAATTACAGCAACTGGTTACCGCCGCCCCATCCACTAGCTCTGTCGTCGCGATTGACGATTCCACCGCTTGTACATTTCCCCTCCCCCCACACACACGCCGGTGCGTCGCCTGCGCAATCATACTTCCTACCCTCCCCACCTCTTCCACGGTTCCACCCCGTCCCTCTCCTCTCGAGAACCACCCGCACCATACATCTTCCGGCGCCCGACGCGGACGGCGAGCCGCTGCTGCTGCTGCCGCCGGAGGAGGAAGGGCACCAGGGCCAGCGGGTGCAGGAGGAGGAGGAGCAGCAGCAGGCCGCCGGCCGCTTGGGGCTGTGCCACATGCCGCTCTGGGGGGCCGCCGCGTCCGCGGCGCCGGCAGCCGAGGGCGACGCCGCCCGCGCGCCGTCGGGATCCGGCGGCGGCGTCAAGGTGATCCGGTCGCTGCTCCCCACCCGGCGCCGCCTCCGCCTAGATCCGCCCGCCAAGCTCTACTTCCCATGTAAGCAAAATCCACAAGCGGGGCCGGGGCTCTGTTAATTTCTTGCCTCCCGAATCTTCTTGCACCTCCTCCTGGTGGTTTATTGCTTTCTTTATACTAGACAACTCTGTTAGTTTCTTGACGGATGGCCCGTGGAGAAGACGGCGGCTTTCAATCGTTTCCACCTGGCGCCTTTGGCCCCGGCTGCGCGCGTTTCCCGCTGGCCGCTGCTATCCGATTTCTTGATTCGGTCGCTCTGTCTCGTCAAGGCGTGCACCGCCTTCCATGTTGTTTGTTCAAAATTTCTGCTTCTGCAACTCTCTTTGCTTGTTCTGTGAAAACATAGGTTCCATTTCAACTTCCGTCGGACAGGACCTGTATTCGTCGAGAAAAAGTCCCTTTTTCATAGACGAACTTTGCACGACTGTTTCTTATATAGAGATTTAAGTCGATAGATGGTAAAAGGCCATGGGAGACATACAGTTTACTGGGAAAACCAGTTTCCATTCAGCTGTTTCTCTCTCCCTAATTTTGATTTGTACAGATGAGCCCGGCAAGCAAGTCCGGAGCGCGGTCAGGATCAAGAACATCAGCAAGTCTCATGTGGCCTTCAAGGTAGCAAACCACTGTCTCTTATTCGGTTACGCTATTATTGCTAGATGCTTTTTCTGTAATGTTCTTTTTGCAAATTTACCAATACCAACCAGTTTGTTCCTAATCTTAGTTAGCCTACCACTATGCTGCAACTAGTACAATCTTTAAGCTCTCAGCTGCACATTGCCCATCAGCAGAGCACTAATCTTAAGCATGTTTGCTGTTGCAGTTCCAAACGACTGCACCAAAGAGTTGCTTCATGAGGCCTCCGGGCGGCGTGCTTGCTCCAGGGGAAAGCATCATAGCAACAGGTATTCAGATTTGAGACCAATGAATATCATCACATTGCTAGTTGTGGCGCTCTCAAGTTATAATGGCCTAATCCCTGCGTTCCCTTACTTCAATTGTAGTTTTCAAGTTTGTGGAGCATCCGGAGAACAACGAGAAGCCGATGGACAAGTGCAAGGTTAAGTTCAAGATTGTCAGCCTGAAAGTCAAAGGGCCGGTGGAGTACGTCCCTGAACTGGTAAGCTATCTCTCCACCAGCCCTGGCAGACTCATTGTACTGTTCAGTTTAAATGTTGGAAACCTTCGCTTAACTGATTGGCCATCACCATTTCAATGGCTGCCTACACTGAAGTTTTTAACGACCCTTCTGTTGCAGTTTGATGAGCAGAAGGACCAGGTCGCGGTCGAGCAAATATTGCGGGTAGTATTCTTGGATGCTGAGCGCCCAAGCCCAGTAAGCCTGAGCAAAACCTCTTTGTTTTATTCTGTCTTGGTGCAATGCAATTAGTGAAGCATAGCAAGTTCAACTTACGCATTTTGGTACCATTTTTTTTCTGGCAGCAAATGGACAAACTCAAGCGCCAGCTAGCTGAAGCAGAAGCAGCCCTTGAGGCACGCAAGAAACCTCCAGAGGACAATGGTCCCCGTATTGTTGGTGAAGGTCTTGTGATTGACGAATGGGTAAGATTATGGCTCTGTAGTTACCAATGGCAGTGCCTCGTCTCTTTAATATAGTGTTCAAGCATTAGAAATGCAGCTCTGCTACTGCCTCCTGTGCTCCAACGTTTAATTTCTTGATTATATTATTCCAGAAGGAACGAAGAGAGAGGTACCTTGCTCGCCAGCAGATTGAAGGTGTTGATTCGGTGTAGACACGAGGCAGCCCTGTAAACTATGCAGAATGAACATACCGTTTTATGGGCACGCACTCCAGCTGTCAAATGGATTTGGAGCAATCAAGCAACAATGAGGCTTTTGTGTATTTGGGGTTCACGCTGAACTTCTGTCCTGGGTTTGGGTGTGTGTAGATAAGCAGCCACTGCTTGGTAATAGTACGTCCTTCAGCCATGTACTCGTGTTGTGGAATGTGGGTCTCTATGTGAATGTGATGCATTCTCTAGCTGCTGTCCTGTCAACATTAAAAGTGTAATTGTAATGTCAAAAGGCACACTCCAAGGTGATTCAGTGGTAGTTCTGCCATCATGTTACAGTAATTCTTCCATCCACTTGCTTGTACAACTCATACATGTCATGCCACCCTGAGATTTATGTCATTCAGTTGTCAGTCAGTTGCTTGGTCCCAATGAAACATTCTGGACTAGGCTTAGCATCTCGTAATCTCCTTATGCTTCTTTGATTTTGATGTGTGTGTGTGACCTGTGCTGTGCTGATATAACTGTTCTTGTTCTTTTGTGTTCATCTGATCTGTACTGATGCAGCTGTTGAGCTGGAGGAATTAGGTGCAAGTATACCTAACCCACCAACCAAATAGGTGGAATGATAATGGAGCTTTATTTCTAGTCCCTTTTTTTTGGCCTGGACAAGCTGTTGCTTTCATGGGATTCGGAGTATTGGGTGATCTCTTAAATGCTCATTTCAGTTTCATAGCCAGATAGGTGTGATCAATACATCCTTGACTTTTGAGATTGAATATGTGCAAGTTGCCGCTTGTATATTGCTGTATTTCACTTTCAAAGTGACAAGCATGCATGCTTGAGAATAGTTCTTCTGTGCAATATGGATACTTGTTTAGCCTATCTTCAACAGATTTTCTATCACATCATCTATCATATTTTCTATTTTAAATTTCACTCTGCAAACAGTTCTGTCCCCTATTTTACCCTGTTGTTATTGGAGGGTTATATTCGTTGAACACCTTAAAACTGTTATTTTTGCCGCCAACCATGTACTGCGCGTTCTAGAATGGTTTGAAAATTTTCACATTCAAACCTGGGTTCCTCTTTGAAAGCGAAACACGGGAACATCTGCTTGACTTTGAATTTTCATCGGAGATGTTGAAGTTTACCAGAGTGGACCAATCCCTGTTTTGCTGCAACGTCCCTGTTCATCGGGATTATATCTTCTCTAGTACGTCTCTATCTTGCCCTGTGTTCGAGGGAATTGCCTGCTCCACTGACGCTCGTAACGATCAATGGTGTCAGCTAAAAGAAATTCATCGGTAAATATACATACAAACACAGACAGTTGTTTTGCATAAGATTATGGTGCAACTCAACTACAGCATTATCAGCTCAGCTCATAGTTGCTTGATGAACTTGCCTGAAGCCCAGAATGTCAGTACGGAGTACTCGACCTAAGGGGGGTTAAGACCGCCTAAGGTGGGTTAAGATTGCCCCTACGGTATTATAACTAGAAGAAGACCCCTGAACCTCTGCTCCATCCATAAACAGCGGAGCGGCGCCGCCATCCATAAACAGCGGAGCGGCGCCGTAGCCTATACGAGACGTCGTAGCCTATACGAGAACGACCGCTATCGAGACTTAGACCTATATTTTAGTGTAGCAGGACCTAAAAAATGCTACTCAGACCACTTAACCACCTCAGCTATATACCATCTCGCTCAGTATCGAGTACTGACCACCAACTTTCGACACCAACAATTTACCAAGTGCCAGAAAATTCATGTAACCAACTGAACCACTAGTTCAGCACACAATGAGTAACCAAAACAGGATTTCACACAACAAAATCAGGTCCAAACTGACCCTTCTCCATATCACATATTAGTGGTAGAAAAAATAGCTATTAAAAGAATTCTGAGCTTACTCAGACCGCAAAAGTGCAGTGCAACTCTCTCAAAAAGAAAAGGTAGGTACAAAGGAATTTCTTCGTGGTGCACTATACAAAAGTGCAGGGGAAGTCAGATTCTTCCCTAACAACAAAAGGGGAACATTTATGTGAAATCAGACTAAAAAAAAGTGGCAAGAGGCTGTACTGGCCCCGTTCATCTGAATATATGTCACAGCAAAATCTTTTCCCTCTTGATCATATGCAACTCGAGTCTCTGCCGAAGATGAATCGGCGTGTCCAGTCTGATACCACCAGCATCCTCGTGCGCCAGCTGATTTGTTTGCTGGACACACAGAACAGGGAACATCATTAGACATACTACTGACGATGAATCACAAATATGGGGAAGAAGAGTGGTAGCACGATCTGCTTTGTTGTCATGGAAGGGGGAAAGACACTTACGTTGCGTACACGGAGTACCAGAGCCACTGGGAGCTGTGGCCAATGGAGATCCAGTCCCCGGGAAGCTGTGCAGCAGTTTGCTCCCCTCCTAGTGGGGCGAATTGGCCCAGATGCCGGTACCTGGAGGGTCAGAAAAGCAATAGCATTAGATGCTGCTGTACAGAAAAAAGATGATGCTTTTGGAGGAGGGCAAAGGCACGGCGAACAGCATTTGGATCAGAGTGAAGAGCCAACTATGGAAACTTGAGCAAATGAGTGGTGGAATAGGAAACCTGAAGGGGCGGAAGCGATGGCGGCCTTCTCCCCTGATGCGAATTGGGCCTTCAGGGTTTTCTTCAGCATCCTTCATCTTGTTAAAGCACCTAGCAAGATATTGGCCCTGCTGCGATGCGACCTGTCAAGAGAAACAAGCAAGTCAAATTTTGGACAAGACGGTGATCCTTCTATTCGATTCGGTTGCTTTGGAGCTGTTAAGCGAGTTGAAACTCTGATGAGTAATAGAACACTACCTGAGCGGTCGCAGGTAAGAATTTGACTTGTGAATCCACGAGCGAAAGAGCCTTCTTGAATTCCTCGATGTTCAGTTCCACGGATTCCTTCTCAGCGTCTCCTTTGGCGCTCCTCACTAGATCAGCGATGCCGTTCATCTGCTTGCTCTTAAGGTAGAGCTGTACTTGCGGGTACCTCACGTAGATATCATCAAGGATATCTTGAATTTCTTTCACAGTCAAGGTTCCAGACTTATCTTTATCTGCGACTCTGAATATTTCTGAAATGTCCTCCTGCAACCATTACACATCAAGATCATAAATACGTGAAGGCAGACGACAGTTTAGCAAAACATATACTACTAGTTAGCTCAAATCGTGTATTACAGATAATCAACACTGGACCACTGGATTGCCAATAATACATTCAAGTTCCCTATGAAGTACCAACCATATCTAATAAGTGAACCAGTGGCCTCCATGGGAACTCCTATTAAGAAACATTGGCTTATGAATTTCTTTTGAGGGAATATTTTTTCATGCATTTCACTTCTTATGAACCAATAGACAAAGCCTATGAATGTAGTACTGAAATTTCCATATATAGGTCAGTGCAAAAGATTGCGTTGCTGAGATACCGTTACTGAAATTTTCCTGAAGGGACTAATAAGAATTCAGGCAAAATCCAAACAGACAAGTAATAAGCTTTCATTACATACCATTACTTTCCTCTGGTTTATTGTAGCACAGTCACCTATTGCATAGACACCATCACATTCACGGACCCTTAGCCATTCATCAGTAGCTAAGACACGGCGATTGGCCTATATATGCAGATAAATGTTCAGATGGTTAACTTAATGCAGAATAGTAAATGGACAGTTGAATTTTATATCTACCTGGCCAATTTGTTTCATAAATTCCACAACGAATGGACGAGTTCCAATACCAGTCGACCAGACAGCCATCCCATAAGGGACTGAAATATCCCCGGTGGCAGGATTTTGCATGGTAATATCATCCTTAGAAACCTTCACAACTTTATATCCAGTTTTCACATCAATACCATCCCTTCCAAACTTATCCTCAGCAAAATTAGTTATCCTCTTGTCAAACCTTCAGGAAATGCAAGCAACCGTTAGTCTAGTAAACAATGTAAGTAAACATGCTGAGAAATTGTTGGGGCAATAGTTAACCATGGCATGGAACAAAAACATAAAATGTGAAACCCGATGTAAATCATCAAAAGTATGTAAAAACAACATAGATTCGTATGCCTTACATGGTCAGTATATGATCTGCAGCTTCAATCAACGATATCTTGACAAGGTGCTGAATCGAGGGGTAAAGCTTGGATAAATCTTCGGTAACAAAATCATGCAAAGATGCTGCAAATTCCACTCCAGTAGGTCCACCACCCACAACAACAAAATGAAGATTCTTCTTCCTCTCTTCTTCATTAAGAAAGGGGAGGCTTGCTCTCTCAAAGCAGTCCATCACACTCCGTCTGATCTTTTGAGCATCCTCTACTTCCTGCAATTAAAGTACAAAATGAGTAAAACAATGTGGCTTGGAATGAAAAAAAATCATGTAAGTAAAACATCTTCTTTAAAAAAAAATGAAATCCTTATCTTAAGATAAGTCAAGAATTTAGATATGGTTCATTTCCATGTAGACAAGTTACAGATATGGACCTAACAACATACATACACAAGGAATTCAAGTCCTGCATTCATAATGGAGGGTTACCTTCAAGAAGTGGCAATTCTCTACCACACCAGGAGTATTGAATGTATTTGTCCTAGCCCCAACTGCTACCACGAGATAGTCATAGTCAACCAAGAACTCGCCATTCCCCTCAAGGTTTGTCCCAACATTCGAGCGACAATGGATTTTCTTGCTTTGTGGATCAATCTTGAAACACTCTGCTTCCCAAAATTTGATTTCTCCACCTTTCTGTTAGGCATAAGAGGCAACAAATGAATATCAGTCCACTGGCAACAAATGTAATCATCTGATTGAGGTAGCGTGCTAGTGTTTAATATTTTGGAGTGATTCAAACACGAATAGTGTTTGCTCCATGTTTAGAAAAGGGAAAAACGAAACATAGTTGTTCCCAAATGAAACGAATCATCCACTGATTGTATGTGTGGGACCCAACTTGCCGTTGCCGAGGTGCAAGATGCAAGGTCAGAAAGATGCCGAACTTCAATGGTTCATCAGAGGAAACAAAACGCCCTAATGTTTTCAGTAAACAGTATTCAATGAGTTTAGACAGAGAACTGAAGCTGCTGCTAGACAAAACAATATTCAAACTACCACTGTACATAAACATTCAAGTCATACAATGTCCACAGCACTGATGCACTGGTACCTTCACTGCAAACTGACAATTGTCAGCTGCTCTGGTTCACAATAAATCCTATGTTAAGGCAGAAGAACGGCATCTAATCTAATGGTCTAAAAATGGCCAATGGCTCTTTTGAAATAAGAATGAGAGAAGCACGGGATGACGTAAATGCTAGAACCTATTAGCAGTGAGAAGGAACCCGCAATAAACTCTGCAGAACAGCATACCTTCTCCAAAACCCTACGGATTGGCTCCACAATGCTCCTAGGCTCAACTGTTCCAGAAGTGACACTCGGGAGCAGCGGCGTGAACGCGAAGTAGTTCCGAGGAGATATAACCTGCACATCATACAGTCGGCTATCGAGGTTCCTCAGGAACGTCGTGCCGCCCCAACCAGTCCCAAGCACCACGACCTTCTTCCTCGGAGGAAGCTGCGGCTGCTCGACAGCAGCATCTGATCCGGAGTCGGCGTACGCGACGAGACCTCCGCTACTGCCAGGTACAGTAACTTGTGAGCAACTGTGAGCTATATAATACATGATTTAGTTGAAGTTTGTTTGAACTACAAGTTGTTGCATGATGATGTAATATTTGAGTTGTAAGGCTGTATGCATGCAAATGCAAAAGGCCGGAACCTTATTTCCATTTTAAAAAAGGACATATGGCGTGCGTGACAGATTTATGAGGTCACAGAATTGGTTCAGACATCTATTCTTAGAGAATGTAATGTGACCTATATATATTCTACATTAAGTCAGCCTCATTGTTGCCCAGCAGTATAAGAAGAAATGGGGTGGCATGCATGGCACAGATCTTGGCAGAAAATAAAAGTAGTTCCCTTTTGGATATTTATTTTCTATACATTTTAAGTGTTTCATTTTGAATTTATGCCCAACAAGCAAATTATGCAGATTCTTAATCCAAAGAAGAAGGGAAAGCGTAGTACTTATGGAAGGCAGCAGCATATATGTTCCACGTTTAGTTCGGTACACACCAAACAATAGTTGTTGACATGTTGTTACCACTACTCTGGTTTGTGGCCATACCATAACGACCTCTCGCATTTTTTTACTTTAATTAAACACTAACCAGAGAACATGATACTGTAGTAAGGAAATGATATAAAACATGATGCTGTTCAGGGTTGGATATATGAAGAACTCACAGCTCAGCTAGCTCGATTCATTAATATTTTTGGACTTGCTGAGCTCGTGCAGTTAACGAGCTTCGTGAGCTTAATGAGCTAAAGCTATTGGCTTTAAAGTTTAAACTTACATTTATATGGCAACATATCCAGTGTAAAAATGATTAGGGTGCTAACATCAAATCAAATAATGTGAATCGGATCCACCGTCTTGGCGGAGTGTAGGGTGCATCGTTCTCGGGCGAGATGGCACGCAGATCCGAGGGGCAAGACTTGACGTTAACGTGTTAGCACCTTAATTAATAGTTTTAAAGCTGCATATGTTGCTTGTATTATACTAGTTTTTGCTACGGAATATAGAAAATGGAAGTCAAAGTTTTTTCTTTCTTGCTGGTCTCATGGGCCATCCAGCGTTGAAAATTCAGAGCTGGAGTCTGACCACCACGACCGACGTGGGGGGTGGGGACTCACTGGGGGACTCACATCACAATTCACATGCAGCGGAGAAAGCAAAGCGAGGTTTTTGTTCTTGGGCACATCCGCACATGGACCACTACGGAATATTCACATGCGTAGAGCAGTGCCCATGACGGCGTGGGGACGCCTCAGATTTGCAATTTTATCGAATTAGGCGAGGCGAATTGGCAAAACAGTTCTTGTACTCGCAATTCTATTTGTTGTTGTTGTTCTTGTTGTCGTTGTTCTTGTTCATCTCGCTAATCTAACATCAGCTGAGACTTGAGAGGAGGGCAAGCTAGATTTCAGAGGTCGAGAAGGCGAGAAAAGCCGGGACACAAGGCGAACAGCTATTGCCCTTGCCCTCCCAAGATCCGCGGGGATCGAAACCACAAGGTAGCACAAGTCCCTTGGACTGGATCTCCTGACAGGGAGCGGAAGAGGAATCGGTCGCAGAAAGTCGCGAGATCCCAATGCACGTTTCAGGGACTCCGAGACAGGGCGATATGTACTCGTACAAAACAGAGGTGGTTACAGAGAGCTGCGCGGCGGCGGCGGCCGCGGAGGAGGAGGAAGAAGAAGAGGGAGATGAATCGATCAGGTAATTAAAAGTTACCTGGCGGCTGCGACGACGAGGAGGAGGTTGGAAACCCCCGGGCGGCGGCCGGACGTGGCCTCCCACAGGAACGCCGACCACCTCATCTCTGCCTCTGGATGGCTGGCTGGCTGGCTCCGGTGATCTCGGAACAAACAGCAAACGACGACCCACCCGCGCTGCGTTAAAGAGGCGTGAAGGAAGAAGGCTCGGGAGGAGAATGGCAGGCACGCGGCACAGCACCGGCAAAGGAAAAGGAGGCTCCTTTATACTTGGAGGAAGAGGGGACGAGCCTTCAACGAAGCGAGAGCGAGAGCTCCGCCGACCGCGGTTTCCTGGTCCAACGAACGAACCTCGCCAGCCCTTTTTCTTTCCTGCCCGTGGCTGGCTGGCTGGCGGCGAAGCGAGGTTGGTGGCTGCCGTGTGGGGGCCGCCGGGGTATGGACGTTGGAGTATATAGTATTTTACGAGACGGCTGGTGCAGCTTCTCCTTCTCTTCTCCGCCAAGCGGCCAATGGGACACGTGGTTGGCATGCTGTGCTGGTGCTGCTCCTGTGCCGTTGTGTCATGTCATGTGGGAGAGCTGGCAGCTTCGCCTCTTTTTTTTTTTTTCCTATTAGGCGGGCGGCCAGCAGTGTGTTCTAGAATCATGGAGTAAATCTGGAGATATTCCCTTTCTTTCTTATGATATACTACTAATGATGAATTATTGAATTGTCTCTTTGTTCAACAAAAACAAAATTACAATTCTAACATAGTATTATATTTTAATATCTTGAGTTCAATTAGTTGTAGATAAAAAATAGTTTAATATTTATTAGATTAATTATAGGATATGTACATATTCTTTGTAATAAATTAATTTAGAGTTATAAATGTGAATGTCATTCACAAAGAATTCAGTCAAACGCGAATCACTTTAATCAACATGCAACTTGGATATAAGTACGGAGTATTTTGCATGTGCGTTACGCGTACAAAGCATTACTTGTGGCCCAAGAAGAAGAGGGAAGAGGACAGGACAGCGAATCAGGTGCGCGTCATGGATCTCTCCCTGGGCGTCGAACCTTGGGAAACGTGTCGGTGCAGACATGGACTAGAGAAGGCGCCTATTATTTGGTTTGGTTGTGTACATCGACCAGTATTTAATAGAAACGCTTGGCGAAAATAATTAATAGAAAAATTCACTTGTATTTGAACAATATTGTTGTTATCACAATATCGCTGCTCAAATCAGGTTGGGGCAATGACGAAATGACGCTCGAAGTGAATGGTCAGGCTACATCGCACACACTTAGCAACCGCTTTACTGGTGTCGCTACCGAAATCCGGCTCTTTGCCGAATACCTAGCTCTTTGTCGAGAGCAATTTATCGAGTACTTAGCAAAATATACTTTATTAAGTACGTGCCACGCTCGGTACAGTAAAGCACCCGACGAAGAGGATCTTTGTCGAGAGTCGAACACTCGACATAAAACGACTCTCGGCAAGATATCTTAATTTGTCGAGAGCCCCTCGCTCGGCAAAAGTGGGCGCTCGCCAAAGCACCGTCAGCTACCGACGGCAGCTGACGTCCGTTAACTTTACCGAGTGTCCTAGTCACACGCTCGGCAAATTAACTTCTTTGCAGAGTTTTTCATTCAGACACTCGATAAAGAACATGCTTTGCCGAGTGTCTTCTTCTGACACTCGGCAAATTTATTTGCTCTTTTTTTCTTTTCTTCCAAACTTTTTGTACCGTGTTCATATAGTCCTTGGACCTACATGTTCGATTCTGGCACATTTTCTCAAAGTGTTTGATATACCTACTAGATTTAGTTCACTTAATTGAATTTCTTCGAATATATACAATTTGAACTGCAAGTCACTCGAAAAATATAAAATAGTGAATGAAAAAATGATATTCATGTTACTAAGCACAAGTTATGGCCTAAATTAGAAACATACCAGAATTTTCGAACACCATGTTCACGAAACATGACCACGAACTTGCGATCCAGTTGTTTTAAAATTGTATAAAACACAAACAAAGTCAGAAAATCATTAAACTTGTTGAGATGTCATGATACCATATGTAGAGACCCTGATAAAATTTGAAAATGTTTCGGGAAAGTTGTCACGCACTATGTGTACAAACCTAGCCGGCCTCCGTAGAAGTTTTATGACATATGAAGGCCGTCTAAGTTTGTATTTGTTTCGAATTGTCCACATTTTTTTGGACAATCTGTGGTTGTGTAGATGTGGTTAGTTTCCATGCTCTACTCCAATCTGAGACAAAGTGTCGGTGTCACCTCCCTGGTGTTCTCCGGATATACACTCTCCCTGCCAGGACGTGTATTTGGAGAACAACGGGGAGGTGCTACCGAAATTCTGTCTTGGATCGAGTAGAGCATGGAATTTAGCCCCATCTATGCAACCGCGTGTGGGATTAGAATGTATCCTCATCTATTAGAAGGTAGGAACGTAGTGTACATGCGTTACATGTTTATATTACACTATGCTATTATATATGTTAGAGGATGGAGGACCGTGAGTGAATGTACATGACCTGTGTAAGAAGGGATGATGTCACCCCTGAATGTATTAGAAATACCGATGCTTTCTTGGAGCGGGCATTTGACGAAGCTGCTAAAAGAGCGAGTCTAGTCCCATGTCAGGACAGCAAATGTACCAACAGGAAAAGACAAACAAAGAAGATCATGGGAGAACATATTTACAAGAATGGATCTACGCCAGACTATACTCGGTGGATCTTCCATGGTGAAATGTATCGTACGAGAGATGAGGCCGAGGACGAGGAGGGGGAGGAGGACCAACAATAGGACGGAGGACGTGCAGCAGGACGAGGACATGCACAATAGGTGGACGACTTGGCACAGCATGTCGACGACGATGACGCTCAACTGAACTGAAAGGGAAATGGTGTCTACCATTTTCTCTAATTGATTTTGGAGCTTGATGACCATCACAACCTTATGGACTAACTAGTTTGCCTAGTTGATTGATTCACATGTGCATAAGTCCATCCATCTCATTTCTAAATCGACTATCCAAAATAATGTAGATTATTCCGGACAGGAGCGCTTTTGGGAAAAATCACCTGTGCGCGGACCGTCCGGACCCTTCCAACGGACCGTCCGCGACTCCTCAATGCACCACAGACAGGAACTGTGTAACTCTCAACACTTCTACTACAGACTGTCTGAAAGAGAGAAGAGCACCGTCCGGGACCAAGCGTGGACCGTCCGAGCGTTGAAAACAGAAAAACCCGAAGGTGCCGGATTCGGTAAAATTCATTTTTAGCGTCCTCGCGAACTGTTTGGGGTGCATGGACGGATCGTCCGATACTGCTTTATATGACATCTAACGACGCATTAAATGCACTTATAGCCATAGATATAGTCGTTACTGCTGACTATTGTGATTTCAGTCGTTGATGTGCAGGGGCTGACCATCCGGGCCAGGAGCGCGGACCGTCCGCATGTGGCAGAAAGTTGGCAACGACTAGGAAGTGATTAGTGGCTACAAATACAACTCCAACCACCTCCATGCAATACACTCAAGCCTCTACAACTCACCTTCATTGCAAAGAGCAAGTTCTTCACTCCATCCATACTCAAAAGCATCAAAAGTTCTGTCACCCCCGGATTTAAGGGATAAAGTCGGGTGCATCTCATATATGCGCCAAAGAAGACAACACATATAATAATAGAGTGTATAGAGATAAATGTCACAATATCATCAGAGTACTTATTATATAGCGGAAGTATTACAAAATAAAAGATAAATATAAAACGAAAAAGTCCATCCTTGGCACCATAAAGTCAACTCGAAGACGCCACCTAGATCAAGTCGAACTCCTCGTTGTGTGGCTCCTCTTGAACCACTTGTTCTTCTCCTGTGGGGGGGTGTGAGACAGCAAGGGTGAGCTCACATACGTTCATAGCTCAACAAGTTGTGGGGAATAATGTGCATGAACTCACCAAAGGTGGGAGTTCATGTGATGTGTAAGGCTGATCAACAATAGGGTTAAAGCTGAGCATTGCTTTTAATAAGTTGGTTAAATTTTATTAGCAGTTACTAAATGTAAGTAGATACCAAACCATAATAAGAATAATAGAACAAAATTAATAAATAATCCCATGCAATGCAAATGACAAATTGAATTTAGTTCCATAGTTTAATCATGCAAGAGTCCTGAGCTGCTCTTGACCGTGAGCTCGACTAGTATACCAGTTTTACACTCTGCAGAGGTTGTACCCTGTACCCACAAGTCATGTTACCCATCTGCCAAGGGGTCATGAATCCCATACACCTCTACCAAGGAAGCGAGGCAGGGTAACACTACGAGGCCTTTACAAAGTTCCACTAGCTTTCGAAAACCCGCTATAGTTTCTAGGAAGAGCAATTGCAAGAATCCCTCGTCTGACCGCCATCGCAGAAAAATCAACCCAAGAACCTCCCTGCATGCCTACTCCCCTACTGCCCTTGCCCCTTTCGGGTAAGGTAGTCTTCCACTAGCTTTCCTAATTAGTCAGCCAAGGGCGTCCCATTCCTCCCTTATGGTGGCACGTGTTTCTTAAGTTAATCTCCATGTTCCAATTAAAATTAATGATCTTGACATAAACATAAATAACATAACAGAATAATTGGAACATAGATATAATGAAATATTATCCCGAAACCATATAAAGAAATAGCAAAACTACCCAATTGATTCAGGGATGAACAAGGTGAAAGATAATCAGACTAGGGTGACCTATTGGGTCCCATCAAAATTAAACCTATGCATGAATAAGTGATATTAAAGAACATTATTGGGTAAAGAGTGGTCAAGGGCACAACTTGTCTAGGACTTGAGATTCTAGGTACCAGGATGATCTTCAGATTCTCGTGACCTCACTACTAGTCGTAGAAATACAAACAAACATGGTATAGACAAAATTAACACCACATCAAACATAAGACAAACTGCATAATAATAATCTACGCGTTGCTACGAGATCGTGGGATCGAGAACTACTAAGATCGGAGTCGTGGTTAATGGGTTATGATTTATGGGAGATCTATGTGATTTATCTATTATAAATTGATCAGTGTACATCATATGAGAGAATATCTTATAAATAATTAACTCAACATTAGTTTTAATTATAACTTGACTAGAGATCATATTTTACTCAAATTATAATTATGGACATGTTAGATTTGATTTAGAAAAGCTAATCTAGTAGACATAGGATAAATAAATATAAAAGTATGCGACATGGTATAATTAATGTTGTTACCGCGTAGTAAATATTTATACGAAGCTAACGCAACTGGAACGAGTCAATTCGGAATTAAAACAAAGAAGTTATGGATTTCCAAAGTTTTAAGTATTGGATTAAAAGAAACTAAGTGCATAATTCTTAATCTAAGTTTCATAACAAAGTAAAGTTAATGGATGATAAACAATATTAATATGAGTCTAATGCAACTGGAATAAATTAATTCAGAGCTAAAATGAATTAAATATGAATTATACAAGTTTCTAGATTTATTTTTTCATTAAAAATCAATTTCTACAATTAAGTAACTAATTTCCTGAGCTTTGGACTGGGCGCCAAATACTAGAAAGCGCTGGGACCTCTGCGCAAGAATTCCCAAGACTCAGAGTCATTCTATGATGGATTGTGGGTTGATTTCTATTAATCCGAGGGACTCTTTTGAAAGATAGCCAGGGTCGAAGGGGTACGAGGCCATCTGAGTCGTCCGATCTGTTTACAGCGGACGAGATTAGATCGCGAAGGGGTATGGGACAGGGATCGTGGGATCACAAATCGACGGCCATGTTCAACCCACGCGAATCGTTATTCCTTTTCCAATCTAGCCCATCCACACAGAGATATACTGAAAGGGAAATATGCCCATGGGCCATTTCTAGTATATTTTGGCGATTAAGTGTCCAACACATATTAAGTGGGTGATTATATGCCATATGATGAATGAAGTGCAAATCAACAAGAAGGTATGTTTCTAGACTTAGTTCATTTGTTTTGGGTACTAATGAAGTTTGTCTAAGTGCTAGAATCAGAGAAAAGAGAAAGAGAAAAAGACTTGGCTGGAGCAGCCAAGACTCAGCTCGGTCTGGCACACCAGACTGTCCAGGCCAGCTCCGGCGAACTGGCCACTCTCGGGAAAACTTCAGCGGCTGTAACGCCCTGAATTTGGGGGTAGAATTTTTTCTTCTTTTCTCTCACCAAATTCAGGCGTTACTCTTTTCTTTTCTCGTTCTCTCGCTAAACCTTGACCTTTTCCAAAGTTTTAGCGGGGTTCGGCTTGGAATTCCCGCATAAAGCAAAACCTTAAAATACTTTATGTTGTTTGATGCATCATGCCGAACCATGCATTCTTTCGATTGCTTAAAAATGTAAGTGCATTCATCCAGGAAAAACGGATTTCGAAAAGGAGAAAACCTTTTTTCTTTTTCTTTTTTTCCTTCCTTCTCTCTCTCCTCCCTTTTTCTCTCTCCCGCGCCGTGGGCCGCCCCGGCCGACCCAGCCGCCCCCCGCGCGCCCCCTTTGGGCCCAACTGGCCCAGCCGCCCCTCCCTCTTTCCCCCAAATCCCTCTCTCTCCCTCCCTTTCTCCCATTTTCTCTCTAGCCGCCGCCCCCTGCCCTAGCCGCCGCCCCCTGCAGCTCGGCCGCCCCTGCAGCTCGGCCGCACCGCCGCCCGGTCGCCCCGTCCCCGGTGAGCCCTCCCCTCTCCCTTCCCTCTCCCCTCCCCTCCCTCTCCCCGGTCAGGCCGCCGCCCGGCCCAACCGCCCCTGCCCGCGCACCCAGCCGCCCGGCTCGGCCGCCCCTGTGCCCGCCCGGCTCGGCCGCCCGCACCACTGCTCGGTCGCCCCTGCCCGCGGCCCAGCCGCCCCAGCTCGGCCGCCCCGCGCCCGCGCCGTGCCCAGCCGCCCCTGCCCCTGGCCGGTTCAACCACCCCCCGGCCGGTTCAACCGCCCCCTTTTTTTATTTATTTTATTTTATTTTATTTTCTTTCATCATTGTTGTTTATTTTGTTTTGGACAAGCTAATCATCGTTCATGTTAATGAAATAAGAAAACTTAATTTAGAATTCCGTTACGCTAGTTAATTCATATAATCAATTGTTTATCCAGTTCAATGTTGATCAACTAAAAATGACTAGGTTTCCATTAGTGCATATAACTAAATTCTTTTGTTAGAACCAATTGTAACTAATGATTCGTGCATAAGCTTTAACCCCTGCGAGACCTTTCCCCATTTCTTTCTAACCTTAACGAATGCGATACCGAATGTCATACTTGATGCATATTTACTTTATTTGTCCCCTTGTGTGGTGTACTGTTTGTTTCCTAATTTGAATGGATGTATGTATGTATGCTTGCAATCGCATAGAGAACGATCTGGTCGAGGAGCCCGAAGAACTCGCAGGAGAAGCCCCTGAGCAGCAGTCGGTTGGTGGAGGCAAGTGTCCTTTGACCTATCTCTGTCCTATTCATTCTTTAATTCACCTCCCGCATTACACATTTATACCTAAGGATTGACTAGCTTTTGTTATCCATGTCCTTGTTTACCTATTTGGGTCGGATTATTATTGTTTAGCTTCATGCTATTGCTCAAACTCTAATCAATGAACATGATGAGATTATATATGATACGCTGTTTTCCCTTCTCTTATTATGATGTTGTACTTGTGGTCTTCAAGGGGGCTCGAGCGGTTTCTCGAGTGCCTCTCCGTAAGGACCTGTTCTATGGATGACCGCCTGGGAAAACAGTGCAACCATGAGGGTGGAGTGGGACGCCCTTAGCTGAATAATTAGAGGAACCGGGGTGTAGTTCGCTTAGCCGTTGTGCCGTCAATGGGGCTCGGTGTATGCGGCTCGCTCTGCCAAGGTTGATTTGTCCCTTGGGGAGGAGTGCGGTACATTTAGGAAACCTAACGGGCGGCTACAGCCCCGGGGAAATCTTTGTAAAGGCTACGTAGTGAGACCCTGCCTATTCACCTTGGTAGTGTTTAAGGGTTTGATCGGCCCGAGGCAAGAGGGAATCACGGCTTATGGGTAAAGTGCACAACCTCTGCAGAGTGTTTGAAAACTGATATATCAGCCGTGCTCGCGGTTATGAGCGGCCAAGGGAGCTCCAGTGATTAGTGGTACTTGATCAGAGACATTTTGGTTTCCAGATGACAATGAGGATGGTTATGATTATGCTTATGGTAATGGTAAGTGGTATTCTTTCCGTTTGGAAAGGGTACTTTGGGTTAATAACTTGGGTTAATGCTAAAACCTGGCTTTCTACTAGTAAATAATAAACTGACCAACTAAAAGCAACTGCTTGACTCACCCCCACATAAAGCTAGTCCACTACAGCCAAACAGGATACTTGCTGAGTATGTTGATGTGTACTCACTCTTGCTCTACACACCAAACCCCCCCAGGTTGTCAGCATTGCAACCACGGCTCAGGCGAAGATGAAGCTGTGGAAGGAGACTTCCAGGAGTTCCAAGACTACGACGAGTTCTAGGTGTGGGTTAGCGGCAACCCCCAGTCGGCTGCCTGTGAAGGCCGCGGTTATCTACGTTTCGTTTTCGCACTTTGATTTACTGTAAGGACTATATGGACGTCTCAGACGTATGATGTAATCGACTATTATTTCCCCTTTTAATACTATTTTGAGCACTGTGTGATGATGTCCATGTTATGTAACTGCTGTGTACGTGAATAACTGATCCTGGCACGTACATGGTTCGCATTCGGTTTACCTTCTAAAACCGGGTGTGACATAAGCTGGTATCAAAGCCGTGCTGACTGTAGGACCGCTAACCTAGAGTAGAATGGTCGTTCTAAGGATTATAGACCTCTGTCACTGCCTTGACTTTGGTACCCCTTCAAAAGTTGGTCATACTAACCAAACCTATGTTCTACTATATATTATACCTTGCTGAAAATTATGTTTTATTCTAATCCTTCATTTATTTATGATTCATTATTTGCTGGTCATATTAATTCTGTTCTCACTCTTTTGCTTGCGGTGTCTTTCGTAGATGGCTCGTCTTAGACACACTGCACGAAAGTCCGTCATCCCCTTCTTACCCTCCCGCCTTGCGGAGCGTCCGCTTCGCTGTCCCGTGGCCGGACAGTCCAGCCACTTGGAGAGACTGCACCACCGCCTACATGAGGAGCAGGAACGTCGACGACAGGAGCAGCAGGGCTCTTCTTTCTCGCTCCAGCAGGAGATAGAGTCTGTGAGGAGCTGCTCTCCTGTGCTTCCCCTGGAGGCGCCCCCTGCACCACCACTAGGCGCCCCAGCCCCTGGAGTAGCTGCTGGAGGAGACCCAGACGACGGAGATGGCGACGACAGCCCGAGCCACGATACTGACTTCCCTGCTGACCATGAGCCGGAAGGATGGGTTGCTCGACCCATCACTCGCGACGCTGCTCGCGGGTGTCACTTCCACGACGCGCTCGACACCCTGCTACGTCAGGCACTTGACCGGCGTACTTGGTCCATCGAGTATCGCTGTGTGGTCTACCAGCATAGTCGCGGGGTCTACCCGGACCGCTGGGAGGCGACCTGTTTGGTGCGCCGTCCGGAGAACAGTCTCCAGGGCGCGGAGGCTTGCTCAGAGCACTATTCTATCTCTAAGCGGGACTCAGCTGAGGCAGCCATGCAGGATGCTGCACGGCGTGCGCTTTCGCACTACTGCTTGGTTCTCGGTGGGGTAGCTGACGGTCTCGACCTGAAGTATTACCCCCGCCGTCCATCTGGCAGCACAGGAGGCGTGATTGTTTCACCTGCTGGTGAGGACAATCCTAGGTTGAGCAGCACAGTCAACCTAGCCGCTGTGCTAAACACGGAGCTGGACCATGCATTAGACGAGCTGAGTAGGGCTCGTGCTGAGATCGCCCTGCTGCGGGCTGAGCGCGCGGAATGTCGTCACCTGGATGATGGTTCCCTCGCTCCCGTTGGGACTCAGCACCCGTACCGCTCACCTCGGCGTGGACTCCAGTCTTATGGCAATCTCGACTGCAAGACCAAGATAAATCTAGGACCATAGATCGTTAGAGTTGGATCTTGTAATTAATACAAAATATATACGTAGAAGCTACAGTCTTAGCGTTAGTCCCGCTTTTAGTTAGTCTTAGTTAGACAGGATAGTTTGCTATATCCTGTGCATCTATGTTGGTCATGATGAACTATGTTTGGTTTGGATCTTTGTAATGACTGTCACCAGAGTATGGGTATCCCCTGCATTATGGTTTACCTATTATGTTAATGGAGTTAGTTATATAGTTGGGAAACCTTTTATTCCACTTTCCTCTTTATCTGAGAAGCTGCGTGGTCTGTGTTGGAGATCAGTGAAGATGCTCATCTGTTCAGTGCTATTGAAGGATTCTATACTCTTTTCTTATGCTGCAAGATTTGCCAGATTAGTTCTGATGTGTGGTTGCATTCTGCAGATGTCAGAGAATAGGCGCAGAGGAGGAAGGCGTGCTCAGCAGGAGCGAGCCGCTCCGCAGGATGAGGTGCCCCGGCAGCAGCACCTGCCACCCCCGCCCCCGATGTCGATCGAGCAGATGTTTCTGATGCAGACTCAAGCGGTTCAAGCCATCGGTCAGACTCTGGCCGCCATTCAGCAGCAGCAGCAGTAGCAACAGCAGCAAGCACCACCCCAGCCTCAGATGCCTCAGATGCCCAGAGACAAGCGTGCTGAATTCATGAGAGGTCATCCCCCAACGTTCGCTCACTCTTCTGACCCCATGGATGCTGAAGATTGGCTGCGCACTGTGGAGCGGGAGTTGCATACCGCTCAGTGTGATGATAGGGAGAAAGTCTTGTATGGTCCCCGTCTGTTGAGAGGAGCAGCCCAATCATGGTGGGAGTCTTATCTTGCCACCCATGCCAACCCCGATGCCATCACCTGGGAAGAGTTCAAAGGTAGCTTTCGTCAGTACCATGTGCCTGCAGGTCTGATGACAGTGAAGAAGGAGGAGTTCCTGGCCCTTAAGCAAGGGTCATCATCTATCAGCGAGTACCGAGACAGGTTTCTGCAGTTGTCTCGCTATGCTCCTGAAGTTGTCAACACCGACGCCAAGCGACAGTACCGTTTCTTGAGAGGCTTGGTTGACCCTCTTCAGTACCAACTGATGAATCATACCTTCCCGACATTCCAGCACCTGATTGACAGAGCAATCATGACAGAAAGGAAGCGTAAGGAGATGGAGGATCGTAAGCGCAAGATCAGTGGACCCCAGCCTGGAAGCAGCAGTCGTCCTCGTTTCTCAGGCAATCAACCTCAGCAGTTCAGGCAGAACCAGCGTCCACCTCAGCAGCAGCAGTTCCAAAGGCAGTATCCTCAGCACCAGTACCAGAACCGTTAGAGCAATCAGTCAGGAGGTCAGTTTCAGAGGCAGAATCAGCAGACACCTCGTCTTCCTGCCCTAGCAAACCAGCAGAACAGTCAGGCAGCACCAGCTCAGGTTGGAAACAGAGCATGTTTCCACTGTGGAGAGCAAGGCCACTGGGTGATGCAATGCCCGAAGAAGGCAGCCCAGCAGCAGTCAGGCCCCAATGCCCCAGCAAAGCAGAATGTGTCTCAGCCTGGAGCAGGCAACCGCTCTCAACCGCGCTATAATCATGGGAGACTGAACCACTTGGAGGCTGAAGCAGTTCAGGAGACCCTCGACATGATAGTAGGTATGTTTCCAGTCGACTCCCATATTGCAGAAGTGTTATTTGATACTGGAGCAACGCATTCTTTCATTACTGCATCGTGGGTAGAAGCACATAATCTTCCAATTACTACCGTGTCAACCCCCATTCAAATTGACTCAGCCGGTGGTAGAATTCGAGCCGATAGCATTTGTTTGAATATAAGTGTGGAAATAAGGGGGATAGCGTTTCCCGCTAACCTTATAGTAATGGGTACTCAGGGAATAGATGTCATCCTAGGGATGAATTGGCTAGATAAGTATCAGGCAGTTATCAGTTGTGATAAAAGGACAATCAAGTTGGTGTCCCCACTAGGAGAGGAAGTGGTGACCGAGTTAGTCCCGCCTGAGCTGAAGAAAGGAAGTTGTTATCAGATGGCTGTCGATAGCAGTGAAGCAGACCCAATTGAGAGTATCAAGGTTGTGTCTGAATTTCCAGATGTGTTTCCAAAGGATTTACCGGGTATGCCACCAGAGTGGAAAGTTGAGTTTGCCATAGAGCTTCTTCCTGGAACCGCCCCTATCTTTAAGAGAGCTTACAGAATATCCGGACCAGAGTTGGTTGAGCTTAAGAAGCAGATTGATGAGCTGTCAGAGAAAGGTTACATCCGGCCAAGCACCTCGCCTTGGGCCGCCCCTGTCTTGTTCGTGGAAAAGAAAGATGACACCAAAAGGATGTGTATCGATTATCGAGCTTTGAATGAAGTCACGATCAAGAACAAGTACCCTTTGCCCAGAATAGAAGATCTGTTCGACCAGTTGAGAGGAGCCAGTGTGTTCTCCAAGATCGATCTGAGGTCAGGTTATCATCAGCTCAGGATCCGACCTTCGGACATTCCGAAGACGGCATTCACTACCAAGTATGGGTTATATGAGTTCACAGTGATGTCTTTTGGTTTGACCAATGCACCAGCGTTTTTCATGAACTTGATGAACATCGTATTCATGGATTATCTTGATAAGTTCATGGTGGTATTCATTGATGACATTCTGGTTTATTCTCAAAGCAAAGAAAAACATGCAGATCATTTGAGAATGGTATTGCAGAGATTGCGAGAGCACCAGTTGTATGCAAAGTTGAGCAAGTGTGAGTTCTGGATCAGTGAAGTCCTGTTCTTGGGTCACATAATCAACAAAGAAGGATTGGCTGTGGATCCGAAGAAAGTGACAGACATTCTGAACTGGAAAGCACCAACGGATGCTCGAGGAGTCAAGAGCTTCATTGGAATGACCGGATATTATCGGCGATTCATTGAAGGGTTTTTCGAAGATTGCGAAACCAATGACAGCGTTGCTAGGCAACAAGGTTGAGTTCAAGTGGACCCAGAAATGTCAAGAGGCCTTCGAAGCGCTGAAAGGGAAGTTGACTACAGCGCCTGTCCTAGTCTTGCCTGATGTGCACAGGCCCTTCTCTGTGTACTGTGATGCTTGTTACACAGGTTTGGGATGCGTATTGATGCAAGAGGGAAGAGTTGTGGCTTACTCGTCCCGACAGCTGAAGGTTCATGAGAAGAATTACCCAATCCATGACCTAGAGTTGGCAGCAGTGGTTCACGCACTGAAGACATGGAGGCACTATCTGTATGGACAGAAATGCGATGTTTACACAGACCACAAGAGTCTGAAGTACATATTCACTCAGTCAGAATTGAATATGAGGCAGCGAAGATGGTTAGAGCTGATCAAAGACTATGAGTTGGAGATCCATTACCATCCAGGCAAAGCGAACGTAGTGGCAGATGCTTTGAGCAGGAAGAGTCAAGTCAATCTGATGGTCGCTCGTCCGATGCCTTATGAGTTGGCCAAGGAGTTTGACAGGTTGAGTCTCGGGTTTCTGAACAATTCGCGAGGAGTCACAGTTGAGTTGGAACCTACCTTGGAGCGAGAAATCAAAGAAGCGCAGAAGAATGATGAAAAGATCAGTGAGATTCGACGACTGATCCTAGATGGCAAAGGCAAAGATTTTCGTAAAGATGCAGAAGGTGTGATATGGTTCAAAGACCGATTGTGCGTTCCTAATGTCCAATCCATTTGGGAGTTGATCCTTAAGGAAGCTCATGAGACAGCCTATTCGATTCACCCTGGCAGTGAGAAGATGTATCAGGATCTGAAAAAGAAATTCTGGTGGTACGGAATGAAGAGGGAAATCGCAGAGCATGTGGCTATGTGCGATAGTTGCCGAAGAATTAAGGCAGAGCACCAGAGACCAGCTGGATTGTTGCAACCGTTGCAGATCCCTCAGTGGAAATGGGATGAAATCGATATGGATTTCATAGTCGGATTGCCCCGCACTCGAGGCGGCTACGATTCCATTTGGGTAGTAGTGGACCGCTTGACCAAGTCAGCCCACTTCATACCAGTCAAGACCAACTACAGCAGTGCCGTATTGGCAGAGTTGTATATGTCTCGGGTCGTTTGTCTTCATGGTGTGCCAAAGAAGATAGTGTCAGACAGAGGAACACAGTTCACCTCTCATTTCTGGCAGCAATTGCATGAAGCTTTGGGCACACATCTGAATTTCAGTTCAGCTTATCATCCGCAGACAGATGGCCAGACCGAAAGAACCAATCAAATTCTTGAAGACATGTTGAGAGCCTGTGCGTTGCAAGATCAGTCCGGATGGGACAAGCGATTGCCTTATGCAGAGTTTTCCTATAACAACAGTTACCAGGCCAGTTTGAAGATGTCACCGTTTCAGGCGCTCTATGGAAGGAGTTGCAGAACTCCGTTGCAATGGGATCAGCCTGGAGAAAAGCAGGTGTTTGGGCCAGACATTCTACTTGAAGCCGAAGAGAACATCAAGATGGTCCGGGAGAATCTGAAGATAGCGCAATCAAGGCAGCGAAGCTATGCAGACACAAGAAGAAGAGAGCTGAGTTTCGAAGTCGGAGACTTTGTCTATCTGAAAGTGTCACCGATAAGAGGAGTCAGAAGATTCGGAGTCAAAGGCAAGCTAGCACCCCGCTACATTGGTCCGTACCAGATTCTCACAAAGCGTGGAGAAGTGGCCTATCAGCTCAGTCTGCCAGAGAATTTGTCCGCTGTGCATGATGTCTTTCATGTGTCTCAGTTGAAGAAGTGCTTGCGTGTGCCAGAAGAGCAGTTGCCAGTGGAAGGTCTTGAAGTCCAGGAGGACTTGACCTACGTTGAGAAGCCAGTGCAAATCCTTGAGGTTGCAGACAGAGTCACCCGAAGGAAGACCACCAGAATGTGCAAAGTCAGATGGAATCACCACTCTGAGGAAGAAGCAACCTGGGAGCGTGAAGATGATCTGATGGCTAAATACCCTGAGCTCTTTGCTAGCCAACCCTGAATCTCGAGGGCGAGATTCTTTTAAGGGGGGTAGGTTTGTAACACCCTGAATTTGGGGGTAGAATTTTTTCTTCTTTTCTCTCACCAAATTCAGGCGTTACTCTTTTCTTTTCTCGTTCTCTCGCTAAACCTTGACCTTTTCCAAAGTTTTAGCGGGCTTCGGCTTGGAATTCCCGCATAAAGCAAAACCTTAAAATACTTTATGTTGTTTGATGCATCATGCCGAACCATGCATTCTTTCGATTGCTTAAAAATGTAAGTGCATTCATCCAGGAAAAACGGATTTCGAAAAGGAGAAAACCTTTTTTTCTTTTTCTTTTTTTCCCTTCCTTCTCTCTCTCCTCCCTTTTTCTCTCTCCCGCGCCGTGGGCTGCCCCGGCCGACCCAGCCGCCCCCCCGCGCGCCCCCTTTGGGCCCAGCTGGCCCAGCCGCCCCTCCCTCTTTCCCCCAAATCCCTCTCTCTCCCTCCCTTTCTCCCATTTTCTCTCTAGCCGCCGCCCCCTGCCCTAGCCGCCGCCCCCTGCAGCTCGGCCGCCCCTGCAGCTCGGTCGCACCGCCGCCCGGCCGCCCCGTCCCCGTCCTCGGTGAGCCCTCCCCTCTCCCTTCCCTCTCCCCTCCCCTCCCTCTCCCCGGTCAGGCCGCCGCCCGGCCCAACCGCCCCTGCCCGCGCACCCAGCCGCCCGGCTCGGCCGCCCCTGTGCCCGCCCGGCTCGGCCGCCCGCACCGCCACTCGGCCGCCCCTGCCCGCGGCCCAGCCGCCCCGCGCCCGCGCCCTGCCCAGCCGCCCCTGCCCCTAGCCGGTTCAACCGCCCCCTGGCCGGTTCAACCGCCCCCCTTTTTTTATTTATTTTATTTTATTTTATTTTCTTTCATCATTGTTATTTATTTTGTTTTGGACAAGCTAATCATCGTTCATGTTAATGAAATAAGAAAACTTAATTTAGAATTCCGTTACGCTAGTTAATTCATATAATCAATTGTTTATCCAGTTCAATGTTGATCAACTAAAAATGACTAGGTTTCCATTAGTGCATATAACTAAATTCTTTTGTTAGAACCAATTGTAACCAATCATTCGTGCATAAGCTTTAACCCCTGCGAGACCTTTCCCCGTTTCTTTCTAACCTTAACGAATGCGATACCGAATGTCATACTTGATGCATATTTACTTTATTTGTCCCCTTATGTGGTGTACTGTTTGTTTCCTAATTTGAATGGATGTATGTATGTATGCTTGCAATCGCATAGAGAACGATCCGGTCGAAGAGCCCGAAGAACTCGTAGGAGAAGCCCCTGAGCAGCAGTCGGTTGGTGGAGGCAAGTGTCCTTTGACCTATCTCTGTCCTATTCATTCTTTAATTCACCTCCCGCATTACACATTTATACCTAAGGATTGACTAGCTTTTGTTATCCATGTCCTTGTTTACCTATTTGGGTCGGATTATTATTGTTTAGCTTCATGCTATTGCTCAAACTCTAATCAATGAACATGATGAGATTATATATGATACGCTTGTCGGGGACCATAATTAGGGGTACCCTCAAGACGCCTAATTCTCAGCTGGTAACCCCCATCAGCATAAAGCTGCAGAGGCCTGATGGGTTTGATTAAGTCAGGGATCAGTCCATACGAGCGACTCGATCACGCCACGCCCGAGCCTAGCCTCGGGCGAGGGCAGCCGACCCTAAGATGACTCCGTCTCGCCTGAGGCCTCCTCTTTCACGGCAGACGCATCACCGGCTCGCCCGAGGCCCCGCCTTCGATAAGAAGTAACCCTGACTAAATCACCGCGCCAACCGACCAAGTCACCGGGGCGTTTAACGCAAAAGGTAAGACCGACGGGCGACCAGACTTCGCCAGAGGTGCCATAGGAGGCTCTGCCCGACCCAGGGCTCGGACTCGGGCTGAGGCCCCGGAAGACGACGAACTCCGCTCCGCCCGACCCCGGGCTCGGACTCGGGCTAAGGCCCCGGAAGACGGCGAACTCCGCTCCGCCCGACCCAGGGCTCGGACTCGGGCTAAGGCCCCGGAAGACGGCGAACTCCGCTCCGCCCGACCCAGGGCTCGGACTCGGGCTAAGGCCCCGGAAGACGACGAACTCCGCCTCGCCCGACCCAGGGCTCGGACTCCGCCTCGGCCTCTGCCGAACGACCTCCGCCTCGCCCGACCCAGGAGTTCGGGCTCGGCCTCTGTCATGCAGGACGGACTCGACCTCGACTTCGGAGGAGCCTCCACGACGCCCGACCTAGGACACAAGACCGCCACGTCAACAGGAAGCGTCATCATCACCCTGCCCTGAGCCGACTCGGGTCGCAGAGAACAAGACCGGCGTCCCATCTGGCCAGCTCCGCCAGATAGGCAATGATGGCGCCTCACTAGACCATGACGACGGCGACTCTTGACTCCCTTACGAAAGCAGGGAGACGTCAGCAAGAGCACAGCTGTTCCAACAGCTGTCCCTCCATCAAGCTCCACTGCTTCTCCAACAGCCACGACGCCACACCAACAGGGTGCCAAGATCTCTCCGGCTGCCACCTTGGCATGTACTTAGGGCACTAGCTCTCCCCCGCTAGACACGTAGCGCCTTGCTACACCCCCATTTGTACACCTGGATCCTCTCCTTACGCCTATAAAAGGAAGGACCAGGGCCTTCTTAGAGAAGGTTGGCCTCGCGGGAACGAGGGGCAGGGGCAGGCGCTCTCTCGGGGCCGCTCGCTCCCCTCACCCGCGCGGACGCTTGTAACCCCCTACTGCAAGCGCACCCGACCTGGGCGCGGGACGAACACGAAGGCCGCGGGAATTCTCCGACTCCCTCACGACCCGGCTCCGGCCACCTCGCTCTCGCTCTCTCTCTCCCCCCTTCGCGCTCGCCCACGCGCTCGACCCATCTGGGCTGGGGCACGCGGCACACTCACTCGTCGGCTCGGGGACCCCCCGGTCTCGGAACGCCGACAGTTGGCGCGCCAGGTAGGGGCCTGCTGCGTGTTGACGAGTAGATTCCCGTCAAGCTCCAGATGGGCAGTCTCCAACGACCTCTTCAACCCGGGACGGTGCTCCGTTTCGGGAGCCTCAAGTTCATGTCTTTCGACGGCAGCTACGACATGATACTCCTTCCACCGCCGCGCGACAGCGACAATGGTGGCGGACAGCCCGCCCGCCGGCGGCGGAATCGACGACGCCTTTCCCGCGTGGGGGAAGGACAACTTTCGAGCTCGCTCCGTCCTCTCCCTCGCCATCGGAGGAGGAGGCGGGGCAACCAAGGCCGAGCGGGAGGCTGCGCTCCGACAGCTGTCGAGCAAATCGACATCCCCAGTGCCCCAACGGAGGACACGCTAGGCGTCACCCTCGCGTTCGAGGCAAAGGCGAGCGCCGCCCCCCCGCAACACGTCGACCCCGAGCAAGTGGACGACGCCAGCACGCTCACGGAGGGCCTGCAGGACGTCGCCCTCGCACCCAGGACGACAGCACGATCAGCCCCCGATGCGACTTCGTCGATCCTCGTCGACCAAAAGGTACGGGCTGATTCCCATCCTTCGTCATTTCGACTCGGCCTCAACCCACCTGGCGACCTCGCTTTGGCGGGCGCTCACGTTGAGGCGAGTGCAACCTCTCTGGGGTTTCGTGTGCGGTCGCCTTGGGACCGATTGACGGGTGTCTCGACCTACGGACCCTCTGGGTCCGAGGAAGATGACGACCCCAGCATCTGCTGGGATTTCTCCGGATTTGGCAACCCCAGTACCATGCGGGACTTCATGACCGCATGTGACTACTGCCTCTCCGACTGTCCCGACGGCAGCCGCAGCCTTGACGACAAGGACTATGGCCCGAGCCGCGAATGTTTCCACGTCGAGCTAGGGGATCCCTCCGGAGGCGGCTGTCTCGGCATGCCGGAGGACGGTGATCCCCCTAGGCCAGCGCCTCGCGCCGACATCCCGCGGGAGCTAGCTGTGGTCCCCGTTCCGGCGGGGGGTCACGACCCACAGCTCGAGCAAGTCCGCGGGGCGCAGGCCGGGCTCAATGAGGGAGCAGGAGCGCTCGAGCCAATCCGCCAGAACATCGGGCAGGTATGGGCGAGCCAGCCCCCAGCCGGAGGAATACGTCACCTGCCCCAGGGTCTCCAGCACCGCATCGCCAACGATGCCAGGGACAGACCGCCACCCGCATCCGGCGGAACCGGTCAGGACCTGGCCGCCGCAGCGATGCTCCTCCGCGCGATGCCGGAGTCATCAACCACCGAGGGTCGGCGAATCCAGGGAGAACTCAAGCATCTCCTGGAAGGCGCTGCGGCCCGGCGGGCCGAGAGCTCTGCCTCCCGAAGGCAGGGGTACCCCTCGGAACCTCGTGCCGTGACTTCCCGACTCACGCGGGAAGCCTCGGCCTACACCGGGCGCACGCGCAACACCGCGCCTGCGGCCCCGGGCCACCTCGGCGACGAGCACCCTCATCGCGACCGTCGGGCCCGCCTCGACGAAAGGGTGCGCCGAGGTTATCACCCCAGGCGTGGGGGACGCTACGACAGCGAGGAGGATCGGAGTCCCTCGCCCGAACCACCCGGTCCGCAGGTCTTCAGCCGAGCCATTCGGCGGGCGCCGTTCCCGACCCGATTCCGACCCCCGACTACTATCACAAAGTACTCGGGGGAAACGAGACCGGAATTGTGGCTCGCGGACTACCGCCTGGCCTGTCAGCTGGGTGGGACGGACGACGACAACCTCATCATCCGCAACCTCCCCCTGTTCCTCTCCGACACTGCTCGTGCCTGGTTGGAGCACCTGCCTCCGGGGCAGATTTCCAACTGGGAGGATCTGGTCCAGGCTTTCGCCGGCAACTTCCAGGGCACGTACGTGCGCCCCGGGAATTCCTGGGACCTCCGAAGCTGTCGGCAACTGCCGGGAGAGTCTCTTCGGGACTACATCCGGCGGTTCTCGAAGCAGCGCACCGAGCTGCCCAACATCACCGACTCCGATGTCATCGGCGCGTTCCTCGCCGGCACCACCTGCCGTGACCTGGTGAGCAAGTTGGGTCGCAAGACCCCCACCAGGGCGAGCGAGCTGATGGACATTGCCACCAAGTTCGCCTCCGGCCAGGAGGCGGTAGAGGCCATCTTCCGAAAGGACAAGCAGCCCCAGGGCCGCCCGTCGGAAGATGCTCCCGAGGCGTCTACTCCGCGCGGCGCCAAGAAGAAAGGCAGGAGGAAGTCGCAAGCGAAACGCGACGTTCCCGATGCAGACCTTGTCGCCGCCGCCGAGCACAAGAACCCTCGGAAGCCCCCCGGAGGCGCCAACCTCTTCGACAAGGCACTCAAGGAGACGTGCCCCTACCATCAGGGGCCCGTCAAGCACACCCTCGAGGAGTGCGTCATGCTTCGGCGCCACTTCCACCGGGCCGGGCCACCCGCAGAGGGTGACAAGGCCCGCGACGACGACAAAAGGGAGGATCGCCAAGCAGGAGAGTTCCCCGAGGTCCGCGACTGCTTCATGATCTACGGAGGGCATGCGGCGAATGCCTCGGCTCGGCATCGTAAGCAAGAGCGTCAGGAGGTCTGCTCGGTGAAGGTGGCGGCACCAGTCTACCTAGACTGGTCCGACAAGCCCATCACCTTCGACCGGGACGACCACCCCGACCACGTGCCGAGCCCGGGGAAGTACCCGCTCGTCGTCGACCCCGTCATCGGTGACGTCAGGCTCACCAAGGCCCTGATGGATGGGGGCAGCTGCCTCAACATCATCTACGCTGAGACCCTCAGGCTCCTGCGCGTCGATCCGTCAGTCGTCCGAGCAGGCGCTGCGCCCTTCCACGGGATCATTCCCGGGAAGCGCGTCCAGCCCCTCGGACAACTCGACCTTCCTGTCTGCTTCGGAACACCCTCCAACTTCCGAAGGGAGACTTTGACGTTCGAGGTGGTCGGGTTCCGAGGAACCTACCACGCAGTGTTGGGAAGGCCATGCTACGCGAAGTTCATGGCCATCCCCAACTACACCTACCTGAAGCTCAAGATGCCGGGCCCCAACAGGGTCATCACCGTCGGCCCCACGTACAAACACGCATTCGAATGCGATGTGGAGTGCGTGGAGTACGCCGAGGCCCTCGCCGAGTCCGAGGCCCTCATTGCCGACCTGGAAAGCCTCTCCCGAGAGGTGCCGGACGTGAAGCGACATGCCGGCAACTTCGAGCCAGCGGAGACGGTTAAGGCCGTCCCTCTCGACCCCAGTGGCGATACCTCCAAGCAGATTCGGATCGGATCCGGGCTCGACCCCAAATAGGAAGCAGTGCTCGTCGACTTTCTCCGCGCAAACGCTGACGTCTTTGCGTGGAGTCCCTCGGACATGCCCGGCATACCGAGGGATGTCGCCGAGCACTCGCTGGATATTCGGGCCGGAGCCCGACCGGTCAGACAGCCTCTGCGCCGATTCGACGAGGAAAGGCGCAGGGTGATAGGCGAGGAGATCCACAAGCTGATGGCAGCAGGGTTCATCAAAGAGGTATTCCATCCCGAATGGCTTGCCAACCCTGTACTTGTGAGGAAAAAAGGGGGGAAATGGCGGATGTGTGTGGACTACACTGGTCTCAACAAAGCATGTCCGAAAGTCCCCTACCCTCTACCTCGCATCGATCAAATCGTGGACTCCACTGCAGGGTGCGAAACCCTGTCTTTCCTCGATGCCTACTCAGGGTATCATCAAATCAAGATGAAAGAGTCCGACCAGCTCGCGACTTCTTTCATCACGCCCTTCGGCATGTACTGTTATGTCACAATGCCGTTTGGTTTGAGGAACGCGGGTGCAACGTACCAGCGGTGCATGAACCATGTGTTCGGCGAACACATCGGTCGCACGGTCGAGGCCTACGTCGATGACATCGTAGTCAAGACAAGGAAAGCCTTCGACCTTCTCTCCGACCTCGAACTGACATTCCGGTGTCTCAAGGCAAAGGGCGTCAAGCTCAATCCCGAGAAGTGCGTCTTCGGGGTGCCCCGGGGCATGCTTTTGGGATTCATCGTCTCCGAGCGGGGCATCGAAGCCAACCCGGAGAAGATCGCGGCCATCACAAACATGGGGCCCATCAAGGACTTAAAAGGCGTACAGAGGGTCATGGGATGCTTCGCGGCCTTGAGCCGTTTCATCTCGCGCCTCGGCGAAAGAGGCCTGCCCCTGTACCGTCTCTTAAGGAAGGCCGAGTGCTTCACTTGGACCCCCGAGGCCGAGGAAGCCCTCGGGAACCTGAAGGCGATCCTCACCCAGGCGCCCATCTTGGTACCCCCAGCTAATGGAGAAGCCCTCCTGGTCTACGTCGCCGCTACCACTCAGGTGGTCAGCGCCGCGATCGTGGTCGAAAGGAAGGAAGAGGGGCATGCATTGCCCATTCAGAGGCCAGTTTACTTCGTCAGCGAAGTGCTGTCCGAAACCAAGATCCGCTACCCACAAGTTCAGAAGCTGCTGTATGCAGTGATCCTGACGAGGCGAAAGCTGCGACATTACTTCGAGTCTCATCCGGTGACTGTGGTGTCATCCTTCCCCCTGGGGGAGATCATCCAGTGCCGAGAAGCCTCGGGACGGATCGCAAAGTGGGCGGTGGAAATCATGGGCGAGACAATCTCGTTCGCCCCTCGGAAGGCCATCAAGTCCCAGGTTCTGGCGGACTTTGTAGCCGAATGGGTCGACACCCAGTTGCCAACGGCTCCGATCCAACCGGAGCTCTGGACCATGTTTTTCGACGGGTCGCTGATGAAGACGGGAGCCGGCGCGGGCCTGCTCTTCGTCTCGCCCCTCGGGAAACACCTGCGCTACGTGCTACGCCTCCACTTCCCGGCGTCCAACAATGTGGCGGAGTACGAAGCTCTGATCAACGGATTGCGAATCGCCATCGAGCTAGGGGTCCGGCGCCTCGATGCACGCGGCGACTCGCAGCTCGTCATCGACCAAGTCATGAAGAACTCCCACTGCCGCGACCCGAAGATGGAAGCCTACTGTGAGGAGGTTCGACGCCTGGAAGACAAGTTCTACGGGCTCGAGCTTAACCACATCGCCCGGCGCTACAACGAGACTGCGGACGAGCTGGCGAAGATCGCCTCGGGGCGAACAACGGTTCCCCCGGACATCTTCTCCCGGGATCTGCACCAACCCTCCATCAAGATGGGCGACGCGCCCGAGCCCGAGGTACCTTCGGCCCCGTCCGAGGTAACCTCGGCCCATCCCGAGCCACCCTCGGTTCAGCCCGAGGAACCCTCGGCCCCCGAGGGCGAAGCACTGCGCATCGAGGAGGAGCAGAGCGGGGTCATGCCAGATCAAGATTGGCAAACCCCGTACCTGCAATATCTCCGCCAAGGAGAACTGCCCCTCGATCGAGCCGAGGCTCGGCGGGTAGCGCGACGCGCCAAGTCGTTCGTCTTGCTGGGCGATGAGAAGGAGCTCTACCACCGAAGCCCCTCGGGCATCCTCCAGCGATGCATCTCCATCGCCGAAGGTCAGGAACTCCTGCGGGAAATACACTCGGGGGCTTGCGGCCATCATGCAGCACCTCGAACCCTCGTTGGGAACGCTTTCCGCCAAGGTTTCTACTGGCCGACGGCGGTGGCTGACGCCACTAGAATTGTCCGCGCCTGCGAAGGGTGCCAATTCTATGCGAAGCAAACCCGCCTGCCCGCTCAGGCTCTGCAGACGATACCCATCACCTGGCCCTTCGCTGTGTGGGGTCTGGACCTCGTCGGCCCTCTGCAGAAGGCGCCCGGGGGCTACACGCACCTGCTGGTCGCCATCGACAAATTCTCCAAGTGGATCGAGGTCCGACCCCTCAACAGCATCAGATCCGAGCAGGCGGTGGCGTTCTTCACCAGCATCATCCATCGCTTCGGGATCCCGAACTCCATCATCACCGACAATGGCACCCAGTTCACCGGCAAAAAATTCTTGGATTTTTGCGAGGATCACAACATCCGGGTGGACTGGGCCGCCGTAGCTCATCCCATGTCGAATGGGCAAGTAGAGCGCGCCAATGGCATGATCCTACAAGGGCTCAAGCCTCGGATTTACAACAACCTCAACAAGTTCGGCAAGCGGTGGATGAAGGAACTCCCCTCGGTGGTCTGGAGCCTGAGGACGACGCCGAGCCGAGCCACGGGTTTCACGCCGTTCTTCCTGGTCTACGGGGACGAGGCCGTCTTGCCCACGGACCTAGAATACGGCTCCCCGAGGACGAGGGCCTACAACGACGAAAGTAACCAAGCAAGCCGAGAAGACTCGCTGGACCAGCTGGACGAGGCTCGGGACAGGGCCTTACTACACTCGGCGCGGTACCAGCAGTCCCTGCGACGCTACCACGCCCGAGGGGTCCAACCCCGAGACCTCCAGGTGGGCGACCTGGTGCTTCGGCTGCGGCAAGACGCCCAAGGGAGGCACAAGCTCACGCCCCCCTGGGAGGGGCCGTTCGTCATCGCCAAAGTTCTGAAGCCCGGAACGTACAAGCTGGCCAACAGTCAAGGCGAGGTCTACGGCAACGCTTGGAACATCCAACAGCTACGTCGCTTCTACCCTTAAGATGTTTCCAAGTTGTTCATATACCCCGCACCCACGCAAAGTTTAGTCAACAAGGAAGGGTCGGCCTCGCCTCGGCAAAGCCCGACCCTCCCTCGGGGGCTAAAAGGGGGGAAACCTCCTCTGTGTCAAAATTTTCCTCGAACAAAAAATCTCTTTTACCAGAACATCTTTCGTGCTTTTTGACTACTTCGAAAAGTGGATCCTGGAAACGACGGGGTACACGTAAGCAGTCAAGGCTGACCGAGCCGAGGGACTCCTACACCTCCGGGATACGGATACCTCACTCATCACCTTCTGCGATAAGTAACTCGCGCTCGGATAAAGTGACTCCACGGATCGAACGAGTCTCTACGTTCGGAAGCTCTTCTGTCAAAACGATTCTTCAAGTTTTCTCGACTAAGTCGGTGATAGGGCCTCATGGACGAGTAAAAGTGCGCGTAAGCGGCAAGGCCGACCGAGCCGAGGGACTCCCACGCCTCCAGGATACGGATACCTCACTCCTCACCTTCCGCGAGAAGCAACTTTCGCTCGCACAAATATCCCTGTTACCGACAAAAAGTCCAGATGCTTGGAACAAGAGGAAAAGAGACGCAGCTTTATAACGCAGCAAGGGTGTGCGTTCTGGCCTCGACGGCCGCACAAGGCCCACGCTACAAGACGATTTGACCTTGCAGGCTCGGGTCTTGACGCTGGAAGGGGGCAGCGACACCCTCGGCATCAACAGCAACTTCGGCAAGGCCCAAACTAGCCTCGGACGGCGACGCGATCCGAGGCCCTCCGCTCCAAAGGACGGCGTCATCACCACGACCGGGCAACCGTTGTCAGGGACTTCTCTGGGAATCCGGCCCGAGCAGGCGGCTCGGCCAGCCACCTCTGGGGCCTCGGCCAACCACCTTCCGAGGGAACGAGCCCGGTCCGAGGCCTCGGCTGACCAACTCCGGCGTCGATCCTGCCAACGGACAACTCGGCTAGGCTCCGGCCAACCAGGTTTCATTTCCGAGCCAACTCCGCCTCTGCTCATGCTGATATCGCTACCCCTGGCCTCGGCTCGTCGAAGAGCGGCCGAGGGGTCTCTTTAACTAAGCTAGAGGAGCCTCGTGCAACAGGGCCGACCGAGCCGAGGGACTCCTACGCCTCCGGGATACGGATACCTCACTCGTCACCTTGACACGGGGCGACTCATGCTTGGTGAAGCGGTTCAGACAATCAGCAGACGAGTCTTGGTGCTCGGAAATGAGGAAAAAACATGGCTCCGTGCCGAAATTACATACATGTTCAGGCCCCGAAAGCCAAAATGAACAAAAAACCCGGCACTCGAAGTGCCATTACAAACGGAACTCCGGTTCCCCCCCCGCAGGTACGAACAACCCCACTCGATGGGAGTGGGCCTGCGGGGCAGCAGAAGACCGACGAACGGCATGTCGCCGCCCGCCCCGGCAGCGGCGACGATGAAGACTTCTGCCCCGGGGGGCCCAACAGCAGCAATGATGGCCTCAGGGCGGATGCTGCTGCTAGGAGGCCCCCGCCCTTGCTCAAACTCGAGAGGCAAGGACGGGCAGAAGGCCGTAGAGTCGGAGGTCGGTCCGTGGCCAACCTCGGCTGTCGCGCCGGCGGAAGAACCTCTTCCAGCTGCCGTGGTGGGAGGCGGCACCGGGGATGGCTCCGAGACTGCTCGGCTCAGAGAGCCGGGCACGCTGCAGCTGTTGGCGCCACGGACGACTCCCGCCCTTCCCCCCGATCACTGAGGGAAGGAGCGGGCCACCACCCGCGCAGGGGCCAACCCCGACTCGGCACACGCCCCTCCTCAGCCCTGGTGATGAAAATCCTTGAGGCTGAGGGAGGGGCAGAGGCCGCAGCCCGGCTCGCTTTCCCCCACCATCAAGCCGGAAGTCACCCTCTTGGGTGACCGCCGGTGGAGGGGTGCGACCGGGCTGCATGATGAAAATCCTTGAAGCCGAACGATGGCTGAAAGGTACCAACTCCCACGGAGTTGCGTTCCTCCAACGATGGAGCGAAAAGACGGCGGTTCCCCCCATCCGGGGGCTCGGAAGATGGAGAGACACAATGCATAGGGGAGGAAGGAGACATGGTCACCTTACGAAGGGGGTCGCCCTCCTTTTAAAGGCAACTCCCCCTGCTTGCGCCCTCAACCGTCACGGGCTGAGTCTTCTCCAACACACCTCCAAAGCCCTCCCCTGCGGCGCGGGGGCTAGGACCCACCTGTCATGCGGACCGGCTCCGAGCAAAAGAAGCCGAACTGCCGCGCACGGCGTACGCGCAACCACCCAGCGGTTGCAAGTGACCCCCCACTTTTGCCCAGACCAATGGGCGAAAGGGGCGGGCAGCCATGCGGGCGGCATGCAACCGCGCCAGGTGGACGCGCCTCTCCGACTCCTGACAGGCCAGCGCGGAGGCTCAAGCCCACGCGTCGCGCAACCGGCGCGCCGGATGCTGCATGCAAGCCGCTGTATCACTTGCGCCACCACCGCACCTCCTCGATTGCGGAACCGATACCACGACTCGAGGCGACCCAGCGCGCGACCCAGCAGTGCCAGCCTGACGCAGCGGTCAAACGCGGTCAAAAGTGGGCCGGCAGTAATGACGGTGGCAGGCGCGCAAGAGCAGCGATCACGCCATCAGCCAGGCTCACGTCCCATCCGGAGGCGGCAAGAGAACCCCCTCTCTCTCGGTGCGAAGACGACGCGCCCGTGACCCGTACCTCGAACGGCTCGCGCACGCGCAACGGCAACCTCGCCAACTACTCACCCCGGCGCATTAACTCCGCGGCTCGACGGACAGCGCTACGGGCGGGAGCGGCTGGCGACGTTTCGCCTTCGCCAAAACAACCACGCCGAAAAAGGTACGCCACGACGTTCAATTTCGAATCCTTTTTCCCTTTTCCTTCTTTCTCTATCTCTTGCAACAGGGACCGGGAAAGGGGATACCCCCAAAGGGATCCTTCCCCGTGAAGGAACTAGGCTCCGAGCCTCCTTACTGATCAGGGGTTCGAAGGCTGGCCCCCCGAGGGGTTCAACAGCCGCCTCAGATCGCGTGGGCCCGACACCCACTACTGGTCAGGGGTTCGAAGGTCGGCCTCCCGAAAGGTTCCACGACCGCCTCAGGCTACTAGGGCTCCGCGCCCATTACTGATCAGGGGTTCGAAGGCTGGCCTGTCGAAGGGTTCACAGTCATCTCAGACGCCGAGCGAGGGATGACCAGGGGTACGTTCGATACATAACCAAGGCTCGGGCTGCGCTCCCGAGGTACCCTAGGACATTTCCGAGACCAGCGGGAACGACTCTGTAACGGAATCCCATCGGAGGGAGGCAACGAGCCCTCGGACCCCGTCGCTAGGGGACCGGGTCCGGCAGATCACCCGCAGGTACTTTTGGGCGTGCCTCCGGGCCCCTAGCCGACCCCCAACGAACGGGGCACGGACGTCCACTCGGATTACCCGATTGCAGCTCACCGGAGACACCATGTTCGGTGCCCATCGAGGGTAACATGGCGCACTCCCCCCTCCTCCTTGTGGAAAGGCGACGTAGGGGCGTATATAAAAAAAGCCGAGTCTGTCCCTGATCGTCTTCTCGCTCCGTGCGGAGGCTCGGGGGCTGCTCTCGCAAACCCGGCTCCGGCCAAACCGTTGACAGCGTCAACATACCAGCCCGAGAACTTGGGCCCCGACAGTGCACCTGGGCTACGCCCTGCTCGCATGAGGGAACCGCCAGACCAGCCGAGGCATTACGCAAGGCATTAAGACCTCGAAGGAGTGAAACCACTCCTCCGAGGCCTCGGGGGCTACACCCGGCGGGTGCGCTCGCGCGCACCCACCGGAACAAAGTACCACCGAGAAAGGCTGGTCCCCTTGCAAAAAAGTGCGACGCAAGCCTCCAAGCGAGTGTTAACACTCTCTTCGAGGCTCGGGGGCTACTGTCGGGGACCATAATTAGGGGTACCCTCAAGACGCCTAATTCTCAGCTGGTAACCCCCATCAGCATAAAGCTGCAGAGGCCTGATGGGTTTGATTAAGTCAGGGATCAGTCCATACGAGCGACTCGATCACGCCACGCCCGAGCCTAGCCTCGGGCGAGGGCAGCCGACCCTAAGATGACTCCGTCTCGCCTGAGGCCTCCTCTTTCACGGCAGACGCATCACCGGCTCGCCCAAGGCCCCGCCTTCGATAAGAAGTAACCCTGACTAAATCACCGCGCCAACCGACCAAGTCACCGGGGCGTTTAACGCAAAAGGTAAGACCGACGGGCGACCAGACTTCGCCAGAGGTGCCATAGGAGGCTCTGCCCGACCCAGGGCTCGGACTCGGGCTGAGGCCCCGGAAGACGGTGAACTCCGCTCCGCCCGACCCCGGGCTCGGACTCGGGCTAAGGCCCCGGAAGACGGCAAACTCCGCTCCGCCCGACCCAGGGCTCGGACTCAGGCTAAGGCCCCGGAAGACGGCGAACTCCGCTCCGCCCGACCCAGGGCTCGGACTCGGGCTAAGGCCCCGGAAGACGACAAACTCCGCCTCGCCCGACCCAGGGCTCGGACTCCGCCTCGGCCTCTGCCGAACGACCTCCGCCTCGCCCGACCCAGGAGTTCGGGCTCGGCCTCTGTCATGCAGGACGGACTCGACCTCGACTTCGGAGGAGCCTCCACGACGCCCGACCTAGGACACAAGACCGCCACGTCAACAGGAAGCGTCATCATCACCCTGCCCTGAGCCGACTCGGGTCGCAGAGAACAAGACCGGCGTCCCATCTGGCCAGCTCCGCCAGATAGGCAATGATGGCGCCTCACTAGACCATGATGACGACGACTCTTGACTCCCTTTCGAAAGCAGGGAGACGTCAGCAAGAGCACAGCTGTTCCAACAGCTGTCCCTCCATCAAGCTCCACTGCTTCTCCAACAGCCACGACGCCACACCAACAGGGTGCCAAGATCTCTCCGGCTGCCACCTTGGCATGTACTTAGGGCACTAGCTCTCCCCCGCTAGACACGTAGCGCCTTGCTACACCCCCATTTGTACACCTGGATCCTCTCCTTACGCCTATAAAAGGAAGGACCAGGGCCTTCTTAGAGAAGGTTGGCCTCGCGGGAACGAGGGGCAGGGGCAGGCGCTCTCTCGGGGCCGCTCGCTCCCCTCACCCGCGCGGACGCTTGTAACCCCCTACTGCAAGCGCACCCGACCTGGGCGCGGGACGAACACGAAGGCCGCGGGAATTCTCCGACTCCCTCACGACCCGGCTCCGGCCACCTCGCTCTCGCTCTCTCTCCCCCCTTCGCGCTCGCCCACGCGCTCGACCCATCTGGGCTGGGGCACGCGGCACACTCACTCGTCGGCTTGGGGACCCCCCGGTCTCGGAACGCCGACAACGCTGTTTTCCCTTCTCTTATTATGATGTTGTACTTGTGGTCTTCAAGGGGGCTCGAGCGGTTTCTCGAGTGCCTCTCCGTAAGGACCTGTTCTATGGATGACCGCCCGGGAAAACAGTGCAACCATGAGGGTGGAGTGGGACGCCCTTAGCTGAATAATTAGAGGAACCGGGGTGTAGTTCGCTTAGCCGTTGTGCCGTCAATGGGGCTCGGTGTATGCGGCTCGCTCTGCCAAGGTTGATTTGTCCCTTGGGGAGGAGTGCGGTACATTTAGGAAACCTAACGGGCGGCTACAGCCCCGGGGAAATCTTTGTAAAGGCTACGTAGTGAGACCCTGCCTATTCACCTTGGTAGTGTTTAAGGGTTTGATCGGCCCGAGGCAAGAGGGAATCACGGCTTGTGGGTAAAGTGCACAACCTCTGCAGAGTGTTTGAAAACTGATATATCAGCCGTGCTCGCGGTTATGAGTGGCCAAGGGAGCTCCAGTGATTAGTGGTACTTGATCAGAGACATTTTGGTTTACAAATGACAATGAGGATGGTTATGATTATGCTTATGGTAATGGTAAGTGGTATTCTTTCCGTTTGGAAAGGGTACTTTGGGTTAATAACTTGGGTTAATGCTAAAACCTGGCTTTCTACTAGTAAATAATAAACTGACCAACTAAAAGCAACTGCTTGACTCACCCCCACATAAAGCTAGTCCACTACAGCCAAACAGGATACTTGCTGAGTATGTTGATGTGTACTCACTCTTGCTCTACACGCCAAACCCCTCCCCCCAGGTTGTCAGCATTGCAACCACGGCTCAAGCGAAGATGAAGCTGTGGAAGGAGACTTCCAGGAGTTCCAAGACTACGACGAGTTCTAGGTGTGGGTTAGCGGCAACCCCCAGTCGGCTGCCTGTGAAGGCCGCGGTTATCTACGTTTCGTTTTCGCACTTTGATTTATTGTAAGGACTATATGGACGTCTCAGACGTATGATGTAATCGACTATTATTTCCCCTTTTAATACTATTTTGAGCACTGTGTGATGATGTCCATGTTATGTAACTGCTGTGTACGTGAATAACTGATCCTGGCACGTACATGGTTCGCATTCGGTTTACCTTCTAAAACCGGGTGTGACAGCGGCGTACGACTATAATTCACCGGAGTGTCCGGTGGTGCACCGGACTGTCCGGTGAGCCAACAGCCGCCAGCGCAACGGTCGGCCGCTAAATCCGCGGGCGACGCGTGGCCCGCTCCAACGGTCGGCAGGGGGCACCAGACTCCAGTGTGCACCAGACAGTGTCCGGTGCACCAACCATCCCGAAGATCCAACGGTCGGCTGCGCCAGGAATGGAAGGAGATCCGCACCGGACTGTCCGGTGCGCCACCCGACAGAAGGCAAGAATTGCCTTCCTTGTTGGGTTCCAACGGCTCCTAGCTGCCTTGGGGCTATAAAAGGGACCCCTAGCCGTATGGAGGAGTCACCCAAACATTCCTTGATCATTCCTAAGCACCAAGACTCCATTCTCGCGCATTCGATTCTTTGAGATAGTGACTTGAGCCCCATTTGAGTAGAGAACTTCTCGAGTTGTGTTGTGAGCTCAAGTTGTGGCTTTGTGTGCGTGATTGTGCTCGTGTTTTGAGTCTTGTGTGTGTTGCTCTCCCTTCCCTTACTTTCATGCTTCTTTGTGATCATCAATTGTAAGGGCGAGAGGCTCCAAGTTGTGGAGATTCCTCACAAACGGGAGAAAGTATAAGAAAGGAAAACACCGTGGTATTCAAGTTGATCATTGGATCACTTGAAAGGAGTTGAGTGCAACCCTCGTCCATTGGGATGCCACAACATGGAGTAGGCAAGTGTTATACTTGGCCGAACCACGGGATAAATCACTGTGTCTTTTGTGTTGTCTTTCTTTGTAATCATTGTGTTTCACAAAAGATCGATCCTTAGCCACTTGGTCCTATTGCACTAACTCTTAACCAAGTTTTGTGGCTACAAGTATTTGATTTTTACAGGATCACCTATTCACCCCCCTCTAGGTGCTCTCAATTGGTATCAGAGCCGTTCTCTTCACGAAAGGGACTAATCGCCCAAAGAGATGGATCCTAAGGGTAAGGGGATGGTGGTCAACGATAAGGAGGAGTCCATCTTCAACGAGCCAAGGGACGACAAGCCCACTGACTCTGGCTCGAGTCATAAGAAGAAGGACGAAAAGAAGAAGAGGCGCATCAAGAAGATCGTCTACTACGACAGCGGCGAGTCCTCTTCTTCCCCAAGAGACGATGACTATGACGAGAAAAAGAAACCGGTTAACTCAAACTTTTCATTTGATTATTCTCGTATCCGTATAATTCCAATGCCCATTTGCTTTCTATTCCTCTAGGTAAACCTCCACACTTTGATGGAGAGGACTACGCTTTTTGGAGTCACAAAATGCATAGTCACCTTTTCTCTCTTCATCCTAGTATTTGGGAGGTAGTTGAGAACGGAATGCATTTTGATAGTACTGACAATCCCATTTTCATTAATGAGCAAATCCATAAAAATGCACAAGCTACCACTGTTTTGCTAGCATCCTTGTGCAGGGACGAGTACAATAAGGTGAGCGGCTTGGACAACGCCAAGCAAATCTGGGACACCCTCAAGATTTCTCATGAGGGGAACGACGCCACCATGATCACCAAGATGGAGTTGGTGGAAGGCGAGCTGGGAAGGTTCGCAATAATTAGGGGAGAAGAGCCAACACAAACGTACAACAGGCTCAAGACCCTGGTCAACAAGATCAGGAGGTATGGAAGCACGAGATGGACGAACCACGATGTCATCCGACTTATGCTCAGGTCTTTTACTGTCATTGATCCTCATCTTGTGAACCTCATCCGTGAAAATCCCAGGTACACAAAGATGACCCCCGAGGAGATTCTTGGGAAGTTTGTGAGCGGGCGGATGATGGTGAAGGAAGCGCGATACGTGGATGATGCTCTCAATGGCCCTCTACCTATCTACGAGCCTCAACCCGTTGCTCTCAAGGCAACAAGCAGCAGGGAGGCGCTACCAAGCAAGGTGGCACAAGTTGAGGCGACTGGACTAAATGAAGATGAAATGGCTCTCATCATCAAGCGCTTCAAGACTGCATTGAAAGGACGCAAGGACTACCCCAACAAGAACAAAACAAGGGGAAAGTGCTCCTGCTTCAAGTGCGGTAAGACTGGTCACTTTATTGCTCAATGTCCCGATAATGAAAATGACCAGGGAGATGAAAGACACGGGAAGAGGGAGAAGAAGAAGGCCTACAAGAAGGCGAAAGGCGAGGCACATCTTGGCAAAGAATGAGATTCGAAGTGCTCTTCTTCCGACTCCGACGACAAAGGACTCGCCGCCTCGGCCTTCAACAAGTCATCTCTCTTCCCCAACGAGCGCCATACTTGCCTCATGACAAAGGAGAAAAAGGTAAGCGCTCGAGATACCCCTAAGTATACTATTTCAAGTGATCATGACTCTAGTGATGATGAAGTAGATTACACAAGTCTATTCAAAGGCTTAGATAGAACTAAAGTAGATAAAATCAATAAATTGATTGATGCTTTAAATGAGAAGAATAGACTTTTAGAAAATCAAGAGGATATTCTATATGAAGAACATGATAAGTTTGTAAATGTGCAAAAATCTCTTGCCTTAGAGGTTAAAAGGAATGAAATGCTTTCTTCGGAATTGTCTGCTTGTCATGAAACTGTGTCTAGCTTAAAGAGTATGAATGATGACTTAAATGCTAAGCTAGAAGTAGTTAATAAATCTAGTTCTTGTGTAGAGCATGTTGTCATTTGTAATAGGTGTAAGGATTTTGATGTTGATGCATGTGTTGAGCACCTTACTTCTATTACAAAATTAAATGGTGAAGTGGCAAGTCTTAATGCCCAACTTAAGACTTGCAAAAATGACTTTGATAAATTAAAATTTGCTAGGGATGCCTACACTATTGGTAGACACCCCTCAATTAAGGATGGACTTGGCTTTCGAAAGGAAGCCAAGAACTTAACAAGTCAAAGGGCTCCCATTCCCAACAAGGAGAAAGGGAAGGCCCCTATGGCTAGTAGTAGTCAAAAGAATCATGCGTTCATTTATGATAGGAAATTTTCTAGAAATGCTCATTATAATAGGAGTTATAATGCTTATGATTCACATGCTATGATTGCTTCAAGTTCTACTTTTGTACATGGTAGAAGTAGGCCTAGGAAGGGAAATGTTATTCATCATGTGCCTAGGAAAATGCATAATGAATATGCTACTGTTTTCCATGCTTGCAATACTACTTTTGTACTTTCATGTAAAAATAAGAAAGTGGTTACTAGGAAATTGGGGGCCAAATGCAAGGGAGACAAGACTTGCATTTGGGTCCCAAAGGATGTTGTAACTAACCTTGTAGGACCCAACAAGAGTTGGGTACCTAAGACCCAAGCCTAAAATTGCCTTGCAGGTTTATGCATCCGAGGGCTCAAGCTGGATTATCGACAGCGGATGCACAAACCATATGACGGGGGAGAAGAAGATGTTCACCTCCTACGTCAAGAGCAAAGATTCCTAAGATTCGATCATCTTTGGAGATGGGAACCAAGGCAAGGTTAAAGGTCTAGGAAAAATAGCTATTTCATCTGAGCATTCCATATCTAATGTGTTCTTAGTTGAATCGCTCGGATACAACTTATTGTCTGTTAGTCAACTGTGTAATATGGGATACAATTGTCTATTTACCAATGTAGATGTGTCTGTCTTTAGAAGGAGTGATGGTTCATTAGCGTTTAAGGGTGTACTAGACGACAAACTCTATTTAGTTGATTTTTTGAAAGAGGAGGCCGATCTAGATGCATGCTTAATTGCTAAGACTAGCATGGGCTGGCTGTGCATCACCGTCTAGCATATGTTGGGATGAAGAACCTTCATAAACTTCTAAAGGGAGAACATGTGTTAGGTCTAATCAATGTATCTTTCGAAAAAGATAGACCTTGTGCAGCTTGTCAAGCAGGTAAACATGTGGGAAGTACTCATCACAGCAAGAACGTGATGACCATGTCAAGACCTTTGGAGCTACTTCATATGGACCTCTTCGGACCCGTCGCCTATCTCAACATCGGGGGAAGTAAGTATGGTCTTGTTATTGTTGATGATTTTTCCCGCTTCACTTGGGTATTCTTTTTGCAGGATAAATCAGAAACCCAAGGGACCCTCAAGCGCTTTCTAAGGCGAGCTCAAAACAAATTTGAGCTCAAGGTGAAAAAGATTAGAAGCGACAACGGGTCCGAGTTCAAGAATCTTCAAGTAGAGGAATACCTTGAGGAGGAAGGGATCAAGCACGATCTCCGCTCCCTACACACCATAGCAAAACGGTATGGTAGAGAGGAAGAACAGGACACTTATTGACGTGGCGAGAACGATGCTTGGAGAGTTCAAGACGTCTGGGCGGTTCTGGTTGGAAGCTGTGAACACAGCTTGCCATGCCATAAACCGGCTCTATCTCCATCGCCTCCTCAAGAAGACCTCGTATGAACTACTGACTGGTAAAAAACCCAACGTTTCATACTTTCATGTATTTGGGAGTAAATGTTACATTCTAGTGAAGAAAGGTAGAAATTCTAAATTTGCTCCCAAAGCTGTAGAAGGGTTTTTACTAGGTTATGACTCAAATACAAAGGCGTATAGAGTCTTCAACAAATCATCGGGTTTGGTTGAAGTCTCTAGCGACGTTGTATTTGATGAGACTAATGGCTCTCTAAGAGAGCAAGTTGATCTTGATAATGTAGATGAAGATGATGTTCCAACGGTCGCAATACGCACATGGCGATTGGAGATGTGCGACCACAGGAACAACAAGAACAAGATCAACCTTCTTCCTCAACCATGGTGCACCCCCCAACTCAAGATGACGAACAGGTTCATCAAGGAGAGGCGTGTGATCAAGGGGGAGCACAAGAAAAACAAGTGATAGAGGAAGAAGTACCACTGGCCCCTTCAACTCAAGTCCGAGCGACAATTCAAAGGAATCACCCCATCGATCAGATTCTGGGTGACATAAGCAAGGGAGTAACTACTCGCTCACGATTAGCTAATTTTTGTGAGCATTACTCGTTTGTCTCTTCTATTGAGCCTTTCAGGGTAGAAGAGGCCTTGCGAGATCCGGATTGGGTGTTGGCCATGCAGGAAGAGCTCAACAACTTCAAGCGAAATGAAGTTTGGAGCCTGGTGCCACGTCCCAAGCAAAACGTTGTGGGAACCAAGTGGGTGTTCCGCAACAAGCAAGACGAGCACGGGGTGGTGACACGAAACAAGGCTAGACTTGTGGCAAAAGGTTATGCCCAGGTCGCAGGTTTGGATTTCGAGGAGACTTTTGCTCGTGTGGCTAGGCTAGAGTCTATTTGAATTCTATTAGCCTATGCTGCTCACCACTCTTTCAGGTTGTTCCAAATGGATGTGAAGAGCGCTTTCCTCAACGGGCCAATCAAGGAGGAGGTGTACGTGGAGCAACCCCCTGGCTTTGAGGATGAACGGTATCCCGACCATGTGTGTAAGCTCTCTAAGGCGCTCTATGGACTTAAGCAAGCCCCAAGAGCATGGTATGAGTGCCTTAGAGATTTCTTAATTACTAATTCTTTCAAGGTTGGGAAAGCTGATCCCACTCTTTTCACTAAGACTTGTAACTGTGATCTTTTTGTGTGCTAAATTTATGTCGATGACATAATATTTGGTTCTACTAACCAAAAGTCTTGTGAGGAGTTTAGCAGGGTGATGACACAGAAATTTGAGATGTCGATGATGGGCGAGTTGAACTACTTCCTTGGGTTCCAAGTGAAGCAACTCAAGGACGACACTTTCATCTCCCAAATGAAGTACACGCAAGACTTGCTCAAGCGGATCGGGAAGAAGGACGCCAAGCCCGCGAAGACGCCAATGGGAACCGACGGACATGTCGACCTCAACAAAGGAGGTATGTCCGTTGATCAAAAGGCATACCGGTCTATGATAGGATCCTTGCTTTATTTATGTGCTAGTAGACCGGATATTATGCTAAGCGTATGCATGTGTGTTAAATTTCAATCCGATCCAAGGGAATGTCACCTTGTGGCCGTTAAGCGGTTTCTTAGATATTTAGTTGCTATGCCTTGCTTCGGGATCTGGTATCCAAAGGGGTCTACCTTTAACTTGATTGGATACTCAGACTCCGATTATGCTGAATGCAAGGTTGATAGGAAGAGTACATCAGGGACGTGCCAATTTCTAGGAAGGTCCCTGGTGTCTTTGAGTTCTAAGAAACAAACCTCTGTTGCCCTATCCACCGCTGAGGCCGAGTATGTTGCCGCAGGACAGTGTTGCGCGCAACTACTTTGGATGAGGCAAACCCTCCAGGACTTTGGCTACAATCTAAGCAAAGTCCCACTCCTATGTGACAATGAGAGTGCAATCTACATGGCGGATAATCCTGTTGAACACAGCTGCGCTAAGCACATAGATATCCAACATCACATTTTGAGAGATCACCAGCAAAAGGGAGATATCGAAGTGTTTTATGTTAGCACCGAGAACCAGCTAGCCGATATCTTTACCAAGCCTTTAGATGAGAAGACCTTTTGCAGGCTGCGTAGTGAGCTAAATGTCTTAGATTCGCGTAACTTGTATTGATCTATAGCATACATGTGTTTTTATGCCTTTGATCATGTTACCTTATGCATTTAAATGATTTATTGCTTATTTATGGTGCTCAAGTTGTGCAAGAAATTCCCGGACCTCACAAGTCCATGTGTGAGTGATACACATATTTAGGGGGAGATGTGCTACAACTTGACCCCTTTGAGACTAACCATGTGTTTGAGTTTCCTTGATTTAGTCTCAAGAGTGAATTGAAACGGAAAGGTGAACTTGGACCATGCAAGACTTCCACTGCGCTCCGATGTGAGGGTAATTAACTCCAAGTTCATATCTATGCTCTTATTGCCTTTTTGCTCTTAATTGACAATTTTGGTGAGGCAATGGGGTTAGAGGGCCAAGAATGATCCTGTTTTGGTGCTTAATGCCAAAGGGGGAGAAATTAAGGCCAAATCAAATGGGATCAGCTACCACTTGTTAAATTGTGAAAATAGTAGAGTTAGAATTTTTGATTTGTCAAAATACTCTTATTGTCAAAATTTGATCTCTTGTGGGGAGAATATTTGATCATGGGAAAAAGGGAGAGTTTTTGGCTCTTAATCATTTTTACTCTTGGATTATATCTCTTTGTGCCCAAACAAGTGTGTTTGACTTGGAGATAGGAAAATGAATTTGATTTGCAAAAACAAACCAAGTGGTGGCAAAGAACGATCCAAATATGTCAAATCTTGTCAAAGACTATTTTTGTTCTCAATTGCATTGATATTGCACTTCTATTTGTTGCCTTTTGATGTGTTGGCATAAATCACCAAAAAGGGGGAGATTGAAAGGGAAATGTGCCCTTGGGCCATTTCTAGTATATTTTGGTGATTAAGTGTCCAACACATATTAAGTGGGTGATTATATGCCATATGATGAATGAAGTGCAAATCAACAAGAAGGTATGTTTCTAGACTTAGTTCATTTGTTTTGGGTACTAATGAAGTTTGTCTAAGTGCTAGAATCAGAGAAAAGAGAAAGAGAAAAAGACTTGGCTGGAGCAGCCAAGACTCAGCTCGGTCTGGCACACCGGACTGTCTGGTGGTGCACCGGCAGTGTCCGGTGCGCCAGGCCAGCTCTGGCAAACTGGCCACTCTCGGAAAAACTTCAGCGGCGTACGACTATAATTCACCGGAGTGTCCGATGGTGCACCGGACTGTCCGGTGAGCCAACGGCCGCTAGCGCAACGGTCGGCCGCCAAATCCGCGGGCGACGCGTGCCCCGCTCCAACGGTCGGCAGGGGCACCGGACAGTGTCCGGTGCGCCAACCAGCCCGAAGATCCAATGGTCGGCTGCGCCAGGAATGGAAGGAGATCCGCACCGGACATGCTACAGTGGTTGTCCGGTGGTGCACCGGACTGTCCGGTGCGCCACCCGACAGAAGGCAAGAATTGCCTTCCTTGTTGGGTTCCAACGGCCCCTAGCTGCCTTGGGGCTATAAAAGGGACCCCTAGGCGTATGGAGGAGTCACCCAAGCATTCCTTGATCATTCCTAAGCACCAAGACTCCATTCTCGCGCATTCGATTCTTTGAGATAGTGACTTGAGCCCCATTTGAGTAGAGAACTTCTCGAGTTGTGTTGTGAGCTCAAGTTGTGGCTTTGTGTGCGTGATTGTGCTCGTGTTTTGAGTCTTGTGTGTGTTGCTCTCCCTTCCCTTACTTCCGTGCTTCTTTGTGATCATCAATTGTAAGGGCGAGAGGCTCCAAGTTGTGGAGATTCCTCGCAAACGGGAGAAAGTATAAGAAAGGAAAACACCGTGGTATTCAAGTTGATCATTGGATCACTTGAAAGGGGTTGAGTGCAACCCTCGTCCATTGGGACGCCACAACGTGGAGTAGGCAAGTGTTATACTTGGCCGAACCACGGGATAAATCACTGTGTCTTTTGTGTTGTCTTTCTTTGTAATCATTGTGTTTCACAAAAGCTCGGTCCTTAGCCACTTGGTCCTATTGCACTAACTCTTAACCAGGTTTTGTGGCTACAAGTATTTGATTTTTATAGGATCACCTATTCACCCCCCCTCTAGGTGCTCTCATCTATGGCCCAAAACAATCCGCCGCACGTTTTAATCTCCACCGTTCACCAGAAACCGACGGTATCTAGATCAACACCCACCCATATCAAATCGTGCGCGCCCACCATGGATCTAACGGCTGGCACGCCATCACCCACCTCCAGCCAAGATGAACAGAACAGGGCAGCGGCGCCATTGGCTGGCGATGAGCTATCCGGCCAACCGAGCCCCAAACCGCACACCTGACTCCCTACGCGAGGAGGAGAACTAGGCGAACCCTATGGTTAGTGGCTCACCTCTAATCGATAGTCAGGGCGGGCTGCACACGGTACGCGGCGGCGGTGTGGCGGAGCACCTGAACCGGTGAAGAATCTCGGTGGTCTGGCGCACGATTCCGCCCAGGCGAAGCAGCGACGAGCATCCATGTGCGCTGGGCTTCCTCCGGGGTCGATCACCGAGGGCTTGACGCAGGTGGTGGAGCACGACCACGGAGCGCAGCCGCCCGGCGGCGGAGGATCTCCATTGGCGAGAAATTCATAGTGCTCAGTTGGACATCTCCCTCAAATATGGTTGTGCCCCGGTTCCTAGTGCCGCAGCGAAGGTCTACGAGTCACGCCCATGCCTCGGACGATGGTCGAGGAGAGGGGCGACCGCGGCGGCCAATTCTCAGACCCGACCATGACATTGTTCGTCGACGGTGCCCAACAAGGCACGACAAGATGGGATGGGTGCACGAAGGGATAGCGACGCCCGATGTTTATACCTGTGAGGACTCCACAACGACCCGAGAAGGGGGGGGGCGAATTCGGTCAGTGGAGCGCGAGATGCGCACGACGTTTGTTATGAGCAGCCAGCGGAGGGGAAGGAGCTAACCGGGGTGGCCCACCGGTCAGTACGTGAGCGACGCGCGAGGTGTGGTCCAAAGAGACTGACAGGTGGGGTACGATTGTTAGTGCCATGCATCCGGCCGGAAATGGGCTGTGCGCGGGTGAAAAGGTGGGCCGAGGGAGGTTGAGCCGGCCTAGTTAGGTTAAATCCCTCTTCTTTTCTTTTCTTTTCCTTTTTATTTCAAATCTAAAATTTGAATTCAAATCTTGTAGCGAATTTGTACTCAAATTAAATATTCAATTTGAACATACCAGTGTGGGATGAATTTATATATTTATAAATTTTATTTTGTATTTTATAGTATTTTTCTCTTAATTTCCAAATTCAAATTTAGGTTTTAATCCAAATCTTCATCTCTTTATTATATTCCCATATTATTCCTTTTTGACATTACAAAATTCCAATTCCAATCTAAGATATAGTTTAAGAATTCAAATTTAATACCCACTAAAAATCAATCATGATGCAGCAGATATCTATTTATTCTAATTAATTTATTTGTTTCATAAATGTTTGAAATATGAAACACACTCATATTGTTCCTTTCTTTTTAGGAGAATAGTATTTTGATTGTGGGCAAGAGTTAAAAGTTACTTCAAAATTAAATATTCATGTAAATAAATGCTTATCGTGCATCATTTAATATATGCATAATCATTTAGTTGAATAGAAAACTTTTCTATTACTTCTTTTCTAAAATAGTTCTTGGTTTTCAAAATTCAGTCCTCAAATTTCAACACTCAAGTATAATTTTAGATATCTAAATTTACTATTTTATTTCTTCTTTTATTTTATTTTTTTTTCTTATACCAATTTTGGGCCTTACAAGTTCTCTCCAAGTGTCATAATTATGTTTGAAGATCATTAGTGATTTGTGCTTTGGAGAGACTCAGGAGAGTGTGACATTGTGATTTTGTTGTTGCTCTTTGGCATGGTTTCTTGGTCGTGCTTTATTCATCTCTTTGTAAACTCTCATTGACTTGTAAAGCTAGCAAGAGACACCTAATTGTGTGGTGATCCTTGCGGGGTCTAAGTGACCCTCGAGATTAAGGAGAAGCACTCAACTGGTCTAAGTGACAGTTTGAGAGAGGTAAAGGGTCGAAAGAAACCCGACCTATGTGGCCACCTCAACGAGGGAGTAGGTTCTTTGAAACCGAACCTCGGGAAATAAATCGCCCGTGTCTTTGTGTTAATCTTGCTTTGCGATTTGATTCTCCCTCTCTCCTCTCTCTAAGTTCTCTTGTGATTGTTTTGAGTTGGCCCCCAAAGTAATCTACAATTGATTGAGCAACTCTAAGCAAGAAAAACTCCTCTTTCGCACTCCAATTTCATAATATTTGTTCTAACGCTAACCTCAGGGACAATTTGTGCTCAAAGTTTGTAATATTCAGGTTTTGCCTATTTGTCCTCCTCTAGGCAACTTTCAGGACGACGACGAGGCGCATCAGGACGCCTCTAGTTTTGGCGCCTCAGGTTCGACGCATGTCTACTTGCGAGGTCTAGCGAGTCTCCCTCAATGACTGATACTTTCTGACATGTGCCTACTAATTCGACCCAATGGGGAAATATATGTAACTTTAGATGTTGTCGCTTCTTCTTCATATTATATGTTCAAATTCAAAATAGAAACTAATACTTTTTCTTAATCACTTGGACATGTCTTGGATGGTTGTGGAGAATAAAGGGGGTCACAAACACAACCCTAATGGATACATCGTCTTTGTATGCAGGATTTCTTTAGATGCCAACCTGGATATGTGGCCAGGGCGGATGTGGAGGCTACCACGAGCTGTAAGAAGCTCATCATGGACATGCACTACGAGGCCGCATCCATGGCATCATTACTTTCCACGACTCCGTACTTGGAGAGAGGGTGAGCAAGAAGGACGCTAGAACCTTGTCGTTGACTCGGGACCAATATTTGCAGGTAAATACATAACATTAATATTGATATTAAATATGTTTAATTTTATCTTCTGATATGTCACGTACTTGATTTTTTTTGTTGATGATTCATTATTAGTGTGCCATACATCCTGAAAGTTGGGATCAGATGGTGTAAATGTGGTGTTCAAATGAGTGGGACGAGACACACAACACTAGCTGGTAACGACGTTTGTTGATGCAATGTCCCTCCCACCACCAAGGAAGCCGCAACCTCAACAAATATGCAGAAGCATGGATACAGACTCTCTTTAATTTAGTCTAATTTTTGATTAGGCATGATTTCTAACCATCTCGATGGTTTTCTCGTAGTCGGCGTCACATGGTGGCCAGCCTTGCTCCATCTTCTCGGCGTGTGCTATGGCCCACAAGGGCAAGGCGACGTCCGACGTCACCTACAACCCAGAGGACAGGCCTGAGGCATACAACAACCACGTCGTCCATTGCTACCTCAATGAGTACGCTGCCATGGCAAAGGAGGTCCATGGGTCAGATTACGATTTGAGGACCGAGGACATCGATGGAGATGTCCTCATGAGGGTCGGAGGAAGCAAGAGGCATGGGCGATACTTGATTACCGATGGGGCAATTGATTCGTTCTCCACTCTCACTCTGTCTTAGGTGCGAGCCAGGAGCATGAGCGCGAGCCCAGCCATACGACCTCGATAGGACAACTCATAACATCACATCCATGAACTCTAGGTTATTCCTTACCTATTCTCTGTGCATTGATTATTATATATCTTCTCTTTACATTATCATAACATTAGGGCAAAATATTGCAGACTGAGCTAGAAGAAGAGAGGAGGCAACATGAGGAGTTGGAGGCGAGGATGATGGCCGAGCAGACGGCTCGCTTGGCCCATCAGTAGAGGATGGCAGAGATGTTTCCGTTCATGTAGAGCCTTGGAGCCGCATTGGGTTTGCTCCACCACCTTCGTTGTTCCCTCCAGTTGGCCCTGCTCAGTTATCTACTCCTGTGAGTATGAAAATTTTAGTCATGTATGATATATAGTCATCTGGGACAATCAGCGACATCAAACAACCCTCATGGATTGTCCAGCCCTTCGCTGAACCAGTCCAATCACCCACCTCGCTGATGATCTCTTACTGATGATTGTGAGACTTATGTTTGTCAAACTTGTTATACTTATGCTTGTGTGGGTCCGGTAATACTTATGTTTGTGTGGGTCCGGTAATACTTATGTTTGTGAGACTTGGTCTGAACTTGTGAGATTTGTGGTTTTTGTGATACTTATGTTTGTGTTAGTACTTATGTTTGTGAAAAACTTGTGAGATTCGTGGTCTTTATGAGATATGTGGTCTCTATGATGTATGTGATGATTCTGTAAACTCTGTAATGTATATGTAATGATTATGTGATATATGTTTTGTTTGTTTGGGTGGAATAATAAAAAAACAAATAAAAAAGAGGTCTCTGGTCACTTTGTCAAGTGCTACACTCGGTAAAGCGTGTCTTTGCCAAGTACAATGACCATAGCATTCGGCAAAGAAGACACACCTGGAAACCGGTAAAGCCTCTTTGTCGAGTGTTATGACCCTGACACTCAGTAAAGGCTTCGTCTTTGCCGAGTGTCGGTCAGCATAATCGGCATAGAGCCTAGCAAAGGGGCCCACTGAAGCTCCCTTTGGCGAGTGCCACGCAGGCAGACACTCGGCAAAGAAGCTTACTTTGACGAGTGCCGGCTTTTGATTCTCGGCACAGAGGCGGCTGTGGGGGCTCACTGGAGCTTCCTTTGCCGAGTGCTGGGCCAGCAGGCAGTCAACAAAGGCTTCTTCTTTGTCGAGTGCCGGTGAGCACACTCGGCAAAGGCTCCGTCACCATCACGTGGCGCCGTCACGATGACTTTTTCTTTGTTGAATGTCCGACATAATGCACACGACAAAGATGTCGTTACCGATGTATAGTTTACTGAGTTCTCTTTGCTAAGAGTCACACTTGACAGAGTTTGTTGAGTATTTTTGAGGCTTTGTCGAGTTTCTGCGGTACTCTGTAAAGTAGTCTGTTCCAGTAGTGTGGTTCTAAAAATATAAGGTTTTTTCTTAAAAAATTGTTGTAATTAAAACTCCCTTTGATGATGATTTGTTACGAAAACTGTGATGTTCGGAATCGGAAAGTATGTTGACGCGAAAAATAGAACATCTCATCGAAGGACAAAGCGGCAACACTCGGACCTTCAGCAACTGTTGTTTTTATATTAGTGCTGGTTCTGTCATTTGTTCCTGCTCTTTTTGGAAGCTAAGGCAACCCATTTTTTTATTTCAGATTTTATCATATTCTCCTCACTAAACCTTTGATTTAAAAGAAAAAACATCTCGCCGACCTACTAACAGGAAATTTGGTGCAATATAGTCACATGTTCAAATTCAGATATAAAAGGTCTTCATTACAATTCCAGCCAGAACGAACAAGAGTATTGTGTATAAGACAAAGACAACAACTACCACTGAGTGAGCATGCATGCATAGCAACTTCAACGAGACGTCCAGCTGGAAACCGGGAGCAGCTAGCTCGATCAGCGAGGCTAGCTAGGCTAGGGGTTCATGGAGCCAGGAGCTCTGCCGACGATCAAGGCGCCCAAGTCATACACGACAGCGGTCCTGTCTCTGTCGGCCGCGTTCCAGGCGGCCAGCGGCGTGCCGGCGACCAGCCCTTTACCGCAGGACTCCATGGCGGCCACCGCGGCCGCCAGCTCCGGCCCGGCGCGCGTGAAGTCACAGCCGGCGAGCTCCTCCATCACGCGCACCATCTGGACGCGCGCCGTGGCGTAGCTGCTGATGCACTGCTGGTAGGACGCCCGCTGGGCGCCCGGGAGCGACCCGTCGGCGATCAGCTGCTCCGCGCTGCCCACCGTGTCGTCGTACGACCACGTGGCCAGCCTCGCCGCCAGGACCACGTAGGCGGTCAGCTCCGCCGCGTCCGGCCCGTGCTGCAGCGTCTCCTGGCACACGTGGTACAGCTCCGCCGTCTCGCCCGCCTTCACGCATGCCTCCGTCCATCGCATCTGGGGGACGTTGGCGCAGGCGTCGCCGGCGACGAACAAGAAGGCGGCGAGGACTAAGGTGGTGGCTGCAGCGGTCTTCATGTTTCTCCTCATGTTTTTACTTTTGGTATAATATACCAGTAATTTTTTTTTTTTGGCGCGGTGAAGAAGCTAGGTTGTTTGTATTACGAGGACACTATGCTATATATATAGGGCTATAGCATTTTCAATTGGAATAGACAATTAAAATGTGGATCAAAGTATTAAGTCTATTCTTTCCAGTGCTGTAATAACAGGGGCCAATTAGTTTGTGATTTGCAGGATCTTAAAATTATTTGTACTTTTATAGGTCATCAAGGGTTATTTCTGCGTGTGGTGTATGTCTTCCTTCACACTCAAGTCAGTGTTGCCATATATAGAGTGCGAATAAGAAAGATCAAAACTCAAGTTACAGTGTGATTTGGTTGTATATGACACGTTGCCCTTCATATCTTTTACCTTGCTCATCTTCTCACTTCTCTTGTGCACTATATATATATATATATATATATATATATATATATATATATATATATATATATATATATATATATATATATATATATATATATATATATATATATAGCTTATATATTAAGAGCACTGGGCTTCCAATAATAGAGGAAGCCCAGGCTAGTCAATATGCATATTGAGTTGAACCAGACCTGGTCAGCATTTCTCAGTCACGGCGCCGTTATCCCGTTTCCTCCGTCAGCCCAGCCCACGTCTCCACCGTTTCCCGGTTTCCAAAACCGTATTCGCGCAATCAACAGAGAGAAACCCACGCAAATAGAAAGGAAACCCCAGCGGCCGAGGCGACTTTCCTTGCGGCCGAGGCGACTTGCCAGACGATTTCCGTCGCTCCAATCCAGCTGCGCTCCTTTAATCTCCGAACATTGGAGCTCGATTCAAGAGCCATTGCTTTCCCGAGAAGTTCCAGGTAATCCATCCAACTTGAAATACATCGAGGTTTCCGTCGATTTTTGAAGCATTTTTTGTCGATTGAATCAGTTTGATTGTAACCCTTAGTTTTTAGTTGTGTGTGATTTGTATCCGATTATACATTTCTCTAATCGGCTCATTGCATCGCTCATTGCATCTCTCTTTGGTTCAGGAGCCCCGATTGTAGAGGATCTGCATTTCTTCTAGATCCGTTGTATCTCTCGGCATTCAAAGACCTAGGCAAAGGCTCCAGATCAGGTATTTATTCATGAGTTTACAGAGAGTACCTTTACACAATATTAGTAACACATATATGCTTATTGGTATTGATATATATGCACATCGTCAATACTGTTTATGCACATTTGTACAGATGTTTATGAACATTGGTCAAGATATTATGCATAATTGCATTGTTCTATCTACTTGAATCATTAGTTTACACACCTGTTGTATTATATATAAATACATACAGATACTATTATTTATGCAATAGTTATTTAAATATTCATGTTTGCATATCAGCTAAACGTGTATATTATTATGAACCAGTTATTAAAATATGTTGTATAGTTAGTTGATGCAAAATAGGCACTTATTTTATCATGCACCAGTTACAATTATATGAAATATTAAATTAATCTTTATGTTCGTATATAACCATGGTTCATTAAATGTTGTCATATAAATGGAAAAGGTAGTTTAAGTTATGTAACTCTATTTAGTATTATATAGTATGCATTGTAGATAGTTATAGTCAAAATTCGATTTTTTGGCATATATTCATGCATAAATCATTGTATTTAAAAATAATATTTTTTTCAACGGATATATTCAGTGTTTAACTATGAGATCTGTTGATCGCCCTCCAACTAATGCAAAAAGACTAACCATTGAGTCAAGTCAGGAGGTTTTTTCCGTTGACATTTCAAGACGAACTCGATCTAGCAGCTCAGCACATCAAGCTGATAATCCACATAACCAGCAGCAGACTGATCCACAACCAGCACCAGTTCATCGTGTTCGTAGAAAGGCACTAGCTTGTCGTGTAAAAAGAAATCCCCCTTCAGCTCCATCCATATTGTCCGATGATGATTTTATGGATGCTTCATCTTTGAAGCGCCAATTCAGATCAGCCTCACCTTCCCCTTCAGAAAAAAACCGTGCAAAGAAGATAAAAGTCCCTTCCCCACAAGTTCCGATTGTGATAAGCAAATCAAAGTTTGATATAGATGTTAAGTCAAATATCATTACAAAAACAAGCTCTCCTAAACAGAGGACACCTAGAAAATCCCACGTACTATGAATATATTTCTGTTTATTTATGTGTTAATTTTGGTGCACAATCAATTTTGTATTACCATCATGTTACATTTATATATATTATTATTTTTGGTATGCTGTTTATTTTTTGTTAGTGTTTTAGACTTTAGTTATTTCCAAACATCTAATAAATATCACTTGTATGTATATATAGTATCCTTAGTTATAACAATATATATACATTGTGTATTAATGCATATTCATTTATGCTTTCAGAAATTGAATATTTGTTGCATTCCTTATGATGTTATTGTCTCAACTTGGATAATGAGCGATCGACAGCGGGATGCAGTCACTAGGTTGGGATTTTCCAGTATATTTGATTTGCGAACTGATGCCTTAGAGAGCAGATCTTTCATAAGGTGGTTGATGGATAAGTTGGATCCACATGACATGACAATACTCCCAGGGGCTGGCAAGGAACTGAAGATAACAAAAGAGACGATTCGTCTTATTTTGGGATTGCCAAGTGCTGCAGGGAGTTTACTGATTGGTATATATGGTGAAGTGGATACTGCTGCAAAACTGAGACGTGATCTCAAAATTTGTAAAGAAGAGTTTGATGTTGTCAAGCTTCAGGACAAGATAGTATTTGGCAATGATGATGAGTTATCAATCAGATGCTTTTTTCTGATTTTATTCAATCGACTTCTTTTTCCATCTGCTTCATGGGGCATTACGAACAATGAGGTACTAATGACTTCAAACATGGCTCGGATGGCTGTTATTAACTGGTGTCAACTAGTTTATACTGATTTGTGTGATGCTGCCAGTCGTTGGCACAAAAGGAACAAAACAAACATTACAACAACAATATATGGATGTTCACTCATTGTTCTAGTAAGTAATTCTTTGTTTACCAAGCATATATATGATATGCAAATATTTGTTTTGTACTAATTATATATTTTTTTGTATTCTTTTTTGTTCAGATTTACTATCTTGATCACTTACATCACCCTGCATCACCTGATAACAAATATGGTACTCCCCGCACTAAGTTTTTTTTGATAATGAGACCATAAGAGATTTGGCTAGGGGTGACAGACGTCCCCCCGTAAAACTGGTGAACCATTCGGTCATGCAGAGATTAGACATAAACATTTTTTGTCCTGTTATGCAGATGTTACAATTCCAATAACTGCTAACAGTTGTAAATTGGCTTTATACAATTTCGTAGCCGTTCAAAAACATGTTATGTCATTGCACCAGAACGGCCCGTTTCTGACGTTTTCAACATATATGTGCCACGCATCAAGCATTTGATTGACAACAAGCTGAAATGTTTGCCCTCCCAGCATCGACCAATGTTCGAATTAATGTTTTATGCGCATGACAAGGAGGTGGATAAGTACTGTGATTCTCTTTAGCAGAGCCATCAGATGATTGTTTCTAAGCAGATTGAACTATTTGAGACCTTTCGTAAAATGGTCGAGGAAGTTCTAAGGGCTGCCACATAGCGTGATACTCAGCAAGAAGGTATTAATAGTTATGTTTATTTTTTTAAATTAATTAAGCTCACTGATAATTAAAACTAAAATTATATTTAGGTATACGATTTCAAATACTTTATTTTATACAACATAGTATATATTACTTATGCATTAATTTATACTAATACATCACCAACACCTTTCAGTTGATTTTATTTTGAAAACCCTTATTTATTTTATGCATCCCGATAGCATATTGATGTAGTTTGTGCTAATATGTATGTTTAACCATTTTTTATTACTCTACATTTATATTTTTGGTTCATTTCAGCAACAACTAATTTATTATTATATTGTCCAAATGTAGATATCCCACCCACTACCTCAATGTCCCCAACAAATGCTCTTGTATCCACTCCACCTGTTCGAACCCCTGATCATCTGCAACACGATCAGTAAATACATGTTCCTACTGATGATAACAAAGTATCAGAACAGGTAAGTTTTTTCATACAAACTTTATATATAAATCATATATTAAATATAGCATACAAGTTATTATTTACTCCAATTTCATATATTTCCATTACAGGTTGTCAGTAGAAACGTTTGTGAAAAAGATTCAGTTATGGATGTCCCAATATTTGATAAGACTCCAAAAGCAAATGTTTGTTTTACTTTATTCCCAATTATTATACTTTCAATTACAATTTATGATAGTAACAATAATATAGATGCATGTTTTTATTTATTTTATTCACTAGGCTCCCACAACTGTCAGTATTTATTCCTTCATCATATTATGTTAATATTAGTTATAACCTATGTTTGATTTCGTATATATTAATAATTTTATTGTTTTTCAGGAAGGACAAAATACTGTTAAACATGATACTCCCGCATCTGGTGCACCACAGTTTGACAAAACCCCATTGACAGAAGTTAGTCATGTCGTGTCATCTTCTTATATTTTTTATATTTGTACACTACAATACATAATTATTTATGCCATTGATTACTAACAAATATATATATTAGGCAACTACTGAACTTGTTGCAAGGGATATTTCCTCTAAATCTGTAGTTGCTGAACCTCTCCACATATCACGTGAAGAATGTGCTCGCCAACTATTTAAGTTCATTTGTTCAGGACAACTAGATCCGAGCATGTATGTATTCGTTATTCAAACTTCAATTAAGTATAATTAGATGATTTGTAATTAAAGTTTCATTTTTTTTCAGGTCTATCATTGATTTTGGAGGATATGGAGGTTCTGTCCTGGATGTTGTCCAATCATTTGGCCCTAATAAATGCCTTGAGAACCTTTTCATGCAGGGATTTATCAACTGTATTCGTGATGGTGATTTATTATACAATCTAGATACCATAATCAACACGCTAATACTAAATGTCAATGTTGGGGTATTTTTTTTCTCTTCAACTTTGTATCATATTTCAATCCTTAGAGTATAAATATATAATACTAATCAATATATTTTTTGTCCAGACCGTTTTGAATATCGAGGAGTTCGAACAACACAGTACAAATCCCCAGCCCTTCTCAACATCAGTTCTTAAAAAATAACTAGAACCGACGCTTCCTCCAGATGAAGTTCTGAACCAAATTAAATTGGTGAGCCCCAATCAGTATTATTTGTAAGAATATTTTAATATTCATTTGGTCATAAGTTATATTTTACGTTATCTTTATTTTTCCATAGACACATTATTGTTCATTCATAACCTTATACATATATGTTAACAGATCACGGTTCCTATGCTACGCCGTAGTCACTGGACCCTTTATGCAATCAACTTTCAACTTCGTCGAATAGACATTTTAGATTCAAATCCTTATGGGCCATTGCTTGGAGGCACTTCCTGTAAACAAATCCACAATGATCAATTGTTGATAAATGGAACGAAAATACCTTGGTCCAGATTAATAATGAGAAGACTTAGCATTGCGTTACATGAAGCTCGACCAGATACAAGTTTACCAAAGTTTGGCAACTACAAGATTGGGCTTCTTCCCAATTGTCCAACCATGTTACCAGGGTCAAATGATTGTGGTTTTTTTGTCGCAAACTTCTTCCGATGTTACGATTTTGATGATGGCGACTTATCAGAATTTGTTGTTTCGGTATGTTACTAAATTAGTGTTTTGATCATGCATATATTACTCCTCCATACATCTTCTTAGCATTAATTCAACTATTATGACTATTTCAGGATGAACCATTGGACCAACGTGCTTTTGTTCTACATTACCTGACCTTTCATCGCAACAACAGGGTTTACCCCTTCCCTGCAGAACTGATGCCTTTCAAGTATGTTCCAAGGAAACGACGTGGTTTGAAAGCCAAGACTTAGATATCATAGCTGAACAAGATTCCCTCTAGGATCCCCAAACTGTTTATGTTACTTCTTAAGTCACTTATGTCAAGTGTTGCTCATGTGTATGATACTCCCCATGACACTTATGTTTGATGTGTCCAGCGTTTATGCTACTTCGTATCAGTATTTATTTTAAGTGTGTAAAACAGAAGTGGTACCATAATGCCTAGTTATGCTATCTGTTATGAACTTCTATGCCTTACATGTCCAGATTGTCAGATTGTTAATCATTTCCGTCCAATGTTTGGCGTATTTCTATTATCATATTATCCTTAATATTCAAGTTTTATGCAACATATATACTTCCTTATTTTATATACATTAGGTTCCTTTTACAAATTTACCATGCTAATTATGCTAACTGTGTCCAGTGTCTATGCTACCACCTTTCTAGTGTAGATGAAGTGTGAAACCCGAAGTATGTAATCCCAATTGTTTAGTTATGTTAAGTGTATTGAGTTTATATACCATTCCTGTCCATATTGGCCGATTGTTAAACATTCCATGCCAATTTTTGGTATATATTTAGTTTCATATTTTGTGTAATGGTCTAGTTTTACGCAACATATTATAGTATTATATCAACACATTATATAACTCAGTCATGCAAAATATTAATTTCCTCAACTAAAACATAGGGCATTGTGCTATTACAAATTTATACTACATCAACCTCTCTTTAGTCACACTTCAAATTATTCACCCAATTCCATATGCTCAGCGGCTTATTCATTTTCTACTTCTTCATCAATACGATGTTTTTTAACATTCGATGTTTCATTCCACTATGGAGCAGTTGTTTTATTGTTTAGTCTTGATCCGGTCGGTCGTCCTCTCTTTCGATTAGCCAGTTTTGCTAGTCTTGCCCTGTTCTCTTCCATAGACAGACACGTTCTGCTGACTGCTGTTATGTCCATCTGCTATTCCACACAATTGGCATCTCCTATTTTTCTTTTTTTCTCCTTTGGCACCTAGTTTCATAATCCTATCTTCTGTATTTTTTAGTGTCCGTCCTTTTGGTCTTGCACGATCAGGCATACTCAGATTTATAACATCCACATTAAAATTCAACCTCTGTTTAATAAAAGAAGTTATTAATTAGTATACACATATTTACATAAAGTATTTTTGTACCACTCAGCAAAATCAATTCTCAATGCTCACCTTCTTAGCTTCTGAGGATTCACCAATCTGTTCCATTTGGTCGTGTGCTACATGACACGGAGAACTTGTATCACCAACCTCAGGTGGAATTCTCATGTTGTCCACCTATATAGCACAACCCAAATACATCATCATTTCCATGCAGCATAAACATCTATTTTCATTATATACAAATGAACACTAATTTTTGAATATGTACCTGGTTACCAGCTGTTATTAATGTTAACACATGTTCACATCCAGTCATGGTGTTATGATCATCCTACAAAATAAAATATTTTTTAGTACATTGATTTTATATATTCATTACATACAATACTTCATGCAAGATTATATATTTATCCTTTACATACTATTTTATGGCATGTAATTGAATTATCATCTTCCATTCCATCGCCAGCATTATTATTATTTATTTCTCCTTCCTGGTACAAATAATATGTGACCATGCATTCTCATATGTTCCAAATAGTATAACATTTAAAAAAATGGAATCTTATTACCTGGTTTTCCTCATCATCACTAACATCACATGACTCATTACATCCAACGTCTGGCTCTAATCGGCATAGAACGCCATCGAGCTCATCCAACACATCCATTGCCTTGTCGCACCCTGCTTTTGACATACACACTTGGCGAACAACTTTCATTGTTTTCGTTAGCAACATTTTCTGTCTGTATGATTTAGTAACTCCATCCTTTTTCCTGAAGCTCTTATTAAATTTTTCAAACGGTACATCTTTTCTTGATGAGACAGTGTACCTTTGCAATATATACTTTGAAGGTATCTTTTCAACTTGTAGATGCATGAAGGCTCTTAAAAGATGAACACACAATAGACCTGAAAACATGAAGACCAACCATTATTTTTTAATGATATACATTAATTTGTACTACAATCAACAAATTATTTAGTATGCACTTTTATTCTTTTAATCAACACAATATGTACAAACATGTATGTTCCCACTGTTTGCACTCGCATGTATACTCCCCAGCTTCTATGTCCACTGTTATCTTAAATTGATGTTGTCCCCACACAATTTTATTAGATCTTTTTGTATGTTGTACGATCCAATCTTTATCACAACCGTCTGTGTCCTTCAACATTCTGTATGCAGTGGCGTATTTCATTGATTCCTCAAATCTATTCTTAACAGCTCGGGTGTATGCCCTAGAGACTCTCACTTCGAACCTATACAATGTATCTGTTGTCCTTGGTCCCTATAAGACGTTAATATTATAATTAAACAACATATTTACATAAACATGTATGCCATACATTATTGATAACAAACACGACATACCTTGCTCATCAATGCCTCCTTTGATTCTTTCATTTTCCTGCTATGCAACATTTTCATCATTTGTTTAGCGAACTCATGCAGAGGGGTGTTCGCATCTACATGTGATTGCTTCACTAATCTGTTCATGCTCTCACTTCGTTGTGTAGACACCATTACCCCATAGAAGTCATTTTTAAAAAATGCTGGTATCCATTCTTTCCTTATTTCATATAATTTGCGTAGAGTCATATCTTCATGAAGATTGAATTTCTCTAGCATCATTTCCCAGGCACATTCAAACTCATGAGGAGTTAATGGATGATGTATAATAGATTGGAATGTTGTTTTAAAATCCTTATCAGCAAACCTTGCATATAATTCATTTAAGAATGGCATAAATCTATTCTGGACATGTCATAAACACAGTCTGTGAACTGTTTTTGGAAATACAGTTCTCAGAGCAATTGGCATTGTAGGATCTTGATCTGCAATTGCTCACAAACTATTATTTTACTTTCACAATAAATTATTTGACTTTTTTGCATAACAAATTCACATACCACATACCTGTTAGCATAACTCTCGGACCCTCGCATCCCATACATGTTTTGAATGAATTGAAAGCCCATTCAAAAGTCTGAACTGTTTCATCTCCCAACAAAACAAATCCAAACACTGTACACTGCAGATGGCTGTTAGCTCCAATAAACATGCCCAGTGGTTTATCATATATATTTGTCTTGTGTGTTGTATCAAATGTCACAGCATCACCATAATTTGCATATTCCCCCTGCATACTTGCGTGTGACCAAAAAATACTCACTATTTTCCCATCATTGTCTAGCTGAAAATCACAAAAAATTGTGGATTCTGTTTCTTGCATTCTGTAAAGAAAGCCAAAAGTTTGGCTACATCATTTGCGCAGTTTTCTCGTCTCCTTGCTGCCCTCCTACATTTGTATGCACAAAAAATGATTATCCAAACATTTACTATAGTAATATTTATGGCACTCAATATATACATAGGCAACATAAAAAGATTGCTTACATGTTTTTCAGATCTTGAGCAGTTACTGATACATTCTCTGGCCCATCATGCATGTCTGATATAAAATCAACTATGCAATGCTGCGACACTCGGCTATCATACATTGCATCAACAAAATTTATGAACTCAGCATCCCTACTTTTGTTGCAACGTAAATGTTGTTTCTCTGCTTCGTCAGTTATGAACTCATGGTTATGCTCCAAATTCACCAGTTCAATTTTTGCAGCTACAACCATTTTTTTCATCATCATATATTTTTTATTTCATTCCAGCCTTACATTGCGTACGCCCCGAATTCCTATTCCTCATCCTAGGTGTACCATTTGGTTTTGGTGCACTTTTACCTTCAGGTGAACAATTTATCCACTTACTGAATGTCTTCTCTTTGTATTTCTTCAATGGAAATCCAACTCCATATGCATACCTTTTATAGAATTTATATGCATCATCAACATCCTTGAAAGTCATCCCTACTGTTGGCACTATGTTTGGATCAATGTTTTTTTCTGCAATTCATTGACATTGTTGTTTGTACCATGGAATATGATCATAACAATCTAATCAATCAAGAATCAAATACAACAATTGGACTTACATGTGAATGCAGTATTTGAGGCGTATCCATCTCCCTGGAGCTAATATTGGACATCGGAGGTCGAACCCTTTGTTCTCCTTCCTCCCCTATGCTCATCTCGTCGATTACAGGCCCCAGTAGAGCAGGAGGTGGTGTAACCAGTAAGTTACCATCAACTACTCCCTCTGTCTCTAGATCAAGACGAACGCCATCTCCTACCATCGCCGGCGATTGTCCAGAGCCGGCCATCTCCACTGCCAACTAGATATGCAGTCTGGGGGTATTTTTTGAATGAAAGGAAATCACGGATGCTATACTAAACAAGTAACCACATCCACGTTTCCAGGGTATTTCCATTATTTCAATCACGGATGCTATACTAAACAAGTAACCGCATCCATGTTTCCAGGGTATTTCCATTATTTCCGAAACCGTACCGATATTATAGCAATGTACATGTAATACAAATATCCCTAACACACTACTTACGCACAATGACTCAATGTTTTACGCCAAACGGTATATACTATATATGCAACATTTATAGCGTATCTGTTTTATGCCATATCTTTCAACATCTTATTCGATATTATCTTTAACTCCCGCCATTATACCCCATGCAAGATCCATAAATTCCGCGCCCACGTATCAGAGTAAGCACGTTTGCATGTGGAATCTAATCCCTATAATTCCGCCCACTACCATATGTTTACCGCCTAGCCATTAACCAACCGCGTCACGGCGCCGTCTGTCCTGCATGCTCTCTATCTCGTCTCCATTATACTCACGCGTGCTTGGTTCAGCGGTCCAGACCCCGTAACCGACTCGGGCTCTCTTTAATATCCGAAGCCCAGGGCTCCCGTTATACCTGCCCTATATATAAACAAGTGTTGGGATCTTGCACCGGGGATCCAAACAAGAGGGACAACAAATGTGAAACAATGGTTCTCATCCCATTCGGACAAGAGGGTATTTATAGGATAATCAAAGGGTAGATCCATAAATTATGGACTTACCCTTGGTTATCTGCCACATCTTAGGAATATTTTGTACAACATTGTCTTTAGGACGACTACAGTTCCCGTGTTACATGCACCCAATTACGTACCCATTCAAACACCAGCGTGCGGATGTCTCTGACTAACATGCACCCCTCTGACTGCTAGGACCCCTTATCCATTCAATGGACTTGGGTTGCTAGTGGTCTCTTTAGCAACCTTCAGGGTCTTCGTTAGGGGTTGTGTGCGTCGACCACTCGATGGGGCCGAAGTCTCCAGCTCGTGTACACCTAGATTATTCTTGAACAAGCGAAGTCCTTGGTAGCTAGTATGCATGTAGCCTACAGTTGGGCTTCGTTGTCCGATCAGCGTAGCATATATGTCGACGAGGTCTCCCTTGTCCTTCTTTCAGAAGAGCAAAGGCCTTGCCGTAGCCTTCGAGGCCTTTGATTAAGCTCGATGGTTGGTGTCCCATTATCATCAACATGTATTCTCGAAGTGAAGACTCCATCTAGCCTTTGAGGCTTTTGATGGCCCTTATTACATCCTTAAAGGTGACAGTAAAGTCCGATGTTTGGTTAGACTCAACCTAGCTGATGATCAAGGTCATGTTCAGCCTTCTCCCCTAAAATAGCCCCTGAGGGCGAGGTTCAACCTAATGAGCTAACCCCAAAGACTAAAGTATGGTTCAAACATTGTCCTTGATCAGCGATTGAGCAGTTTTGGAGGGTGACATTTTTCAGATCGTTGATTGATTTTGGATTCTATATAAGGTGTTGTCTGGTTAGGGTTGTGCCATTTGTTTACTCTGCTTCTTCTTCCTTGCTTTTGTTGCTTGAGCTCGCCAATGTATTTATGCCCGAGAGCATCATCAAGCTTTGCCTACACTTACGCGTGTGAAGCAGACTCTTCGACCTAATTGTCAATGCGTGTGTTGAGCTGCAAAATGAGCGGCGGACAGTCCGCGCGTGCGCAGAGCAGATTAGGGTTCTGAGTTTTGTGCTACGGTTGTTAGCTAGATTCGCGGAATTAGCTCGGAAATTAGTTTGTAAAGGGTCCAGCCCCCCTCCTCTATAAATAGAGAGGTATACGATCGATTTGTAAGAATCAATCGAATCAATAACACTTCTATTTCGCATTTATTTCTTATGAGTAGTTCTAGTCTAGTTCTAGTTTAGCCTTCCAATCCCGAAATTCTTCGCTTCTCTTCGACTCTACGTCGATTAGAGGAGTCTAGGTCGGCCTGCCGAGCCTAGACATCACCCAGGATCTCTCCTCCCCGATGAGGTCCCTCCTGGGAGCGAGATCCAGGCGTCGCCGGCGATCTTCTGCCGCCCCTGCGTACGCGCGGACCGTCTGGCCCCAGGGCGCGGACCGTCTGACCGTCAGGCAAGAACCCTAGCCTCGCGCCAGGCCGCGGACCGTCCGGCTCCTAGTCGCGGACCGTCTGCCCCTATGCAGAGAGCACCGCCGCTGGTTCGTGTTGAGTGATTGGCGCCCTAAAAAGGTGTCAACATACTTTTTGGCGACTCCGCTGTGGACAACATATCTAGACCCATCAAATCGGCCCTCAATGGCCGGTTCAAGAGATAGTTCTAAATCTCCCCCAGCAACATTATAGAGCCGACTTGGGAAACCTTGCCGGCTGACGAACAGCTCCAGTTCGAGGAGCATAAGGAGCAGCTGATTCAAGAGGCGAGAGCAAAGTTTCTGGCCAACTTCAAGGTGGACAGGAACAATAAAGTCGTTCGACAACGGGCGACGGATTCGGCTTCGCTCCGACCCACACCAGATATCCCCAATGTAAGTAATACAAACGAGCTACAATCTCTTAAGAATTATGTAGATGAACAACGAGAACAAATGCAAAATATCATAGGGGGTATGCAAAACGATTATAGGAGACAAGTATGTGCATTTGATAAATCTAGTATAGCAAATTTTCCATCGCACGAGGTTGAATTAGGGGATAACACGCGTAATACATCGGCTATAGGTTGTCACGACCAGTCACAACCCCTTTATGGGATGCCGATGGACACATACCCTGAGCAACCGCAAATTGGGAGTAAATCAGTCGATCTACACATACCCGGACCATCCACCCGTGAGCGCGGACCGTCCAGACCAGCCACAGCTGGGCCCATTTTTAATGAGTTACCCAGACATGCACCCGAGCCACACATTTGGCACAGAATCTAAACTACCCAGTTGGATGGTCCGCGTACAACGACGGACGGTCCGCATATAATCACGGACGGTCCGGGTACATGTCCGGACAGTCCGCGCATGAGTCTTTTGAGGAAGATTGTTACCTGAATCCTCACCCGTCCCAGCAACACTTCCCATCACACTATGCAATGCATCAGCCCATTAATACAAAATCCAGAGCCCAGGAAAACTTTCCGGCCCCGCCTAGAAGGCCGAAAAGGATCGATCAATCCTATGAGCCATATAGGGCAAATGGCAATGCACCACATAGCTTAAACCAGTGGGGGGGAAGGCAACATGCTAATATCAAGCCAACCCCGCCTATGTTTGACCAGAGAGTCGGTGGGCTCGCACCGGCTGCCATCGATATAGTGAGGGAGAAAATAGCCGGGGTGTTCCGAGATAAGCTCGGAGTAAGCATGGTGCCTGGGGGGCAATCATATCGGAAACCTTATGACAGCCGATTTGATCACCACCCATACCCCCAGGGAACCAGGATACCTGAATTCGCAAAATTTTCGGGTGACCAAGGAAAAAACACGCGCGAACACATAGGCCAGTTCTTAGCACAATTAGGAGAATTGGTCGACATAGAAGAATTTCACGTGCGTTTATTTTCATTGTCTTTAACAGGAATCGCGTTCGCATGGTATGCCACTTTACCTCCTAATTCTATTTCATCATGGGGGGATTTAGAACAAAAATTCCATGACCACTTTTTCTCTGGTGACTATGAGTTAGATTTGGTAGACCTAGTGGCCCTGCGACAGGGGAAGGACGAATCGGTAAATGAATACATCCGGAGGTTCCGGGATACAAGAAACCGATGCTTCCAAATACACTTAGCAGAAAAACAGCTAGCAGGGTTAGCCTTTAATGGACTACGATATTATTTAAAAGAGAGATTAGAAGGCATCCAATTTTTCATGCTAGCACAATTACACCAGAGAGCTTTGGCTTGTGAAAGCCGAAGCAAAGAGACTGTCAAAACCATTCGTCACAATGTCCATATAGTAGAGTGCGACCAAAGTAGCTCGGACGACGAATCAGCAGAGGTATACGTGGCTGAAATGGTTTGGCCAAAACATGCCAAATCTTCGGCTTGTTCTTCCTTGCAGCCGCTTCAAAAGAAACGGCAAGAGGAGGTTAAGTTTACGTTTAATGTTGGTAAGTGTGATAAAATATTTGATGAATTACTCAAAAATGGCAACATTAAAATAAATCACACTATTCCATCCGCCGACGAGCTAAAATGTCATGCATACTGCAAGTGGCATAACTCATTTTCTCATGCCAGTAATGATTGTAATATGTTTCGACGACAGATTCAATCGGCCATTAACAAGGAACGATTGAAATTTTAGGAAATGCAGGTGGATACAGAGCCCTTTTCGATGAACATGATCGACTTCGAGGGAAAAGGGTCCTAATTCGGCCCAGCATAGCCGATAAGGGAAAAGGCAAAGAAATCACCATCGGCAACGCACGGGAGGCCGATGAAAATAATAAAATTTCTTGCAGGAAAGTAGTGGCAGAAAAGACTCCTGATGGAGGGGAGACCCTGAAGGTGACCATCACAGCCTCTGGCACTGGGGGGCAAGCATAGACAGGGAGACAGGCGCGGGAACCCGTGCTGCGCATCACGGACGGTCCGCCATCCAGACGCAGACGGTCCGAAGCTTCTCCGGATGGTCCGAAGACTTCTGGCGGACGGTCCGGCTACACTTAGGACCCACAAAAACCACATACATTCAAACCACGATGACTAGGGATAAGTACGTGGAAAACAAATACATTTAAAGCAGCTGGTCGGCTGGTCAAATCTGCCCGACTTTCGATCAATTGTTGTCCAAATATGTGAAAAAGAAGGCCGGCCCCAGTGACCGGCCAGCAAAGCGACCCTGCTCACCCATTCATGAGCAACGTCAAGTAAGGCCGATTGGACCACCCCACCAATCGGAAGAAATGAAAGGTCATATTGTACAGTTGAGACCTAACATACCTACATGGACACCACCACCCCCATATCCACCTATGTCATATCCATACGCATACATACCTCCACCATATGTCCCAAATCAAATGTGGGGCATGCCACCATATCCACTTGGAATGCCACAGTACCCCGCTTGGGGGCACCCCAAACATCTGTATTCGACAGGTTGACACCACCAGTACAAGACCGATTGAGCACCGCTCAATCTGGTCACCAGGCATAGGCCGACCAATCCGGCAGGGGGCCGACCAATTCGGCAGGGGGCATATGCCTGCAGCGACTGAAAGAACAACAAAAAAGGACATCATCAAAATAGGTACAACGAATGTTGTCATACAAAAAGAAAGTGAAGGGCCGATGGTTTTTGGTGAATCGGCCAACACAAACAAAAAAGAAGATACGGCTACCATCAAAACATCCGATCCAAAATACTCCATGCCTCGATGGTGCCCAACGGGATTGACACGGTCCCAAAAGCGAAAATTACAGTGCCTAAGAGCAAAAGAGAACCAGAAAAAGGAGGCGGAAAAGATATTCAATGACACACATCCACAGTACTCGCCACCGCAAAAGAAATGGAGACCAAAGGCCGTTGAGGAAAATCCATCGGCCATAAAAATAGAAAGTAAAACAACACTTGTGCAGCACCCTGCAGGTATGGCAGACAACCTGACTAACAAAACTGGACAATCTACACCAGGCGCGGACCATCCGACCCCTGAGTCCGGACCGTCCGCACCACACCAGGACGCCTCCGACGATGTGCCAACACCAATGGAGGAGGATGACCTACTGGGAGAAGACCTGGTCGACTACGAAGCTTCTCCAGAGCGCCCAGGTATGGATGTAAATGTTATTACATTTTCTGCTGATTGTACTATTGTCGGCGACGATGAACCTGTTGTTGCCCAGTTTGATTTTGGTCCTAAAGAAGCCGCCTTTACTAAACCAAAGGAATCGGTAAATCATTTAAAGCCGCTCTTCGTGCGCGGTCACATTGATGGGATACCGATTGCTAAAATGTTGGTAGATGGAAAGGCGGCTGTAAATCTAATGCCTTATTCATTGTACAGAAAATTAGGTAAACAAGATGACGAACTTGTCAAGACCAACATGACCCTTAGCGGTGTTGGAACTGATAGTTCGATCAAAGACAGGGGAGTCACGTCCGTTGAATTAACCATCGGGACTAAGGCCCTTGCTGCTGCATTCTTCATCGCTGATGTAGAAGGAAATTACAGTCTAATTCTAGGCAGAGATTGGATTCATGCCAACCAATGTATACCTTCTACATTACATCAAATGTTAATACAATGGGTAGGCGATGATATAGAACAAGTACATGCTGATGTATCGACCTGTATCGCTGTGGCCGATGCCCCTGTACGCTGGACTTATGAGACTGCTACATGTCTCACAGAAGTAGATTTTCTGATTACCAGTTCATAAGTATAGATAAGAAGGGTTTCATTCCTGTACTGCTAGAGCTGATGGAGAATCGGTTGAATCCTAAATAAAGTTTAAATGATGAGTCCACACAAAATTCATGAGTCCTTGGTCACAGACAGTTCGGCTTCTAAGGTCGGATGGTCTGGTCTTTCACAAAACAGTTCGGACTTTAAGACCGAACATCTACCACAGTGCAAAGACAGTATTACGGATGATCCGACCGCCGAGACCGGAGAGTCCGCCATCACACAAAGATCATCTGATTCCTCTATGGGGGACATGATAGAGGAATTCAGAGATCTCGATAAACTAGGACAGGGGTTTACATCGGCCGATCCTTTGGAGGAGATCGACATAGGATATGGTAAAACTCCAAGGCCGACTTTTGTAAACAAGACCCTGAAGGCCGATCCTAGAAATGAAATGATCGGTCTATTGAAGGAATATTCAGATTGCTTTGCTTGGAATTACACTGAGATGCCGGGATTAAGCCGAGAGATCGTAGAGCATCGGCTGCCCATTAAGTCCGGTTTCAGACCTTTCAAGCAAAGAGCTAGAACATTTCGTCCAGATCTTCTCCTACGAATCGAGGACGAAATCCACCGGCTGCTAGAAGCTAATTTTGTTAGACCTTGCAGATACGCATAGTGGGTCTCCAATATTGTGCCGGTGGAGAAGGAGTCAGGTAAGCTTAGAGTATGCATTGATTTTCGCATTTAAATAGAGCGGCTCCTAAAGATGAGTATCCCATGCCCATAGCCGACACATTAATCAATAATGCATCAGTAAATAGGATTATTAGCTTTCTTGATGGTAATGCCGGATATAATCAGATTTTCATGGCCGAAGAGGATGCGTCTAAAATGGCCTTTATATGTCCAGACCTCATTGGTTTATTTGAGTGGGTTGTCATGACATTTGGTCTAAAAAATGTCGGTGCTACTTATCAGAGGGCTATGAATTTGATCTTTCACGAGTTGTTGGTAAACACTGTGGAAGTCTACATTGATGATATTGTAGTAAAATCGGCTGAGTTTAGTTCTCATTTAGCCGATTTGTGCAAAGCCTTTGATAAGATGCATCGGTATGGTTTGAAAATGAACCCACGTAAATGTGCTTTTGGAGTGTCGGCTGGTAAGTTTTTAGGATTTGTCATCCATGAACATGGTATAGAGATAGACCCTGACCGAATCAAGTCTATTCGGAATGTGGAACCTCTGACATGTAAGGTCAAAGTGCAGAAGTTTCTCGGTAAGGTGAATTATTTACGAAGGTTTATTTCTAACCTAGCCAGGAAGATTGATGCCTTCACCCCTATCCTTCGGCTTAAGAATGATGCCGAATTCGCTTGGGGGCAGAGCAGCAGGAAGCATTTGACCTCATTAAAAAATACTTGTCTTCGGCTCCCGTATTAAAAGCACCACGAGCAGGAGTACCATTCCGATTATACATTGCAGCTGAAGATAAGTTCATTGGGGTTGTTCTGACACAAGAAACTGAAGGAAAGGAGCATGTGGTGACATATCTAAGTCGGAGGTTGGTGGATGCTGAAACGAGGTACACTTTTATTGAGAAGTTATGCTTATGTTTGTTTTATGCATGCACCAAGTGTAGATGTTATTTACTGTCTAGTCATTGCGCTGTTTCTGGTCAAGCCGATGTGATCAAGTACATGTTGCATAACCCAATTATGAGTGGTAGAATTGGTAAGTGGGCTTATGCACTCATAGAATATGACTTGGCCTATGAACCATTGGAATCTATGAGAGGCCAGGTCGTAGCGGATTTTATTGTAGAACATCAGATTAATGATACTCATAAACTAGACATGTCATACCTATGGCGGAACTGCCCGAATTATTCCGACTTAAGTGCCTAAGTCCCGCCTGAGAGGCTAGACCACACTTAAATGGGAATAACCCGTCAATCCCTCGGATCTAGTCCGACGAGGCCACTGACAGGATCAAGTACCACAATCTCACGCGAAGGTGAGTCACAGAGCAAATACAATAAAGCATAGAACCATACGTTAAGGAGTATTAAATTATTACATCACCATCGGAGTTTTGCAAAAGTAGTCATCATTGTTCGAAGTGCAGCGGAATAAAGCTAACGATAGATAAATGGAGGGATGGGGAAGCCTGTCCCATCACTCCTCGTGCTCCTCCTCAGCCGAGGCGGGGTCCCACTCGACAGTCCAACCCGGTGGCAAGATGGACGGCCAAGTCACTCCAGCAACCATGTCCTCCAAAGATCCTGAAAAATTATGCCACAAGCAAGGCTGAGTATACTAATACTCAGCTAGACTTACCCGGTGTGAGGAGTCTACTCCTCTACCTCTAGACATGCAGCTGTTTGGCTGTGGGGTTGGGTTGCCAAAAGCACTAGCTGAGTTTCTAAGTCAAGTTTTACTTTGCCAATTTAAGTGTGACTCTCTTAAGGCTAAATGTGTACTATCTACTCATACATAGTAGCAAACATTTTTAGCAATCAACATCTTATATCAACTCATCATATTTTCACTTGTTACTCAATGCAGTACAATGGATCAAGCAGTCTCATTAGCTGCGAGAAATAGACGATTCAAATCGAGTTTTTATCCTTGCAAGGTAAACCTAAACACACGACATGCAGGGGCACTCCGTCCCCACACACATCAACCATCCCCATCGATTCCCTGGCAACAGATTAGGGCTCACCGCCTTGGCGTACAATGCCTCACTGACCCCGACTGCTATCGTGCAGTGACCGCACTTGTACCCACCATAACCGAAATGGGAGACCACGTCTCAGGTCGCGTGAGGGGCAAAGTCTGCGGACAGGTTCACTCAGGTACTAGGCTTACCGATTTACCATATTTCTCGGTATGTGTTTAGTACGTTCAAACGCTTGACACAGGTATCCGCACGTTAATCCTTATTCCAATTTCCCATCCCGTAGACAACCAATCCCCATGGATTGTTGTCCACAGACTAGTATCAAGATGATATGAAAGTGGGTACAACCAATTCCTGATCTCGCGCGAGTGCTAGAAAAATCACTCGTCTTCTACCGAGATCCTAATTAAAGAAAGCAACTACTCGACCTAGCATACTAGTATCCATCTCAATAGGATTCCTGAGATCATGCAACTAGGGTTTCAAACAACTCCTACACCTAAGTGCACATTCAATCCTACAATCATTAAGTATAGTAAAATAGCATAAATAACAGGTTATGCATAAACCGGGGCTTGCCTTCCAAAGCTATGGCAGGCAGATCCTCTAGTGCAGGCTCTGGTGCTGGATCCGGGGCTACCTCCTGAGCAGCTCCTTGCTCCGGCACGAGGACGTACTCTCCGTCAGCGAGGGTACAGTCTATCAAAATGCAATGAATATGTATGTCATGATTATGCAGGATTTAATAGCATTATGCTAAGGAAGAAGAACTAAGTTAATCCGCAACTTAGGGTTTCTTGGTCATACGTGGCTTTTAGTAGTTTATGCTTATCACCCTAGGTTTAGGTTTGGTTAAGGATAAGCATAGTGGATTTTTAATTCCCCTTATATACTTTAGTGGACAATTTACAAATGGTTTTAGGGTCACACTAATTTCCATCATATCCTTTTCCCCTTCTTTATTTTCTATTTATGAATTTTAGTGTGGGTTTGAACTACAACAGTGATTTCAAAATTTTCAAAAATCTGGTAAAAATTACAGTGGCTTGTCATTGGTCAATAGAGTCTGTTCTAGGAGTTTGAGGTTCAAAATAAAAAGGTTATGCTTTGGATAAAAATAACAAAAGTTGTGTAATTGGGCCACTTTACACTACAACTCTTAACTAGGGGTAGGTTCTGCCCTAAGGGTTATTTTTGTTGGCATCTAACAGTAATAATAAGCTTCTGTGCCAAAAATCACCGAAAGTTTATTGGTGGTTATTTAGTTGTGATTTTCTAAAGTTTTATGTCAAAAAGGTGCTTATAACTAACTTGTCATTTGAAAAATATCAAACAACAGATTTTGTATTTTTCCTATGTTTATAATAACAAAACATTAGCTATCCCAAAGGTTGGGGTGTTTTCACCTTGGGGTTATTTTTGTAGGGTTTTTCTAAGTTTTCCTTGTTTTCTTAAAAATAAAAGGTATCCTATTTATTTTATACTAAACCAGGGTATCATAGATTTTTCTAGTGATCTACACTAAATAAGTACCCTAACAAAATTAGGAGTATCCCCTGGTTCATTATTTAAATCACATGTTCTATTTTTCTTAACCTTAAGCATATTGTAAAATAAATGGCAAAAACTAACTTAATGGGGTGGACAGAGAGGTTTAGCATTTTTAAACAGGTCAGTAGGTGGACATAAACTTCTCCAAATTTTCCTAACCTTAGTCAAATAGTGCAACTATTTTTATTCCTATTATACAGCTTTTGGTCAAAACAATAATTAAATCAGAACCCTAAATTTTTCTGTAGTACATAAGGGTTTTATATTTTTCCTAAGTAGTTTACATTGTTTAAAGTCTGGCAAAATTGGTTTGACTAAATTTGGATGAATAAAACAGGAGTTATGAATTATTCAAGTTCTGTTCAAAATTTAATTCAGATTTAAATAAATGTTTCCTGGAAAACTACTTTGCACCGAGGACCCTAGGTTTAATCCAAATCAACCCACTCAAATCTACCCCTGCGTCACTATTCCCCTGAGTCACTGACAGTTCACTATTCCCCTGAGTCACTGACAGTTCAAAAATCCCCCTAACCTTTCCTTCTTCTTCCCCGAGGTCCTTCCCCTAATGTAAACAGTACCCGCGGGGAAGAAAAGGGCAGCGCGGCTTACCGGCGGCGAGAGAGGTCCGGCGAGGGGCGGGGCTGGCTCAGGGAGGCTCTGGCGGTCACAACGGTGTACGGTTTGACGACGGGGATGGCCGGAACCGCTCGGTCCACGTGCGCAGGCGGGTGTTCTCGTCGGCGGCGGGTGTGCTGGCCAAATCACGGCGATCTAGTTCAATCCAATGGCACGGTGAGCTTCACGGGGTGATGTAGAGGCTATCTATGCATTGAATCGAAAAATGGCGCAGTGGCTTACCCGGTCTACGCTCGCCGGCGGTCGGAGGGAGTCCGGCGACCGTGGACTGGCCTCTCCGGCGAAGCAAACTTCGATTCCTCGCTCGGGGAGCTTCACCAAGGCGTGCTCAGTCCTCTCCGAGGGTCGAACGGGTTTGGGAAAGGCCTAGTTGGCCGGTCTACGGTGGCAGGGGCTCGGGTGGCCGCGGACACGCCGTGCACGGGCAAACGCCGGTGAGTTTGAGCTCCGGTGAGGTCGAGCGTGCGTGGAAGGGTACGGTTAAGGTCACTGGGCGTTTTATAGGCGCGGGCACGGGCCATGGCGTTGGCTGGCCTTTGGCGCAACGCGGGGCACGCGAGGTCGGGCGCGGGCGTGCTCTGGCGCGCGCAGAACGCGTCGAACACGTGGAAGTGTTCATCTGCCCGTGTTCAAACGCCCGCTGAGATCGCAAGCGTGCGAATCTTGGCAAAAATCCGGCGCAGACCTCTTCCTGGCACCTATGGCTATCTCTTCTATGTGAGTTCCAAGGGAAGATAAGCCCTAGGTCAGAAGATATGCGGATGCCAAATCTGGCTTGTCCCCCTGCCCGCTGCGCGACAAAAGTGATGCCAAGCCATGTCAAATGTCAAGGTCTTGGTCTCAACTTTTTCCAGGGGTGCCCTAGGTGGTATGCCACATTTTTGGTATAGAACTTAAGTGGTTTTGGTGCCATCTTCAAGGTGAACACGGTGGATCTTTAGATTAGGTGTAGTTTTTTACTTAGAGAGAATTAGAGAGCTCTAGCTCTTTCTCTACTTAGGGTATGGATTTGGGGTTTCTTAAGGGGTCTTTTAGCAATGTTTCCTCTCTATAATTGTAGGTTAATATGTTACTTAACTTTGTGCCAAAAGTTTGGTCATGACATGCACCTTTGCTTAATCTCTCCCGTTTAACCAAGGTGCTTAGGAGATAGGGTTCAAGAGAGGTCTAGGGTTTTACTCCCTTCTTGCCCAAGGTGATAAGTGCACACAACTTGGGTAATGCTTTTGGTCATTCACATCTCTTGGTTAAACTTAGTCTCCAAGGCTCTTACACTCTGCTCCTAGAGTTTTCTTCCACATGAGATCATGGTCATTAGAGCATAGGTGTGCCCTAACCATGGTAACACCTGAGGTGTTACAGCCCTCCCCCCTTAAAGGAATCTCGTCCCGAGATTTTAGGTAGAGTCCTCAGGAGGGTGCCATGAAGGTGTGCTGGTGTGTGGTTTCTGCTTTTCTTTAAGTTTCTCTAGTTAACTGCTCTTCGAATGTCATCCTCTTTGCAACTTCAGAAGGAAGTCCTTTTTAAGTTAAAACCACAACTCAGACTACCCTTGTCCTCAATCTGTGCTCTGACTATTTGCTCTTGCAGTGTGGGCTCCACCGAGATATAATTTAAATCACCCGAAGAAACCACTTCCAGGTTCAATTTGCACAACTCATCACACAGGGTGGTAACTCTTGCGTCCATGCTCATACAATTGCACTGGGCCTTCCTGCTCAAGGCATCTGCCATAACATTAGCCTTGCCGGGATGGTAATGCACCTCCAAATCATAGTCCTTGATTAATTCTAACCATCTCCTCTGTCTCATGTTCAGATCTGCCTGAGTGAAAATGTATTTGAGGCTCTTGTGATCAGTGTAAATGTTACAGTGAGCTCCCATCAAGTAGTGTCTCCATATTTTGAGAGCATGAACCACGGCTGCTAACTCCAGATCATGTGTAGGGTAGTTCTGCTCATGGGGTCTGAGTGCTCGGGAGGCATAAGCAATTACTCTGTTGTCTTGCATTAACACACATCCCAATCCTGTACCAGAAGCATCACAATAGACTTCGAAGGGCTTGGTGTTATCAGGTTGAGCCAGCACTGGGGCTGTTGTCAAAAGCTGCCTCAGTGTATGAAAAGCATCTTCGCACTTCTGGCTCCAATCATATTTGGCTCCCTTCTTCAATAACTCAGTCATTGGCTTGGCAATTCTGGAGAAATCCGGAATAAATCGTCGATAATACCCTGCCAATCCCAGAAAGCTCCGGATCTGCCGAACTGTAGTAGGAGGTTTCCAATCCATTACCTCTTGTACCTTCTCAGGATCAACAGATACCCCATCCTAAGAAATCGTGTGACCTAAGAATTTAATCTTCTTCAGCCAGAATTCACATTTGGACAGCTTGGCATACAACTGATGGTCACGTAGCCTCTAAAGTACAGTATGCAAATGTTTGGTGTGCTCGGCTTCATTCTTGGAGTAGACCAGAATATCATCAATGAAAACGACCACGAATTTGTCCAACTCTGGCATGAATACTGAGTTCATTAGGTATATAAAATAAGCCGGGGCATTGGTCAGCCCAAAAGACATCACCAAAAACTCATAAAGCCCATATCTGGTTGAGAAAGCTGTCTTGGGAATATCACTGGTTCAGATCTTGATCTGGTGGTAGCCCGAGCGAAGATCTATCTTGGAGAACACCTTGGCTCCCACCAATTGATCAAACAAGACATCAATGCGGGGCAGTGGGTATTTGTTCTTGATAGTCACCGCATTGAGAGGGCGGTAATCAACACACATTCTCAAACTCTCATCCTTTTTCTTCACAAATAAGGCATGATATCCCCATGGTGAAGTACTTGGGCGAATGAACCCCTTGTCCAATAACTCTTGCAATTGCTTTTTCAGTTCTGCTAATTCTGCGGGAGGCATCCTATAGGGTCTTTTAGAAATAGGAGCAGTCCCGGGTTGCAATTCGATTGCGAACTCGATGTCTCAGTCAGGTGGCCTCCATGGCAATTCATCTGGAAAAACATCTGGGTAGTCAGAGACCACTGGGATCTTTTCCACTGGGGATTCTATCATAACGAAGGCACAGGAACGGGTACAACCCTGATCGGGTAGATATAAGGTGACCTCGCCATCCAAAAGGGAGTGGATTTCTATGGCTCTGGCTGCGACATCAATCATCGCGTGGTGTCGCGATAACCAATCAGTCCCTAGGATGATATCCACACTATCCAATCCCATTATCAAGAGAGTGGTTTTGAAAATGAAACTACCCAGCTTAATTGGTACGTGCCTATTGATCTGATAGGTGGCAACCCTGCCTCCTGGTGTTGAAATTGTAATACCCCCGTTGGTGTGAAGGAAAGGTAACTGACACTTGGCACTAAATTTGGTACTGATAAAACTATGTGATGCACCAGAATCAAAAAGAACAATAGCAGGATAATTCAAAACTGTAAAGATACCAGTCAAGACGGGTGCTCCTTCTGGAATATCAGCCAGGGTGGTGAAGTTTAGCCTGTCTTGCCTCACTTGCACCTTCTGCCTCTTGCCTTGGTTCTAATTAACATTTTGCCCCTGCCTCTGCTGGTTTTTGGGGCAATTCTTGGCATAATGTCCGGTGTTGCCGCATGTGAAACACCTGTTGTCATTTGTCTGGCGATATTGCTGCTGCTGCTGATTGTTCCTCTGAGCTGGAAACTGGGTACGGTTGGGTGTCTGCTGCTGCTGCTGTGGTCGGATCACCCAACGCCCTTGCTGCTGCTGAGGTCCCCTGCTCTGGGTGTCAGACACAATCCTAAAGCGCTGAGGCTGAGCTGAAGGTCCTGCCACAGGGGTCTTCCTCTTCTTTTCTGCTTGACGAGCGGTGATACAGTCCTCCTGGGAGATGGCCATGTTGACCAACTCATTATAGCTGTTGGCCCTGACGGTGTTGAGACGGTCACGGAGCTTAGTGCTGAGCCCCCTCCTGAACCTGTCTCTCTTCTTCTCATCTGTGTCTGCATGATACCCAGCATACTGGCACAGGTCATTAAAAGCCTGAGCATACTGCAACACTGTCCTGTTTCCCCGAGTGAGTGCCAGAAACTCGTTGAGCTTTCGGTCCATGATGCCAGCTGGAATATGGTGTCCCCTGAAACCTGCCTTAAACTCTCTCCAATCCACTTCATGGTCAACTGGTTGCAAAGCAAGATAGTGGTCCCACCATGTTCGCGCGGGTCCGCGAAGCTGCTGAGTGGCGAACCTGACCTTAGTTACTTCGGAACAAAATCCATTGAGTAGTGGAAATTTAGATTCCACTACCCTCAGCCATACATCAGCATCAAGTGGGTCCTCTGCCCTGGTGAATAAGGGCGGCTGGGTACTGAGGAACTCCTGGTAGGTAGCTGCCGCGGGGTGACGCTGATGATCTCCACCACCATAGTGATGAGGTGGTGGCTGACGCTGAGCTAGCTGCCTCAAGATCTCATTCTGCTGAGCCATTAGCTCCTGCAGAGTGGGAGGCGGTGGCGGTGGTGGAGGAATGCGCTCATTCTGTCCACGACGCGCTCTCCCGGCCATCTGAAAAATCACATATATCTTAATAACACATCTTCAAGTTTAAGGTTTAATCGAGGCGAAAGAGTCAAAAGGCAAATTGATAGATCCCAACATAAACATAGAAGACATTTAAAAGTCACAAACTTTTCTTCCCAATTTAAAACTAACACCATCCATCAACCGTGCTTCCAAAAGAGTTTATCATGATTACATCAACGACCAAAAGACTCAACTCTATCTAGCCTAGTACCCCAAGGGTGCAAAAGCTAAGCTAGCTGCGAGGAGTCCTACCATCACCGACTTCTAACTCTATCCCTGATACTTAGTGAGCGAATGAGGCAACACTCGACTCGGGGGAAGGTGGTCTCCCTGAGCCAGTAGTGTCCACACTGGAAGCAGGCTCCTCCCCTCCCTCAATGTCAACGTCCTCGTTAGCCTCCACATCCTGGATCTCCTGGTGATGCATATCCAGGTGCTCATTAGCCTCGGCAAGCTGCTGCTGGGTGTTGATGAGCTGATCCTCGAGAACCTCGATGGTGTTCTCCCTTGTCCCCACTAATTCCTCCAGCTCTTGGATCTCATCTGACAACTGCTCCACTTGTAAGTCCTTTTCCACCATCTCCTGGGACAAATCAACCACAAGCTCCTCTCTGTTCTCCAGGGTGATCTTAGTTGCCTCCAACAATGCCATCAGATGGGACATTGCCTCACCACGCATCACTTGCAGACGATACAGGGCATTCATGCATCGTACCGTCAAGTGAGCAGTCTGGCCTGGGTAGAGAGCCCAGATGTCCTTGGCATGCTCCACCCGATCCTTCCACATTGGGTCGTCCTCCTTCTCAGTGGGGAACAAGCCAATGGGGTGGGTGGACAGCTCCAAGGGATGGAATCCGCAAAAAGTGGTCAACCCGTGCAGAGCAATCGCCTCAATCGTGTCCTCAGCCCGGTATCCAAAGGACTCAGAGTCCAGCGAACGCCAGCCTGGCTGCAGGGGATGAGGCTCCAAGGTCATCCTCACCCTACAGCGGGGCACTCGGTGCTTCTCAAACTGCTGCACCGCGTACTGAGGAGGTGTCGTGTATCCGGCCCCCTAAAGTACCTCCCACAAAATGCGGGGAAAACCCTCTCGTGCAAGCCCGTCAGTGTGGGTCAATGCATTCCTGCCGTCTAAGGATCCGTGAGAAGTCATCTGTGCACGGTTAAGCGTAAGTAAAAGAAAAGAATTATAAAAAGAAAGGGAAACACAACTCAGCCTCTCTCTAATTATAACAATAGTACTGGGGTACTTAGTTGGTCATCATTTTGCATTAAAGTCTTTACTCAATTATCTATTTGTTTATTTAAGAATGCATGCATGCTCGTCCTGAATGACCTCACATCAATATACAGGGAATAGGGAAGGACTCCCATCCCTTATACTAGCCCGTAGGGCTTAATCACTTAGCCACCTAGCTACCCTTTTTATCATCCTAAGGCTTCACGTCCTAGGTCTATCCTGATCGTCCTACGATCTATCCAACATTGTTTCTATCAAGTTTTACTTCAGAAAAGGATGGTATTTATATTTTATTGATTCCTCTGTGGTGGTACAAGCCCCGATACCAGCTGTGGTGGAACTGCCCGAATTATTCTGACTTAAGTGCCTAAGTCCCGCCTGAGAGGCTAGACCACACTTAAATGGGAATAACCCGTCAATCCCTCCGATCTAGTCCGACGAGGCCACTGACAGGATCAAGTACCACAATCTCACGTGAAGGTGAGTCACAGAGCAAATACAATAAAGCATAGAACCATACGTTAAGGAGTATTAAATTATTACATCACCATCGGAGTTTTGCAAAAGTAGTCATCATTGTTCGAAGTGCAGCGGAATAAAGCTAACGATAGATAAATGGAGGGATGGGGAAGCCTGTCCCATCACTCCTCGTGCTCCTCCTCAGCCGAGGCGTGGTCCCACTCGACAGTCCAACCCGGTGGCAAGATGGACGGCCAAGTCACTCCAGCAACCATGTCCTCCAAAGATCCTAAAAAATTATGCCACAAGCAAGGCTGAGTATAGTAATACTCAGCTAGACTTACCCGGTGTGAGGAGTCTACTCCTCTACCTCTAGACATGCAGCTGTTTGGCTGTGGGGTTGGGTTGCCAAAAGCACTAGCTGAGTTTCTAAGTCAAGTTTTACTTTGCCAATTTAAGTGTGACTCTCTTAAGGCTAAATGTGTACTATCTACTCATACATAGTAGCAAACATTTTTAGCAATCAACATCTTATATCAACTCATCATATTTCCACTTGTTACTCAATGCAGTACAATGGATCAAGCAGTCTCATTAGCTGTGAGAAGCAGACGATTTGAATCGAGTTTTTATCCATGCAAGGTAAACCTAAACACACGACATGCAGGGGCACTCCGTCCCCACACACATCAACCGTCCCCATCGATTCCCTGGCAACAGATCAGGGCTCACCGCCTTGGCGTACAATGCCTCACTGACCCCGACTACCGTCGTGCAGTGACCGCACTTGTACCCACCATAATCGGAATGGGAGACCACGTCTCAGGTCGCGTGAGGGGCAAAGTCTGCGGGCAGGTTCACTCAGGTACTAGGCTTACCGATTTACCATATTTCTCGGTATGTGTTTAGTATGTTCAAATGCTTGACACAGGTATCCGCACGTTAATGCTTATTCCAATTTCCCATCCCGTAGACAACCAATCCCCATGGATTGTTGTCCACAGACTAGTATCAAGATGATATGAAAGTGGGTACAACCAATTCCTGATCTCGCGCGAGTGCTAGAAAAATCACTCGTCTTCTACCGAGATCCTAATTAAAGAAAGCAGCTACTCGACCTAGCATACTAGTATCCATCTCAATAGGATTCCTGAGATCATGCAACTAGGGTTTCAAACAACTCCTACACCTAAGTGCACATTCAATCCTACAATCATTAAGTATAGTAAAATAGCATAAATAACAGGTTATGCATAAACCGAGGCTTGCCTTCCAAAGCTGTGGCAGGCAGATCCTCTGGTGCAGGCTCTGGTGCTGGATCCGGGGCTACCTCCTGAGCAGCTCCTTGCTCCGGCACGAGGACGTACTCTCCATCAGTGAGGTTACAGTCTATCGAAATGCAATGAATATGTATGTCATGATTATGCAGGATTTAATAACATTATGCTAAGGAAGAAGAACTAAGTTAATCCGCAACTTAGGGTTTCTTGGTCATACGTGGCTTTTAGTATGCTTATCACTCTAGGTTTAGGTTTGGTTAAGGATAAGCATAGTGGATTTGTAATTCCCCTTATATACTTTAGTGGACAATTTACAAATGGTTTTAGGGTCACACTAATTTCCATCATATCCTTTTCCCCTTCTTTATTTTCTATTTATGAATTTTAGTGTGGGTTTGAACTACAACAGTGATTTCAAAATTTTCAAAAATCTGGTAAAAATTACAGTGGCTTGTCATTGGTCAATAGAGTCTGTTCTAGGAGTTTGAGGTTCAAAATAAAAAGGTTATGCTTTGGACAAAAATAACAAAAGTTGTGTAATTGGGCCACTTTACACTACAACTCTTAACTAGGGGTAGGTTCTGCCCTAAGGGTTATTTTTGTTGGCATCTAACAGTAATAATAAGCTTCTATGCCAAAAATCACCGAATGTTTATTGGTGGTTATTTAGTTGTGATTTTCTAAAGTTTTATGTCAAACTTATAACTAACTTGTCATTTGAAAAATATCAAACAACAGATGCAAGAGCCAGAGGACAAGATTCATGATGCTACACACCCCTCTTTGTGGCTTCGGAGGAAGGCAGATTGTAGCGCTCGGCAAGATCACGATGCCAGTGACCTGGATTTGTCAAGAATACAAGGACTGAGCAAGTTGTGTTTGATATTGTCGACATGGAGTACCCCTACAATGCAATCATTGGTCGTGGGACACTCAATGCTTTTGAAGCAATTCTTCATCCAGCATATCTTTGCATGAAGATACCTTCGGATCAAGGGCCTATTGCTATTCATGGAAGTCAGGAAGCTGCCAGAAAGGCCGAAGGAAACTGGACAGATTCAAAAGCAATCCATAATATAGATGGAGCCGAAGCTTGTGAGCAATACAAGTATAGAAGGGAGAAGGCTGCTTCGGCCGATCAGCCAAAGCCCATGCTCTTATGTGAAGATATAGCAGAGCAGAAGGTGCTGCTGGGATCTCAATTGTCTGAGGAGCAGGAGAAAACCCTAACAAGGTTTCTGTTCAACAACAAAGATGTCTTCGCATGGTCAGCCAACGATCTCTATGGTGTCAATAGGGATGTCATTGAACACTCGCTCAATGTTGATCCATCCTTCAGACCCAGAAAGCAGAAGCTTCGGAAAATGTCTGATGACAAAGCCGAAGGTGCTCGGAACGAAGTGAAAAGATTCTTAGTGCTGGCGTCATTAGAGAAGTAAAGTACCCAGAATGGTTAGCCAACACTGTTATGGTGAAGAAGGCCAATGGTAAATGGAGAATGTGCATTGATTTTACTGATCTCAATAAGGCTTGTCCGAAGGATGAGTTTCCATTACCAAGAATAGATTCTCTAGTAGATGCAGCAGCTTCGTCAGAGCTCATGAGTCTACTAGATTGTTATGTAGGCTACCATCAAATCTGGATGAAGAAGGAAGATGAGCCAAAAACCAGCTTCATAACCCCCAGTGGTACATATTGTTATCTTCGGATGCCTGAGGGGCTCAAGAATGCTGGAGGAAGCTTCAGTAGAATGACAGCGAAAGTCCTTCATTCTGAGATAGGCAGAAATGTGCTAACATATGTTGATGATATCATAGTAAAAAGCACGAAGCAAGAAAATCACATTGCTGATCTGCAGGAAACATTCGCTAACTTTAGGCAAGCTGGCCTGAAGTTGAATCCAGAAAAATGTGTCTTCGGAGTAAAGAAGGGGAAATTCCTTGGTTGTTTAGTTTCAACAAAAGGGATCGAAGCTAATCCAAACAAAATCGAAGCTATTCTTCGGATGGAGCCGTCAAGCATAAAGAAGGGGGCTCAACGGCTGACAGGAAGATTGGCATCTTTGAATCGATTTATATCTAGATCAGCAGAGAGAAATTTACCATTCTTTGAAGTGCTGAAGTCAGCCGAAGTCTTTCAATGGGGATTAGCTCAGCAGAAAGCCTTCGAATAGCTGAAGCAGTATCTGATAGATCTAACGACGCTAACTCCACCAGCGCCAGGGGCTCCTCTGCTGTTGTATGTGGCAGCTTCGCACTCTGCAGTGAGTGCGGCACTTATCCAGGAGAAGCTTGAAGGACAAACCAAAAAGCAAGCCCCAGTATACTTTGTCTCCGAAGTCCTCAATTTATCAAAAAAAAACTATACAGAATTGGAGAAGGTGCCATATACTGTCTTAATGGCCTCCAAGAAGCTTCAACACTACTTTCAAGCATACCATATAATTGTTCCTTCATCACAGCCTTTGAAGGATATTATGAGGAACAGAGAAGCTACTGTAAGAATTGGAAAGTGGGCTGCGGAACTCAACGAATTTAGCATTGATTATGTGCATAGATCCTCGATCCAGTCCCAGGCGTTAGCAGACTTCATCGCTGACTGGACGCCAGAGGCTCAGGAAGAAGAAGCAAGTAAAGATGTCAAAGCTTGGACAGTGTTCTGCGACGGTTCTTGGGGAACCTTCGGGGCAGGTGCAGCTGCTGTTTTAGTTGCACCTTCCAAAGTCAGAACATGCTATGCAGTGAAACTTGATTTCAGCTGCACAAATAATATTGCTGAATACGAAGCTTTGCTTTTGGGGCTTCGGAAGTTAAAGGCAATGGGGATAAGAAGGGCGGTTCTCAAAACCGATTCCCAAGTTATTTCTAGTCATGTTGACAAGAGTTGTAAAGTAAGAGACCTGAAGCTTGAGAAATATTTGGATACAGTTCGAAGGCTTGAAGCTTCTTTCGAAGGGTTTTCTGTCAAGAATATTCCATGAGGAGAAAATGAGCACGCTGATCTGCTAGCCAAGTCAGCAGCACAGGGGTTGCCTTTACCTTCAGAAGTATTCTTTGAGACAATAAAAGCACCTTCGGTGGAACTTCTTGAAAGAGCAGTGCTCAATATATCTCCTGTTCATAGTGAAGATTGGAGAACCAAGATTATATCTTTTCTCCAGGGCAACTTCCTTTCAGATGACGAAGCTTATAATAAGAGAATAGAGGCAAGAGCCCAACCATATGTAATAATAGAAGGGGAGTTATACAAACATGGAGTCTGCTCTCCATTGCTCAAATGTTTATCTAGAGCTGAAGGTATAGAATTGATGAAGGAAATACACGCAGGTCTGTGTGGATCTCACATCAGATCTAGGCCCTTGCTGGGAAAAGTTTTTCGTCAAGGATTTTATTGGCCGAAGGCAACTTCGGATGCAGCAGAATTAGTCAAAAAATGCGAAGACTGTAAAAAATGTGCAAGAGATCAAAAACAGCCTTCATCTCTAACTCAGTTAATATAGCCACTTGGCCGTTGCAAAGGTGGGGCCTTGATTTGCTAGGCCCACTTCCACCAGCACAAGGAAATCTAAAATATGTTGTGCTGGTGGTAGAATATTTTTCCAAGTGGATTGAGGCGAAGCCTTTAGCCACAATAACTTTGGTCACTGTTCAGAAATTTTTCTGGCAAAATATTGTTTGTCGCTTCGAAGTGCCAAAGGCTATTACTGTGGACAACGGAACACAGTTTAATGCCGAAGCATTCAAAGAGTTATGTGAACAAATTGGCATGAAGATCCATTTTGCATCGGTTAGACATCCAGAGTCAAATGGACTTGTCGAAAGAGCTAATGGCATTATAATGACGGGAATAATGAAGTTAATCTTCAATCAGTCCAGGGGAAAGTGGCCATATGAATTAATCAAAGTGGTGTGGAGCCACAACACAACAATGTCAAGGTCAACAGGCTTTACACCATTCAAATTGTTGTTTGGTGACAAAGCAATAACCCCAAAAGAAGCTAAAGCCGGATCAATGAGAACAGTGGCTTCAGCAGAGGACGAAGCTGATTATTCTGTGGCAAAAGATGCTATAGAAGGGATCAGGCTTTAGGCTGTGGAGAATATCAATAAATATCAAGCCGAAACAATAAAATGGCGTGACAGAAAAGTTCAGTTAAAAAATATCAAGCTAGGGCACTTGGTACTTCGGAGAGTTGCCAACCCAGATACAGTAGGCAAGCTACAGTTGAAGTGGGAAGGACCTTTTCTGGTAGTATCTTCGTCAAGACCCGGTTCTTACAGATTGAAGGATATGGACGGCAACGACATTCCTAGATCTTGGAATGCGGATGAGCTTCGGCGATATTATGTATAGCTTGATGTAATCTTTTTATTTTTTCTATTTTTTCTCTATGGCACCCTTTTCCTTTCTAAAGGGGGAGAAAGGTTTTTAATGAGGCCATAGCATGTAATTTCTCTTTTTCTTATTTCAGCTCTACAAGAGCAATATCCCCTAAAAATGTAAATGTAAAAGCTGAGCATGCACCATCGAGTGCAAAAAGAAAAGAAAAAATAGGGAGAAGCTCGAAAGACGTCCCTAAGGGGATGCAGAGCACGACGAAGCTACAAAAAGCCGTTCCTAAGGGAGCGCAGTGTAAGTTTTCTGCTCAAAAGTCATTCATAAGGGAATGCAGAGCTTACAGCGAAAAGTCAACGCTGATTCCGCCGAAATATAAGGCGAAGCGCGAAAAGTCAACGCGATACCGCCGAAATAGAAGGCGAAGAAGTTCAAAAGACATTCCGAAGGGAATGCAGAACTTACAGTGAAAAGTCAGCGCTAATACACCGAAAAATAAGCGGTGAAGCCGAAAAACAAACGGCAAAGAGACTTTGATTATTCCTAAGGGAATGAAGGCTTTGGTTGTGGCTTCGTATGCGTGTGTTTGGACATTCATTTGCACGATACATTATATCATACATTTGCATTCATAAACATTCATTTAGACATACATAGGATCATCATCATCATAACACAGACAGTTGCTTCGGCTCTAAAGACAAGGCTTCAGAAAAAAGAAAAAGAAGCAGTTTTATGCTTCGCTGTGTACGAAAAGAAGGGAAGGTTTTTTTCGCCTTCGACTCAAAAATGCTAATTTCGTTCACACCAAAGCACTTTATACATTGATGGAAAGGTAAGAATATATTACAATGTATGGACAAAGTCCATAAAGTAAAATTTAATTGCATTATTCTTTACACAAGTTATTACAAGAGTTTTTAGAGCTTTTTCTACAGACATCTATTCAAGCTTCATCAGTATCCATGGAGCTTCGGTTTCGGCTTCGTCATCCGTTAAGCTTTGGCTTCGTCTTCTTACTCCTCAGCTTCGGCCTCGGCTTCGTCATCCTGTATGTATTAAAGTATTGTAAGCAAAATTCAAGCTTGAAGGAAGAGGTAGGCACAAGGTATAATTTTGTTACCGGCTTAAGATGACTCCGAGCTTCATCACCAGCTTTGCTTCGTCCACCCTTTGTCCATACCAGTTTTATAAATCTATTTGCTATGCTTCGGGCAAGGTTGGGAATATTATCCAGATCTGCTGGTGATAAGCTGAAATTGGGTCTATTGATAACCTTTCCATGTTCGCAGCCAGATTTTAGGAAGGCGACAGCTGTGCCCCGAGAAGCTACCAGGGCACAAAAGTCACCATGTACAGCTATAACTTCATCAAGGTCATCAATTTCACCTTCGATATGTTCGAAGGCCCCTGGCAGGTCTTCAGACGAAGGAATAAATTTTTCGCTGCTGGCTCCAACTGAATAGAAGACCTGTTTCAGCCTTTGAACACATCGATTACTAAAGTCCAGACATTTGTTTTGAAGGCTTGTCAATGATTTTTTCAAATCTGAACTTTTCTGGACCTCGGCCTCAAATTTTGCATTAAGCTCCTGCTTTTCTTGTTCGAAGTTTTCTGATTGGTAGAGAAGCTTCGTATTTAATTCTGCTATTTTAGCTTCAGCTTATGACAGTAAGCTTTCGGTTGTCTGAAGCTCGAAGTCTTTCTTTTCAAGAGCAGCTGAATGGTCTTTTATTTGGCTTTCTAAATTCTCAATTATAACCTCGTGTTTTTATCTTCCAAATCTTGCTGCATTTTCAAAGCTTTGCTCAGCAGCATACTCTGCACATAAACAACCTTCGTTAGAAAACATCTTCGTTATTAAAAACAATAAAAGTCAGAGAAAGGTTGTTTACCTTGAAATTAGAATAGAATAAACTACCGACGATATGCTATCGTCGGTAGCGGCTAATATTTGTTTCGAGCTTCGGGAAACCAATACTCTTTGATAGAGTACCGATAACCTTCGCACCAGTCTGATCCCGGACGCAGCCCAACTTTTCGTCATCGATGCCACCAAAGAGAAGTGCTCCCGGCCGATATCCGCAAGATATAACATATTCTTTTAGCTCTTCTTTTTCAGCCTTTGTCAGCTCTTGACCAACTAAGTTTTGAAAGTTAAAAACTTCATCTTCCGAAGTGTCTTCGGCTATTTCTTTCTCCTTCTCGGGCTCTGGGGCCATAGTCTCTTTGGTGGCTGCGGCAGCTTCTTCTGCGGCCATGTTTAGCAGTATCTTATCAATATCAGCAATCGTGCTTTCTAAATGAATATCTTCGGCTCTGGCAGCTTCGGCATTTGTGGCTTCCGAAGGTGCAACTTCGATAGCTGTCGTGCTTTCAACAGCTGGCGCCTTCGGAGCTGAAGCTCCTGGGGTGTCCCTTCGATGACTTCTATCACTGTAATGATTCTTTGCTTTTTTGGCCTAGCTGCCTTCTTCGTTTTTGCGGACTCCTTTTCCTTCTCAAAAAGCTTTGTCAGATGTGGCCCCAGTGGACTTAGCTTGCAGGTAAAGATTTAGTCATTACCTTTAAGATTTCCTCCACTTCGGTGGCAGAGGGTGTTGCAGCAGTTTCTTCTTCTTCATCAATTGCCTTCTGCTTCAGAGCTGTAGCTTTTCTCTTCTTCGAAACACCTGTTTTCGGCTCAGGCTCCAGCTTTTTCTTCTTCGGTTGTTCTTCATCGTCTTTATTCAGAGCACCAGCTACTCTTTTCCTCTTTTGACCTTCGGCATCCTTATCTAGCCACTCGTAGTCGGGGTACTCAAAATCCAGAGCATCCATTACTCGGTTTAACCTTTGCTTCGAACGGGTGCCGAAGGCCGCAGTCATCAATTGATCTTCTTTTATAGAATAATTGCCGAGTATTTCATTGCACATTACTTCAATTGTGTCCAGCCACTCTTGGCAAGGCACATTGAAATGTTTCTTGAATTTATAATAGTAAGGTAACCGAATAAATTCCCCCTTCTTTTCCCCCTTCAGCTTTGGCATGTCCCACTCCTTCAAAGTCGGGAACACTCTGAAGGCCAAAAATTCTTACACTAAGTCCCTAGTGCCGATATGATCTGCAATAACTCGAAATTCAGCCAGGGCAATCTAGCTCGGACTCCCTGGTGTCATGTCGCACCAGGGTCTGGTCTCTCCAAAGATCAATTCTAACGGACTCTGGACTAGCTTCTCCTTCTCTTCGTCAACTCTGACGTAGAACCACTCAGACTTCCAGCCAGCTGGCCACTTGCTTCGATAGCTGATCACTGGAAATTTTGTATTCTTGCGATAGGCAAAGTTGTAACAGCCAAAATTTTCATGTAGCCCATCTCCTCTAGCTTTCGTTTGGTAGTGAAGCTCGTGCACTCGGCAGAAGCCTTCGCCAAATGGCTCTACCCCTTGGCTTCGGAGAGCCCAGATATAAACGCTAAGCCTAACAATAGCGTTAGGAGTTAGCTGATGAAGGTAGATCCCAAACTTCTTCAATACATCAGCAATCATCTTGTTCAAAGGAAATCTTAAACCAGCTTTAAAGAAACTTTTGAAGACCACTACTTCATCCTTTCCTGGCTTCGGAGTAGTCTCTTCCCCACCAAAACGAACCAGCTCTTTCTTCGCTTCACTGAAATGGCCCAAATTCAACAGCTTAGGCAAATCACCTTTGGAGATGGTGGATTTCCCGAAATCTAGGTGGCTGGGTTTACTTGGCACTGCGCTATAATCATCTTCAAACTCAGTCTCCTCAACATCAGCCTGCTCTGCTTCAGCGGCAGGTGCTTCCTTCGGTGCTACTAGCCCTAAGCGCTTCATCACTTCGGAGATTGGGGCAGTTTCAGCACCTTCGGCTTCCTCTCTGTCGCACGTAACTCTAGCTGTGGAACGCACTCTGGCCATTTGATGATTGGATTTCTTGTTTTTGAATGAAGTTGAAAATTTTCCTTTACTTTGTCGAAGCTCTTTCTTGTTACGAAGCTTGAGCAAAGTAAATAGCTTCGGCTTTGGTCAATATTTTGGCAGCAAAACAGCGCAATAGTAATGAATGCTGTGGTAACTTCACACCTACACGTCTGTTTATATAGTGCCGTAGGTGGGAAGGTGAATCATCAAGGTCTTCCGCACCGGACAAACAGCCACCCGCACTCACTGAACGGTGGGCCGTAGGGTCCGAGAAGGTGAATTGCCAGGGCGCGCGTAACAGCTGCAAGATGGGTCCACCTCGCGCGCGGATTATTTTAATCGTTTCTCGCCAACGAGCTCAGGGAAGGTGTTTTTCGGATCTTCAGCATCCCGAAGCCTAGAAGACTTTTTCACGGATCAAGCACGTTACAAAAAACGATCTAGCACCGCGAAGGGGCTACTGTTGGGGGTATGCTTCGTAGCCGAAGATCCTAAAGAAAGAAAACACCTTCGACAGATCTTCTCAGAAGCAGCGCCGAAGCTATCACCTATAAAGCTTCGGCACAGTGACAGATCTCAAAACGAAGGGGTGAACCGACTTAAAGATGAAATGACTTAAAGACTCATGATGTTCTGTGTCATCATTGTAGTCGATTGTAAAGGGCATAAATGTAATCTTACACAGGCTGCGCTCTGTGCCTATAAATAGGTGAACAGTACCCCTGTACTGTTCACGCAATCTTGTAATCTCTAGCATATTACGCTGGAATTATTGTTTCCTGCCAAGGCGAAGGTATAAATGTACATAAATATTATGTCTTAATATTTAGATTTGAATAATAAAATATGTGAATAATCTTAGCTGTTTTTGGTATATCTTTTTCTAATGTTTCATATTTTATATATTTCACTTTACATTGTTTTATTAGTCTAATCACGAAGGTGTAACCTTCGCGATATTTTGCTCATGGCCTTCGTCCGAAGTTCATTAAATCCTTGGGGAGATAATGCTTCAGCGGACGAATAGCATTAATATTTAACATTTTATGTTGCCTTGTTCTTAATTCATAACATTTGAGAACAAGTCCCCAACACGTTGCTCTGAAGAACATGACACACAAGGAGGTAATTGAGTTCATAACTGAGCATATTATTCATAGATTCGGCATTCCACAGACCTTGACTACAGATCAAGGAACTTCTTTTATGTCAAAGGAGGTACGTGAATTTGCTGAATTATATAGAATTAAGTTGCTTAATTCATCTCCATATTATGCTCAGGCCAATGGACAGGTCGAGTCTAGTAATAGGACTTTGATTAACTTGATAAAAAAGAAGATATTCGATAATCCTAAGCATTGGCATAAGATTTTGTCCGAAGCTTTATGGGCTCACAGAATATCTAAACATAGTGCTACTAAAGTATCTCCTTTTGAGCTTGTTTATGGGCAGGAAGCAGTGTTGCCTGTGGAAATAAGTTTGAATGCTTTCAGGTTCGCCAGACAAAATGATCTAACCGTCATGGATTATTATAATTCAATGATGGATAATATTGATGAGGTGACCGACAAAAGGGTGATAACTTTGGGAGCAATAGAAAAGGACAAGATCATAGTACCCAGGGCCTACAATAAGAAGGTCAAAGCAAAGTCATTTCAAGTAGGGGACCTGGTGTGGAAGACCATCCTGCCTTTAAGGAATAAAGACCGAAAGTTTGGGAAATGGTCGCCAAGCTGGGAGGGTCCTTATAGAGTAAAACAGGTAATGTCTGGTAACGCCTATTTACTACAAACATTATAAGGCAAGGATTTACCCAAGGCTTTGAATGGGCGTTTCCTCAAACAGTACCATCCTAGTATGTGGCAATATGCCTAAGATAACCGATGTAATCACATCGAGTTAGTTGCTTTTGGTTCGCTCGGCTCCACCAAAAGGCAGGGGGGCATATGTTGAGCTGCAAAATGAGCGGCGGACGGTCCGCGGTCCGGACAGTCCGTGCCTGTGGGTCGGACGGTCCGCGCGTGCGCAGAGCAGATTAGGGTTCCGAGTTTTGTGCTACGATTGTTAGCTAGATTCGCGGAATTAGCTCGGAAATTAGTTTGTAAAGGGTCCAGCCCCCTCCTCTATAAATAGAGAGGTATACGGCCGATTTGTAAGAATCAATCGAATCAATAACACTTCTATTTCGCATTTATTTCTTAGGAGTAGTTCTAGTCTAGTTCTAGTTTAGCCTTCCAATCCCCAAATTCTTTGCTTCTCTTCGACTCTACGTCGATTAGAGGAGTCTAGGTCGGCCTGCCGAGCCTAGACATCACCTAGGATCTCTCCTCCCCGACGGGGTCCCTCCCGGGAGCGAGATCTAGGCGCCGCCGGCGATCTTCCGCCGCCCCTGCGTACGCGTGGACCGTCCGGCCCCAGGGCGAGGACCGTCCGACCGTCAGGCAGGAACCCTAGCCTCGCACCAGGCCGCGGACCGTCCGACCCCTGGCTGCGGACCGTCCGCCCCTATGCAGAGAGCACCGCCGCTGGTTCATGTTGAGTGATTGGCGCCCTAAAAAGGTGTCAACAACGTGATGCTGCCTTTTCCTCATTAGGTTCTAGCAGTTCCTCATCGCCACGTGTTAGTGGCACAATGGTGGATCTACCGCCGTGATCTAACATTATTCTAGCTGCTATCATGTTGTCCTCATAGTCCATATGCCCTTTGCCATGTTGTCGTCGGTTATGGGTGCCTCGAGAAGGCAAAGCGATGTGGGGGAGACCTATGAATTTGGTTGGTCATAGATTGGCATTGGCTGGGTGAGGGATATGAAGCACTACGATACTTCACTGCACGGGCTGGGTGCGCCCATAGGCTAGAGACCATATTAGACCCTAGAGACAAAACCATGGTCTTTGAGACATTTTTATGACTAACCTTTGTCTATGTAGGAAACGGGTGACGCCTAAGAGGGGGGGGGGGGTGAATTAGGACTTCTAAAACTTTTACTAAACTAGGCCACAATTAAATCCCTAGAGCAAAACCTATGCATAAAATCAAAACTAGAATGTGCAACCTAGGTTTAGTCTAAGTGTTGCTATCTCTACCGCAAAGGCTAAGTTTCAATCTACACTAAATAAGTACGAATACAAGATTGAAACTTAAATGCTTAATATAAATGCGGAATGTAAAGAGCTAAGTAGAGAAGCAAACTCTCGTGGATGACGCCGGTATTTTTACCGAGGTATCCGGAACCACGCAAGGTCCTGACTAATCCTCGTTGGTGCCCCTACGCAAAGGGAAGCCCACGCGAGGGCCAAGCACCACGGTCGAGTAACTCCGTAGAGAGCCGCGGGCCTTCTCCACGCTCAAGTGGTGCTCCGCTTCCGGCTCCTCTCGGACGCTCCCCGCCGTCTCCACTATCGAGCTTCCGGCCGAAACGCCGCGGGCCTCGTTCCCTCCGGTACACGATGGCGGCCGTGACACAAACGCGGTTGTCACGGTCTCGCAAGACTCTCGCCCCACTCGGTACAATTACAACGACTCACGCAAGAGCCGAGGGGTTGTGTGGTTTTACAAAACTCACTCAACTAACTAGGATTCACCTAGAGCAAGCGCTAAAGCGGTCTAACTAACCTAAGCACTTCGCAAAGCACCTACGCTAATCACCGAGTGATTCTATTAAGCACTTGGGTGTTTGAGCTCTTAGAAATATGCACTATGTGTCTTGGTATGTTGCTTGGGCTCTCACACTTGAGAATGGCCGATTGGGGTGGTATTTATAGCCTCCACACCCCAAACTAGCCGTTGGACAGAAAGCAGCAGCTTTCTGTCGTCGGGTGCACCGGACAGTCCGGTGCACCACCGGACATCTACTGTTCAGTGTCCGGTGCACGCCACGTCAGCCGACCGTTGGCGCCTGTAGCAGTCGACCGTTGGATCCGACCGTTGTCTTCTGCCCGTTGGCACACCGGACAGTCCGGTGCACACCAGACAGTCCGGTGCTACAGCCAGAGAGCGCCTGTCTGTGGCCTCTCTGCGCAGACTGTCCGGTGCCTCACCGGACAGTCCGGTGCACACCGGACACCAATGTCCGGTGCGCCACCAGGCGCTGGCTGACAGCCCTCATCCTGGATTTCTTCGCTGATTTCTTCGGGCTTCTTTGTTCTTGAGTATTGGACTCCTATGCATCTTTTTATGTCTTCTTTTGAGGTGTTGCATCCTCATTGCCTTGGTCCAATTCTCTTCGCATCCTGTGAACTACAAACACAAACACTAGAAAACTTATTAGTTCACGGATTGTGTTGTTCATCAAACACCAAAACTCAATTAGCCAAATGGCCCGGGGTCCATTTTCCTTACAGTCTATCATGCCAGAAGTTCCTAATCGATGTTTTGTCGAGATTCAATGTACAAATCCATCAACTGGTCTCGAATGTGATCGTGGCCCTTGGTAAGTTTTTGTGTGTCGTGGTGACATACAAGGGGGGTCTTTGGTCAATGTCTTCGCGAGGCACTACTACTTGCATTGATAGAAGAAGACTATTGATGGGCGAGTGGCCTAGTTTGCTAGCTGCACTTCATGCCAAAGATTGACAATACCTCACACATGGTTATGGAGCTGGTGCCATGCACCAAGAAATAGTGGGGCGCAAACTGGAGCGAAGGGCGATTTTATGTGAAGGTGAGTGGAGAGGCTGAAGACCTCGCTAAGTGCCTAAGGCAGGCGATATGCTGCCTTTCCAGTTCACATCCTTTCTACAATACGAGGTTGCAAAGGGGTGACTGGGATGAAGTCACCTTTCGTCGGCTAGTGGTCTACAGAAGTGGCTAGGACCTGGTGGAGGAGCTTGTGTCCTAGAAGTTATGGCGCTTGAGTCAGTGTCGCCTGATGCCATTGTTAAAGGTTAAGTCGACCTAAGGGGGAAGTAGGAAAGGACTTCATCATTGAGGTTGAAGAAGAGGCCTCCAAGGTCGTTAGAAAATATACGAAGGCCGAGATTTTAAGAAGTCATGACATCAGTCAAGGGAATGTGTGCCTGAATAGGGTGTTTGAGCAAATGGAGATAGAGTATGGTCTCTACTTGATCTCTAGAGGAAAGGGGAAAGACCTTAGACTGCTTTCAACGGCTGCCGCTACCTCCCCCTCCCCTTTATTTAGCGGCCACAGTACGACGTTATCTCATGCAACGGTGAGCTCTAAACCAGCTACAGTGGTGGCGTAGACTACAGTGGCTCGCCAGATCTGGCGGGGAGCGAGTCCCCCCTACCCTCGAACAACGTGCACAACAGTGTGTTTTCAGTACAAAATATATTGATAAGGGTGATGTATAAGTAGGTAAAATAATATTTTATAGTGGTAGTGAGGTATAGGGGGAGTATTTAGGGGGAACCGCTGCGGTAGATGAAAAAATAGGGGGTCAAATGTTGATGATGTGACGCAAAAAAGTGATTTAGGGGGGGAAATTTAGGGGGAACCGCTGAACACAGTCTAAAGGCCGCAGCGCAGCACGCTATCGCGCACTCCACCGCGCGGTACTCTTCTCTCTCCCCTCAGCTGCAGCGCGCGCTCTCTCCCCCTACCACTGTTCCTGTGGGCCCGCCTTTAATTAATAGTAGAAGAAAAATTGATAGTAGATGAAAAGTAGGTATAAAAAATGATATTTTATATTGTAGTGGGATATATGGGGAGTATTTAGGGGAAACCACTGCGGGAGATGAAAAAGTAGGGGATACACTATTGATGATGTGACTCAGAAAAGTGATATAGGGGGAAAAATTTAGAGGGAACCGCTGCGAATAGCCTTAAAGTTGGCGAAGAGGGGAAAAGTGGGTCTATATAGGGGTGAGAAGGAAGGTTCCCCCTGCTGGTGCAAAGGCTAAGAGGGCTCGCATCTAGTTCGACATCCCAGCAAAGGAGCCCTCAAAGGTGTGGCTTGCCACCATGGCTGGTTCTACGTCAACGTACTTCGTGAAGCGGGTGGCAGACACCTATGTGTCTCTAACTGTGGGGAACAGATATCCTTTGGGTCCTCATGAACACTAAAATGTATCATGGACCGCCTGATGGGCCTCCCATTGGCCCGTCATACGGGATAGGCCAGCAAACCATGACCAGGTTGGGCATGTCTGATCCATGGAGATAAAGACTGACGCCCGAGTTAAGCATTACCGAAGCGCTGATATCTCGGGTGGTGTAGTTGTAAGCATGTCAGCAGCTAAGCATTCGGCGATAACTCGGGCAAGGAAGTGATCGAGACCCCGGATATGCAGGGTTGCAAGCTGCAACAAAGGAGATAAATGAAGTAGATAGTGATCACAACTTATAAAGTGATAACTCTCTGGTCGTCTATATAAGGCCGAGGGGGATTTCCTACAGAAACGGATCATCTCACCCGTCCACATCGATAACAACTGAGCAATTGCAAAGCTCACTTATAACCTTCGTACTCGAGAAACCAATACACAACAACAACAGGAAGTAGGGATGTTACGCAATCCAAAGCGACTCGAACCTGTATAAACCCTTGTACAACACTGACGTGCTTCTAATTTAAACATATATATAAAGCTCACTTATAACCTTCATAAACTTGTATTGTATGAATCAATTAAAAAAGCAAAACAAATTTTATTTTTGGACTAATGGTGTATAAACTTGTGGACCACTCTCGAGGTGGAGGCGCCCTAGCTGTAGGCTGTAGCTAGCTCACCTCGCTCCCGCCGTAGCCGCGTGAGGTGCGCACGCAGTGGCCGCTTCATGACTGTGAAGAACCCGAGGTGGGGCCGTAGGTCAACGCCGAGCTCGCCTTCGGCCTCCGCCCACTCGAACTCCCTCACCAGATTGGCCACGAAGTAACCGAGGTGGAGCACAGCGACGCCCATGCCGGGGCACATCCTCCGGCCGGCACCAAACGGCATCATCCTGATCTCCCCAGCGCTGCCCGCGGCCGCCACCAGGCTGACGCCCTCGCCCTCGCCGCCGGACAGGAACCTCTCCGGCCGGAACTCACGCGGGTCGGTCCACGTGGTCTGGTCACGCGCCAGCCGCGCCAGCGGAAAGTGCACCGCGGTGCCGGCAGGGAGACGCCGGCCGTCCAGCACGACATGGTCGTCGGGCATCACCTTGTTATATTGATAATCATTAGTTATATATAATATAACACAAAGCTTATAAGCTTGCATGCGTGATGATTAAAAGCAATGACGTTTGATTATCTAGGAACTTTGGATTTATAGTATTAATTCCCACCTTTCTAAACACTCTGGGCACGGTGGGGTGCAGCCGGAGCCCTTCCATGACGACAGCGTTGAGGTACTCGAGCCTTGCGACGACCTCCTCGCCGACCTCGTCGGCGTCGACACCCACGGCGGCGTCGATCTCCTGACGGAGCGCGCGCTGCACGTCGGGCCGCTTCACCAGATTGGCCATGATCCACTGCAGCAGCGCGGCAGCGGGCTCCGTGCCAGCGCCAAGGAACTCGGAGCAGAGACCCACAAGCTCACCGTCAGTGAGCCTGCGCTGCCGCTTCCGACGCTTGCCGCGGCCGCTGCCTGACGCAGCGGCGTGCTCGTCCGCCGGCACGCGGAGGTCCACGAGCGTGTCCACGTACGCTAGGGGCTCGCCATTGCGCCTTTGCCGGCCGGCGCGATGGGCCTCGATGAGCGGGAGGTACGCCTCCTCCTGCTGCCGCCGGAGCTGGAGCAGCTTCCTCCACCGGTCCCGGTAGACGAGCCCCGTGAGCGCGGGGAGCGTGGCGAAGACGCGCAGCCCGAGGAAGCACTGGACGAGGTCGTCCTGCGCGTCGGCCATCGCGCGCACGACGCCCTCGTCGACGCCCGCGCCGAAGCACATGGTGGCGAGCAGGCCGAACATGGCCGCGCGCAGGCTCTCCGCCGCGAGCACCGCGGAGCCGGACGCGCGCCGCTGCTGGTCGAGGTCCGCGACGAGGCCGTGGAGGGCGAGGCGGCGCGCGCGCCCGTGCTGACGGAGGCGCGTCGGGTGGAAGACCTCAGAGGTGAGGTTGCGCCGGATCGCGCGCCAGAGCGGGCCGTACGGCGCCGAGTTTATGTTGTAGTGCCGGCGGCGCGAGAGCACGGCGCTGGGCACGGTGGACGGCGGGCGGTCCGAGAACGCGCCGCCGGCGGCGGCGCCGCCCACGAGCAGGCGGTGCGCGGTGAAACGGTCGGTGACGAAGGCCTCCGGCGGCTGGCGGCCGAGACCAGGGAGCTTCTTGACGACAGCCGACTTGACCGCGGCGAGCCGCGCGTAGGCTGCCTCGCGCGCCCACGCATGCCGGCGCCGGCAGACGATGAGGATGAAGAGCGTCAAGGGTATCAGCAAGAGGAAGGTTAGGGAGTGTTGCATGGGTGTTGGTGTCAGCTCTAACACTTGTGTGTAGTGTAGTGTAGTAATGCATGGCGTACTTCTATCTCTAATTGCATGTAGTAAACATAAAGAAATGATAACAAAGAAGCTTACCTACTTGGCATTCCTGTGCTTTGGCGCTGGGCGGTGACCACTGACCAGGCCAACAACCGGTTGTTGGACAACCCACGAACATGTTCTCCATGCTTTGCGGGCGCACGAATTTTGCACATAAGATCAATACTAATTAGGTGCCCATACATTGATACCGTTTATATACATTACTAGATACATGCTCGTGCGTTGCAACGGAATCAATATGATAAAATACATTGATATGAAAAACACTAATTTTCAGTTATCTATGGTCATTGTACTTTTGTTATCGGATGAATGGCAAAAGTACATGCTATTGAATGAATGGCTAAACCAATACATAGGCATATGGCTGATCAAATCAAACCAAGCATTATGGAACCAAGAAACCCTTAAAAATTATAAACTTAATATTAGATCAATAGTAGGTGGCAGATCGCCAGATCAACACCCCATTGTCGTCCTCGTCAGAATGCGTGAAGAGCAGACTTGTCGTCGTGCTGTCCATGGAGACGAATGAAGCTAAAAGAACAGAATAGGATTCAGCGAGCATGGAAAGATCCTTTAGAGGAAAAAAAGGTCGGTGCCTGGTGCTGTAGCCTCCCTCTACTATTGCTTCCTTTTAGAGTTTCAGTCAAAAAACACACAGTTGTTTTTTTCTTTCTGCTTTGTGTTGCTTTCAGCGAAAGAATCGTTTCGTTGGGCGAAACATCGTGATATCAGATTCAGACGTCGCCATTTTCCCCGATCAACCTTGCACCAAAAGCTGAGCTTGTAAACAACAACGAGAGTTTGCGTATCATGCAACAAACAAAACGACTGTTCATATCATAGCTGTACCGCCCACCTGATGATGGAGGGTGACAGAAAACATTTCAGAAAGACTACATGTAACATGCTCTTGTTGTTTGGCATCAGATTTGACCATAGATGCATGCTTTTTTTTTGGAGAAAACATAACACCCTACAACAACTCTAAGGTATTGTGCAGCTCTTTGCTCACCAAATCTGAAACTCAAGTTATCAAAAGGAAGAACATCTTCAATTCTAAAAGTTCAGCCTGGGAAGCTCAATGGTTGTTCTACCAAATAGCAGATGGACTGCACTGTACATAACACCTCCACTTACATATGGCACCTGCTCTAAAATCAGTTACACATGCAATCATGAATCTTGTCTATTATAATGATGATCGCTAACAAAACTGTATCCGGTGGCATAACAGATTCAGGAACAAAAATGGGGGAGGAATGAAGGTCATATCTATATAGTGACAAAATTATGACAAGAGTAACCATTCATGAAATGGAGAAACCATGTTTGTGTTAATGTATTGTCAATAAACATACCTTACCCATGATGCTTCGTTGGCGGCTCAGTCCGACCCATTCATACGTTTTGCCATCAAAGTAACGGACTGTGTGCATTCCTGCCCAAATACCTGTATCAAAAATAGAAGTATTTCAGTAGAAAGAATAGAATTATCAGTGCTAAACAATGTCACAAAAGCCAGCAATTCTTCTTGGATTCCCAATGCCATGAGTATTGAACAAGTGACATAACATTAAATGTTATAGTCAAATAATGCGATGCCAGATGTATGTCAAAGATGTTTTATTTTCCTTTTTGACTTAAGGATATAATTGATAGAATCTTATGCAAAGAAACTGTATAAAATCAAGCAAGTGGAGAACATGTCGACTGCTTACTTCTAACTTATTGCAGATCACATTAATGTAAGCAAGGTAACTGAATGTATGAGACATGAACATTAATTATCTCCAAAGGTCTCACCAAACCAATTGCAGATCAAGATATCCAAAATAATGCTATCCCACTAGCACTCATTAAAGTTTGGCAACATATGTCTGAAAGTTAGCTGCAAAATGTCATAGTAAGCATTCTTCCTTGCTAAAAAGATGACAGGAATGAAAAAAATATCTTTGAAGTCGTTCCGATAGTACACCCAGATCTAACCTCCATTAGCTCAAAGCCGATCGACAAGACCCAAAGTAGAAGTTGATTTCGTATCATCACAGCTTTGCCAAACCACCCAAGGATATGGGCAACAACATATTCATCAAACAATGTCTCCTACACATAGATCAGACAGTCTAGATTTAATAGAGCAATAGCAATGATGAGAAGCAGAGCATGTGCGTCTTCATAGAATAGGAAGGTTCATACAAAAAAATCATACATAAATATTTATGAACTTTTTTTAGGGTTTTCTAGAACATAGAAACGACAATCAGCTCCATAAGATCTCTCTGGCAATTCTGCATTGGAAAGACAAAAGGTTTATTATCACCACCGTCTTTTTTTTAAAAAAGAAAGAAATATATTACATTTCTTGTGAAACTATTTGGCGCAGAAATTTTACCAACTCCAAGATCAGGGTGAAGGAGTTTCATGAACTGGCGAGCATCATCACGATTCTGGGAAATGAGAAACAGATAAGAACCAGTATGCCCTTCGGACTGAGTTACCAAAACTAATAAAATCATCGCCAACAACGACAACAGAACAGTATCCATCCAACTAAAACCCCACATCTAGCTAACCTGGAAAAGGAGGAAGGTAAGAGCAACGAGGTAAACGACAGCCAGTCCATGTACCAGGTGCCAGACAGCAGGGTGGGGCGTAATAAGTATCCTATGACAAAATTGCTAGGAGCACTGAATTAGTACAGTAGATTTATGGGAGCTGAAATGGCTATGGATCATCAGTAAAGCACTACTGCGATTTATGGGAGCTGGAAATGGGTATAGAATGAACGACTGGTGATGCAACATTGCGAAGACAGGAATATAAGGAGCAGAATCTTGCAGCAAGCACAGGCAGGTAGTGAAGATGCCATTGGCACCGTGTGTCCCTATGGGCAATTTGTCAATTGCTACTTGAAAATAGCATCATCCACATATGCACAAAAACTTCTGCGGCTTCAGCACCAACCGCCAATTGACAAACAAGATGCAACTCCACTGATAAAGCTCCTATGTTCGAGTCGCGTTTTTTTGAACGAGTAGAAACTGACAGTGCCTGTTTTTATTGACATAGAAGAAAAATACAAACAGGCAGCCATAAAAGGCAATCTTATCTACAAGAGAGAGAAAAGATAGGAAATTTACTCACGTTGAAGGTGCCTGAAGCGTGCAGTAGGCAAGGAAGGCTGCAATCATAGCCCAGACACCCCTGGAAGGTTTCAGTAAGAAGATGAGTCAGCAGCAAAGCATCGCTCTCACTCTCTCCAATCATTGTGCAATGCTGTGAAGGTAAAAAACAGCTCGAGTCCAAAAAGGCAGCATCAGAACGGAACGAGAAAAGCAGTGGCCTGATCATCCCTTTTCCGTTCGGAACACGTGAAAAGTAGCGTGCGTGTTCCTTCTTTTCTTTATTCCTACTTTTGAAACAAAAGTCATAATTAAATCCTGACGATGATTCAGCCATACCTCTTGATTGATGTCAAGCTACTGTGAGCAGCAGCGCCTTCAGGATCGAGTGCTCCACTTGCCCAGCTGAAAGGCAAGAACAGTTAGTTGAATGTATGCGAGAAAGCGCAAAGGAAACGCCCCCACATTTGGTCAGTACAGTATGCTTGGTATGTCATCCACCACTGGGCCCTCGTCTCCAGCAGCGTCGCCTTGAGCAGCTTCACCTCCTGCCAGACGAGCTCGTCGACGCGGTGGTTCGGCTGCAACTTCTTCCTCCAGCACAATGACTCGCGGCTCCAGTACTGCATCCGCGACACGTAGGACTTCTCCACCTCCTCCAGGACGTTCGTGCACACCTTGAACAGCTCCAGAGCCGAGCCGCATCGCGAGAACGATATGAAGGAGTCGACCGCGAGGGGCAGCGCCGTCTTCTTGATGAAGAGGACCATGTCGACCGCCTTAAGCGGGACGGCGGGCGGCTCAGACTTGAAACCAAACACGAGGAACGCGCTAGCCCACAAGTGGTCAGAGTATACCAAGGGGTTTCCAGTCCTCATCACACCATTCACTGCTGCAGTCGTAGGCATCAAACCTCCCCTGATCTTGCCGAAGAGCTACGTGATAGGATGAAACTGGATCCAGGAGCATGGCAGCGGGGGACGCGAGGAGCACCAGGAGCACGGCGACGAAGACGACCCCGCCCCGCCGCCGAGCCTCGTGAGGTCCGCGGCGAGGAGGTATAGCACGATTGCCACGGCGAGCGAGTTGATCGCTTGGTGCTTGGCCGTGTGTCCCGAGGAGGAGGAGGAGGTACGGAAGGGGCGGTGGAGGCATGGGGAGGTTCGCGGCGGAGTGGATCTACAGACAGGAGGGGTTGCGGCGGCCCACGAGGCGGGAGGAGGAGTTCTTGGGCGATGGAGGCGGAGGTTGTTGAGAGCGGGCGTAGCGGGTGGTGGTGGCGAGAGATTCACGCGCATGCTGCTGCTGGCAGCGATGCGTACAGGGAGGGAGGTCGGTTGGCGGATCAGATGGCGGGGGATTCGCCACGGGCGGGAGGGAATCGCGGTGGGGGCGGGCGGGGTGTGCGTGCGCCTGATCCACGGGCAGGGGCACTCTACACTGTCCTCTTAATAGTTAGTAGAGATATAGATAAACATTGCTTAAATAAAATATTTATAAATAAGATTATATTTTTTATTTTCAAATTATTAGTATATATATTTACAAGAGTGAAGTACACTATAGGTTCCTAAACTTGTTCAGTCGTGTCATCTAGGTCACCGAACTCTTAAAACGATCTTTTAGGTCTCTAAACTTGTTCGGTCGTGTTATCTAAGTCTCCAAACTCTCAAACAAATTTTTAGGTCTCTAAACTTATTCCGAAACATACTACATGTCCAAACAGATCCAATCCCGAAGTATGATTCTGTGTGATGCTGCTGAAGTGGATAACTCTAACACATCCTATAGGGACTAGACTTTTTTGTTGGCCTTAAGTTTTTTTTGGTTATTTGACTCCTGAATTTTTTTACAAATTTGTTAAGGTATATATATAAGTATGAGTGTGGCACCAAAACTATTTTGACAAAATTTATACTTGATTTTTTAAAAACAATTCGAATTTTATATAGTAACGAGAAAAATACGAAGAATGTACTCCTCACATGCCACATATTTTATACCACATTATCATACCATAAATTTATATCAGAATTGCATGTGAAGGTTTATATCAGAATCGCAAAACAAATATGAAGAAGCGTCGTAGTTATAAATATAACTGTTGGTACCCCATATTCAGGGTACCCGCTACCACTACCTCAAGGTTCAGTTAACCCTAAACTGAGTGCGGAAGAGCCGAGCGGGGCATCCTAGTGCTGCCATGTGCAATGAGTGAGTGCGCGCTCATGAGATACCTCTATGGATCTGGGGCCCATGGCGGGAGCCCGGACCCCTGCAAACACCACCAAAGGCTACCCGAGGGAGGTCCCGATCTAACACGTGTAGACGTCCGAACCATGAGAGTCAGGCCCCAGACCCCTAGTAGATGTGAGCATGAGGCCTACATCTTGCGTGCTTTCGCAGGCAGGAGTCCGAAGTCACCACGTGGCCCCTAGGCCCGTGGCACAAACCTTTGTATAGAAGTAAATTCTCCGCCTGCAGCCACGGTGCTCGCATTTTATTGCAGAGGGCTTGAGGGGTGCAAGTTAAGGTGTGACAGGTAGTACAGAACGACAAGACCGATCCGCGCCTTACCATGGTACACATCGGTTTGCCCGCGTCGCACACATTCAATGCCCGCTCAGAGTAACGCAAGTTACTGAGGCGTTTATCTCGGGCGTGTGAGCAATGCCATCATGAGGCGCCGCTCAGTGCCTCGGTATGCCTGCTGCTGCACAGGACACTATTGTGCTTATAGCTTTAGGTAGTTTATATTTAGTGCAAGCATGTTGGGCCTGCTTGTCGGGGTCCAGCCCCTTGAACGTGCTCCCCTTAGACTATAAAAGGAAAGCATATATGAGGCAAAAGACTTGGACTAAAAAAGTCCTACAACTTCCAAGTTCTCACACAATACTATTCATAGTGGATGTAGGGTATCACGCTTTTGCAGTCTGAACCACTCTAAACCCTTGTATTCTTGCGTTCATTCACTTCTTCGGGCTCATCCTAGGTTATCCCCTGTTCTTAGGATTAGACAGGTGCTCTCCGCCACCCGGCTGAAGTTTACTCTCCGACAATGACTACAAGTGATCTCGGAGCCGACGCTCAGCACGCTTCAAGGTATTTTTGGTTTGATAATGTGAATTCCTTATAGTCATATTTATAACTAAGACGTAGGTTCATACTTGTTTTGTGATTTTTGCACAATTCCTAGCATGCAATTCTAGTATAAATTTATGGTATGATAATATGGTATAAAATATGTCATCTAAGAGGAATACATTCTTCATATTTTTTCTAATACTGTATAAAAATCAAAATTGTTTTAATAATTAGGTATAAACATTGTCAATTTAGTTTTGCTGCAATATGGTGCCACACTCATGCTTATATATAACTGAAAGCACCTAGAGGGGGGTGAATAGGTGATCCTGTAAAAACTTAAGACTTAAAGCCACAAAACTTGATTAAGTGTTAGCACAATGAAATCAAGTGGCTAAGGATCGAGCTCTTGTGAAACACAATAGTCACAGTGAGAACAAGCACAAGAGACATGATGGTTTATCCCGTGGTTCGGCCAAGTACAACACTTGCCTACTCCACGTTGTGGCGTCCCAATGGACGAGGGTTGCACTCAACCCCTTTCAAGTGATCCAAAGATCCACTTGAATACCACAGTGTTTTTCTTTCTTTCACTATATCCCGTTTGCTAGGAATCTCCACAACTTGGAGCCTCTCGCCCTTACAAATGATGATCACAAAGAAGCACGGATGTAAGGGAGGGAAAAGCAACACACACAAGTCTCAAAAGCAACAGCACAAACACGCACACTAGTCACAACTTGAGCTCTAAGTTCACACACGGAGTTCTCAACTCAAGAGGAGCTCAAATTGCTATCACAAAGAATCAAATGCGCTAGAATGAAGACTTGGTGCTTAGAGATGATCAAAGAATGCTTGTGTTTCCCCTCCATGCGCCTAGGGGTCCTTTTTATAGCCTCAAGGCAGCTAGGAGCCGTTGGAGGCATTCCAGGAAGGCAATTCTTGCCTTCTGTCGGGTGGCGCACCGGACAATCCGGTGCACCACCGGACATCCCCTGTTCACTGTCCGGTGCAGATCGCCTTCCAAAATTGGCGCGGCCGACCGTTGAAGATTTGGAGCCGTTGGCGCACCAGACACTGTTCGGTGCCCCCATCAGACCGTTGGCTCAGCCACGCATCATGCGCGGATTGCGCGGCCGACCGTTGGCGCGGCCGATCGTTGGCTCACCGGACAGTCCGGTGCACCACCGGACAGTCCGGTGAATTTTAGCCGTACACCGCCGACGAATTCCCGAGAGAAGCCAGTTGACCAGAAGCCAGCCTGGCGCACCGGACACTATCCGGTGCGCCCAGACTGCGCTGAGTCTTGGCTGCTCCAGCCAAGTCTTTTTCCTTTTGTATTTTCTCTGATTCTAGCACTTAGACAAATATGTTAGTACACAAAAACCAATGTACTAAGTCTAGAATCATACCTTTGTGTTGATTTGCACTTCATCCACCATTTGGCTCAATTTACTACTTGAACCATTTGTGTTGGGCACTTAGGAGTAAAAAGGCAATAAAAGCATGGAGATGAACTTGGAGTAAATTACCCTCTCATCGGAGTGCAGTGGAAGTCTTTCATGGTCCAAGTCCACCTTTCCCTTTCAATCCACTTTTGAGACTAAAACAAGTAAGCTCAAACACAAGATTAGTCTCTAAGTGTCAAGTTGTAGCATGCCTCCCCCTAAATAAGTGCATCACTTGCAACTGGACTTGTGAGGTCCGGAGATCATGTACACCTTGAGCACCATAAATAAGCACAATATGCATAAAAGAACATGATCAAAGGCATAAACGCATGTATGCTATAGATCAATCCAAGTTACGCGAATCTAAGACATTTAGCTCACTACGCAGCCTGCAAAAGGTTGACTCATCTAGAGGCTTGGTAAAGATATCGGCGAGCTGGTTCTCGGTGCTAACATAAAACACTTCGATATCTCCCTTTTGCTGGTGGTCTCTCAAAAAGTGATGCCGTATGTCAATGTGCTTCGTGCGGCTGTGTTCAACAGGATTATCCGCCATGAGGATTGCACTTTCATTATCACATAGGAGTGGGACTTTGCTCAGATTGTAGCCAAAGTCCCTGAGGGTTTGCCTCATCCAAAGTAGTTGCGCACAACACTGTCCTGCGGCAACATACTCAGCCTCAGCGGTGGATAGGGCAACGAGAGTTTGTTTCTTAGAAGTCCAAGACATCAGGGACCTTTCTAAGAATTGGCACGTCCCTAATGTACTCTTCCTATCAACCTTGCATCCAACATAATCGGAGTCTGAGTATCCAATCAAGTCAAAGGTTGACCCCTTTGGATACCAGATCCCGAAGCAAGGCATAGCAACTAAATATCTAAGTATTCGCTTAACGGCCACAAGGTGACACTCCCTTGGGTCGGATTGAAATCTAGCACACATGCATACACTGAGCATAATATCCGGTCTACTAGCACATAAATAAAGCAAAGAACCTATCATAGACCGGTATGCCTTTTGATCAACGGACTTACCTCCTTTGTTGAGGTCGACATGTCCGTCGGTTCCCATTGGAGTCTTTGCGGGCTTGGCGTCCTTCATCCCAAACCGCTTGATCAAATCTTGCGTGTACTTCGTTTGGGAGATGAAGGTGCCATCCTTGAGTTGCTTCACTTGGAACCCAAGGAAGAAGTTCAACTCGCCCATCATCGACATCTCAAATTTTTGAGTCATCACCCTGCTAAACTCTTCACAAGACTTCTGGTGAGTAGAACCAAATATTATGTCATCGACATAAATTTGGCATACAAATAAGTCACCATCACAAGTCTTAGTGAATAAAGTTGGATCGGCTTTCCCAACCTTGAAGGCATTAGCAATTAGAAAGTCTCTAAGGCATTCATACCATTCTCTTGGGGCTTGCTTAAGTCCATAGAGCACCTTAGAGAGCTTACACAAGTGGTCGGGGTACCGTTCATCCTCAAAGCAGGGGGTTGCTCTACATACACCTTCTCCTTGATTGGCCCGTTGAGGAAAGCACTCTTCACATCCATTAGGAACAACCTAAAAGAATGGTGAGCGGCATAGGCTAACAAAATACGAATAGACTCTAGCCTAGCCACAGGAGCAAAAGTCTCCTCAAAGTCCAAACCTGCGACTTGGGCATAACCTTTTGCCACAAGTCTAGCCTTGTTCCTAGTCACCACCCCGTGCTCGTCCTGTTTGTTGCGGAACACCCACTTGGTTCCCACAACGTTTTGCTTGGGACGTGGCACCAGTGTCCAAACTTCATTTCGCTTGAAGTTATTAAGCTCTTCCTGCATGGCCAACACCCAGTCCGGATCTAGCAAGGCCTCTTCTACCCTGAAAGGCTCAATAGAAGAGACAAAAGAGTAATGCTCACAAAAATTAGCTAATCTAGAGCGAGTAGTTACTCCCTTGCTTATATCACCCAATATCTGGTCAACTGGATGATTCCTTTGAATCGTTGCTCGGACTTGAGTTGGAGGGGCCTGTGGTGCTTCTTCCTCCATAATATGATCATCTTGTGCTCCCCCTTGATAACACGCCTCCTCTAGATGAACCTGTTCATCAGTTTGAGTTGGGGAATGCACCATTGTTGAGGAAGAAGGTTGATCTTGCTCCTTTTGTTCCTGTGGTCGCACATCTCCAATCGCCATGGTGCGTATTGCGGCCATTGGAACATCTTCTTCATCTACATCATCAAGATCAACTTGCTCTCTTGGAGAGCCATTAGTCTCATCAAATACAACGTCGCTAGAGACTTCAACCAAACCCGATGATTTGTTGAATACTCTATACGCCTTTGTATTTGAGTCATAACCTAACAAAAACCCTTCTACAACTTTGGGAGCAAATTTAGAATTTCTACATTACTTCACTAGAATATAACATTTACTCCCAAATACACGAAAGTATGACACGTTGGGTTTGTTACTAGTTAGGAGTTTGTATGACGTCTTCTTGAGGAGGCGATGAAGGTAGACCCGGTTTATGGCGTGGCAAGCCGTGTTCATGGCTTCCGACCAAAACCGCTCGGGCGTATTGAACTCTCCAAGCACCGTCCTCGCCATGTCTATGAGTGTCCTGTTCTTCCTCTCTACCACACCATTTTGCTGTGGTGTGTAGGGAGCGGAGAACTCGTGCTTGATTCCTTCCTCCTCAAGGTACTCCTCCACTTGAAGATTCTTGAACTCGGCCCCGTTGTCGCTTCTTACCTTTTTCACCTTGAGCTCAAACTCATTTTGAGCTCTCCTTAGAAAGCGCTTAAGAGTCCCTTGGGTTTCTAATTTATCCTGCAAAAAGAATACCCAAGTGAAGCGAGAAAAATCATCAACTATAACAAGACCATACTTACTTCCCCCGATGTTGAGGTAGGCGACGGGTCCGAAGAGGTCCATATGCAGCAGCTCCAGGGGTCTTGATGTGGTCATCACATTCTTGCTGTGATGAGCGCTTCCCACTTGTTTGCCTGCTTAACAAGCTGCACAAGGTCTATCTTTTTCGAAAGTTACATTTGTTAGACCTAACACATGTTCTCTCTTTAGAAGTTTGTGAAGGTTCTTCATCCCCACATGTGCTAGGCGGCGATGCCACAGCCAGCCCATGCTAGTCTTAGCAATTAAGCATGCATCTAGATCGGCCTCTTCCTTCGAAAAATCAACTAAATAGAGTTTGTCGTCTAGTACACCCTTAAAAGCTAGTGAACCATCAATCCTTCTAAAGACAGACACATCTACATTTGTAAATAAGCAATTGTAACCCATATTACATAATTGACAAACGGACAACAAGTTATACCCGAGCGATTCAACCAAAAACACATTAGATATGGAATGCTCGGATGAAATAGCTATCTTTCCTAGTCCTTTAACCTTGCCTTGATTCCCGTCACCGAATATGATTGAATCTTGGGAATGTTTGTTCTTGACGTAGGAGGTGAACATCTTCTCCCCCGTCATGTGGTTTGTGCATCCGCTGTCAATAATCCAGCTCGAGCTCCCGGATGCATAAACCTGCAAGGCAAATTAGGCTTGGGTTTTAGGTACCCAACTCTTGTTGGGTCCTACAAGGTTAGTAACAATAGCCTTAGGGACCCAAATGCAAGTCTTGTCTCCCTTGCACTTGGCCCCCACCTTTTTAGCAATCACCTTTTTATTTTTGCATGAAAGAATAAATTTAGCATTGCAAGCATGAAACATAGTGGTAGATCCATTACACACTTTCCTAGGAGCATGAGACACAATATTTATCCTAGGCCTACCATTAAAATTGGAACTTGAAGCAAACATGGCATGTGAGTCATAAGCATTGTAACTCCTATCAGGATGAACATTTCTAGAAAATTTCCTATCATGGTACATGAAAGCATGGTTCTTTTGACTATTACTATTCATAGGAGCCTTGCCTTTTTCCTTGTTGAAAATGGGAGCCCCTTGACTTGTTAAGTTCTTGGCTTCCCTCTTAAAGCCAAGCCCATCCTTAATTGAGGGGTGTCTACCAATAGTGTAGGCATCCCTTGCAAATTTTAGTTTATTAAAGTCATTCTTGCTAGTCTTAAGTTGGGCATTAAGACTAGACACTTCACCATTTAATTTTGCAATAGAAGTAAGGTGCTCAACACATGCATCAACATTAAAATCCTTACACCTATTACAAATTACTACATGTTCAATACATGAGCTAGATTTATTTGCTACTTCTAATTTAGCATTTAAGTCATCATTGACACTCTTTAGACTGGAAATAGACTCATGACAAGTAGATAATTCACATGAAAGCATTTCATTTCTTTTAACTTCTAAAGCAAGAGACTTTTGCACACTTACAAATTTATCATGCTCTTCATATAAAAGATCCTCTTGCTTTTCTAGCAATCTATTCTTCTCATTCAACACATCAATTAATTCATTGATCTTATCAATTTTAGTTCTATCTAAGCCTTTGAATAAACTTGAGTAGTCTACTTCATCATCACTAGATTCATCATCACTTGAAGAAGCATATGCAATAGTATTTCGAGTGCTTACCTTCTTCTCCTTAGCCATGAGGCAGGTGTGATGCTCGTTGGGGAAGAGAGAAGATTTGTTGAAGGCCGTGGCGGCGAGTCCTTCGTCGTCGGAGTCGGACGAAGAACAACCCGAGTCCCATTCTTTTCCAAGGTGTGCTTCGCCCTTAGCCTTCTTGTAAACCTTCTTGTTCTCTCTCTTCCCATTCTTTCCTTGTTCCTGGTCACTATCATTATCGGGACAGTTAGCAATAAAGTGGCCAATCTTACCACACTTGAAGCAGGAGCGCTTTCCCTTCGTCTTGCTCTTGTTGGGAAGCTCCTTGCGACCTTTGAGCGCCGTCTTGAAGCGCTTGATGATGAGGGCCATTTCATCCTCATTTAGCCCGGCCGCCTCAACTTGCGCCACCTTGCTAGGTAGTCCCTCCCTGCTGCTTGTTGCTTTGAGAGCAACAGTTTGAGGCTCGTGGATCGGCATTGGGCCATTCAACGTCTCATCAACATATCTTGCCTCCTTGATCATCATTCGCCCGCTTACAAACATTCTGAGTATTTCCTCGGGCGTCATCTTGGTGTACCTAGGATTTTCACGAATAGAATTTACAAGATGAGGATCAAGGACAGTGAAGGACCTTAGCATAAGCCGAACGACGTCGTGGTCCGTCCATCTCATGCTTCCATAGCTCCTGATTTTGTTGATCAGGGTCTTGAGTCTGTTGTACGTTTGAGTTGGCTCCTCCCCCCTGATCATTGCGAACCTTCCTAGTTCGCCTTCCACCAACTCCATCTTGGTGATCATGGTGGCGTCGTTCCCCTCATGTGAGATCTTGAGGGCGTCCCAGATTTGCTTGGCATTATCCAAGCCGCCCACCTTATGATACTCTTCCCTGCACAAGGATGCTAAAAGAACAGTGGTAGCTTGTGCATTTTGTGAATTTGTTCACTGATAAACATGGGATTATCCGTACTATCAAATTGCATTCCATTTTCTACTATCTCCCATATACTTGGATGAAGAGAGAACAAATGGCTACGCATTTTGTGACTCCAAAATCCGTAGTCCTCTCCATCAAAGTGTGGAGGTTTACCAAGAGGAATGGAAAGCAAATGAGCATTGGAATTTTGCGGAATATGAGAATAATCAAAAGAAAAGTTTGAGTTGACCATTTTCTTTTTCTCGTCGTCGTCGTCTCTTTGGGAAGAAGAGGACTCGTCGCTGTCGTAGTAGACTATCTTCTTGATGTGTCTCTTCTTCTTCCCATCCTTCTTCTTGTGACTTGAGCCCGAGTCAGTGGGCTTGTCGTCTTTTGGCTCATTGATGAAGGACTCCTTCTCCTTGTCGTTGATCACCATCCCCTTTCCCTTACGATCCATCCCTTCAGGCGATTAGTCCCTTTCATGAAGAGAACGGCTCTGATACCAATTGAAAGCACCTAGAGGGGGGGTGAATAGGTGATCCTGTAAAAACTTAAGACTTAAAGCCACAAAACTTGATTAAGTGTTAGCACAATGAAATCAAGTGGCTAAGGATCGAGCTCTTGTGAAACACAATAGTCACAGTGAGAACAAGCACAAGAGACATGATGGTTTATCCCGTGGTTCGGCCAAGTACAACACTTGCCTATTCCACGTTGTGGCGTCCCAATGGACGAGGGTTGCACTCAACCCCTTTCAAGTGATCCAAAGATCCACTTGAATACCATGGTGCTTTTCTTTCTTTTACTATATCCCGTTTGCGAGGAATCTCCACAACTTGTAGCCTCTCGCCCTTACAAATGATGATCACAAAGAAGCACAGATGTAAGGGAGGGAAAAGCAACACATACAAGTCTCAAAAGCAACAGCACAAACACGCACACTAGTCACAACTTGAGCTCTAAGTTCACACACGGAGTTCTCAACTCAAGAGGAGCTCAAATTGCTATCACAAAGAATCAAATGCGCTAGAATGAAGTCTTGGTGCTTAGAGATGATCAAAGAATGCTTGTGTTTCTCCTCCATGCGCCTAGGGGTCCCTTTTATAGCCTCAAGGCAGCTAGGAGCCGTTGGAGGCATTCCAGGAAGGCAATTCTTGCCTTCTGTCGGGTGGCGCACCGGACAGTCCGGTGCACCACCAGACATCCCCTGTTCACTGTCCAGTGCAGATCGCCTTCCAAAATTGGCGCAGCCGACCGTTGAAGATTTGGAGCCATTGGCGCACCGGACATTGTCCGGTGCACATCGGACGGTCCGGTGCCCCCATCAGACCATTGGCTCAGCCACGCGTCACGTGCGGATTGCGCGGCCGACCATTTGCTCACCGGACAGTCCGGTGCACCACCGGACAGTCCGATGAATTTTAGTCGTACACCGCCGATGAATTCCCGAGAGCAGCCAGTTGACCAGAAGCCAGCCTGGCGCACCGGACACTATCTGGTGCACCACCGGACAGTCCGGTGCACCCAGACTGCGTCGAGTCTTGGCTGCTCCAGCCAAGTCTTTTTCCTTTTGTATTTTCTCTGATTCTAGCACTTAGACAAATATGTTAGTACACAAATACTAAGTCTAGAATCATACCTTTGTGTTGATTTGCACTTCATCCACCATTTGGCTCAATTTACTACTTGAACCATTTGTGTTGGGCACTTAATCACCAAAATACTTAGAAATGGCCCAAGGGCACATTTCCCTTTCAATAACTTCAAAAAATTGTAAAACAATTCCGGAGTCAAATTGCCATGACACGAACAAAAGGTCTAGTCTCCGTACGATGCGCCACATCACTGTTTACCACATTATTAGCGCCTCGTAGGCTCATGGCGTTGGTTTGGATCTGTTTGGACCTATGGTGTGTCTAGGAACAAGTTTAGGGACCTCAAAATTCGTTTTGAGAGTTTGGAGACCTAATTGCCATAACCAGACAAGTTCAGAGACCTGAACATTCGTTTTGAGAGTTTGGGGACCTGAATGGCAAAACCAAACTAGTTTAGGGACATGTGGTGTACTTCACTATATTTATAATATATCTTCTTTATATAACACAAAGAGACACAACATCATAGTGGTTGAAGCCACTCACTTCGTCTTATTCTGCCAAATATTAAACCTTGGGAGTACGTGCGGGAGGGAACTTTGGGTGGAGAGGAGGCATTCGTGCTTTAAAGGTGTAGTGAATAAGCCAAACGACCAGATTTCTAGTCGTGTTATTATCAGTGTTTCCTTCTATCCACATGCATGGATATAACAGTGTCGTGGGTTCATGCATGTGTATATATTGGTGTCATGGGTTCATAACCACGCCAAGTATCCAAGTTTTGTTCGATGGAGAATTAGTGGACAAAGAATTGGTCTATGCAATCTCTCTGGTGGCTACGAGCACCCAAACACTTAGTGACACAAGTAGTTTGTTTTTGTTTAGGCTTTGATGTCCTATGTGCAGCAGTATGGTGTTCTTCATGTTAAGAGACTTTGATAGAGGAATCAAGAGAAAGAGAGAGATCGAGGGTAGCACTAATCTAGTCTAGGGCTTTCCCCTCCCTATGCAAGTGTGTATGTGTGTTCGATCGATCGAACCTTCATTTGGTCTTTTTATAGGTGCATATGCCCTTCTTTGTATATTGTGGATGATATGGGAGTACAAAATAACAGGATGGTTTTGGTACATAGGCTTTCTCGTCTAGGGCTTCGGTTGTCATATTCCTAGGTGTCATTGATGCTTTCTTGTCTTATATCTAGGGATAGGAAATAGCTCAACCTCCTATGACACTTCTGTTGTAGCCTAGTGCTAATCATCAAATGGCATTCGTGGCAGGAATGCCTTCCTCGGGTGAACCTTCTCCTATCTTTCTTAACACACCAAGTCTCTCCTTTTGTTAGAGGAACTGCCAGGCGGGCATGGAGTACATCACGTGAGGGACTTTGGGAGCTCCTTAGGTGTGGCCAACATATTGTGATGATGGCCGTGCAAAACGTTGTTTTGCACTGTAGATTCTACTGTTTATATAATGGAGATTGAAATAGAAGATGAGATGAGTAAGCCTGCTGAAGATAACCTTATCGAGGGAGTGGTCGATAATGCCTCAAAGGGGAGGCAACAAGAGGAAGATTATACAATCTTGTATGGTTGTTGGTTTTAGCTCTTAGGCTCATAACATCTTTTAACATTAGGTGTACAATGGATGTCTTGAGCATGATGGTTAAATGGGAGAAGCCAATTTATATCAGCATAGATCTAGCTAAGCCACGACTCTAAAGTTGGGTCAGGCCTAAACAGATGCAATAACCATCATGGTGTGCTCATGGATTTCAAAATTGGCTAAAAGCCAGGAAAACGGTATGGTTTCTCGTTATTGGACCGGGAATGGTTTTTGAGCCAATTTTTTAAAAATATCGTCCAAAATTTTAAAAAAGTAAGTTTTTTTATAAAAAATAAAAAATATGATAAAACAACATATTTTATGAGCAATCTGATACATCTCATATTTACGTTTTATTTTATATAAAATAAACATTTTTTGGTAAAAACAACGAATTTCGTCAAAAAACGTGGTTTCCCAGCAGATTTTCACGTTTTCTCGTTGGTTTTTAAATTTTTCGATCGATTTACAAATTCAAATTTAATTTCCCTGAGAAAAAATGAAACTTACCGAGAAACAACGAAATCTAGCCGGGAATCATTGTTTCTTAGCTAGGAAAACGAAATTAGTTTTTTTATATTTGAAATTTTAAACCGATCATGAAATCTAGTTTCCGCCGAAAAACCGTCGGTAAACCGTTCCCTGTGGAGGGTGAGATTTCAAACTTAAACAATTTGGTTAACCCTGGTTGTGATATATCTGGACCAAGATAAAACATCAGACCATGAACTTTATAGACATCTATAAAGTGGCGGACGCAGGACGAGAATTCATAAGGGGCTAGAAAGACCACGTGATAAAATCAAGCAAGATCGTAAAAAAACTAGTGTTATATAGAATTCAAGTTTCATATCAATGCATTATACAAGTTCAAAGAACAAAATTGTATGAACAAAAGAAACAAGCATGTCGTTAAGTTTTTGATGACCGAATCAAAGCCGTTTACCTTGTCAAATGTCAATCTCCTAGAAGGACAGGGATGCCAGTAAAGGGGTGGGGTGAGGCGACGTCTACAGCTGAGAGCCATGGCTTGCTGGTTCGCCAAGCTCGTTGGCCACAGAGAGGGCCACATCATTGCGACGAGCGGCTTTATTGGGCGGGTCGGTGTCACGACGACGATGGGGCAGGGTGGAGGCGGCATGAAGGAGGGGGTTGGGCAGCATCGCGTCAAGGAGGCAGTGGTCGAAATGGGGCATCGAGGCAAACTAGTTTAGGTGGCGTTGAAAAGATTAGGGCCAGCCTGATGGATGCGAGGACTACGTTGTAGCATCCCAAAAATTCAAATCTTGGAATTTTCTCAAACTCCCTCTAAATTCATAATGAATTTTAAATTTCATTTCAAAATGTTTGTTTGCAAGTTGATATCAACAAATAAATTATAGTGGTCTATATTCTCTCCAAAATCCTCCTCAAAATATCCTACAAATATTTCCCCAGTGATCACCCTCAATTTCTTTTCAGAAATACTGCCCAGATATTTCTCCAGTGATCCCCCTCAAATTCTTCCAGAAATACCGCCCAGATATTTCCCGAGTAATCCCCTTCAAGTTCTTTCCAGAAATACTGTCCAAATATTCCACCGATATATCTCCAAGTATTTTCTTCCTAAGAAATACCTTCATAATCATTTTTCAAGTTCCTACAAATATTTTCTTCATAACTTTTCTCATGCTCATACGTATACGTATGCCTCCATTGTCATACGGTGAGCTCTACAAGCTAATCTCACTTATACAAGACAAATACATGCTAATCTCCCACTAATCCTCTCATCCTCCCACTAATCCTCTCATCCCTCCCCCTAATCCCCCACCATGGCTATAAATAGAGGGGCAAGGGCCTCCTCTCATCCCACCCCAAGCCATTTCATGGCAACTCTCATCCCCCCCCCCACACACACCCACTCCATGTTCCACACAAGCACACACTAGCACAAGGATCGTTCGGTCGTTCTTCGATCGTTCGTCCCCCTGTTCTTAGTTTGTTCGTTCGTTCATTCGTCCGATCGTTCGATCGTTCGTCCGATCGTTCATGGTTCGTTCGTCCGTTCGTCCGATCGTTCGATCGTTCGTCCGTTCGTTCGTCCAAATAATCTTTTTCCTGCCGTTATGCTACCGAAATTCCGATCATTCGTTTGTTCGATCATTCAATCGTTCATCGTTCGTTCATAGTTCCTATTCATCGTTCATCGTTCGTTCATAGTCCCTATTCATCGTTCTTCCAGATAATCTTTGTCCTGCCGTTATGCTGCCGAAATTCTGATCGTTCGTTCGTCCGATAATTCGATCATTCGTCCGTTCGTTCGTCCAAATAATCTTTTCCCTGCCGTTATGCTGTCGAAATTCTGATCGTTCGTTCGTTCGATCATTTGATCGTTCATCGTTCGTTCATAGTTCCTATTCATCGTTCGTTCATAGTCCCTATTCATCGTTCTTCCAGATAATTTTTGTACTGCCATTATGCTGCCGAAATTTCGATCGTTCGTTCGTCCGATCATTCGATCGTTCGTCCGTTCGTTCATAGTTCCTATTCATCATTCATCGTTCGTTCATCATCACTATTCATCGTTCATCGTTCGTTCATACAACTATTCACCATCACGATTCAACATTACTATTTATCGTTACTATTCATTGTTACTATTCGCCATTACTATTCATCATCGTTACTATTCATCGATGATATCTACAATATCTTTTCGTCGTTACTATTCATCGTTACTATTCATCGATCATCCGATCGCCCAAATTTCAACTACTCATCCATCATGCTGTCCAGTCCACCTAAGACCAACCAGACCCATATTCCAGTCATACGAACTCCGATGACTGTGATTTTCCTTCCAGTAGGGAACCTCCCATCTGGTCACCCTAGGTTTCTCCAAGTTGAGCATGCTTTACTTTGAGATTCCTTTGAACCAGGCTTCCAAACTCAGATTCCAATAATTCTTGTTTCTAAATTCTTATCAAACTATTCTCTATCCAACCATGTCATCCCTTAAGCCTGGTCCATATTCCAGAAAAACTCCCAAAATACTCTTGTCCTATATTCTGCCTATAACTCTCCTGTTCATATTAAGTCAGACGATTCATTCGTCACTATTCTCACCAACAGTGAACTTCACTGTGCTACACCACATACACTCAGCTATAAATACACCCAACTACCCTCTCCCTCTCCACACACACTCAACACCCTCAGCCAAGGCAAACACCCCAGCCACTCAGTTACTCCGCTCTGCCGGCTACACACATAGTGTCGCTTCGCCTCCAGTCCACCCTCCTGGTAAGCACCTCCGCTCCACCACTAGTAATATCACAACACCACATGACACAGATTCTACTCAAGACTATACCCATCCATATATCACTATTCTGACCACTATACTAATTATTTGTTGGTATACTTGCTTGTTTGTATGTTTGCTTATTCATGTTGTATAGTTATCGGAGCGTTCGTGCTGTCTCGTGGAAGCCAGACCTGCAAGTCTACGCCAGACAGAGGAGCTAGAAGCCAGTTCCGCGAGCTCCCCTTCCCCCTTTGCCGAATAAGCACGGCAAGCTCACTGGATCCCTTTGATGCATAAATTACCTATGATTTTTCAACCACAACCCTCAGCCTGTTATTTTATGCATGATATGATTTTGAGACAAGTTATTATGGCCACCCAAGTCACTTGCCGCAATCAATCCTTAATATATTTGTTACAAATGATTTGAGAAAAGGTGTGAGTTTTTCAAAAGAAAATGCTTTTCAAAATGTGTATGATGAAGGGTTTTCACCCTTATCACCTTTGAGTAGGGACGATCAGGGACTCCCTAGTTTAGGGGAGGGCCTAAGGTGAAGGCTCAGCTGGTTTAGGCGTGAGCAGAAGGATTGTCCCCTCATATAAGGACAGGTTTGTCATCTTTCACTACCTATACTCATGATAAGTACAACCACTCGAGACTGTGTGGGCAGTCACTTAATCTGAACTCGTACGGTCTAACCCCAGGGTTATGAAGGCTGGGGAGCACCGGGAGGATAAGGAGGGGGAATGTTTTGTCCGGTTTAGACATGGTGGTGGCCTGACTCCTTCCGGTATAACCATTAAGGTTAGGACGTGCGGGGAAAGAAAGAGATTCGGATTCGGATCTCATTGATCATAAGATTGCAGAGCCGGACTAGTGGGTAAAGTGTACCCCTCTGCTTAGAGTTCAAACCTATTCGAATAGTATGTGTCCACAGGAATGGACGAGTCTGCTGTGGTATGGCAATTAGTGTTTTGTTTTTTAAAAAAAGAGGTGCGTTTGAGAAAAGTGGTTTTTTTAAAAGGTCCGACGGTTGAGCCGTGAGCTATGGTGGACGGGAAGTCCAGTAGCTGTTTTGAAAATGAAAACCAGTGGGAAACTGCTGAGATACCTGAATGGTTTAGTCCAGGGGATTTTGTTCTAATATTGAAAAACTTCCTGCTCCTTTGGGAGAGGATGCACTTTGAAAAATACAAAATGTTTTACAAAACAACCCTGCATAAAATATTGTTGTTTCTGCAAAATATCCTGAGCTCCACATATTCCATGCATTATATCTGATTTCCCCATTCCGCGGGTGAAGGTGGGCTGCTGAGTATGTTTGTACTCACCCTTGCTTATTTGTTTTTTTTCAGAAAAAGGAGATCGGGTAAGAGTTACGACTGTTCCCAACCTTGCCTGTGGTTGTTGGACCGCTGATTTGCTTCGCTGCGTATATCGGGCTGCTTCAGCCCCACTCTGATGATATGTCCCGAGTTGTGGACCAACTCTTAAAGTTGATCGCCACCTTTATAGGTTTGTCTCGTTTAAGCAGATCTGGAATCATCTGATGTATAAATGTGTTTACTAGCCTCATGGGACTAGTAATTGTATCACATTTGAGTCCCAGAGGATTGGGGCGCTTCAGGTGGTATCAGAGCTGTTAGGTTGGCCGCAGGACGTAACCCTTAGCCTGATCTAAAAGTTTTTGAGTCAAAACTATTTTCTTAAAAAAATCTTGCTCTCTTCCCTCCATTTCAAAAATGCTTTCCCCCTTTCCTTCTCTCAGAAGTCAGATGGAGGTTCGCTGCCAAACTAGCTTTTGCCAGAATGAAGATGGTTTCCCCAAGTTGCTGAGAGCATGCACAGTTCACCTCGGAATCAAGAGCCAGCCAGAGTATGATGGTCGTGAATTCGTCGAGCATGGCACAGAGAAGTGTGTCGTGACTGTATACATTGGATCCAGTCCACACCATGTGGAATGGAGTGTCACTGCTGCTGGGCACAGATTCAAAGACACCTGCCAAGTCGTCGCTTGCAAGGCATTGAGGGCCCTGTGTCAGATCTATGAAGAAGAAGTGGCCGACACCCCGCTCAGATTCTTTCTGTCCTTTCAGAGAGACCGTCCAGTTTGGATGGCCAGGATGCGTGCATTGGAAGGGAAGTAGCTGATTGAGGACGACCCCACAGTCGTGTACCTCACTGCATACCTGCTCACCCTTGATGCACAATATGATTTCTTGGCTCGGCACCACCGTCAGATGATTGCTCGAGCAGAAGATGCAGAGAAGCGCAACCGTCAGCTCCATGTGGATCTCACCACAGCTCAAGCCCGTGTAGCTGCCTTGGAAAGTCGTGAAGCCATTGCTGTTGAAGCCCTGAAGCAAGCCAAGGATGAGCACGTCCAGAAGTTGATGGAGGCCTACTTGGTAACCCATAACCAACGTAGAGCCTTGCGGATCCAAGAACCTGCTTCATCCAACCCAGTCCAACCCATGAGAGCTGAAGATCCCCAAATTCTTGAAGGTCACCCGGTCTCTATCAAAGGAGAGAAGAAGGCTTGGGAACTACCAGAAGGAGCCATAGTCTTGGAAGGAATTCCAGTCTTCCCTCAGGCTATGAATAAGCAAGAGCACCCCGAGTCCTCCCAAGATCCCCCGCCAGAGTTGTTTGAGCCCCTCACCATGAAGAAGATTCCAGCACCGTCCCGTGAGATCAAAGAAGAAGCTGTAAGCACCCCACCAGCACCGCCGCCCTCTGAGGAGCTACAAGAGCTTGTCCCGCTTGAAGAAGAGTTCAACCCTGTCCTGCCATCTCAGTCGCCGCCAGAAGAAGTCATCAACATCAGCTCCCTCTTAACCCATCCAGGAGATGTCTCAGATTGAAGTTGTGTGCAAGCCTCGCTAGAAGAGAAGCTGCCAGATCTGAGTTAGTTATGCCCAGTCCTCTGCATGCATTGGGTAGTGAAGTTTTTCTTCACTTTGGCCAGAGCCCTGCATGTATGAGAGGTAATCGTGTAGACTCGTGTTTTGCAAAACTCTAATTGTGTGGCCCCCTAGGGCATTTCAAAATGAATTTTGCCTGATGTTTTCCTCCCTTTTGAGTGCATATGCGATGCTTTAACGATAGTGCTCATAAGTCGCGTTTAGCATAGTTCTCAATTCAGGAGCTGAGCAATAGTAGTTATGCCTAGCCCCCGAATCCAAGTAGTCCGCGCTTTGAAAAACTCTATTCTTCCCTTATTCAAAACATTTGATTTGTTTGTGCTTATCATTGCTGAGCTTGTGTGTTTTCTTTCTTTTTAAGAAAGGTTTTCTCTAAAAACATAGATCACAAATTAGAGCTAATCCTCACCTTATGCTTCCATTCTCATCTTAACCCATCTCAATAGAAAAGTGCCTTACCCAAGAAGATACCGAGAAGCTTACCCTTGAAGCATGGAATAAGCTACACAGGAACCTATCCAGTCGCTCAGTCAAAAGGACCGATCGTGAGAATCAAAGCACTGCCCCTGTGTCAAAGTAAATAGAAAAAGAGGACAGGAGTTATTACCATACAGAGAGGCAAAGATTCTTGGAACCAGAGACCACAAACATCAGGGTCATCGACCCCACCACTCACCCGTGCCCCCCCGCACGTGTGCCCCGCTTCCATGCACACTACCACCGCCCCACACCCCCTTTGCAGCGCACTACCGCCACCCCACGCCCCCTTTTGCAGCGCACCCACCGCCATCGTCGTCGACAACAGGCCCCCTTCCCCTTGTCGCACCAGCTGCCTCGTGTCACCTGCTCCATCACTACCACTCCACACCCCCCGAGCACCCCCGCTCGCCTATAAAACCCCCCACCAGCTCCCTCAACTCCCATATCGCTCAAAGCAAAGCACACTCCAGATAAACCCCCTCTGCCAAATCGCAAGAAACTCCATTTTCCACTCCCTCGCCCCTAAGATCACAATGCTTGGTGATTCTTGGGTTGAAGACTGTTGTACATGGTTCATAATCTTTGGTTTCCTCCAATGTGTGATAGTAATACTCTTTGATAGAATCCTCCAGTGGGAAGAGCAAAGAGAAAGAAAGGGTCAGTGAAAAGAAGATAGTGAAGAGAAGATGAGAAGGTTGTCCCAGAATCAACCCTGTGTCAGTCATTTCTCTGCAGCCTGCTCAAGCAGCAACAGCAAAAGAAGGCCCCGTAACACCCTTGTTATGAGGTACTTCAAGGAGTTCAAATCCCCAAGATTCAAGAGATCTACCCTCATTCTTTTTAAGTGGGGTAGTGTTCCAGTAAGGTTCCTGCTGTGGAGAAAAAGAAGAAGACCTGTAGCAAGCTTGTGGAGGACCAGATCATCGAAGCTTATAAGTTTTTGGATGAGAAGTGGTCACCCAAGTTCCGTTGATGAAGCACCAGAAGACCAATCAAGGAAGGAATCCATGTGGGAGTTCGCAAGAGAAAGGTTTGTGTGTTGGCATCGATGCTTCTTCAATAAGCTAGCTGTCAAGCGAAAGCCAGAAGCCTAAAGATGATCTTTGAGTAGCAAGAATCAACGTTTGCAATCAGCAACCGGATGGTCCTGAAAGGCCAGATTTTGTTGAAGTTTCATCTCCTCGAAGAGTTGCAAAGTGAAGATATGTAGCTGAAGTAAAGCTATACCCATAACCCTTCTAAGCCGAATCTCGAGGACGAGATTCCTTTTAAGTGGGGTAGATTTGTAGCATCCCAAAAATTCAAATCTTGGAATTTTCTCAAACTCCCTCTAAATTCAAAATGAATTTTAAATTTCGTTTCAAAATGTTTGTTTGCAAGTTGATATCAACAAATAAATTATAGTGGTCTATATTCTCTCCAAAATCCTCCTCAAAATACCCTACAAATATTTCCCCAGTGATCACCCTCAATTTCTTTCAGAAATACTGCCCAGATATTTCTCCAGTGATCCCCCTCAAATTCTTCCAGAAATACCGCACAGATATTTCTCGAGTAATCCCCTTCAAGTTCTTTCCAGAAATACTGTCCAAATATTTCACCGATATATCTCCAAGTATTTTCTTCCTAAGAAATACCTTCATAATCATTTTTCAAGTCCCTACAAATATTTTCTTCATAACTTTTCTCATGCTCATACGTATACATATGCTTCCAGTGTCATACGGTGAGCTCTACAAGCTAATCTCACTTATACAAGACAAATACATGCTAATCTCCCACTAATCCTCTCATCCTCCCACTAATCCTCTCATCCCTCCCCCTAATCCCCCCACCATGGCTATAAATAGAGGGGCAAGGGCCTCCTCTCATCCCACCCCAAGCCATTTCATGGCAACTCTCTTCCCCCCCCCCCACACACCCACTCCATGTTCCACACAAGCACACACTAGCACAAGGATCGTTCGGTCGTTCTTCGATCGTTTGTCCCCCTGTTCTTAGTTTGTTCGTTCGTTCGTCCGATCGTTCATGGTTCGTTCGTCCGTTCGTCTGATCGTTCGATCGTTCGTCCGTTCGTTCATCCAAATAATCTTTTTCCTGCCATTATGCTGCCGAAATTCCGATCGTTCGTTCGTTTGATCATTCGATCGTTCATCGTTCGTTCATAGTTCCTATTCATCGTTCATCGTTCGTTCATAGTCCCTATTCATCGTTCTTCCAGATAATCTTTGTCCTGCCGTTATGCTGCCGAAATTCTGATTGTTCGTTCGTCTGATCATTCGATCGTTTGTCTGTTCATTCGTCCAAATAATCTTTTCACTGTCGTTATGCTGCCGAAATTCTGATCGTTTGTTCGTTCGATCATTTGATCGTTCATCGTTCGTTCATAGTTCCTATTCATCGTTCATCGTTTGTTCATAGTCCCTATTCATCGTTCTTCCAGATAATCTTTGTACTGCCATTATGCTGCCGAAATTTCGATCGTTCGTTCGTTCATAGTTCCTATTCATCGTTCATCGTTCGTTCATCATTACTATTCATCGTTCATCGTTCGTTCATACGACTATTCACCATTACTATTTATCGTTACTATTCATCGTTACTATTCATCGTTACTATTCCCCATTACTATTCATCATTGTTACTGTTCATCGACGATATCTACAATATCTTTTCGTCATCACTATTCATCATTACTATTCATCGATCATCCGATCGCCCCAAATTTCAACTACTTATCCATCATGTTGTCCAGTCCACCTAAGACCAGCCAGACCCATATTCCAGTCATACGAACTCCGATGACTGTGATTTTCCTTCCAGTAGGGAACCTCCCATCTGGTCACCCATCCTAGGTTTCTCCAAGTTGAGCATGCTTTACTTTGAGATTCCTTTGAACTAGGCTTCCAAACTCAGATTCCAATAATTCTTGTTTCTAAATTCTTATCAAACTATTCCCTATCCAACCATGTCATCCCTTAAGCCTGGTCCATATTCCAGAAAAACTCCCAAAATACTCTTGTCCTATATTCTGCCTATAACTCTCCTGTTCATAATAAGTCAGACGATTCATTCATCACTATTCTCACCAACAGTGAACTTCACTATGCTACACCACATACACTCTGTGACGGAACCTCCCAAGTAATCAGGCCCACCTACAGTTGTCCTTGTCTAACAGACATCAGACACCCTGTAGATGTTCCTAAGTTACTTGACAAGCTCGGTATCTTTCCTTACCTCACCAGGAACGTTTCACCCGTCTTGCAGACATTACAGATCATCGGAGATGAAGATATGCGGAAGCGAATTACATAAACTTACATTTATTTCAAAAGTAAGCTTGAGTTATATTATTACAGACCAGTCTAAAAAGCGAGTGCATAGGAGTAATAATTATACAAACCAGGGAGACACAAACTTCTCCCGAAAGGCTATAAACAAAAGACCCTAGATGGAGGACCGAGTCCTCCCGCACTTCAGTCTTGGTTTTCATCTTTGGGAACCACCTTAGCACAGAAGCAGCAAAAGTCTGCTACTTCCCCACCTAAAAACAACAAAGGGATAAACCCTGAGTATGGAATTACTCAGCAAGTCTTACCCGACTAAGGAAAAGACTCTCAAGGGTATGCTGGTTATAGGGAGTCAAGGTAAGGCTTCTCAATAATCAAGGACTCTGTTTTGCAGAAATGCTTACTAAAGTGGATCCTTAAAATCCAATTTTATTTGTCAAGTTAGGTAAAATTACCTGCACTAGAGTTCTTTCTACCCTAGTTCAATCACTGGTCCTGCACTAGCCAATTTCTTTAACAAAAACCCATCATCTTTAGTGGAATGCTACGTGTAGGTCAGTGACCAAGTCTTCATAACCGCGAAGGTACGGCGATCCGAATCGATTATACTCAGCTGAGGATCTCCAATCACACGACATATGTAGCACTTAACCCTTGCATATGTCAACCCGCCACCGGGGTTCTTAAGACCGGATCAGGTTCACGCAAACCGAGAGCACAGATACACCACCGTCCAGCCTCTTGCCACGGAGGGTACACGCTACTCTCGCCACCGCTCCACTCCCATTTCGTGTTATCTTATTCCGGCCTTAGTCTGCCCGAGGCAAGGCTTACCCATGACGAGGCATGTGACCAGTTAAAGGGTCCTCGATCATCAAGCCTACATCGACAAGGTCCTTAATCGACTCAGACGGAGACACTACACCGAGACTCTCTTCTCGTGCAAGTCACCCGCCCGGTCTCAGCTTAATCATTTCAACCCAAAAACTTGGTACCTGACAGAGGTACATCTTTTCCGGATGTTGAATCCATCAAGGCCTTTGACAGATTCACCATCAAGTTTTATTTTTGAAAACATCCCTCCCACTTTGCCAAACATCTTTTGTAAAACAAATCCTTTTGTTTTTCTAAAGCATTACTAAGCATAGTAAAACCTTTTTGTAAAAACAGGATTTCAAGGAGGTTAATCAAGATCAAGGAAGGTAATGCAGGAATGGTTAAACCAATCAACTCCTATTACCTAATGCAGCAAGCAAGTGAGAAAGATTTTAAAAACGTCAAGGAAGGTGGCAAATGCACCGGGGCTTGCCTTTGTTATCAGAGGTGTCTTGCTCGGATCCACAGATATCAAAATAAAAGCAGTTATCCGCTTGAGGATCAGAGGTGGGTGGTATCCCTTCTTCAAAAACTTCTTCTTCTTCGTCTTGCTCTAATATAACCATATACATGCATAAGAATGGATGTCATGGAATGCTCATGAGGATGCAAAGATAGCATAAACTTATTATTTATGTCTTGAGTACAACTTTCCTTCACGGTACTCCGAGAACCTAGGGTTTCCGGAGTCAGTAAAGGAGTTCATGGAGCAGGGGGGTGGTTTTGGGTTTAGTGATCAAACAAGGTTCAAATCAAACCAAACTCTACCCATGGCTTCTAAATAATGTGATAAGCTCACAAAAAAAAGTTTGGGAAATTTCGGGCTTATTATTTATTCTCTAAAAAATCCAGAATCAATAGTTTAGGCTATTTTAAATACCCTAAAATTCCCTGTTCAAACTAAAAATCATAAAACTATTTTTATTAAATACTATGGAAAATAACAAGCCTAGGAAAATTGGTCTCATAATTTTAGGATTTTTCTACTATTTTCTACAGTTTTTCAAAGTTCTGCTGAAAAAGAAAAGGAAAAACTCTTAAACAGTACTGGGCCGATTCCAAATCCAGCGGCCCAGGCCCGCGCGAAATCGCGCGCGCGCCCGCGCCCGCGAGGCGACTTTGCGCAGAGGCCCTCGGCTTAACGGCTAAACAGAAATAGATCCGTTTACTATTGTTTTAAGTCACTGACAGTTCACGAAAAGGTCCCCGGATTTCTGTCAATTCACAACTCACAGTCCCCGATGGCGTTCAAGCACGGCCGCGCTCCGGCGAGCTAGCAGACCGGCCAATTGGGGCAGTGACCGGCGCTCCTAAGCGACATACGCAGGATTAAACCTCTAAGGAGCATTTCCCCTAACCTAATTGCACTAATGGCGGACTAGGGAGCTCCGGCCACGGTGGCCGTAAGCATCACGGCGAGACAGCCGTGTTCCCGGCGATGGGCGCCGGCCTAGTTCGATTCATTGGTTCGGTAAGCATCACGGAGGTATGAGCATGCTCAAACGAGGAAGCAAAGGGCGGGTACTGACCGGAGTTGGGCTGGCGACGGTGAACTCAACTCCACGGCGGCGGAAAACCGATTTGGGGGCAACGCGAAATTCGAGCTCGTCGGTGAACCACTGGAGACAATACTGGACGTCGAAGTACTTGACTACCATACGTAGCGTGTGGTGGCTTCAATTTATAGAGTTCATGGGCGGCGGCGATCAATTTGAGCAAATTGCGCTGGCGGTCGGATGGGAGGAAGAAGCTTGGCGCACGGAGTACGTGTCCCATAGCGTGGCAGTAACTCCGGTGAGCTACGGAGGGTTCAGAGAAGGTCATGGCGACACGGTGAAAGTGTAGAGCCACGCGGCACCCGGCCGAGAGGCGGCGGTCGACGGCGAACTCATCGCCAGCCGCAAAGTCGAAGGAAGACAGGGGGGGTCGTCGGAGTGGTGGCCAGCTCACCGGTGACGAGGACCTTTACCGCGGCAAACTTATCCGGTGACCGCCGAGCACGAATCTTGGCGAGCGACGATCGACGGCGGCAGCTACCGGTGACGAGAACGAATACGATCTTCTTCAGTTAACCGGTCACTGTACCATGGCATTGCCTCATCAGAGCTTCTGACCGAGCGAGTTTAGAGTCCCTTTTCTCCAAATTTCATGTGACAACAGGTCCCAGTCTCTGTACCAAAGTTGTAGTGCTACATACCAGCTACAACTCCACTATAGGACTTGATCACATTTGAGCACAGGATCATGCTCAAAACCTAGCTTGAAGTCGAGGTCAGTTCACTGCTTGTCTGAAAATTCAGACATAACAGCCTGACAGCCCAACTTTAGGCTGGGTTTTCTCTAAATTCTTCTTAACAACTAAGCTCACAACCTTAAGCAAAGTTGTTCTCCTATAATGGGTCTTCAACTTTGATGTGGTGACCTAGGGTAAAAACCCTATACTTTGTAAGTTACAAAGCCCCAAAGTTGAGCCCATTCACTGATTTTCAGACTTAGAATAAACTCATATGAGGTCTATTTTGCATTTAGGTCCAAAACTTAGGGTTTTGCTTTCAAGTCCACATTTTTGTGAACCAAAGGACTTAAAATACTTATTTGGCTTGGTTTTTGCACTTTAGCCCAAAAGTGGGTTAATTTTGCACATAGGCCCCTAGGGTTTGATTTTAGGGTTTTCCAGGGTTCTGATTAGGGTTTTTAATATCCCAGGGGTATAAATGTGATTCAATTTAGTGTTTGGAGATATTTTATGACTTTTCTCAAAAGTCCTAAGGTTTTTCTCAACTTGGGTTAAATTTTACCCCTTTAACCACTATTTAGGGTTAAGTCCTTAAACCAGGGTCCTATTTGTAAAACAGTAAAACAATACAACTTGTTTGAAATTTTTGCCTAGTGAATGCACTCTAGGTGTATCAAACATATGCAATTCCCATACTCATGATGCCATGCTCAAGTTTTAGTTATAGTAACACCAGGGGTGTTACATCCTTCCCCCCATAAAAGAATCTCGTCCCGAGATTTAAAGTCCTAGGGTGAGTAATGGAAAAGGAAATGTGTCATGTTTTTATTTCCTGATTTCTGGTATAAGGCAGGGGTGGTGTGGGGGTTCATTCCTTTATTACACAGCTATACAAACTTTACAATTTACAAGAGGCTAGAAAGCCTGGGAAATTCTTATCTAAGAAGTCTTGGGTTTCCCATGTAGCCTCATCTTCTGAATGCTGGTTCCACTGTATCTTATAAAACTTGAGAGTCTTTCTCCGGGTAACCCTGTCCTTTTGATCCAGAACTCGAATAGGATGTTCCGAGTACGTTAAATCTGGTTCCAGGACAACAGGATACATTACCCATTTTACAAAAGTTTAACCTATTATACAACAGTACACCCCTACAATACACTACTCTACTTTTATTACACTATTAGTCCTGCTTTCCGTTGCTTTTGGCGGCTTCATTGTCAGGTGTGGGAGTCCAGACGTCCACCAACCTCAAAGAAGGAGGGGGTTCATACAGGTCTAACTCCCCACCCAACGCGCGTCCCGCAACGTGAGAGGGTCCGGCTTCCGCCTCAGCAGAGGGTGCAGGCTCACTAGGGTGTAGTTGCGAGTAGAGCACATGGACTTCCTCATGCAATGTATTGCAGTAGACCTGCAGGTTGTCGACAGCTGAGCTAAGTTCTGTAATTCGGGCCTGAGCCCTCGCTTCCTTAGCACATACCAACATATGGGACTGTACTGCCCAGTCAAGTGCTAAGTCCCGATCCGCCAGCTGATCCCGCAAGTGACGGATGTCCCTTCTTAAGTCATTTATCCTATCTCCGTCTGCAATCCACGCATTGGTCCTGTGTCGCAGCGTTGCTTGAAGTCGACTCACTTCGGCTTCCAAGTCTCCTATGGGGTCATTACTCCCGCTGCTACTGCTCTCATGTCGAGGAGCCAGTTGATGCCGGGGTACTCCAATTGGTCCCGTTGATTTTCGTGCCGTTAGCCTCGTGCGTGGCGGCATCTTTCTAAGGGGGAAAATTTATTAGTATAATTCTTAGCATGATGCATGAGTAAGTACAGAATCAACCTTGGTCGATTCAACCTTCTATACGTTGCACTCTTCCTATCTGGTCTTTAAGATAAACTCTTTAGAGTACTTAGGTAAGAAGAGAAAGAATCTTTAGGTAAGACTTTTGAAAATCTTTTTGAAGATGCCTCGTAATATCTGCAAAGAAGGGCTACACTCCGATACCAGCTGTGACGGAACCTCCCAAGTAATCAGGCCCACCTACAGTTGTCCTTGTCTAACAGACATCAGACACCCTGTAGATGTTCCTAAGTTACTTGACAAGCTCGGTATCTTTCCTTACCTCACCAGGAACGTTTCACCCGTCTTGCAGACATTACAGATCATCGGAGATGAAGATATGCGGAAGCGAATTACATAAACTTACATTTATTTCAAAAGTAAGCTTGAGTTATATTATTACAGACCAGTCTAAAAAGCGAGTGCATAGGAGTAATAATTATACAAACCAGGGAGACACAAACTTCTCCCGAAAGGCTATAAACAAAAGACCCTAGATGGAGGACCGAGTCCTCCCGCACTTCAGTCTTGGTTTTCATCTTTGGGAACCACCTTAGCACAGAAGCAGCAAAAGTCTGCTACTTCCCCACCTAAAAACAACAAAGGGATAAACCCTGAGTATGGAATTACTCAGCAAGTCTTACCCGACTAAGGAAAAGACTCTCAAGGGTATGCTGGTTATAGGGAGTCAAGGTAAGGCTTCTCAATAATCAAGGACTCTGTTTTGCAGAAATGCTTACTAAAGTGGATCCTTAAAATCCAATTTTATTTGTCAAGTTAGGTAAAATTACCTGCACTAGAGTTCTTTCTACCCTAGTTCAATCACTGGTCCTGCACTAGCCAATTTCTTTAACAAAAACCCATCATCTTTAGTGGAATGCTACGTGTAGGTCAGTGACCAAGTCTTCATAACCGCGAAGGTACGGCGATCCGAATCGATTATACTCAGCTGAGGATCTCCAATCACACGACATATGTAGCACTTAACCCTTGCATATGTCAACCCGCCACCGGGGTTCTTAAGACCGGATCAGGTTCACGCAAACCGAGAGCACAGATACACCACCGTCCAGCCTCTTGCCACGGAGGGTACACGCTACTCTCGCCACCGCTCCACTCCCATTTCGTGTTATCTTATTCCGGCCTTAGTCTGCCCGAGGCAAGGCTTACCCATGACGAGGCATGTGACCAGTTAAAGGGTCCTCGATCATCAAGCCTACATCGACAAGGTCCTTAATCGACTCAGACGGAGACACTACACCGAGACTCTCTTCTCGTGCAAGTCACCCGCCCGGTCTCAGCTTAATCATTTCAACCCAAAAACTTGGTACCTGACAGAGGTACATCTTTTCCGGATGTTGAATCCATCAAGGCCTTTGACAGATTCACCATCAAGTTTTATTTTTGAAAACATCCCTCCCACTTTGCCAAACATCTTTTGTAAAACAAATCCTTTTGTTTTTCTAAAGCATTACTAAGCATAGTAAAACCTTTTTGTAAAAACAGGATTTCAAGGAGGTTAATCAAGATCAAGGAAGGTAATGCAGGAATGGTTAAACCAATCAACTCCTATTACCTAATGCAGCAAGCAAGTGAGAAAGATTTTAAAAACGTCAAGGAAGGTGGCAAATGCACCGGGGCTTGCCTTTGTTATCAGAGGTGTCTTGCTCGGATCCACAGATATCAAAATAAAAGCAGTTATCCGCTTGAGGATCAGAGGTGGGTGGTATCCCTTCTTCAAAAACTTCTTCTTCTTCGTCTTGCTCTAATATAACCATATACATGCATAAGAATGGATGTCATGGAATGCTCATGAGGATGCAAAGATAGCATAAACTTATTATTTATGTCTTGAGTACAACTTTCCTTCACGGTACTCCGAGAACCTAGGGTTTCCGGAGTCAGTAAAGGAGTTCATGGAGCAGGGGGGTGGTTTTGGGTTTAGTGATCAAACAAGGTTCAAATCAAACCAAACTCTACCCATGGCTTCTAAATAATGTGATAAGCTCACAAAAAAAAGTTTGGGAAATTTCGGGCTTATTATTTATTCTCTAAAAAATCCAGAATCAATAGTTTAGGCTATTTTAAATACCCTAAAATTCCCTGTTCAAACTAAAAATCATAAAACTATTTTTATTAAATACTATGGAAAATAACAAGCCTAGGAAAATTGGTCTCATAATTTTAGGATTTTTCTACTATTTTCTACAGTTTTTCAAAGTTCTGCTGAAAAAGAAAAGGAAAAACTCTTAAACAGTACTGGGCCGATTCCAAATCCAGCGGCCCAGGCCCGCGCGAAATCGCGCGCGCGCCCGCGCCCGCGAGGCGACTTTGCGCAGAGGCCCTCGGCTTAACGGCTAAACAGAAATAGATCCGTTTACTATTGTTTTAAGTCACTGACAGTTCACGAAAAGGTCCCCGGATTTCTGTCAATTCACAACTCACAGTCCCCGATGGCGTTCAAGCACGGCCGCGCTCCGGCGAGCTAGCAGACCGGCCAATTGGGGCAGTGACCGGCGCTCCTGAGCGACATACGCAGGATTAAACCTCTAAGGAGCATTTCCCCTAACCTAATTGCACTAATGGCGGACTAGGGAGCTCCGGCCACGGTGGCCGTAAGCATCACGGCGAGACAGCCGTGTTCCCGGCGATGGGCGCCGGCCTAGTTCGATTCATTGGTTCGGTAAGCATCACGGAGGTATGAGCATGCTCAAACGAGGAAGCAAAGGGCGGGTACTGACCGGAGTTGGGCTGGCGACGGTGAACTCAACTCCACGGCGGCGGAAAACCGATTTGGGGGCAACGCGAAATTCGAGCTCGTCGGTGAACCACTGGAGACAATACTGGACGTCGAAGTACTTGACTACCATACGTAGCGTGTGGTGGCTTCAATTTATAGAGTTCATGGGCGGCGGCGATCAATTTGAGCAAATTGCGCTGGCGGTCGGATGGGAGGAAGAAGCTTGGCGCACGGAGTACGTGTCCCATAGCGTGGCAGTAACTCCGGTGAGCTACGGAGGGTTCAGAGAAGGTCATGGCGACACGGTGAAAGTGTAGAGCCACGCGGCACCCGGCCGAGAGGCGGCGGTCGACGGCGAACTCATCGCCAGCCGCAAAGTCGAAGGAAGACAGGGGGGGTCGTCGGAGTGGTGGCCAGCTCACCGGTGACGAGGACCTTTACCGCGGCAAACTTATCCGGTGACCGCCGAGCACGAATCTTGGCGAGCGACGATCGACGGCGGCAGCTACCGGCGACGAGAACGAATACGATCTTCTTCAGTTAACCGGTCACTGTACCATGGCATTGCCTCATCAGAGCTTCTGACCGAGCGAGTTTAGAGTCCCTTTTCTCCAAATTTCATGTGACAACAGGTCCCAGTCTCTGTACCAAAGTTGTAGTGCTACATACCAGCTACAACTCCACTATAGGACTTGATCACATTTGAGCACAGGATCATGCTCAAAACCTAGCTTGAAGTCGAGGTCAGTTCACTGCTTGTCTGAAAATTCAGACATAACAGCCTGACAGCCCAACTTTAGGCTGGGTTTTCTCTAAATTCTTCTTAACAACTAAGCTCACAACCTTAAGCAAAGTTGTTCTCCTATAATGGGTCTTCAACTTTTATGTGGTGACCTAGGGTAAAAACCCTATACTTTGTAAGTTACAAAGCCCCAAAGTTGAGCCCATTCACTGATTTTCAGACTTAGAATAAACTCATATGAGGTCTATTTTGCATTTAGGTCCAAAACTTAGGGTTTTGCTTTCAAGTCCACATTTTTGTGAACCAAAGGACTTAAAATACTTATTTGGCTTGGTTTTTGCACTTTAGCCCAAAAGTGGGTTAATTTTGCACATAGGCCCCTAGGGTTTGATTTTAGGGTTTTCCAGGGTTCTGATTAGGGTTTTTAATATCCCAGGGGTATAAATGTGATTCAATTTAGTGTTTGGAGATATTTTATGACTTTTCTCAAAAGTCCTAAGGTTTTTCTCAACTTGGGTTAAATTTTACCCCTTTAACCACTATTTAGGGTTAAGTCCTTAAACCAGGGTCCTATTTGTAAAACAGTAAAACAATACAACTTGTTTGAAATTTTTGCCTAGTGAATGCACTCTAGGTGTATCAAACATATGCAATTCCCATACTCATGATGCCATGCTCAAGTTTTAGTTATAGTAACACCAGGGGTGTTACACACTCAGCTATAAATACACCCAGCTACCCTCTCCCTCTCCACACACACTCAACACCCTCAGCCAAGGCAAACACCCCACCCACTCAGTTACTCCGCTCTGCCGGCTACACGCATAGTGTCGCTTCGCCTCCAGTCCACCCTCCTGGTAAGCACCTCCGCTCCACCACCAGTAATATCACAACACCACATGACACAGATTCTACTCAAGACTATACCCATCCATATATCACTATTCTGACCACTATACTAAATATTTGTTGGTATACTTGTTTGTTTGTATGTTTGCTTATTCATATTGCATAGTTATCGGAGCGTTCGTGCCGTCTCGTGGAGGCCAGACCTGCAAGTCTACGCCAGGCAGAGGAGCTAGAAGCCAATTCCGCGAGCTCCCCTTCCCCTTCGCCGAATAAGCACGACAAGTTTTTCAAAAGAAAATGCTTTTCAAAATGTGTATGATGAAGGGTTTTCACCCTTATCACCTTTGAGTAGGGACGATCAGGGACTCCCTAGTTTAGGGGAGGGCCTAAGGTGAAGGCTCAGCTGGTTTAGGCGTGAGCAGAAGGATTGTCCCCTCATATAAGGACCGGTTTGTCATCTTTCACTACCTGTACTCATGATAAGTACAACCACTCGAGACTGTGTGGGCAGTCACTCAATCTGAACTCGTACGGTCCAACCCCAGGGTTATGAAGGCTGGGGAGCACCGGGAGGATAAGGAGGGGGAATGTTTTGTCCGGTTTGGACATGGTGGTGGCCTAACTCCTTCCGGTATAACCGTTAAGGTTAGGATGTGCGGGGAAAGAAAGAGATTCGGATTCGGATCTCATTGATCATGAGATCGCAGAGCCGGACTAGTGGGTAAAGTGTACCCCTCTGCGCAGAGTTCAAACCTATTCGAATAGTCTGTGTCCACAGGAATGGACGAATCTGGTGTGGTATGGCAATTAGTGTTTTGTTTTCAAAAAAAGAGGTGCGTTTGAGAAAAGTGGTTTTTTAAAAGGTTCGGCGGTTGAGCCGTGAGCTATGGTGGACAGAAAGTCCAGTAGCTGTTTTTGAAAATGAAAACCAGTGGGAAACTGCTGAGATACCTGGATGGTTTAGTCCAGGGGATTTTGTTCTAATATTGAAAAACTTACTGCTCATTTGGGAGAGGATGCGCTTTGAAAAATACAAAATGTTTTACAAAACAGTCCTGCATAAAATATTGTTGTTTCTGCAAAATATCCTGAGCTCCACATATTCCATGCATTATATCTGATTTCCCCATTCCGCGGGTGAAGGTGGGCTGCTGAGTATGTTTGTACTCACCCTTGCTTATTTGTTGTTTTTCAGAAAAAGGAGATCGGGTAAGAGTTACGACTGTTCCCAACCTTGCCTGTGGTTGTTGGACCGCTGATTTGCTTCGCTGCGTATATCGGGCTGCTTCAGCCCCACTCTGATGATATGTCCCGAGTGTGGACCAACTCTTAAAGTTGATCACCACCTTTATAGGTTTGTCTCGTTTAAGCAGATCTGGAATCATCTGGTGTATAAATGTGTTTACTAGCCTCCTGGGACTAGTAATTGTATCACATTTGAGTCCCAGAGGATTGGGGTGCTTCATACGTCGGGGAGGATCTAACGAGGAGGCTCATGACAAGGTTGTTTTATGCCTTGTTACAAGCCTCTAAAGTTAATTGTTAACTGGTTTTAGCTAGGTTGATGCAACTAACAACTAATGATTATTTGAAGGGTATAGCTTAAAATTAGTTGATAAATTAGTTGACCCATTCTAAACTTCTCGGCTAATTTTAGTCGCTACCTATTTATTTTAGAGGTTTAGAATAGCACTATATCACATCAAAACATTGATTTTTCTACACTTAACTTAACAGTAAAGGGTCACTAGTCGGTTACCTGTGCGTTGCGTCGGCTGACAACAATACCCACGTAAATTATCCACAAAAACGTCTCAATATTTTTTTATTGGTTGTCTCCACTCTTTGTATAATATTTTTTATGAACGTACGGGTATCATAGGCAGCAAATCAGAGACCCCCATCCCTCGTCTCCCCGACTTCCAAGGTTTCGTAGAGCAGGAGGGGAAGGAAAGAGGCGGGCATATATGTTCGTTGCCGGAGAAGGACGCGATGAAGACCTAGGCATCTGGAGGAGACATAGGTATTATATCGCTAGATATATAGGGAGAGAGCATGCAAGCGGAGAAAGAAGCCCAGCCGGAGCAGCTCCAAACCAAGAGGCACCCGCACCAGACGTCAGTCTGAGAAGGGCGAGAGAATGAGAGTGTCTTCCCAGCACTGGACCCGCCGAAGCGACACAACACCACCACCAACTCCGTAGCATATGGCGACTCTGCGTTTTCTCGAAAGCGAGGAGTTCAGCGCGTGGAGAATCCTGGTGCACCGGACATGTCCGGTGGCGCACCGGACAGTCCGGTGCCCCAGACCAGGGTGCCTTCGGTTGTCCCTTTGCTCTTTTTGTTGAACCCTTTTCTTGGTCTTTTTATTGGCTTATTGTGAACCTTTGGTACCTGTATAACTTATAGACTTGGGCAAACTAGTTAGTCCAATTATTTGTGTTGGACAATTCAACCACCAAAATTAGTTTAGGAAATAGGTGTAAGCCTAATTCCCTTACAGCAGGTGTTTTGGGGAAGAGACTAAACAATTTCAGTTGAATAAGCTGGATGATGAGAATGCGATTCTGGAGAAGAGGCTCTCGGGATCGAATAATCATCGGACGCAATTTGAAGATATCCGCATCTCTAAAATGAAAAGTAACAAAAACCAGGTTATCTTTACTCCACATGCACAGTGAAGTGTCCCTCAGGGGTAAAAAAATCGTTCTGCGTGTTTGAAATTCAAATAAGTCTGAAAGAAGTAAGAACATAATATTATATATGCATGCACATACCTTTGAAGGTGAATACAAATTATTAGCAAATGAAGAGTCAGGGATATTCCCGAGAAAAGTTTTGCTGAGACCATAATGTTCACAAGCTTCTTTTGGAGCTACAGTGCCATTCCGTTCTTGTAACTGACAACTAATAATAGAAAAGCATGACTGAACTAATGTTGTCCAAATCATCATCAGGTTCTGTTCAGAAGGACAACCTTTGCATGCATAACGAACCATCCTGTCTATGTCCTAGTGGATATGAAGATTAGTATCTGTAAATATATTTTTTGAGATCAAACTTGATTGGTTGTTGCAATCAGAAATATGTTTATCCCCATTCTTCAGTCTTGCCATGTTGATTTCTCTAGCTTCAGCAAGCAATGCTGCAATTGAAACACAAACGAGAACATTGAATATTAAAAATATGCAAAACTTTGATGACTCGAGGCAACTCAGGTTCAGCATACTGTAATGTAATACAAATCACATGTATCTTGTTGAGCTGTTATCGACAATACCTTTTGGCCTCATTCTCCTTTTGTCCAATTGTTTGAAGGAGGAGCTACGATGATCAAGTGATCTGTAGTAACTATTGGCAATAATATTTGAGCATGCTTTATTCAAAGATAATTGTGCCTGTTCCAAATCTTCTATCTTATGGTTTAAACGAGACTCTAGAATAACAAGAGCTATACAGGTATCAGTTTTCTGTGACAAAGCATCAAGCATGTCGAGCCCATGTTCATCATATAACTGTTCGATGCACCTCCTATGTAAGGCTTTGCACAGGAAAAAAACAAAGGAAAAGAAACAACAGTTAGTCAATTTGAATAAAAAACTTGAGTCCAAATATTCTGCATGATATAACACTCTCACGAGTTAGATGGTCCTGAATTGTCATATCTTTGTCAACATCTTCTTGCAGTTGTAGATTTCTGATAAAGTCAGAAGTTGCTCTGTAGAGCTGCAAAAGCATGTCACTCTCAAACCTGAGAAAAAAAATAAGACCATGATGTAAATAGGACATCGTAAGACCATTGAGCATTCACTATTCCGTGAGTAAGCAAAATGGTCACCTATATCAAATAGTCAAATAGTTGATAAGAGACACACTGGAGCAGATGAACAATTGGTTACTTACATGTCATCTTCACATTTTAAAATGTTTTCTTCATAATGATTTTTAGTTCTCAATTTAAAGCAGTCCTGACTCCTTGAGGTAGAAGAAACCAATGTGTCATTAAGTATGAACTGTCCCAGCTCTGTGTGATAGCTTGTTTCTAGAGTTAAGCACTGCATTGAGAATGATCAAGTAAGAATTGGTTGTTTCCTGAACTCTGCGAATATCGTGCTCATCTAAAGTCTTAAAAACGCTCGCATTTCAACCTCTCCCTACACTTCACGGGAATTTTGGCCAGCGCTCTCGCGACGCGTGGCCACAGATGGGGAGAAAATGATGGGTTGCTCCATTAAATCATGTTTTTTGTGGTTTCAGATTCCTAACCTATCATCTGAAAAGGGAAACAATGTATCTCCTTGTGTCTTGAGAGTGCTTCCATTTTAACAAGTGATGCAGTAGCCATTGACTTTTTAGAGCATCAGTTCTCTTGTTGTTGGTCACCTCAATTAGCCAGTTTAGGTTTACTGGATGCTACTACTATTTTAATGGTCACCTAAATATATGTGCTTGCATCATGAAATCCTAAACTGGGGATATGTGATGATGAGATATAAGGAGGTGATTTTTTGACTTGTGTGGAGGCACCCAGTGGCCATTGCAGGTGAAATTAACTAAAGGTGGCCATTGCATGGGTATGTGAATCTCCACGTTCAAGTGCCATACAACATCAGGGGGCCTCAAACATTTCTGATTTTTTGCTATTGAAGAGTGTAAACATGCCATATTTACCTATTGCTGCTTGTGATCCCTAAGTTCAGTCAGCATGGTTGTTGGTGATATTGTTAGGAGCTACAGGTTTTTCAATTGTTCTATAAAATTTTGGACTTCTCATTACCTTTCTATACCGCCTTGGCCTATTTCTTCGCACTATATATTTTGCTCCTCCATTCAGACTGAAGACATATCCTGTTGCTGCTTTCCTTATCAATGCAACGGTGCTTTGCTCCTCCCTTCTCTGCATTCATTATTTTATTTCAATAACATCATCGAATTCTGCTTCTTTTGTGCAGTAAAAAATATGTTGCTTATTTTCTTTGTTTTGATTCATTCGAAACATAGTTGATAACAAACTGATCCTGATAAGCCTATGCTTCATAAAAATAAACAGTTTGAAAATAATGGCAGCATCAAACTTATTTGTTATGGTTAAGTAATACCATTTTTTACAAAAAAAACATCTTTTTATTTTACAAAATATTGATATAGTTCCAAACTTCAGTTATAACTATCACAGAATGCACAAATTCAGTACTTTTTTCTTGAATACGCACGAGAGCTACATATTATTGCATTGAGAAGAAAGAGGTGGGGAAAAGAAACCCCCAAGTTACAAACCACAAATACAAACAAACAAAGAGCAGCGACCCACTAAAATCAGCCCTAACAGAATTCATAGTATTCCATACAAATTCAACACTTATTAATCTAGGTTTATGCTTTTGAGTCCATGTTTAATAAACACGGTTCATACATTATATGTATGTTTTGACTATGAAAACAGATGAACTGTTGTATATTTGATGATTAGATGAGAGAGCTGAGGTTACATATATGTAGGGAGGAGATCTGTGTGGTTTATAGAAACAGAACCAATCAGATCTCCTCATATCCCTATCTATAGTAATGGAGCCAATCAGGATCCCCTCTTATCTCTAGCTATCCTTATAACTATTAATCAGACTCAATCAGGATCAATCAGGGGCCAGCTAGCCATATATGGCTGATTGGGAGCCCAAGATGACGATAGAGAATCTGATCTGCTAACAGACTAGCCCACCATTCAAAAAAATCGATTGGGTTTGTGGTTTCCTTATCAGCCTCGGTGTGTACTACTATGTTACTACGGCAGCACTAGGTCTTACATTCCAATGGAGGTAAATAGTCACTGGAAAATTCTTTGGAGCTGTCTTTTGGAGTTGTTTTGATTTAGTGTTGATTGGTATTCTAGATATTGAAGTTCAAGTAGAGCATCAATGGTCTTTGGAGTATAGGAAAATAAAGAAGTTTAGGGGGTAAGGAAAGCATAGTCACCACATTAGCTTGGGAATTATTTTGTATCGAAGGTTATAGTGGAAGCTAGCCACCTGTCTGGTTATTTGTTCTCTGCACAAAACAATATCATACACCCATACTCTGCTCTTCGATCAAAGACTACAGTAAGTCTGTTGCGCTACTAGCAGTAGCACAAGGAGATGTTCATGTGAAAATATAGAGAACATATCATGAGATGAATTTAAGAGGTGATTATGTTAGCTTCTTAAAAAGGGTGTGCATGATAACTTCTATATATAGAAACCAGAAACCAAGTGTCAGTACACAGGTTTTCCAACAGGTGTCAGTACACTTTAGTTTTTCTTACACTTTAGTTTTTCTTAGGATGGACTCTAATTAGGATAACAGCCTGCAGTAGGAGTTAAAAAACGCCATACATTATTTCATTCATGGGCAAATGTGTTTTCAAAGTTTTTTAAATAGTTGACAAAGACAGTTAGATATCAGAATGGGTAGAGTTGGCCTACCTCTTGCTCAAACTGTGATTGTCCCTGTAAACCATCAGATTTCAACACCTTTATTGCCAATGTCATGTTCTGGAGGGTACATTTGTACACACGCCCAAACCCACCTTCTCCGATCTTAAGCGAACTACTGAAATTGTCAATAGCATGCTCCAGTTCAGATGAGAAAAACTCACTGTGCTCTTCATACTTTGTGAATATATGATAGACAACGGGATGGACCCGGTGTTACTGTAATATCAGCAAAATGGGTTTTTCTATGCACCTTTGTTATATGGCTATGTATCTCATTTTTGTGGAGTTTGGAATTTACTGGATGCACAGAGTGTTACATGACATAAAGCCACTGCAAATATCTGCATGCAACTCACCATATTTACTGTAAGGAGAATACTTTGTCTCCATTTGTTGGTAAGTCTGTACTATCTTGTTCAGTTTTTAGTTTCTATCTTGCATTCTCCCCTTACTATTAGTACAAAAGTTTCATTAATGTTCTACTACTTGCGTGCATTACATAGTTCCTTGATATTAAGTTAAGTTGGCTGCAGTACATTGTCTTTGCCCCGTTCCAAGTTCGAATAGTTTTGCGGAGTAACTTAGCTGTCAGATCAGCGATCTTGACAGATATGAGATTGAATTGTGTCAATGTCATCTTGTTTGTTGGATCTGTTCTTGTGTGCTTGAACTTTGAATTTTCATCCTACTAGACTAATTTGGCAACAACTTCTAATAATCTATACTCTATTGGTAGCCATTATTCTATAAGGAACATCACAATTTGTAGCCATTATTCTGTGAGAGGCGAATATTTTTTCTTCGCTATATGGATAACCAGAGAGAACTCTAATTCTGAATGTGAACAGGGCAAAAATTAGGTATAGAGTATCTAAGACTGTAGCTTTTGCATATGCTTGTGTTTTGGCTTGCTTCAGTGTTCATGTGAGAGGTTCATGGTACATTCCTCTGTTAGAATCATCAGCAGACCCAGACTATTCTTTTTTTTGTGCCCTGGATTTTGACCAATTAATGTTTTGAAGCAAGAACTAATTAAGTGTTAGAGAAGCTTAGATCAATTTAAGGACATTGGTTGTGTCAAGGCCAATTTTAGGTACACATGTTGGGTGTTTGATTTTATCACCGGTTTATGTTGCTCATCTTAAAGTTTGTAAATCTGGCCGCAACGTGTGTGTTTCTAGCCTATTAGTATTGCAATGTAGCTATTCTTTAATGTTTGATATTGGTTAGCTCAGTTGCTGGCATTTTTTTAGAAAAAAAATCATTACATGCTCGAAAACATTTAGCTTGTGCATATGCTTGTGTTTCAGCTTCCTTCAGCGTTCATGTAGTAGGGATGGTTTTAATGGCTTGTTGCTTGCAGGTGTTGGGCAGGTTATCAGTGGTTGGTACGTTGGCGTCAATGGTATGTACTACATATTTGCCTCCATCTTGGTATTGAACACACAGTTATTGATTATGCAGATTTCATGCTTTGCGGATGCTTTTCACATACGAATGTTAATCACATGGCGCAGCCCAACATCAGCAGCCACGGTTGGTTCTTGATGTTCTTACTACCTACCTGGCCAGCCTCGGCAGGGTAGGAACGTACAAATACCTGCAACACCAAAGTCTAGCAAGGGCTTTCATTTCCTTATTATCATTACCATTATTTTGCTTGCCTTTTCAGGTTTATATGATCAATACAATTTTATTATTTTTGTAGCGTGCAACATGAACATCATGTCTAATTTAATAAGCATATGGCTTTATTGTCTGCACTCTGTTGATCCTTTTTTTTCTTTAGAATTTGTAGTCAGTCAGCTACAAATCTACGCTTACTCACCGCCTTACAGGCTGGACAATAGATATAGAGGATATTACTGGGAACATGGATACATAGAGCATATCACTAAGGATGTCCTATGGTTTTTTCAAGGTGATTCTTTGTAGTTATTATTTTCGCAAACTGATTTAGCATGTATGTTTAGATGTCTCAGTAGTATGTGTATTATTTGCATAAGACTACGTTTAGTTCTATTTGCATTTCTATGACATATATGGCCTGCCCATGCCGTGTGTTTCCAATTTTTGTGTTCCACTGCATATGAAATCGTTTTTGATACTTAATCAGTAGTTAGCAAAAAAAGATTTATATCTTTTTGGCCAAATATGCATGACTACTACTGGTTTTAAACAACTTATCGAAGAAAGTGTTTGTCTTTCATTAACTCCTATTTGCTACAGGCTTTGAGGTTGCAGTCCTTCGTCAGATAAACTTGGAGCTTCTCGCACAGCGAGAGCTCTGCAACATGCTGGTAGATTTTAGAGAGGTCAGAGAAGCTTCATGTCACTTCTAGACGAATGACAGGATGAGCAACAGAGGGATCTATATTTTGCCTCCGTTTTCTTTTTAGGCTCAGATAAATACACTTGGGTCAGAAACATTGATAGGGGGATAGAAGATAAAGATCAAGGATAAATATAGCTTGCTGCTATTATTCCTGTTGTACTTAGCTCCATAGGTCCACATTTGTACCTATTTTTTTATCCATGTTAATTGGCAGGTGTGGACCATGCGTGTACTATTATAATATTGTATCTCACATAATCATTAATCGATACTTAATATGACATGTGTATTGGTTGTTTCTCTCTTTGTTTGCTCCGCCTTTTTGGACACGGGTAAGTGCTCTGCCATCGGTGAAGAAAGAATTAGAGACAACAATAACTCTAGAGGTTTGAAACGAGACCTTATGCTAAAAAGCATGTTCAATGTTTGATTTGAGTAAACAACACATTTTCAGGAGTAGCCTGTTACCATACTATGAAAAAACCACATAACTGAGCTTTAGGAACGGACGATCTCTACGTGATTGGCAAAGCGCCCGATAGGGCGCTGCCCTTTTCTAGTGCTCTACAAAGAAAACAAGAACTGGCCGCTACAGGCTGCAGCTGCTTCACCTACGTCGCATGTACTGCTAGGGGTGAAAACGGTTTCGGAATTTTTCAGAATTCCGGAAACCGTTTCTGGATTTTTCCGATCGAAATCGTCGGTTTCGGTATTTCTCGGAATCGGAATCGGTCATCAGAATTGTAGATCGGAATCGGAATCGAAATCGGTACATGTCACACCCAGTTTTAAGGAACAAAGCCGGGTGCATCTCAAACATGCGCCAAGAAGACAACATATACAATAACAGAGTGTATAGAGATAAATGTCATCATTAATTCAGAGTACTTAATACATAGCGGAAGTCTTACAAAAATAAAATATGAATATCGCAGGAACTAAAATCTATCCTTGGCGCCAGAAAGCTGACTGGGAGACGCCACCTAGATCAAGTCGAAAGCCTCAGTGTTAGGCGGCTCCTCTTCGACCACCAGTTCTTCTCCTGTGTGGGGGTGTGAGACAGCAAGAGTGAGCTCACACATGTTCATCGCTCAACAAATTGTGGGGAATAACGTGACATGAACTCACCAAAGGTGGGAGTTCATGAAGTGTAAGGCTGATCAATGAAATAAAGGCTGAAGCTGAGCATTGCTTTTATAAGTTGGTCAAGATTTTATTAGCAGTTACTAAGTGTAAGTAAATACCAAACCTTAGAAATAGTAAGTAAAAGTAATAATAAAATAATCCCAGATGCAATGAAATGACAAATTGAATTTAAGTTCCATAAATTAATCATGTGAGTGTCCGAGCCGCTCATGACCGTGAGCACGGCTAGTATATTAGTTTTACACTCTGCAGAGGTTGCGCATCTTTACCCACAAGTCGTGTTACCCATTTGCCACGGAGTTGATCAGACCCCATACACCTCTACCAAGGAAGCGAGGCAGGGTACCACTACGAGGCCTTTACAAAGTTCCACTAGCTTCAGACTATCCGCTACAGTTTATAGGAAGCTCCAGTGCAGGAATCCCTCGCCTGACCGCCATCGCAGGAAAATCAACCCAAGGACCTCCCTACACTGACCACTCCCCTACTGCCCTTGCCCCTTTCGGGTAAGGTAACCATCCACTAGCTTTCCTAGTTAATCAGCCAAGGGCGTCCCATTAAACCCTTGTGGTAGCACTATTTTCCCGGGTGGTTCTCCATGTTCCCATTAACATAATGATCTTATCATGAACATAAAGTAATGAACAAATAATAACAAGTGTAATAATGAGTAATAAGTATCTCTATACCCAAATCCACATAAAGCAATAGCATGTACTACCCAAAAACTTAGTAGTAAAACCAGTGGTGAAGCAAGGTATAAAGATAGTCAACTCTAGGATAACCTATTGGGTCCCATCAAAATTAACCTATGCAGATCATTATGATTAATAAGAACATGAATGGGTAAAAGAAGTGATCAAGGGCACAACTTGCCTGGCACTTGAGATCTCAGGTACCAACTTGCTTTTCAGATGACACGTGTCCTCGCGCTAGTCGTAGCAATACAAACAAACATGGTATAGATAAAATTAACATCACACCAAACATAAGAATATACTGCATAATAATGATCTACGTGTTTCTACGCAACTTGAACGGATCAAATCGGAGTTAGGGTTATTAAGTTATGATTTTCTGAAGTTATTTAATGCCTAGAATAGAGTTATTCATGTGGATAATTTAAAATCAAGTTTCATGGTTAGACAAAGATACGAGGTGATAAACAATATTTAAACAAAATAAATGCCACTGGAATGAATCAATTTGGAGTTATATATTTTAAGTTATGAATTTCTGAAGGTTTTATGTGTTTTGTACAAGATTAAATAGGATATAAATTTTATTGCAACATTCATGTCAAAACAGTGGTACTATGTGATAAACAATAGTATTATAGAATTATAGAAATTGGAATGAACTAATTTGGACATCATAAGAATTTTCTATGAATTACACAAGTTCTAGTACTTATTTTTATATTAAAAATCTCTTTTCTATTTATTTTCCTGGGTTTTCTATTTACAGGACTGGGCGACAAAAACAGGGAAAGCTGGGGTTTAATGCGCAAATGTGTCCAAGACACAGAGCCGGCCCAGTCGGGGACTGCGGGTTTATTCTGTAAAACCATAAGGGCTCGTATGCAAATGATACACCGCGAAGGGGTATCGGAGGATCTGAGCCGTCCGATCAAAATCTGAAGATCCAGACTAGATCGCCATCACACCAAACCGGTATGCGCTCACAACCCTAGGATCACGATCCGACGGTGGCGGTTTTAAAGAGGTAAGGAGGGTTCTGGACCGCCCGATCCCATCCAATGACTCACAATCGATCCCGAAGAGAATATCATCCGCGTGATCACGATCGTCGGCCATCAATCTATTGGTTCAGATTAGGTGCATGAAGGGATGCATTCAGATCGGATCCTGACCATCGGATAGAGATCTAATGGTTAGAACACCGTCTTCTATCCTGACGTAGCCCCGAGCAGCGCGTTCCCAGGGACGGCGGCGCGGTGCTCCGGCGAGCAGCGCCATCCCCGCCTCGGTGACTGATTCGTGACACGACGAGCTGCTACTCGAAGCGGAGAATATGGCGAACAGAGTGGGTGAGGCTTTACCGGCATTGGAGGACTTCGCTATGAATCATGGCTGGGCCAGAGCGCATTCCGGATCTCGGCCGCGGCGAGGCCGAACCAGCGCAGAGGCGATGGGGATGACATGGGCGGTGGCCGCGGGCGGATGTAGACCAACACAAAGGATGTGTGAGCGCGCCCAAGAACCAGGTCCCGTGGAAGCCGACTTCACCCTGCAGACCGCCGATTCGGTGACGGATCCGGGTGCGCTACTGAAACGCATGAGTCGTGAGGACGCCGGTGCTCGTGACTTGGGGATGAACCAGGGCTAGTCCGCTGGTCGCAGTGCCGGAGGGAGGAGGACGAAGGAGTGAGCAGCGGAGTCACCGGACCTGGGCGCCATGGAAGAGCAGCGCGGCGAGCAGGGAGCTGCTGCCCCGGGGAAAGGGCTCGGTCGTGGGAGAAGAATGGAGAGGAGAGAGAGGTAGCCGGCACGGCACTTAACCACAGGAGCCATAGATTTCGCGGAGTTTGGCGTAACAACCCCCGCGGAGGTTGGGGCTGGCGGGCGTGCGATTTTCGTGGAGGCCATGCGGCGGCAGCGACGAGATTGGTAACGAAGACGAAGTCTACCCACGGATGACAAGCTGGGCCCACTGGCAGCGATTCACCAGAACACGGCACACCTCGGGGTGGCTGACACGGCGGACCCACTGGCAGCGGCAGCGCGGGCCCATGCGGCAGTGACTCAGGTGGCGGGAGGAGTGGTGGGCTGCTGGTCACAGGATGGGAACGATGGAAATGGGCCGAGGACCCAGGAATACGACCCAGGGCGCAGAAAGCTCTCCCTCTCTTTTTTTCTTTTATATTTCCTGTTTCGTTTCTTTCTTTTTTTTATTTGTAAATTTCAAATTTGAATTCAACTAATGTTGTGAACTTATTGTTCTCAATTAAATACCTAATTTGAACATATTAGTATGAATTTTATTTATAAATTTTATTTTGTATTTTATAGTATTTCTTTCCAAACCCAAGTTTCAATCTAGTGGCTAATTCATATTCTCCACTCATTATTGTATTCCTACTAATATATTGTTGTTATTATTTAAATGCATAAGCAAACAAAATCTCCAACATGCTGCACCATTCCTTTACTTAGTATATTTTTTATAGGTAGTCAGAGTTAATCCCATGGTTTGAAATATGCTAAGATGAGAATAACAACACAAGTGATCCAATGACCCTTTTATATTTCTCATTTCTTGTATCTTCTATTGCTCTCACTATTTGGGTATTACAAATCCTACCCCCCTTAACAAGAATCTTGTCCTCGAGATTTAGGAAGGACTAGGGGAAAGATGGGGAAAATCTATGCGAAGCTCTTTTTCTCTTTCTCAAGTAGATTCATCTTCTCCATGATGACTCTATTGCACTTTGCACATCTTTATTACCTTATTTCTTGTAACTCGAGTCAAGGTATCCAAAATCTTGATAGGATACTTCGTGTAAGTCAAATCACCCCGAACACTGAGCTCTTCCATTGGTAACTGTTCCTCAGGGACATGGAGACACTTCTTAAATTGAGACACATGGGATACATTAATTATGCACATCAGATGAATTATTAGGTAACTCGAGTTGATAGGCCATCTCTCCAACTCGCCTAAAAACTCTGAATGGTCCAATAAAGCGAGGGGGCAATTTGCCCTTAACTTTAAATCTCCTCATTCCACGAAGTGGTGACACCTTGAGGTACACATGATCACCTTCCTCAAACTCTAGTGGTCTTCTTCTACTATCAGCATAGCTCTTTTGCCTGGTTTGAGCTACCCTCAAGTTCTCCTTGATTATACAGACTTGTTCTTCTGTCTCTTGAATAAGTTCATATCCAAATAACTATCTTCCTCCAGTCTGATCCAATGTAGAGGAATCCTGCATTTTCTGCCATATAGAGTCTCGAACAGTGACATCTTCAGACTGGCCTGGTAACTATTATTATATGAGAACTCAGCATAAGGTAGACTCTTGTCCCAACTACTACCATGCTGAAGGGCACAAGCTCTCAACATGTCCTCCAATACTTGATTAGTCCTTTTAGTCTGTCCATCAGTCTGAGGTAGGCCGAACTAAAATTCAAATTTGTATCCACATTCTCTTGAAAACTTTTCCAAAATCTAAAGGTAAACTGTGATCCTCTATCCAAAACGATCTTCTTCGGTACACCGTGTAGAGACATAATCTGAGCCATATATAACTCTATCAATTGAGATCCCTTATAAGTAGTCTTGGCCGGAATGAAATGAGCCACTTTGGTCAGTCTATCCACAATAACCCATATAAAATCATATCCTTTCGAGGTGCGAGGCAATCTAGTCATAAAATCCATACCAATCTCTTCCCTCTTCCACTCGGGTATCTTTAATCGGTATAATAGTCCAACTGTTCTTTGGTGTTCAGCCTTAACTCTTTGACACACATCGCACATAGCCACATGTGCAGCCATATCTCTTTTCAATCCATACCACCGATATTTCTGCTTCGAATCCTGATACATCTCGATACTACCAGGATGAATAGAATAATCCAAGTCATGGGCCTCCTTTTAAAATAGTCTCACGAAGGCTTTCAATATCAGGAACACATATCTTGTTCTTGAACCATATGGTGCCTTGCTCTTCTTCCGTAAATTCTAGACCTCGACCTTCAGTAATAAGATCCTTAATCTCTTGTATTTTAGCATCACCAATTTGTCCTTATGCGGATTTCTTGCTCCAAGGTAGATTCCACATCAATTATAACTCCTTCGGTATGAGCAACTATCCCCAGGTTAAGTCTCCTGAAATCCTCAACAGTCTCATCGGGTAGCTGAGCAACAACAGCTGAATGAACATGCTCCTTTCGACTCAAGGCATCTGCAACCAAAATTGCCTTGCCCGGGTGATAGTGAATCTCCAAATCATAATCCTTAATAAGCTCCATCCAAAGGCGTTGCCTAAGGTTGAGATCCTTCTGAGTGAATGTATACTTCAAACTCTTATGATCCATAAACACTTGACACTTGGTTCCCATGACATATTGCCTTCATATCTTTAGCGCATGCATAACGGTTGCTAATTCCAAGTCATGAGTGGGGTAGTTCGATTCATGTTTCCGTAACTGACGAGACGCGTAGGCGATCACGTGTCCTTCTCGCATAAGTACACCTCCCAAGCCTTGGCCACATGCATCACAATAGATATCAAATCCCTTCTATAGATCCAGCATAACCAACACTGGTGATGACATCAATCTCTTCTTTAATTAGTCAAAGCTATCTTGGCACTTCTCATCCCACTTGAATTCTCTTCTCTTCTCCAGAAGCGAGGTCATAGGCTTAGCAATCTCATAAAATCCTTCAATAAATCTCCGACAATATCCTGCAAGTCCCAAGAAACTCCGAATCTCCGTAACTGTAGTGGGTATAATCCATGCCACTATCTCCTTGACTTTGGCAGAATCCACTGATATTCCTCCATTAGAAATGATATGTCCAAGAAATGGCACCTTGCCAATCCAAAACTCACATTTGCTATACTTGACGTAGAGTTGATTGCCTCGTAGCTTTTATATCACCAATTTCAGATGTTCCTCATGATCACTATCACTCTTGGAATAAATAAAGAAATATCGTCGATGAAAACCACGACGAATCTATCCAGATCATGAACACCTTATTCTTCAGATCCATAAAATAGGCTGGTGCATTAGTTAGTCCAAATGACATAACGGTGAACTCATATAAACCATATCGGGTCGAGAAATCCGTCTTGGGAATATCCGATGGCCTAATCTTCATTTGGTGGTAACCCGATCAGAGATCGATCTTCGAGAATACCCTTGCACCTCTCATCTGATTAAATAAATCCTCAACGCGGGTAATGGACAATTGTTCTTCACAGTGACATCGTTAAGGGACCTATAATCCACGCACATCCCTTGCGATCCATCTTTCTTCTGTACAAATAGAACTGACGCTCCATAAGGTGAAGAATCCGAACGAATGTACCCAGCTTCTTGTATCTCTGTTAACTGCTTCTTAAGTTCTTTTAACTCTTCTTCAGACATCTTGTATGACCGTTTGGGAGTAGGAGTAGTCTTAGGTAAGAGATCACTGACCAACTCAACTTCCCTATCTGGTGGCATCCCTAATAACTCCTCTGGAAAGACATCCGAAAAATCCCTAACTGCACGGATGTTGTCATCCACAAACTTCTCATCTACTAAGAATGCCACTAGTCTGGTGGTGGTAGTTACTGCAATCTCAACTTCGAATCTTTCTCCTTTGGGACTGGTGAGTTCTATGGTTCCCTTAGCACAGTGTATATACTGCCTTTGCCTTTCTTAACCATGACATACCAAGGATCAAGTCTATACTGCTCTCTTCTAACAGTATAGGGGTAGCCCATCTGGGTTAGAAACACAGGGTAAGAAAGGAAGAGTTGTAGATAAGGCGAGTAATTACGAGGAATGTTACTGTGGGGGATTTATTAGCTAAGTAGATTAGTGTGTTATCCACTAAAGCTAATACATTACCTTATGGTGGTACATGCTAAGATGCCCGTCTATACTATTTCAATCAATCAAAGAAGCAAATCAGACATTTATCATCAGAACAATCAAACAACATTTTTAAAATAGAGAAAATAGTTTTTTTAGGCCTCCTATCTCTTAAAAATATCATAGGGGTAGGTTTCCAAGGTGTGAAATCCATCTTGTCTTAGAGTAGAAAAGGTAGGAATGATCAGAGTAGAACAGTAGAAGGTGAGACATGATCGGGATAAGTATAGAAAGATTCAGAGTAAGGTTAGTATAGAATGAATCAGAATAAGGTAAGTAGGTAAGGGCTTTGTCCATTTCTATCTAGGTTTCGTCCTACAGTCAACATTTCCTCTGATACCACTTCTGTCACACCCGGTTTTAAGGAACAAAGCCGGGTGCATCTCATACATGCGCCAAGAAGACAACATATACAATAACATAGTGTATAGAGATAAATGTCATCATAAATTCAGAGTACTTAATACATAGCGGAAGTCTTACAAAAATAAATTATGAATATCGCAGGAACTAAAATCTATCCTTGGCGCTAGAAAGCTGACTGGGAGACGCCACCTATATCAAGTCGAAAGCCTCAGTGTTAGGCGGCTCCTCTTCGACCACCAGTTCTTCTCCTGTGTGGGGGGGTGTGAGACAGCAAGAGTGAGCTCACACATGTTCATCGCTCAACAAATTTTGGGGAATAACGTGACATGAACTCACCAAAGGTGGGAGTTCATGAAGTGTAAGGTTGATCAATGAAATAAAGGCTGAAGCTGAGCATTGCTTTTATAAGTTGGTCAAAATTTTATTAGCAGTTACTAAGTGTAAGTAAATACCAAACCTTAGAAATAATAAGTAAAAGTAATAATAAAATAATCCCAGATGCAATGAAATGACAAATTGAATTTAAGTTCCATAAATTAATCATGTGAGTGTCCGAGCCGCTCATGACCGTGAGCACAGCTAGTATACCAGTTTTACACTCTGCAGAGGTTGCGCATCTTTACCCACAAGTCGTGTTACCCATTTGCCACGGAGTTGATCAGACCCCATACACCTCTACCAAGGAAGCGAGGTAGGGTACCACTACGAGGCCTTTACAAAGTTCCACTAGCTTCAGACTACCCGCTACAGTTTATAGGAAGCTCCAGTGCAGGAATCCCTCGCCTGACCGCCATCATAGCAAAATCAACCCAAGGACCTCCCTACACTGACCACTCCCCTACTCTCCTTGCCCCTTTCGGGTAAGGTAGCCATCCACTAGCTTTCCTAGTTAATCAGCCAAGGGCGTCCCATTAAACCCTTGTGGTAACACTGTTTTCCCGGGTGGTTCTCCATGTTCCCATTAACATAATGATCTTATCATGAACATAAAATAATGAACAAATAATAACAAGTGTAATAATGAGTAATAAGTATCTCTATACCCAAATCCACATAAAGCAATAGCATGTACTACCCAAAAACTTAGTAGTAAAACCAGTGGTGAAGCTAGGTATAAAGATAGTCAACTCTAGGGTAACCTATTGGGTCCCGTCAAAATTAACCTATGTAGATCATTATGATTAATAAGAACATGAATGGGTAAAAGAAGTGATCAAGGGCACAACTTGCCTGGCACTTGAGATCTCAGGTACCAACTTGCTTTTCAAATGACACGTGTCCTCGCGCTAGTCGTAGCAATACAAACAAACATGGTATAGATAAAATTAATATCACACCAAACATAAGAATATACTGCATAATAATGATCTATGTGTTTCTACGCAACTTGAACGGATCAAATCGGAGTTAGGGTTATTAAGTTATGATTTTCTGAAGTTATTTAATGCCTAGAATAGAGTTATTCAATCCTCAACGCGGGTAATGGACACTTGTTCTTCACAGTGACATCGTTAAGGGACCTATAATCCACGCACATCCCTTGCGATCCATCTTTCTTCTGTACAAATAGAACTGACGCTCCACAAGGTGAAGAATCCGAACGAATGTACCCAGCTTCTTGTATCTCTGTTAACTGCTTCTTAAGTTCTTTTAACTCTTCTTCAGACATCTTGTATGACCGTTTGGGAGTAGGAGTAGTCTTAGGTAAGAGATCACTGACCAACTCAACTTCCCTATCTGGTGGCATCCCTAATAACTCCTCTGGAAAGACATCCGAAAAATCCCTAACTGCACGGATGTTGTCATCCACAAACTTCTCATCTACTAAGAATGCCACTAGTCTGGTGGTGGTAGTTACTGCAATCTCAACTTCGAATCTTTCTCCTTTGGGACTGGTGAGTTCTATGGTTCCCTTAGCACAGTGTATATACTGCCTTTGCCTTTCTTAACCATGACATACCAAGGATCAAGTCTATACTGCTCTCTTCTAACAGTATAGGGGTAGCCCATCTGGGTTAGAAACACAGGGTAAGAAAGGAAGAGTTGTAGATAAGGCGAGTAATTACGAGGAATGTTACTGTGGGGGATTTATTAGCTAAGTAGATTAGTGTGTTATCCACTAAAGCTAATACATTACCTTATGGTGGTACATGCTAAGATGCCCGTCTATACTATTTCAATCAATCAAAGAAGCAAATCAGACATTTATCATCAGAACAATCAAACAACATTTTTAAAATAGAGAAAATAGTTTTTTTAGGCCTCCTATCTCTTAAAAATATCATAGGGGTAGGTTTCCAAGGTGTGAAATCCATCTTGTCTTAGAGTAGAAAAGGTAGGAATGATCAGAGTAGAACAGTAGAAGGTGAGACATGATCGGGATAAGTATAGAAAGATTCAGAGTAAGGTTAGTATAGAATGAATCAGAATAAGGTAAGTAGGTAAGGGCTTTGTCCATTTCTATCTAGGTTTCGTCCTACAGTCAACATTTCCTCTGATACCACTTCTGTCACACCCGGTTTTAAGGAACAAAGCCGGGTGCATCTCATACATGCGCCAAGAAGACAACATATACAATAACATAGTGTATAGAGATAAATGTCATCATAAATTCAGAGTACTTAATACATAGCGGAAGTCTTACAAAAATAAATTATGAATATCGCAGGAACTAAAATCTATCCTTGGCGCTAGAAAGCTGACTGGGAGACGCCACCTATATCAAGTCGAAAGCCTCAGTGTTAGGCGGCTCCTCTTCGACCACCAGTTCTTCTCCTGTGTGGGGGGGTGTGAGACAGCAAGAGTGAGCTCACACATGTTCATCGCTCAACAAATTGTGGGGAATAACGTGACATGAACTCACCAAAGGTGGGAGTTCATGAAGTGTAAGGTTGATCAATGAAATAAAGGCTGAAGCTGAGCATTGCTTTTATAAGTTGGTCAAAATTTTATTAGCAGTTACTAAGTGTAAGTAAATACCAAACCTTAGAAATAATAAGTAAAAGTAATAATAAAATAATCCCAGATGCAATGAAATGACAAATTGAATTTAAGTTCCATAAATTAATCATGTGAGTGTCCGAGTCGCTCATGACCGTGAGCACAGCTAGTATACCAGTTTTACACTCTGCAGAGGTTGCGCATCTTTACCCACAAGTCGTGTTACCCATTTGCCATGGAGTTGATCAGACCCCATACACCTCTACCAAGGAAGCGAGGTAGGGTACCACTACGAGGCCTTTACAAAGTTCCACTAGCTTCAGACTACCCGCTACAGTTTATAGGAAGCTCCAGTGCAGGAATCCCTCGCCTGACCGCCATCATAGCAAAATCAACCCAAGGACCTCCCTACACTGACCACTCCCCTACTCTCCTTGCCCCTTTCGGGTAAGGTAGCCATCCACTAGCTTTCCTAGTTAATCAGCCAAGGGCGTCCCATTAAACCCTTGTGGTAACACTGTTTTCCCGGGTGGTTCTCCATGTTCCCATTAACATAATGATCTTATCATGAACATAAAATAATGAACAAATAATAACAAGTGTAATAATGAGTAATAAGTATCTCTATACCCAAATCCACATAAAGCAATAGCATGTACTACCCAAAAACTTAGTAGTAAAACCAGTGGTGAAGCTAGGTATAAAGATAGTCAAATCTAGGGTAACCTATTGGGTCCCGTCAAAATTAACCTATGTAGATCATTATGATTAATAAGAACATGAATGGGTAAAAGAAGTGATCAAGGGCACAACTTGCCTGGCACTTGAGATCTCAGGTACCAACTTGCTTTTCAAATGACACGTGTCCTCGCGCTAGTCGTAGCAATACAAACAAACATGGTATAGATAAAATTAATATCACACCAAACATAAGAATATACTACATAATAATGATCTATGTGTTTCTACGCAACTTGAACGGATCAAATCGGAGTTAGGGTTATTAAGTTATGATTTTCTGAAGTTATTTAATGCCTAGAATAGAGTTATTCATGTGGATAATTTAAAATCAAGTTTCATGGTTAGACAAAGATACCAGGTGATAAACAATATTTAAACAAAATAAATGCCACTGGAATGAATCAATTTGGAGTTATATATTTTAAGTTATGAATTTCTGAAGGTTTTATGTGTTTTGTACAAGATTAAATAGGATATAAATTTTATTGCAACATTCATGTCAAAACAGTGGTACTATGTGATAAACAATAATATTATAGAATTATAGAAATTGGAATGAACAAATTTGGACATCATAAGAATTTTCTATGAATTACACAAGTTCTAGTACTTATTTTTATATTAAAAATCTCTTTTCTATTTATTTTCCTGGGTTTTCTATTTACTGGACTGGGCGACAAAAACAGGGAAAGCTGGGGTTTAATGTGCAAATGTGTCCAAGACACAGAGCCGGCCCAGTCGAGGACTGCGGGTTTATTCTGTAAAACCATAAGGGCTCGTATGCAAATGATACACCGCGAAGGGGTATCGGAGGATCTGAGCCGTCCGATCAAAATTTGAAGATCCAGATTAGATCTCCATCACACCAAACCGGTATGCACTCACAACCCTAGGATCACGATCCGACGGCGGCGGTTTTAAAGTGGTAAGGAGGGTTCTGGACCGCCCGATCCCATCCAACGACTCACGATCGATCCCGAAAAGAATATCATCCGTGTGATCACGATCGTCGGCCATCAATCTAACGGTTCAGATTAGGTGCACGAAGGGATGCGTTCAGATCGGATCCTGACCATCGGATAGAGATCTAATGGTTAGAACACCGTCTTCTATCCTGACGTAGCCCCAAGCAGCGCGTTCCCAGGGACGACGGCGCGGTGCTCCTGCGAGCAGCGCCATCGCCGCCTTGGTGACCGATTCGTGACACGACGAGCTGCTACTCGAAGCGGAGAATATGGCGAACAGAGTGGGTGAGGCTTTACCGGCATTGGAGGACTTCGTTATGAATCATGGCTGGGCCAGAGCGCATTCCGGATCTCGGCCGCGGCGAGGCCGAACCAGCGCAGAGGCGACGGGGATGACATGGGCGGTGGCCGCGGGCGGATGTAGACCAACACGAAGGATGCGTGAGCGCGCCCAAGAACCAGGTCCCGTGGAAGTCGACTTCACCCCGCAGACCACCGATTCGGTGACGGATCCGGGTGCGCTACTTAAACGCATGAGTCGTGAGGGCGCTGGTGCTCGTGACTTGGGGATGAACCAGGGCCAGTTCGCTGGTCGCAGTGCCAGAGGGAGGAGGACGAAGGAGTGAGCAGCGGAGTCGCCAGACCTAGGCGCCATGGAAGAGCAGCGCAGCGAGCAGGGAGCTGCTGCCCGGGGGAAAGGGCTCGGTCGTGGGAGAAGAATGGAGAGGAGAGAGAGGTAGCCGGCACGGCACTTAACCACAAGAGCCACAGATTTCACGGTGTTTGGCGTAACAACCCCTCGCGGAGGTTGGGGCTGGCGGGCGTGCGATTTTCGCGGAGGCCATGTGGCGGCAGCGACGAGATTGGTAACAAAGACGAAGTCTACCCACGGATGACAAGCTGGGCCCACTGGCAGCGATTCACCAGAACACGGCGCACCCCGGGGTGGCTGACACGGCGGACCCACTAGCAGCGGCAGTAACGCAGCGGCAGCGCGGGCCCATGCGGCAGTGACTCAGGTGGCGGGAGGAGTGGTGGGCTGTTGGTCACAGGATGAGAACGATGGAAATGGGCCGAGGACCCAGGAATACGGCCCAGGGCGCAGAAAGCTCTCCCTCTTTTTTCTTTTATATTTCGTGTTTCATTTCTTTCTTTTTTATTTGTAAATTTCAAATTTGAATTCAACTGATGTTGTGAACTTATTGTTCTCAATTAAATACCTAATTTGAACATATTAGTATAAATTTTATTTATAAATTTTATTTTGTATTTTATAGTATTTATTTCCAAACCCAAGTTTCAATCTAGTGGCTAATTCATATTCTCCACTCATTATTGTATTCCTACTAATATATTGTTGTTATTATTTAAATGCATAAGCAAACAAAATCTCCAACATGCTGCACCATTCCTTTACTTAGTATATTTTTTATAGGTAGTCAGAGTTAATCCCATGGTTTGAAATATGCTAAGATGAGAATAACAACACAAGTGATCCAATGACCCTTTTATATTTCTCATTTCTTGTATCTTCTATTGTTCTCATTATTTTGGTATTGCAGTACAGCTCTTTACCCACCGTTTCCTTCGGTTACCGTTTTGGGTCGGAATTTACCGAATTCACAATTCGGAATTTACCGAAAATGTTAAATACCCCATCCCAAGTTTCAAATTTACAGCTCATGGGCCCAGCAGACAGTAGCCCACCACGGCGCCATACGGCTCTGCACCTTTGGACCTTCCCATCAGCCACCGCTCAGGCTTAGACGCTCAGCCCAGCGCCGCCACTGCTCAGCCCTAGCTGTGGAGGCCGTCCGCCCGTCGCAGCTCGTAGTCGCAGGTACAGGCTGCACAGCGCCGCCACTCACTAGTCACCACAGCGCCGGTGCGCCACCACTGCTCAACCCTAGGTCAGCCGTCTGCCGCCGCCCGTCGCAGCTCGCAGGTACAGCGCCGCCGCCACTCACCACAGGCACAGCGCGTGCGCGCAGCCGGTCACTGCGCCAGTCAGTCAGCCGCTAGCCCACGGTCCGCCACGGCGCCACTGCGCCGCGCCTCCAACCAAATCCAGCGGCACCTCTGCAGTCTGCACGGCCTCCACGCACGGGCACGGCTTCCACGGGAATCAATGCAGACTCGCAGTCGCAACCTCGCAGGTGCAGGTCTTACTTCTTAGCCCTAGCTTTGCTTGAACGGAATCAACACACGGCCTCCACGGATCCACGCACCAAGGCACGACCTCCACAGACCAGAGCCACAGCTCGGCCTCCACAGCTCGACTTCCCCAAGGCACGGCCTCCACAGACCACAGCCACAGCTCGGCTTCCACGCACATCAATTTTTTATTGCCTAGTGAAGGTGAAGCTATGATCTGCTCTAATGTCGCAATTTTTATTTGCTTGTAGAAACCGTGATCTGCTCTAATGGCTAGTGAAGGTGAAGCTTCACCTCCACGAAAGCGTATGTTGTTGGAGTTGCCTAGTGAACATCAAAGTCAAAACTTGACATCGCCACCTCATGCAAATACGAGTCAACCTTTTGGTGTGTCCGCATCATCGTCAACACCTGCTGCAACATCTCATGAACAAGGTGCAAATCCAGAAGAAGGAATTAATTTGGATGAGGATGATCCTTCAAAGTTGAAGCAAGCAAAGAAGTCCACTTCAAATGTTTGGCAGTATTTTGAGAAGTATGAGGTTGTCGTAGAGGAGAATGGCAAATCTGTGAAGCAAGTTTGGGCCAAATGCAAGTATCCGGGATGCAAAAACAAGACTAGCAAAGCTAGGGCTGAAAGTAGTAGAGGAACAACTGCATTTTGGTCTCATTTGAAAAATTATCATAAGATTGTGAAGGGGCAACAGGAGCTCAAGGCAGAAAAGGATCATGGCACAGGTATATGCATTGTCCAGCCATATAAATATGATGAAGAAACCAGTTTGAGAAAGTTTTATATAGCTATTATCATGCATGAGTATACATTTAACATTGCTGAGCATGAATACTTTGTGGAATTCATTAAATCATTGAAGCCTACCTTTCCTATGAAGTCACGTGTCACTATTAGAAAAGAAATACTGGAACTCTACTTGCATGAAAAGGATGTGTTGTATAAGTATTTCAAAACCCTCAATTGTCGCATGAGTGCTACTATGGACATGTGGACATCAAATCAGAATAAAGGCTACATGTGTGTCACGGTACATTGGGTAGATGATGATTGGGAAATACAGAAGAGAATTATCAATTTCCTCCATGTTCTGGGTCGGCATAGTGGTGAGAATATGTCTCTTATCCTCAGTTCATGCCTATTGAAATGGTTTATAGAGAAGAAAATGTTTTCTTTAACCTTGGACAATGCTTCTGCAAATGAAGTTGCTGTGAAAGAGATTATTCTAGAGCTCAATAAGCACAATCCTTTAATTTGTGATGGTTTGTTCTTTCATATTAGATGTGCCAATCATATTTTGAACTTGGTTGCAAAAGATGGTATGAGTGTGATGGCATCATCTATTAAGAACATTAGAGCATTTGTGCTAGCTGTTAAGGGGTCTCCATTGCAATTGGAGGAGTTTCAGAAATGTGCTACTGAATGTGGTGTGGACACAAAGGTTGGTCTCTCTCTTGATGTTGCTACTAGGTGGAATTCAACATATTGCATGTTGAGGGATGCACTACATTATAGGGCTGCTTTTGAACGGCTTGTGTCATATGAACGTCGCAGGTATGAGAGTTGCACCTTCCTTTGAAGAATGGGATTTGGCAAAGACTCTTTTACCATGTTTGAGAAAGTTCTTTGACTTGACTGAGTTATTTTCTGGTACATTATATCCCACTACCAACTTGTTTTTTAAAGGGTTTTGTGAGATTAAGTTTTTACTTGTTGATTGGTGTGATAGCATCAATCCCACTATTAGTAACATGGCAAACACTATGATGGTCAAGTTTGACAAGTACTGGAATAAGTCAAATATTGCTCTTGCTGTGGCTAGTGTCCTTGATCCTAGATACAAGAGGAAAATTGTAGAATTTTACTTGAAGGTGTACCCATATACCTATCAAACTGAGCTGGATAAATTTAATGGTGTCATGAAAAAGATGTATCAATGCTATGCCTCTACTACACCCTCAACATCATCTGTTGCACCTTACCCAACTTCAACGGGTGACATGATTAAGTCAAGTATCGATGAAGAGCTTGATAGCTACATATTTGATGGACAAGGCCATGATGATTCTATTGATACAAGTGACTTAGAAAAATATTTGACAGATCCAATATTAAAGATTGGTAAAAATAATCAGCATACCTTTGACATAATAGCCTGGTGGAAAGCACACAAAGAATAATATCCTATCTTGGGCCAGCTTGCTCGTGACGTCTTAGCTATGCAAGTGTCAACAGTAGCTTCAGAATCTGCTTTTAGTGCGGGTGGTCGTGTACTTGATCCATTTCGTACTCGCCTTGACCCTACCATGGTAGAAGCGCTTGTCTGCACCAAAGATTGGATAGCTGGAGCAAGAAAAGGTTGTATAATAGTAACTTATATTTATTTACAATTTACTTAGTCATTACCTTTTTACTAATGCACTAATTGATCTTTATATTTCTAGGTTCCAAGGCTAAGAGTGTTGCTATTCCTAATATGGTTTGTGAAATGGAGGAACTTGAGGCTCTTGCTAGAAATCTTTCACTTGAGGTTAATTTACCTTCATGTTCTATTCTATTTTGCATAAAACATTAGCTATGATTTAACTATATATTCCTTTAACAAAATGTAGGATGAAGACCTAGATGATGATCATGATGATGGACCAGAGGCATCGTTGTAAGCTTGTTGATGAAGACCTAGATGATGATAATGCAACATGAATGCTCCGAATGTTTTTTATTGTACTTGTTGCGTAATGCTTTGTGATCTTGTGAACTTGGGACTTGTGGACTTGTGCCCTTGTGTACTTTGTGATCTGTGTGATGAACTTGTTATATTGTGAACTTATGATCTGTGTGATCCACTTATTATATTGTGAACTTGTGATCAATTTGTTATATTGTGAACTTGTGATATTGTGTACTTGTGACATTGAAAATTGTGAACTTGTGTTTTTGTGATATTTGTAAACTTTGTTGTATTGTGATATTTTCATATTGATATGGTTACCGATTGTATTTTAGATTCCGACCGATATCGATGTTTTTTGTACCGAACTTATGTTTCTGATGATTCCGAAATGCCGATGTCGTTTCCGTTTCCGGAATTACCGTTTCCGATTTCGTTTCCGATAAAAAATATGAAAACGGTAACGGTTTTAGTGTTTTTCGATCGTTTCCGACCGTTTTCATCCCTATGTACTGCCATAACCCATTCATTACACCAAGGCCCCGTATATTTCGTTGGAATTTAATTCTATTTTAATAATTATAATTTAGACAAAACTAATTAAGTCTATATATTTATATATGTAATATATTTTTATATTATGCTAAATCATATGATTGAGATAGTTATGTACTATATTTATGTTATAGGGACGCAAGTAGAAAAATGTACTATAAGTTGTATATCGGAAAAATAGCATGTAAATCTATAGAATCAATTTCCATCTCTCACCCCATGAATTTGAGATAGGCTTATATGATAACTTTGGAAAGTGGTGGAATGTCACATTCTAAAAAATAGTCTATTCCATTAGTAAGATTCCAATTCCTCAAAATAAAAGGAAACAAATGGGACCTAAGGGTTTTGTTTGGTAGAGATCCACTCCATAATTTTCTAGCTCCGGAAGTCGATTCTCTAATAGAATGATTCTAAGTGATTCTCTAGCAGAAATGAATCTATTTGACGAAAATTGTTTGACAAATAGGTTGTGAAGTGATTTCTGAGAGGTTAGAGAGTGGGGAGCAAGTTGGGAGCGGTGAGAAGCAGGTTTTTTTGGCTCTCACTTTCTAGTACAAAATAGAGACCAGATTTACTTCACTTCTACTATAGAGCAGTTTAGATTTTTATCGTTTAACTTTGTGGAAGTGATTTTCGATGGGAGCAAAGCTGTAGAAGCTCTGCCAAACGCCCCACCACACTCCTAACCTGATTTTATCATCTTCGATTGACTTCTGTAGCCGATCTGCCTGCTCTTGAGACAATGGCGTACAAATGGATAGCCACACACGAAGGGACGATGTAATCATCCTTTTCATCGCCCTTTAGCTCCGGATTCTTAGGCCACAGAAGCAAACGCTTGTCAAGTGAAAACCGAAGTGTACAAAAGTGGATTCTGTAATAATATTACCGTACTAATATTGTATAATCAATTTTTTAAATATAAAAAATAATGTATAAAAGTGATACTCAAAGGCTTTAGAGTGTTCTCACTTGATCTCTCTAAAAAACCCTAGATTAATCTATTAATTAATAGATCTAATCTATTGGTTATCTCTCTCTATTCTAACGTCTGGAAGAAATAAAAACAGTTACTTACTTAATATTTGTCGCCCTTAATTCATTTTTAAATTAATATGACAAATAAAAAAGAAAAACAGTTACTTACTTAACTAATTCATTTTTTAAATTAAAATATGATAAATAAAAAAGAACGAAAATAATATTATTGCCCCAATCCAGCCCGAAACGGATTCTTCCTCTGCCGCACGGTCCTTCTCCATCCACGCTGGGCCTGCACGGTACTGGGCTACCTGGTGCTGCACCATTCTGACGCGGGCCAAGTCGGCTGGGCCTCCTGCCCAGACCGCGCCTCTTCACAGATCGCGTGCAAACAAGCAGCGAGCGCTATTCCAGCCCACGTCAACAGGCCACCGTGACCGGCGCATGTCATCAGTACGCAAGAGGAGCAGCAGGCATTCAACTCACGCACATTCCTACTTGTGCATGCATGCAACATGCAATGGCTGCACATCCATGCAAGAGCTTTTTCCATTTTCCTTTTTTTCGTGTGATGGGAGCGGTGAAGCAGGCGCTGACGATCCAAGGATGGCAGTGGGTATATTCCGTCGAGTAGTATCATCCTATCAAAAAAATCTTACTCATCGGGTTATCCGTATACGCTCACGGGTATAAAATCTTACTCTATATCCGCGCGGGTAATTTTAACTATGGGGTAACTCGGACCCACTAGGAAAGTATTAGTTTCTAATATATACCAATCACCAATCACTACCGGAATCTGGCTCTTTACCGAGTGCTCGGCGCTTTGCCGAGTGCTTTCTATCGGGCACTTGGCAAAGTCCTACTCTCGGTAACGACCGCGTTTACCGAGAGCAGAACTCTAGAGCACTCGGCAAAGAAACTGACAAAAGGCCTCGCTGGTGGACCCTTTGCCGAGTGCCACTCGGCAAAGAGGTAATATTTTTGCCGAGTGTCACCTAGAACACTCAGCAAAGGCGCCGTCCCCGTTACCAGTCATCGTGACGATGGCTTTTCTTTGTCGAGTACTGAGTGACACTCGGCAAAGTCTTTGTCGAGTGTCTGATAAAAAGTAATCGGCAAAGAAGCCGTTGCCGATGTACTGTTCGTCGAACTCTCTTTACCAAGTGTCACACTCGGCAAAGTTTTTGCCGAGTGCTTTAGGCACTCGGCAAAGCGCCCGATTCCGGTAGTGAGTGGTGGATCTAGGAATTAAAGACAGCCTAGACGAGATTATCAACTACTAATAAAGATTATCAGCTGGGCTTAAATATTTAGACTTGTATGCACCTTTTAGGCGGCAAGGCAGACCAGGCCACAGCCTGTGCTACCTAGGTGGTGAGTCTGCCTCTGCCAATCACTCAAAAATACCAAATAAATACATAAATATAAGTTCAAATTAAAATATAACAAACTATATGACTACATAAATTGATAGTTAAACAAACGATAGATAGAGAAGGAATTTTCTTTCGACTAAGATAAATTTTATTAGATGGTTATATTAGTACGATGCGGGTATATTTTATCCATGTATACACGGGTATATGTAGTACCAACCGTATCGGTACCCATCATCTAACTGGCGGGTAAAAATTCTTACCTATTTTTACTCACGAGTGAAGAAATCATCTATACCCACCTTTATATCGAGTAAAACCCGTCGGGTATTCTGGTTTATTGTCATCTCATCTACAATGATCCATGCCTGTCTAGCGGTGAAGACACTATGTTTTCACCCCACACATGCTTTCTCGTAAAAATGCAGTTCTAGCTTGAGTCTTGACCCCTTCCGTTGAAACGAACAACACCGAGGAACACAAATCGCTGACCGAGAAATAAAAATGCTGGTATATATATAATATAGTACAATTCTTGCATGCAAAGTATAAATAAAGAGAGAAGCAGTTATCCGGCGGAAAATCAATGGCAGTGGAAAATGCTGGACCTGTCATCTTAACTGTTCAGTATCCCCCGCACGTTGTTCTTGTTCTTCAGCGCGCTCTAAGAAGGTCAAGGTCTCGCTTGCCACGTGTTTTTGTGCCTGATCATAATCAAACTGGAAGACTAGACATGAAGAATGCAGAAAACAACGTCTGCCAGGAATTTTGTCCTATTGTGTTGGACTGAACCACATGTTGCATACAGAATAAACTTTTTTTTACCTACCGGTGATAATTCTATGTCTACTTGGTAGCATGATGATTCCACGTGTTTTAAGACATTTTTATCTTACTCGTTTATTGTTAATTGGCTGATATTCACTACAGTAAAACGTAGAAACTCCGACGGCCGCATTATGTCCGACGGCCCCGTAGACAACCGTCGGACATAAGGGTATGTCCGACGGCCAACAGTGGCCGTCGTAAATAAAAGGAAACAGCCGACGGCTGTCAGTCTGACCGTCGGACATAACCTTATGTCCGACGGCCCGCCCCCTGGCCGTCGGAGGTAAGCTTATGTCCGACGGCCCCGTACCCTGGCCGTCGGACATAAGTCTTTTTAACGCGCGGATCCGACCCGCGCGCCTTCAGTTTTCACGCCCGGTCGTTTCTCTGTCTCCCGCCGCCGCCGTCCGTCTCCACGCTCGTCGCCGCCACGCTCGTCGCCGGCCCGCCCGCCGCCACGAGCTCCGGCAGCCGCCGCCACGACCTCCGGCCACCGCCGCCCCTTGTCCGGCCGCCACCGCCCCGAGCTCGTCGCCGGCCACCGCCACGCTCGTGCTCCGGCCGCCACGCTTGTGCCACCGCCGCCGCCCCGTGCTCCGGCCAACGGCCCCTGCGCCCGCCGCCCGCCCGTGCGCCCATCGCCGGCCGGCTCTCCACACCCGCTAAGTGAGTATACTTAATTAGCAATTTCGTTTATTAAAATTGTATGCTTGTATTAATGTATTTGATTAGAATTGTATGTTTGTATTAATGTATTTGATTAGAAATGTATGTATGAATGCATTTGATTGTTTAGTTTGTTATGTCCGACGGCCAAAATTTGATTACGTAATTAAAATAGCCTGTTTTAGTTTATTTAGTGGTACTTTAGATAATTTAAATTTTTAATTTCCGAGGGTAATTATTATGCCCTCGGAAATAAGGTCATTTTATATGATTTGTCATTTATAACAATGTTATTTCGTATGTAATATTGTATTTTGGTTTATTAGTTTAATTATTTAATAATGCACGATGATTATAGTTAATCATATTGTATCGTAGTGTGAACAAACGAAACCTAGGCGTCACCCGTTTCGGCCCAACACACCTTACAAGCGACGCATGTGAGGTATGTTGGGCCGGAATTGTCCCTTTATTGGACAGCCTCGGGGTGACCGACAGAGTCCGTGTTTATGACAAAAGCATGTGCTCCTGCTTAGTTTCGGCAGCATAACCTCTCTGTTCTCCAATTGCACCATTTTTAGGCGTGCGATTGGAGAACAGCGGGGTTATGCTGCCGAAATTTCGCACGACCACATGTCTTGTCATAAACACGGCCTCGTCGGTCACTCCTGGGTGGGTTTAGGACCTATCCTTTCCTACAGATGTAGGGGCGTGATTTCTTCGTAAAAACGGATGGTCCGTGCAGTGCATTACTTATCTAATTAAGTTAACGTCTCGTATCTAGTATGGAGGAGAATCGTCGATGGATGTATGAAGGTTGGAAGAAAAGAGGTGCTCTATCAAGTGAGTGGGTTGCCAAGACTGATGCTTTTCTCGACCATGCTTTTGCTCGGTCAGAGACTGGAACCGATGTTAGGTGCCCTTGTAGCAAGTGTCGGAACATTAATTTCCTTGACAGGAGGACTATGTCTATACATATTTGCAAGAACGGTTATATGCCAGGCTATGAGGTGTGGGTGCACCACGGTGAGGACCCACCTCCTCGTACTGTATCGGAAGTTCAGTCACATGAAGAGGGTTTGGTTGATTGGAGGGTAGTGTACAAAGTTAATCCTCGTGAACGACTATATGCTCCTGGTGATGCTGGTTATGTTGAAAGTCAAATCGAGCACGAAGTGGGGGCTGCTGAGATTTTCCAAGACGAAGAACTTACAAGCACGTTTAATGTTCAAACTGAAATGTTGGAAGAATCTTTATTAGGTGATCAAAATGATGTAGAGGTTCCTCCAAAACGAAAACGAGTGACGAGAAAGAAGAAAGCTACTTGGCGTCCATTAAATCGACGAAAGCAACTAGATCCTGATTTTGATTACGATTACGATTGACGAGTATGGAACATGATTTTATTGCATATTTTATTATTTTATTTCATATTTTATGATTTTGTTGCATATTTTATTGTCGATTTATGTACTAACATGTTGTTGTTAAAATAGGATGTCAAAGAAAATGAAGTCTTTTGCTCGTAGTTTGCTTGGGACGAGGAGTAGCTCGAGGAGCAGCTCGAGGGGTGAGGATTCAGTTTTTCAGGGCTCAGGTTCTACCATGAGCAGACGGAGAGCGCTGGCAGAACATTTGCCTCCACAAGATGTAAGTTAGTTGATAAATTACATTATTTGAGTTACTTAATATTGTATGATGTACGGTATTTGTTTCATAGGATGCTGAAATTGAGGAACCAGTGGTAGAGGATCATGCAAGAGATGATGTTGAAGATGATGGTGGAGATGATGGTGGAGATGATGCTGGAGACGATGCTGGGGATTCTGGGGCTGGTGGAGATTCCGCAGCTGGGTCTGGAACTTCTCGAGTTAGGAGAATGAGGAAGCTGCATTTTGTTGGACCACCTCCAGAGCTTCCACCCGAATCTCGGGTTTTGATAAAGCCTAGTGGAAAGTGAGTGACATGTCTTTGCTTAAATGTTATTGAAAGTTATGTTTTAATTTCCACATTGTGTATACTATTTCCAGGTCTTGGATCGACGACTCGTTCACAGGCACAGGACACTACAGGCAGGTGAACATGGTGCTTGGTAATCTTGTTCGTCTGCACTGGCCTGGTGTTGTGACTTTGCCTACTGGCGAGTCTGTCCCCGCCACCACTTGGGAGCATTATCGCTATGGTGTCTGTAGAACGTTTGGCAACACACAGGCACTAGTTTGGGATGCATTCTGGGTATGAATTATTTATACTATTTTAGTTATTCCATACATGTTTGCTTTTATGATAACACTAATTTTTTTTGCAGAAACGGTACAAGTTGCCGGACGATGGATCATATGATATGAACGCTCGTTACGTGTTTGAGTATAACGCGAACGATGTCGTTGCAGATGCAATGTACTATGCACGAATTCAGGCTATAAAGGCATGGTACAGAGCAAATGCTGATGATCGACCGATGCCAAATACCAAGGCCGAGTGGTCATCAATTTACTTGACGGAGGAGCAATACCTAGAGGTAAACAGGTTCTTGCCTCTCAAATCGCACGAAGCCATGTATTTGCTTGCTTTATTTAAAAAATTTCATGTAGGTGTCGGTGCCGTGGATGGCCACCCGATCGGAGGGTTATCGGGCATTGTGCAGATGGTGGGCTTCCCCTGAGTTTCGTGCCATTTCCGAAAGGAACAGGGGAAACCGTGGGACCGAGTCGTTCCACAACTACGGTGGTGATGGTCATGTGCGCTTGGCTAAGCGAATGGTAAGTCACAGTTTGTTGTAACTTTTGAATTACATAGAAATGTGTCATTGTAACTTTTATGTACAGGAAGTCAAATCCGGTCGTACGCCCACGGATGTGGAGGTGTACATGCAAGGGCATAGGGGTTCTGATCCTCAGAATCCTGATGTGTTATGCACTCAGACGGCCACCGACCGTCTAGTGAGTTTTTGATACTCTATTATGTGTTTGATATTGTTTGCAAGGGCATATATAGGGGTTATGCACTTATATTTGATATTGTTTGCCTCCAGGCTTCGTATGGGGAGGAGATGGTTCAACGTCATGGGCAGGAGTACGATTGGAGGAGCCAGCCAATCGACCCTCAGGCAGCATATGCTAGCGGAGGAGGACAAGCCCACGGACGGTGAGATTATTTAATTTGGATTACAAAATTGGCATCATATGCTTGCAATTCAACTGAGGCATGAGTTACTATACTAAGTGCATGGTTCACTCTTGTAGGTTGGGTATTTTTGATTCTACGATTGATTCCAGAGAGCTAAGACGCCGTGGACGACAGTCCACATCGTCGTCTTCACAGTCGTCCCGTTCACGATCATCCGCCCACGACATAGAGATGGCAGTGTTGCGTCAACAGGCAGAGTACCATCAATCAGTCTTGAGGGAACAATTGGAGTACCAGAGGCAACAATCTGAGTACCAGAGGCAACAAGCCGAGTACCAGAAGAAGAGGGACGAGTATTATGCACACCTCCAGGCCCAAAATCAAGCTCTTCTCTCGGTAAGCTGAAGTAACATTTTGTAGCTTATTTTGCAAAACACTTGATGTGTATCTTATTAGCTCAACAATAACTTGTATATAATTTGTAGCAACTAGCCCAACAAGCGGGCGTCCCGATGCCGACATATGGGATGCCGCCTCCGGAGTTTGCACTGCCAATGCCAATGTTGGCGCCTCCACCACCGCCTCCGCCTCCGTCACAATTCCCTATGGTATGTACACATATGCGTGTGTGACATGTTCATAGATGTCTTATGTGTTTAAATGAACAATTGAGTGGTTACTATTTCATGTGCTTGTGTTATAGGGATTTCAGACACCACCCGCTTCAGTTGCCGCACCTGGAGATGGGTCTGGTCAGGACGACCCAACACATTCGTGGGTGAACAATCTTTTCAGCACGCATAGTCCAGCCGGAGGAGGTGGCGATGGATATGAGTGATAATGATGTAAAACACTTGTTGCAACCTTTCATGTGAAAGCCTATCCGTCGAATAATGTTCATTTTGGAGTTTGGACAACTATGTTTATGTAAACACTTGTTGCAACCATTTAGAACTATGTCGTTATGTTAAATTTTGTGAATGTGAATGCTTATGTGATTATATTTGTGAATGTGTATACTTATGTGAGTATATTTGTTAATGTGAATGTGTATATGTGTATGAAATCTGTTTTGTATTTGCAAATGTCAGATTTTTTAAATTTCAGATTTTTGTGCAATTTCTGAAAAATGTTATGTCCGACGGCTTAGTGTAGGCCGTCGGACATAACATAGACCTTATGTCCGACGGCTTAAAACCGTCGGAGATAAGCTGTATGTTATATCCGACGGCTTTAAACCGTCGGACATAACAGCTGTGGGCCCAGGCGACGGGTAAAACGGTTACGCGGCCTTATGTCCGACGGCTCGATAGGGCCGTCGGACGTAGTGTATGTCCGACGGCCGCCGTCGGACATAACGCTATTTCCGACGAGTTATGTCCGACGGCTTAAAACCGTCGGACATAAGCTAATGCCGTCGGAAATAGGTTATCTCCGACGGTCCAAGTCTTATGTCCGACGGTTTTAGCCGTCGGAAATTTTGGCGTTTACTGTAGTGATTTAGACCGAGGCGCTTTTAACTAATTTCATCTAATATTCAGCCATTTTAAGCCAATTTATATTATTTAAGTCATTCGATGTTATTTATGCCATTTGATATCATATTATTTAATTCATTAATTTGATATTCAGCCATTTTATTATATTCAATCCTTTAATTAGATTTCCAACTGATTTTAAGATCGTTTTAGATTATTTGAATCATTTCTTATGTTTTTAGTTATTTATCTTATTCAGTCTTTTTTTTCTAAGTTATTTTTTATCAATTGGTAATTTGATAGTTGCATCTAAGTCACTCCTTTTAACTCATAGTATTTAAGACATTTTATTTGCATATAAAGTGGTGTTTAGGTCGAGGGGGCTAAATTTTAGCTCCGTCACATCTGATGTTTGAATACTAGTTAGAGGTATTAAATATAGTCTAATTACAAAAATAAATACACAGATAATATTTTAATGTTTTAATGGTAAGACGAGTCTATTAAGTCTAACTAGTCCATGATTCGATCATGAGATGCTGGATTTTCTAATCATGGATTAATTATGCTTAATAAATTTATCTCGTTGTTTAGTCTTTATTTATATAATTGATTTTATAATTAGACCATATTTACTACTCGTAATTGGCAGACTCGTACCTATGTTTTTTTGGCCCTGGAGCGAAACAGACTGAGGCCCCTTTTTTGCACTTTTCATAACAAGAATAATATTTTCTAACTTTTGAAAATATGCGGAACAAGCATGACCAAAATAACTAATTAAACTAGTACATACATAGTAAAATGGATATATTATTTAATTAATAAGGTTTAATTTATTGTAATCGCTAATGACGACAGTAAAAAATAATAGTGGTTTGATTGGCTACTATATACCTGATGCTAGTGGAATCAACTGATGATCAAGTCACCGCCTCCGCATGTAAGTAGGGATGGCAACAGGAATTTCTCGTCGGGTTTTAGCTCCCCATCCTCGTTCCTGCACCCAAAAATTTTCCCGCGGGGATCCCCACGAATGCTTGCAGGGACATTTCTTCCCCATGGTCGTTCCTGCGGGGATAAATCCCCGTCAAGGATCCCCGTCCCCGCTTGTAGTAGAGATTAGAACACACTTCCTTTATTATTAATGCAAAATGTTGTCACTTATATACATTATCATATGTAAAAATCATTATATATACATCAAAATAAACACATTTGTACAATGAGTGATCTCTTGATAAAGTAATTATTTATTTTTATCATTAACTATTACATGAAAGCATCACCCCGTTTAAGTTTAATGGGTCTCCGCGGAGAATGGGGATGCCCATTCCCATCACCGTTTACCCGTCGGGGTAGAATTTTTCATCGTTTACATCCCCGTGGGGGAAGAAACTTCTCCATCCCCATTCCCTAATGGAGGAATTCCCCATGGGGAATCGAGGAACGGGGCCCATTGCCATCTCTACATGTAAGGTCTAAATTCTTGAGTACAATCTTGTCATTTTGCTATTAGACGATGTTGCTGCTATGTGCTTGTCGGTACCCCAAATATGGGGTACCTACTCATGCTGGGTTAAGGGGGGACCCCAGTGGCTACCTATAGCCATGGGATGGCGAGCGTTCTACCACGACATAGGGTCTGGGACCATCCTGCATGCCCGATATTACCACTGGCCCCATTGGTGGGTCTGCACGGTAATTACAGCCTAGGACCAGGCCCCGTGGGACGGTCTCAGGCCCCCATGTGTGCCATTCGGGCCTCCGGCCAGGGAAGGTATGATGCCACATGTCCGGGCCATTATGGATGGGACCTGAACCTCCACAAGTACCTTCCAGACCCTAGCCAGGGGAGGTCTGGGGCTGCCATGTCCGCATGCGTCCCCAACGGTTAACCGCACGCTCTCCGCCCAGGCAGGGGTGCGATGGTGGAAAAGTGATGCTCCAAACTCGAGGCCCAAAAAATAAACTAGAACTGCATCAAGTCTATTATTGTTGGGCTGCTGCAAAAAGAGGTGGGGTTTTGGTGTTTGGCAGGCTCCATTACTACGACTTGGAGTTTGGAGTTGGAGCCATGCCCAACAGGCTCTAAGACATTATATGTTGGATTTAAGTCGTTTTTGCTAATACAATGTTGAAAAAACGGACCAGATATCGTAGGAGTATATCGGACCTGTTTTGTCGATTTGGGACGTGCTCAGGCGAAATTCGCATGGACACATGCATGTGGTTGACTCGATCGTATCCGATCGATTGAGTCTAAAGGATAGACTATTGATTTACCACTTTAAATGACAAATAGCGTTGTCATAACCGAGCTAACGCGTTTCAATAAAACACGTGCCAAATACATATATAGGTGGAGAGGAGCGTTGTGAACAGAATATGACAGTATACATGGAGGTCCCTTTTTTAGGTTTAACTAGTCATATGTCCGTGTATTGCTACGGTTTTTATATATAATATAGGATAAATTTTGTTTTAATAAAGCATAAAATATGTGTTTTCTATTGTTTAGGTGGGTGTGAATGTGGAACCAACAACCAAGGTTTAAACACTCAATTATACATAATTTCACCTTATTTTTTATATAAACTCTCCTATTATAGTAGTAGAGAAGAGATTATAGAAGTGTGTGTCGATTCTAAAGAAATACAGAGTTTTTTTTAAAAAAAAAATATTAACACGGTACGACCATTGGAACTAGTGATTTAATATATTAGAGATAAGAAATTACTGAACGCGTTGTTTTTTTCTTAAAAAAAATATACACAAGGTATCTGTTTGAAGCGTAGGCGGCAGCGACACACACCCGCTGTCTTCTTCTCGTACGTGGTACTCACTCACTCAAGAGTGGACATGAAGCATGCATGGTCGGAGGCGGCAGCAACACCGTACGGTAGTAGCGCGATCACACCTGGCGCCGTCATGCAGTGCATGGAATGACAAGAAGCTAGGTGTGAAGAAGATCTGCATACGCGGCGCCGTGATTGTTTTCTCTATTTGGGCTGGCGCTGGTCGTCTCCGGAGTGGAGACAAAAACAAAAACATATGCACAGCACACACATGGATCATGCAGAAGAGCGGTTGCATAGTACAGTACGGTCGGTCGTTGCTGGATCTCGACGGCCACTCATGAGTCATGTCATGATCGTGTGTGTGATCCCATCCGTGTCGGCCTACCGTCCTAAGCTGACCACAGTTAGCTAGCTAGCTAGCTAGTCATTGCAAAAAGTTTGCAACACGTACGTCTCTCGCAACTATAATCCTAGATAGCGAGAGGGGTTGTGCATGTGCGTCCTTTCACCGTCTCCTCGTGCTCCCATGTGTAGGCGCTGTAGCCAAAATAAATACTCTATTGCATTGCTCGCAGCTCGCTACATAGCAACTTAAGTTAAAAAGGCTCTAGAGTTTGGGTGAAACCAGCAAATTTGTGTTCTTCTTGTTACCCTTAGGTTGTGTCCAAAATGTGGTGTATATGTTCGTGTAATAAAGCATTGTCCAATACTGTTCACAGAGATATGTTTAAAATAGAAGATGATACAGAAGAGTTTTTTTTTTGAATATCACCGGGGGATAGGATCCCCACCTGAATTGCATTGTTTTTTTACGGCCAAATCGCCTATTGACAGTACAGAAGAGTTGCTGGTTGATGAAGACGATAGCCTTATACATTATCCCTCACAAAAAGTTATACTATAAATTTTCCACTACCATTTTCCGAAATTGGGGCCCACATACGCTAGTTAATTAGAAATATGCCTATCTAATATTAAAAAAAGTTAGAAACTAGTTTATTTTCATACCACTCTACGACATGTATGCATAACTAATCCTAATTTATGTATTCGTCATATATAGTGGTACAGTTTTATTCCATGGATGACATGTCATTTGTCAGCACCAAAGAGCATGTACAACCCACGTAAATACCTCGTACCTTAAGGGGTATCAAGAAGGTTAGTGCAAAAGAAACACAACGGACTTATCTTAGTGGAGGAACGTATCTCACATAATTCTCTAAGTCTAAATTCGATTTCCATCCATACAATCCACATAAATAAACCGTCTAATTGCCTGTATTTTGCTATGGTTGTTATATATCATATAAATAAGTATTGAGATATTTATTCAATTATAATTATTTTTATTTCTAAACACTAAGGTATGTGTGGTCTGGTGTTTTGCAATTTTTTTTCAACGGTGTGGTATCTGTGTAGACGGGGTCGGGTGCTAGGTAGGCGAACCAGTCGGAACACATGGGATGGGCCTAGAGTATCAGATGCTCAGATTAAGTTCTTAATAGAATAGAACATAGCATAGATATCTATATATGTACGCACGAGCTAGTTTGACGCTAGCTTGGATTTGTGCAGGAATTTAAAACGGACGGCCGCCGGCCGGTTTGCTAGCTTTTTCCAGCTATAAAACGATGATATCCGTGCGACAAAAATCAAAAAGCGAGCAAAATAAATGAAAAAGTAATTCCTCTCGTGCTGAATTTTCGTTGCCGCGCGGTGCACAAAGTTACAGACGAAAAGGTGACAGAGATTTGCTCGTGCGGGCAGATCGCGACCGACCTGGTCTGTTTGACAAATACAATTATTTGCTGATTATTGTGTTTATCTAATTTTATACTAATTAACCTTCGGTCGTCGAATTTGGTAGGTGCCGATCACGTAGCAGAACTATGAATTATAAAAGCAAGTATAATAGCTGACAGTAAATCGGCTAAATGGTGACATGGAATGATGGAAGAGAAATGAGGAGAGAGAGTATAGAATCATACTACAAACTAACATCCAGCTTATACATATGAAACCAAAACTTTTTATGATAAAGACAAGTGAACTATATATTAATTATAAAGAGCTAACCATTACACATATTAGCTATAAAATAAGCTGCAAAGATTTTTATAGCCAGCGATTAACTATATTATTAAACTTACTCTAGAATAACAACGAAGTTGGTGTAGAGCGCTACACCGGTAACAAGTTGACGCATCCAGAAATACATTTTAAATTTTATAGATCTAAAGCTAATTTTAGGTCATCTCCAACTGTTCCCCCTTATTTGTACTTTCTATTGTATTTTATTATATCAACCTAAAAGATATTCTTCCACATACATGACGTCTCTAACCATTTACCATATCCAACTCTCCCTATATATTATAATTTAGTTATTTAACATTTTTTTCATCAGTTTTTCAAGTTTTAAAAAATTATAGACTACTTATACTACCATAATACACATTGTTATCAGGTTATGGTACTTAAAAAGAGTTAATATTACAATAAAATAAAGTAATTAAAGAATGATGAAAGATTAGAAGAACTCACTCCATATATATGGGGTACTTTTTCTCTCCCTCCACATATGGGGGAGCTTTGAGAGAGTTGTTGGACAACTATTTCACCTCAAAGCCCCCTACGTGGGATGGGGAGGTGTGGGGCACCCTTGGATGTGGCCTTAGGCGAGCTCCAATGGAGCACCCTTGCCGGCTCCCCTGACAGTATTCGTGGTGGCGTGGCGGCACCCTTGGAGGTGGCCTTTGGCGAGCTCCAATGGAGCACCCTTGCCTGCTCCCCTGATGGTATCTGGGGTGGCGTGCTCCCTGAAACCATCCAACGACACCCGTTCGGTGCCACCTAGTGTGGGGTGAGAGAAGAAGAGCACCCTGAGTAAGGGGGAGGAGGGAGTAGTTGTAATCACCTCCATTTCGTTAATCAGTGTTTTAACTAAAAAATTAATTCCTTTTTAGTATAATTACCTCATAACAATGTGTATTATGGCACTCCAAATATGGTAGTATTTTTTAAAACTCCAAAAACTAATGCATAAAAGTCAAATACCTCAGTTAACTGTATAGGCGGGTTGAATAGGAAAATGGTTGGAGAGGAGGAGAAATAAGGGAAAAATAGTTAAGGAGGATGTATTTAAATATGAATAGAAAGTATGAACAGGAGAATTTAGGAGAGAGAATGGTTGGAGCCAGCCTTAGCGGAATGTTATCTACATTTAATCAATAAGCTGTCATCGTAAGCATTAATTATTTTATGATGCTACAACATTTTTTTTAAGAAGACAGAAAAATAATTTTTATTGGATGAAACTGTCTTGACACGGTTACCAATTCTCTATGAGCTATATATAGAATTAAATTATGAGTTTGAGTGTAAGTGTGCATTTAACTCTTATAAAAAAAGATAGTGTGATTTTTTTTCCTTGGCCACACATGCATGCATTATTCCGTCCCACGGAGAAACTAAAGTAAAAACAAAATTTTGCTTCAATATTTCAAAACAAAGCTGTAGTATCTGAACATAAACTTACACCACACCATCACATATGCACATAAACACACACACACACACTGTGCATATATAAGCTGAAGATCATCAGACTCCGATCGAGTACGACGGGCACCGAACCTTGAACACTGTGGAGAGGAAAAGCATTTTGAGATGGCGACATGCATGCATCTCGCGGGCTCCATAAGGATGGAAAGAGGAAACATCGACACGAAGCTGAGGTGCTTTTGGACTTAAACAATGGGTCTATCTTTTTTACACTTCTCTGGTAGGAGTGTACAAGCGAGAGCTCGCCGTCGTCTTCAATTCTCCCCTAGCTACAGTACTACGTACGTACGTATCAGCAGTTTGTTGGATCTGTTCTGCTTCATGCATGACATGAACGACCGGCTCGATTGTTTATCACTTTTTAATTTTAAAAACGTGGCGATCTCTGTATGATGAGTCGTCCAAAACCACGCACGCGTGCGCGGCCAAAACGATCTTAACGAGATTTTCTGCTTTGCGGAAAGAAAAGATGGATGCTTTTTTGTGAAAAGTTTGGTCCATGGAACTCGATCAATTCCATCACCCACCGGCCCTCGATCTGATTTATAATAATGCATGACCGCATGTGGTTTATTTAATTTGGTTCTTAATTTAACTACTAGGTGCCCGTGCGTTGCAACGGGAAGATAAAATATTGCGATAACTCATGTACGTACAAATGTGTTATAATATTATAGAAAAAGGTTACAAATGTGTTATAATGTTTAGGAAAGAAAACAAAGCCACAGCCTGTGCATTCACTGGGACCTGAAAACATTAGGTGGACTAACCTCTCCACAGGACGAAAAGGCAATAGAGTTGCAATTGCAAGCACACAAAAAAGTGGCCTGCACAAGAAAGTGTATATCATGGCAGATGTTCTTCAGACTTGGAAAATAATACACGAGAAAAAGAGGACATAGAAAATATGTAGTTCTACACGCCTATTGTTGATGCACCATCGGTATTGCACGAATCAACTTGTCTTACAATTTCTAATAATAGTCAAATATGTCGACAACCGTACATTAATCTAATCTTTTTTAGCGATACTGATAAGTCGTTGTTGTATGTTTGGAGGGATAGCATAGCGGCATGAATTCTCCTCGTAACTTAATAGATCAATTACAAAGTTCCTTCGAAGAATCTTTGTATCCTACACACAAAGACATAAGAGAACAATACGTCAAATTTATATTATGTAACTGAAATGTATGTTTGAACATGAACCAAACGTACTCCACTCACCCTATTAAATTCCATTAGTCTACCACTCCCCTACATGACCATAGCTTGTAGAACGAAGTAGCTTGTATTTACCCTACAGAATAATGTTTGGCCAACTATATTATATACAATGGTTATCATAGAAAAAAATTTAAATTGTTGAGAACATGGTATTGAGAAAATACCCTTTTAAGTCCAATGGAAGACCAGACCGAATTGTATGTTCCCACTTAAAAATATCATCTGCCCATCCAGAACGTTTCTTATTGTAGGCAATCTTATATTTCTTGGAGGCCATGATAATTGCTTCTGCAAACCTCTTGTATGGCATGTGTTTACACCAATCTTCAGTGGGTGTAAAGTCTATAAAAGTTACGTGCTTTTTACCATGATCGATTATGAAAAGTGCGTAGCATCCGTTGAATTTCCATGGCATAAGAACCTACAAAATACCAGTCATTAGGATTGCAACGAAGTGCCTTTTATAAATACATTCGAAATGAACACATACTTACATATTTACAACCAGTGATATAATAGTTCAATGAAGGCCAACAGTCGAGTGTTTTGGCTAACTCTTCTGCTGTAGGATCCTGATGGTACTTTGGAAGTTTACCAAAACCAACCATTCTCTAGATAAATATATATACATGTCCACATGAGGATTATATGTATAGATACAATATATTACTACATTATTGATTGGAAACAAACTTACCCAGAAGCGCATGTCCATATAATGTTTTTTATCCTTTATCATTTCATCTTTCGACATATGTGACTCTTTAATGGCCAACAATCGAACAGCCATGTCAAAACATTTTAGAGTCATATCTAGATTTACCCTTAATACGTTTTGCAGGTCTTTGACAGATATTTCTATCTTAAAAGGGTTGAAACTTCGCACCCATGTCATCCTGTAATGCAACATGACAAAAGTATATATCAAAACTTTACGTAGTTAGTACATATAAAATAGATAAAACAATGAGCACTTACTCTAATGTCGTATCATCTTGGATTGTCATGATGTAATCACATAGAACATCTATTAAATCGGCTTTGGTCACTGGCATGTCCTTTGTGGAAAGGCCACTCAGTAAAAACTCATTAGTGCACTCATCGGTCGGGATTTTTATAGTTCTTTTATCCCAATCATGAACAAACCACCTTTCTAAGTCTGCTTGAGTGATGGGGCCATCATCATCTTCCATCAATACTTCTGTCGGCGTTTCGAGACCGGGGGGTCCCCGAGCCGACGAGTGAGTGTGCCGCGTGCCCCAGCCCAGATGGGTCGAGCGCGTGGGCGAGCGCGAAGGGGGGAGAGCGAGGTGGCCGGAGCCGGGTCGTGAGGGAGGCGGAGATCCCGCGGCCTTCGTGTTCGTCCCGCTCCCAGGTCGGGTGCGCTTGCAGTAGGGGGTTACAAGCGTCCGCGCGGGTGAGGGGAGCGAGCGGCCCCAAGAGAGCGCCTGCCCCTGCCCTCGTTCCCGCGGGGCCAACCTTCTCTAAGAAGGCCCTGGTCCTTCCTTTTATAGGCGCAAGGAGAGGATCCAGGTGTACAATGGGGGTGCAGCAGAGTGCTACGTGTCTAGCGGGGGAGAGCTAGCGCCCTGGGTACATGCCAATGTGGCAGCCGGAGAGAACTTGGCACCCAGCCGGTGTGGTGTCGTGGCTGTCGGAGGAGTAACGGAGCCTGGTGGAGGGACAGCTGTTGGAACAGTTGGGCTCTTGCTGACGTCTCCCTGCTTCCGTAAGGGAGCCGAGAGCCGCCGTCGTCATGGGTCTAGCGGGGCGCCATTATTGCCTATCTGGCGGAGCTAGCCGGATGGGACGTCGGTCTTGTTCTCTGCGACCCAAGTCGGCTCGGGGCAGGGTGATGATGGCGCTTCCTGTTGACGTGGCGGACTTGTGCCCTAGGTCGGGCGACGTGGAGGCTCCTCCGAGGCCGAGGTCGAGTCTGTCTTCCATGGCCGAGGCCGAGCCCGAGCTCCTGGGTCGGGCGAGGCGGAGGTCGTTCGGCAGAGGCCAGGGCGGAGTCCGAGCCCTGGGTTGGGCGAAGCGGAGTTCGTCGTCTTCTGGGGCCTTAGCCCGAGTCCGAGCCCTGGGTCGGGTGGAGCGGAGTTCGCCGTCTTCCGGGGCCTTAGCCCGAGTCCGAGCCCTGGGTCGGGCGGAGCGGAGTTCGCCGTCTTCCGGGGCCTTAGCCCGAGTCCGAGCCCTGGGTCGGGCGGAGCGGAGTTCGCCGTCTTCCGGGGCCTTAGCCCGAGTCCGAGCCCTGGGTCGGGCGGAGCGGAGTTCGCCGTCTTCCGGGGCCTTAGCCCGAGTCCGAGCCCTGGGTCGGGCAGAGCGGAGTTCGCCGTCTTCCGGGGCCTTAGCCCGAGTCCGAGCCCTGGGTCGGGCGGAGTGGAGTTCGCCGTCTTCCGGGGCCTTAGCCCGAGTCCGAGCCCTGGGTCGGGCGGAGCGGAGCTTCCTATGGCGCCTTTGGCAAAGCCTGGCCGCCCGTCAGTCTCACTCTTTGCGTTAAATGCCCCAGTGACTTGGTCGGTCGGCGCGGTGATTTAGTCAGGGTTGCTTCTTAACGAAGGCAAGGCCTCGGGCGAGCCGGAGATGCATCTGCCGTAAAAAAGGGGGCCTCGGGCGAGACGGAAACACCTCAGGGTCGGCTGCCCTTGCCCGAGGCTAGGCTCGGGCGTGGCATGATCGAGTCGCTCGTATGGACTGATCCCTGACTTAATCAAACCCATCAGGCCTCTGCAGCTTTATGCTGATGGGGGTTACCAGCTGAGAATTAGGCGTCTTGAGGGTACCCCTAATTATGGTCCCCGACAGTAGCCCCCGAGCCTCGAAGGGAGTGTTAGCACTCGCTTGGAGGCTTTCGTCGCACTTTTTTGCAAGGGGACCAGCCTTTCTCGGTTGCACTTTGTTCTGGTGGGTGCGCGCGAGTGCACCCGCCGGGTGTAGCCCCCGAGGCCTCGGAGGAGTGGTTTCACTCCTTCGAGGTCTTAATGCCTTGTGTAATGCTTCGGCTGGTCTGGCGGTTCCCTCATGCGAACAGGCCGTAGCCCGGGTGCACTGTCGGGGCCCAAGTTCTCGGGCTGGTATGTTGACGCTGTCAACGGTTTGGCCGGAGCCGGATTTGCGAGAGCAGCCCCCGAGCCTCCGCACAGGGCGAGAGGGCGATCAGGGACAGACTCGACTTTTTTACATACGCCCCTACGTCGCCTTTCCGCAAGGAGGAGGGGGGGAGAGCGCCATGTTACCCTCGATGGGCACCGAACATGGTGTCTCCGGTGAGCTGCAAGCGGGTAATCCGAGTGGATGTCCGTGCCTCGTTCGTTGGGGGTCGGCTAGGGGCCCGGAGGCACGCCCAAAAGTACCTGCGGGTGATCTGCCGGACCCGGTCCCCTGACGACGGGGTCCGAGGGCTCGTTGCCTCCCTCCGATGGGATTCCGTTACAGGATCGTTCCCGCCGATCTCGGAAATGTCCTAGGGTACCTCGGGAGCGCAGCCCGAGCCTTGGTTATGTATCGAACGTACCCCTGGTCATCCCTCGCTCGGTGTCTGAGGCGACTGTGAACCCTTCGGAGGGCCAGCCTTCGAACCCCTGATCAGTAATGGGCGCGGAGCCCGAGTAGCCTGAGGCGGTCGTGGAACCTTTCGGGAGGCCGACCTTCGAACCCCTGACCAGTAGTGGGTGTCGGGCCCACGCGATCTGAGGCGGCTGTTGAACCCTTCGGGGGGCCAGCCTTCGAACCCCTGATCAGTAAGGAGGCTCGGAGCCTAGTTCCTTCACGGGGAAGGATCCCTTTGGGGGTATCCCCTTTCCCGGTCCCTGTTGCAAGAGATAGAGAAAGAGAAAAAAGGGAAAAAGGATACGGAATTGAACAACGTGGCGTACCTTTTTTGGTGTGGTCGTTTTGGCGAAGGCGAAGCGTCGCCAGCTGCTCCTGCCAGAAGCGTCGCCTGTCCAGCCGCGGAGTTAATGCGCCGGGGCGAGTAGTTGGCGAGGCTGCCGTTGCGCGTGCGCGAGCCGTTCGAGGAACGGGTCACGGGCGCGTCGTCTTCACACCGTGAGAGGGGGTTCTCTCGCTGCCTCCGGATGGGACGTGAGCTTGGCTGACGGCGTGACCGCTGCTCCCGCGCGCCTGCCACCGTCATTACTGCCGGCCCACTTTTGACCGCGTTTGACCGCTGCGTCAGGCTGGTGCTGCTGGGTCGCGCGCTGGGTCGCCTCGGGTCGCGGTATTGGTTCCGCAACCGAGGAGGTGCGGTGGTGGCGCAAGTGGTACAATTGCTTGCATGCCGCATCCGGCGTGCCGGTCGCGCGACGCGTGGGCTTGGGCCTCCGTGCTGGCAGGTCAGGAGTCGGAGAAGCGCGTCCACTTGGCGCGGTTGCATGCCGCCTGCATGGCTGCCCGCCCCCTTCGCCCGTTGGTCTGGGCAAAAGTGGAGGGTCACTTGTAACCGCTGGGTGGTTGCGCGCGCCGTGCGCGGCGGTTCGGCTTCTTCTGCTCGGAGCCGGTTTGCATGACATGTGGGTCCCAGCCCCCGCGCCGCAGGGGAGGGCTTTGGAGGCGTGTTGGAGAAGACTCAGCCCGTGACGGTTGGGGGCGCAAGCAGGGAGAGTCGCCTTTAAAAGGAGGGCGACCCCTTTCGTAAGGCGACCATGTCTTCTTCCTCCCTTATGCGTCGTGTCTTTCCACCTTTCAAGCCCCCGGATGGGGGAAACCGCCGTCTCCTCGCCTCATCGTTGGAGGACACAACTCCGTGGGAGTGGGTACCTTTCAGCCATCGTTCGGCTTCAAGGATTTTCATCACATAGCCCGGTTGCTCCCCTCCGCTGGTGGTCACCCAAGACGGTGACCTCCAGCTCCTGGATGGGGAGAGGCAAACCGGGCTGTGATCCCGGCCCCGCCCTCAGTGTTGAGGGTGTTCGTCATCCTCGCTGGGGCCGGGGGCGAGGCGAGCCGGGGCTCCACCTCCTGCGCGGGTAGGCGGTCCACCTCTTCTTCCAGCTTCTGGTGGTGGCAATCGCCCTTTAGCCCTGTGGCGGAGACATCCTCCAGCCATGCCGGGGAAGGCGAACTGTTGCTGCCCAGCTAGGATGCAACATTCCGTCTTCTTCATCGCATTCGCGGCGAGGACGGCTGCGAGGATCTGCCGGGGTGCTCGGGGACGTCCCGCGTTTTGCTGGTGATTCGCCCAGAGCTCGTCGCTCCACGGGCTTCCCCGTCGCGGGGGTTGCCCATACCCGCGGGGACGGAACCGGAGTTCCATTTGTAATGGCACTTCGAATGCCGGGTTTTTTGTTCATTTCGGCTTTCGGGGCCTGAACATGTATGTAACGTCGGCACAGAGCCGTATTTTTTCCTCATTTTCGAGCACTAAGACTCGTCTGCTGATTGTCTGAACCGCTTCACCAAGCATGAGTCGCCCCGTGTCAAGGTGACGAGTGAGGTATCCGTATCCTGGAGGCGTAGGAGTCCCTCGGCTCGATCGGCCCTGTTGTCCGAGGCTCCTCTAGCTTAGTTAAAGAGACCCCTCGGCCGCTCTTCGACGAGCCGAGGCCAGGGGTAGCGATATCAGCATGTGCAGAGGCGGAGTTGGCTCGAAAATGAAACCTGTTTGGCTGGAGCCTAGCCGAGTTGTCCGTTGGCAGGATCGACACCGGAGTTGGTCAGCCGAGGCTTCGGACCGGGCTGGTGCCCTCGGAAGGTGGTTGGCCGAGGCCCCGGAGAAGTCCCTAACAGCGATTGCCCGGGCGTGGTGATGACGTCGTCCTTCGGAGCGGAGGCCCTCGGACCGCGTCGCCGTCCGAGGCTAGGTCGGGCCTCGCCGAAGGTGCTGTCGATGCCGAGGGTGTCGCCGCCCCCTTCCAGCGTCAAGACCCAAGCCTGCAGGATCAGATTGTCTTGTAGCGTGGGCCTTGTGCGGCCGTCGAGGCCAGAACACACACCCTTGCTGTGTTGTAAAGCTGCGTCTCTTTTCCTCTTGTTTCGAGTATCTGGACTTTTTGTCGGTAACAGGGATGTTAGTGCGAGCGAGAGTTGCTTCTCGCGGAAGGTGATGAGTGAGGTATCCGTATCCCGGAGGCGTGGGAGTCCCTCGGCTCGGTCGGCCTTGCCGCTTACGCGTACTTTCACCCGTCCATGAGGCCCCGTCACCGACTTGGTCGAGAAGGCCCGAAAGATCGCTTCGGCAGAAGGGCTTCCGAACGTAAAGACTTGTTCAATCCGTGGAGCCGCTTTATCCGAACGTGAGTTACTTATCGCAGAAGGTGATGAGTGAGGTATCCGTATCCCGGAGGCGCAGGAGTCCCTCGGCTCGGTCAGCCTTGACTGCTTACGTGTACCCCGTCGTTTCCGGGACCCACTTTTCGAAGTAGTCAAAAAGCACGAAAGACATTCTGGTAAAAGAGATTTTTTTTCGAGGAAAATTTTGACGCAGAGGGGGTTTCCCCCCTTTTAGCCCCCGAGGGAGGGTCGGGCTTTGCCGAGGCGAGGCCGACCCTTCCTTGTTGACTAAACTTTGCGTGGGTGCGAGGTATATGAACAACTTGGAAACATCTTAAGGGTAGAAGCGACGTAGCTGTTGGATGTTCCAAGCGTTGCCGTAGACCTCGCCTTGACTGTTGGCCAGCTTGTACGTTCCGGGCTTCAGAACCTTGGCGATGACGAATGGCCCCTCCCAGGGGGGCGTGAGCTTGTGCCTCCCTCTGGCGTCTTGCCGCAGCCGAAGCACCAGGTCGCCCACCTGGAGGTCTCGGGGTCGGACCCCTCGGGCGTGGTAGCGTCGCAGGGACTGCTGATACCGCGCCGAGTGTAGTAAGGCCTTGTCCCGAGCCTCCTCCAGCTGGTCCAGCGAGTCTTCTCGGCTAGCTTGGTTGCTTTGATCGTCGTAGGCTCTCGTCCTCGGGGAGCCGTATTCCAGGTCCGTGGGCAAGACGGCCTCGGCCCCGTAGACCAGGAAGAACGGCGTGAAACCCGTGGCTCGGCTCGGCGTCGTCCTCAGGCTCCAGACCACCGAGGGGAGTTCCTTCATCCATCGCTTGCCGAACTTGTTGAGGTCATTGTAAATCCGAGGCTTGAGCCCTTGTAGAATCATGCCATTGGCGCGCTCTACTTGCCCATTCGACATGGGATGAGCTACGGCGGCCCAGTCTACCCGGATGTTGTGATCCTCGCAAAAATCCAAGAATTTTTTGCCGATGAACTGGGTGCCGTTGTCGGTGATGATGGAGTTCGGGACCCCGAAGCAATGGATGATGTTGGTGAAGAACGCCACCGCCTGCTCGGACCTGATGCTGTTCAGGGGTCGGACCTCGATCCACTTGGAGAATTTGTCGACGGCGACCAGCAGGTGCGTGTAGCCCCCGGGCGCCTTCTGCAGAGGGCCGACGAGGTCCAGACCCCACACAGCGAAGGGCCAGGTGATGGGTATCGTCTGCAGAGCCTGAGCGGGCAGGTGGGTCTGCTTCGCATAGAATTGGCACCCTTCGCAGGCACGGACAATTCTAGTGGCGTCAGCCACCGCCGTCGGCCAGTAGAAGCCTTGCCGGAAAGCGTTCCCGACGAGGGTTCGAGGTGCTGCATGATGGCCGCAAGCCCCCGAGTGTATTTCCTGCAGGAGTTCCTGACCTTCGGCGATGGAGATGCATCGCTGGAGGATGCCCGAGGGGCTACGGTGGTAGAGCTCCTTCTCATCGCCCAGCAAGACGAACGACTTGGCGCGTCGCGCTACCCGCCGAGCCTCGGCTCGGTCGAGGGGCAGTTCTCCTTGGCGGAGATATTGCAGGTACGGGGTCTGCCAATCTTGATCTGGCGTGACCCCGCTCCGCTCCTCCTCGATGCGCAGTGCTTCGCCCTCGGGGGCCGAGGGTTCCTCGGGCTGAACCGAGGATGGCTCGGGCTGGGCCGAGGTCACCTCGGACGGGGCCGAGGGCGCCTCGGGCTCGGGCGTGTCGCCGATCTTGACGGAGGGTTGGTGCAGATCCCGGGAGAAGACGTCCGGGGGAACCGTCGTTCGCCCCGAGGCTATCTTTGCCAGCTCGTCCGCAGTCTCGTTGTAGCGCCGGGCGATGTGGTTAAGCTCGAGCCCGTAGAACTTGTCTTCCAGGCGTCGAACCTCATCACAGTAGGCCTCCATCTTCGGGTCGCGGCAGTGGGAGTTCTTCATGACTTGGTCGATGACGAGCTGCAAGTCGCCGCGAGCATCGAGGCGTCGGACCCCTAGCTCGATGGCGATTCGCAATCCGTTGATCAGAGCCTCGTACTCAACCACATTGTTGGACGCCGGGAAATGGAGGCGGAGCACGTAGCGCAGGTGTTTCCCGAGGGGCGAGACGAAGAGCAGGCCCACGCCGGCTCCCGTCTTCATCAGCGACCCGTCAAAAAACATGGTCCAGAGCTCCGGTTGGATCGGAGCCGTCGGCAACTAGGTGTCGACCCATTCGGCTACGAAGTCCGCCAGTACCTGGGACTTGATGGCCTTCCGAGGGGCGAACGAGATTGTCTCGCCCATGATTTCCACCGCCCACTTTGCGATCCGTCCCGAGGCTTCTCGGCACTGGATGATCTCCCCCAGGGGGAAGGATGACACCACAGTCACCGGATGAGACTCGAAGTAATGTCGCAGCTTTCGCCTCGTCAGGATCACTGCATACAGCAGCTTCTGGACTTGTGGGTAGCGGATCTTGGTCTCGGACAGCACCTCGCTGACGAAGTAAACTGGCCTCTGAATGGGCAAAGCATGCCCCTCTTCCTGCCTTTCGACCACGATCGCGGCGCTGACCACCTGAGTGGTAGCGGCGACGTAGACCAAGAGGGCTTCTCCATCAGCTGGGGGTACCAAGACGGGCGCCTGGGTGAGGAGCGCCTTCAGGTTCCCGAGAGCTTCCTCGGCCTCGGGAGTCCAAGTGAAGCACTCGGCCTTCCTTAAGAGACGGTACAGGGGCAGGCCTCTTTCGCCGAGGCGCGAGATGAAACGGCTCAAGGCCGCGAGACATCCCATGACCCTCTGTACGCCTTTTAAGTCCTTGATGGGCCCCATGCTTGTGATGGCTGCGATCTTCTCCGGGTTGGCTTCGATGCCCCGCTCGGAGACGATGAATCCCAGGAGCATGCCTCGGGGCACCCCAAAGACGCACTTCTCGGGATTAAGCTTGACGCCCTTCGCCTTGAGACACCGGAATGTCACTTCAAGGTCGGAGAGAAGGTCGGAGGCTTTCCTTGTCTTGACTATGATGTCATCGACGTAGGCCTCGACCGTGCGACCGATGTGTTCGCCGAACACATGGTTCATGCACCGCTGGTAGGTTGCACCCGCGTTCCTCAAACCGAACGACATGGTGACATAACAGTACATGCCGAAGGGCGTGATGAAAGAAGTCGCGAGCTGGTCGGACTCTTTCATCTTGATTTGATGATACCCTGAGTAGGCATCGAGGAAAGACAGGGTTTCGCACCCAGCAGTGGAGTCCACGATTTGATCGATGCGAGGTAGAGGGTAGGGGACCTTCGGACATGCTTTGTTGAGACTAGTGTAGTCCACACACATCCGCCATTTCCCCCCTTTCTTCCTCACAAGTACAGGGTTGGCAAGCCATTCGGGATGGAATACCTCTTTGATGAACCCTGCTGCCATCAGCTTGTGGATCTCCTCGCCTATCACCCTGCGCCTTTCCTCGTCGAATCGGCGCAGAGGCTGTCTGACCGGTCGGGCTCCGGCCCGAATATCCAGCGAGTGCTCGGCGACATCCCTTGGTATGCCGGGCATGTCCGAGGGACTCCACGCAAAGACGTCGGCGTTTGCGCGGAGAAAGTCGACGAGCACTGCTTCCTATTTGGGGTCGAGCCCGGAACCGATCCGGATCTGCTTGGAGGTGTCGCCACTGGGGTCGAGAGGGATGGCCTTAACCGTCTCCGCTGGCTCGAAGTTGCCGGCGTGTCGCTTCACGTCCGGCACCTCTCGGGAGAGGTTTTCCAGGTCGGCGATGAGGGCCTCGGACTCGGCGAGGGCCTCGGCGTACTCCACGCACTCCACATCGCATTCGAACGCGTGTTTGTACGTGGGGCCGACGGTGATGACCCCGTTGGGGCCCGGCATCTTGAGCTTCAGGTAGGTGTAGTTGGGGATGGCCATGAACTTCGCGTAGCATGGCCTTCCCAATACTGCGTGGTAGGTTCCTCGGAACCCGACCACCTCGAACGTTAAACTCTCCCTTTGGAAGTTGGAGGGTGTTCCGAAGCAGACAGGAAGGTCGAGCTGTCCGAGGGGCTGGACGCGCTTCCCAGGAATGATCCCGTGGAAGGGCGCAGCGCCTGCTCGGACGGATGACAGATCGACGCGCAGGAGCCTGAGGGTCTCGGCGTAGATGATATTGAGGCAGCTGCCCCCATCCATCAGGACCTTGGTGAGCCTGACGTCGCCGATGACGGGATCGACGACGAGCGGGTACTTCCCCGGGCTCGGCACGTGGTCGGGGTGGTCATCTTGGTCGAAGGTGATGGGCTTGTCGGACCAGTCTAGGTAGACTGGCGCCGCCACCTTCACCGAGCAGACCTCCCGACGCTCTTGCTTACGATGCCGAGCCGAGGCATTCGCTGCATGCCCTCCGTAGATCATGAAGCAGTCGCGGACCTCGGGGAACTCTCCTGCTTGGTGATCTTCCTTTTTGTCGTCGTCGCGGGCCCTGCCACCCTCTGCGGGTGGCCCGGCCCGGTGGAAGTGGCGCCGAAGCATGACGCACTCCTCGAGGGTGTGCTTGACGGGCCCCTGATGGTAAGGGCATGTCTCCTTGAGTGCCTTGTCGAAGAGGTTGGAACCTCCGGGGGGCTTCCGAGGGTTCTTGTATTCGGCGGCGGCGACAAGGTCCGTGCTGGCGGCGTCGCGTTTCGCTTGCGACTTCCTCCTGCCTTTCTTCTTGGCGCCGAGCGGAGTAGACGCCTCGGGAGCATCTTCCGACGGGCGGCCCTGGGGCTGCTTGTCCTTTCGGAAGATGGCCTCGACCGCCTCCTGACCAGAAGCGAACTTGGTGGCGATGTCCATCAGCTCGCTCGCCCTGGTGGGGGTCTTGCGACCCAACTTGCTCACCAGGTCACGGCAGGTGGTGCCGGCAAGGAACGCGCCGATGACATCGGAGTCGGTGATGTTGGGCAGCTCGGTGCGCTGCTTCGAGAATCGCCGGATGTAGTCCCGAAGAGACTCTCCCGGCTGTTGCCGGCAGCTTCGGAGGTCCCAGGAATTCCCGGGGCGCACGTACGTGCCCTGGAAGTTGCCGGCGAAAGCTTGGACCAGATCCTCCCAGTTGGAAATCTGCCCCGGAGGCAGGTGCTCCAACCAAGCGCGAGCAGTGTCGGAGAGGAACAGGGGGAGGTTGCGGATGATGAGGTTATCGTCGTCCGTTCCACCCAGTTGACAGGCCAGGCGGTAGTCTGCGAGCCACAATTCCGGTCTCGTTTCCCCCGAGTACTTTGTGATAGTAGTCGGGGGTCGGAATCGGGTCGGAAACGGCGCCCGCCGAATGGCCCGGCTGAAGACCTGCGGACCGGGTGGTTCGGGCGAGGGACTCCGATCCTCCCCGCTGTCGTAGCGTCCCCCACGCCTGGGGTGATAACCTCGGCGCACCCTTTCGTCGAGGCGGGCCCGACGGTCGCGATGAGGGTGCTCGTCGCCGAGGTGGCCCGGGGCCGCAGGCGCGGTGTTGCGCGTGCGCCCGGTGTAGACCGAGGCTTCCCGCATGAGTCGGCAAGTCGCGGCACGAGGTTCCGAGGGGTATCCCTGCCTTCGGGAGGCAGAGCTCTCGGCCCGCCGGGCCGCAGCGCCTTCCAGGAGATGCTTGAGCTCTCCCTGGATTCGCCGACCCTCGGTGGTTGATGACTCCGGCATCGCGCGGAGGAGCATTGCTGCGGCTGCCAGGTCCTGACCGGTTCCGCCGGATGCGGGTGGCGGTCTGTCCCTGGCATCGTTGGCGATGCGGTGCTGGAGACCCTGGGGCAGGTGACGTATTTCTCCGGCCGGGGGCTGGCCCGCCCATACCTGCCCGACGTCCCGGCGGATTGCCTCGAGCGCTCCTGCTCCCTCATCGAGCCCGGCCTGCGCCCCGCGGACTTGCTCGAGCTGTGGGTCGTGACCCCCCACCGGAACGGGGACCACAGCTAGCTCCCGCGGGATGTCGGCGCGAGGCGCTGGCCTAGGGAGATCACCATCCTCCGGCATGCCGAGACAGCTGCCTCCGGAGGGATCCCCTAGCTCGACGTGGAAACATTCGCGGCTCGGGTCGCAGTCCTTGTCGTCAAGGCTGCGGCTGCCGTCGGAACAGTCGGAGAGGCAGTAGTTGCATACGGTCATGAAGTCCCGCATGGCACTGGGGTTGCCAGATCCAGAGAAATCCCAGCAGATGCTGGGGTCGTCATCTTCCTCGGACCCAGAGGGTCCGTAGGTCGAGACGCCCGTCAATCGGTCCCAAGGCGACCGCACACGAAACCCGAAAGGGGTTGCACTCGCCTCAACGTGAGCGCCCGCCAGAGCGAGGTCACTAGGCGGGTTGAGGTCGAGTTGAAATGACAAAGGATGGGAATCAGCCGGTACCTTTTGGTCGACGAGGAGCGACGAAGTCACATCGGGGGCTGATCGCGCCGTCGTCCTGGGTACGAGTGCGACGTCCTGCAGGCCCTCCGTGAGCGCGCTGGCGTCGTCCACTTACTCGGGGTTGGCGTGTCGCGGGGGGACGGCGCTCGCCTTCGCCTCAAACGCGAGGGGTGACGCCCGACGCGTCCTCCGTTGGGTCGCTGGGGATGTCGATTTGCTCGACAGCCGACTGAGCGCAGCCTCCCGCTCGGCCCTGGTTGCCCCGCCTCCTCCTCCGATGGCGAGGGAGAGGATGGGGCGAGCTCGAAAGTTGTCCTTCCCCCCACGCGGGAAAGACGTCGTCGATTCCGCCGCCGGCGGGCGGGCTGTCCGCCACCATTGTCGCTGTCGCGCGGCGGTGGAAGGAGTATCATGTCGTAGCTGCCGTCGAAAGACATGAACTCGAGGCTCCCGAAACGGAGCACCGTCCCAGGTTGAAGAGGTCGTTGGAGACTGCCCATCTGGAGCTTGACGGGAAACTGCTCGTCAACACGCAGCAGGCCCCTACCTGGCGCGCCAACTGTCGGCGTTTCGAGACCGGGGGGTCCCCGAGCCGACGAGTGAGTGTGCCGCGTGCCCCAGCCCAGATGGGTCGAGCGCGTGGGCGAGCGCGAAGGGGGGAGAGCGAGGTGGCCGGAGCCAGGTCGTGAGGGAGGCGGAGATCCCGCGGCCTTCGTGTTCGTCCCGCGCCCCAGGTCGGGTGCGCTTGCAGTAGGGGGTTACAAGCGTCCGCGCGGGTGAGGGGAGTGAGCGGCCCCAAGAGAGCGCCTGCCCCTGCCCTCGTTCCCGCGGGGCCAACCTTCTCTAAGAAGGCCCTGGTCCTTCCTTTTATAGGCGCAAGGAGAGGATCCAGGTGTACAATGGGGGTGCAGCAGAGTGCTACGTGTCTAGCGGGGGAGAGCTAGCGCCCTGGGTACATGCCAATGTGGCAGCCGGAGAGAACTTGGCACCCAGCCGGTGTGGTGTCGTGGCTGTCGGAGGAGTAACGGAGCCTGGTGGAGGGACAGCTGTTGGAACAGTTGGGCTCTTGCTGACGTCTCCCTGCTTCCGTAAGGGAGCCGAGAGCCGCCGTCGTCATGGGTCTAGCGGGGCGCCATTATTGCCTATCTGGCGGAGCTAGCCGGATGGGACGTCGGTCTTGTTCTCTGCGACCCAAGTCGGCTCGGGGCAGGGTGATGATGGCGCTTCCTGTTGACGTGGCGGACTTGTGCCCTAGGTCGGGCGACGTGGAGGCTCCTCCGAGGCCGAGGTCGAGTCTGTCTTCCATGGCCGAGGCCGAGCCCGAGCTCCTGGGTCGGGCGAGGCGGAGGTCGTTCGGCAGAGGCCAGGGCGGAGTCCGAGCCCTGGGTCGGGCGAAGCGGAGTTCGTCGTCTTCCGGGGCCTTAGCCCGAGTCCGAGCCCTGGGTCGGGTGGAGCGGAGTTCGCCGTCTTCCGGGGCCTTAGCCCGAGTCCGAGCCCTGGGTCGGGCGGAGCGGAGTTCGCCGTCTTCCGGGGCCTTAGCCCGAGTCCGAGCCCTGGGTCGGGCGGAGCGGAGTTCGCCGTCTTCCGGGGCCTTAGCCCGAGTCCGAGCCCTGGGTCGGGCGGAGCGGAGTTCGCCGTCTTCCGGGGCCTTAGCCCGAGTCCGAGCCCTGGGTCGGGCGGAGCGGAGTTCGCCGTCTTCCGGGGCCTTAGCCCGAGTCCGAGCCCTGGGTCGGGCGGAGTGGAGTTCGCCGTCTTCCGGGGCCTTAGCCCGAGTCCGAGCCCTGGGTCGGGCGGAGCTTCCTATGGCGCCTTTGGCAAAGCCTGGCCGCCCGTCAGTCTCACTCTTTGCGTTAAATGCCCCAGTGACTTGGTCGGTCAGCGCGGTGATTTAGTCAGGGTTGCTTCTTAACGAAGGCAAGGCCTCGGGCGAGCCGGAGATGCGTCTGCCGTAAAAAAGGGGGCCTCGGGCGAGACGGAAACACCTCAGGGTCGGCTGCCCTTGCCCGAGGCTAGGCTCGGGCGTGGCGTGATCGAGTCGCTCGTATGGACTGATCCCTGACTTAATCAAACCCATCAGGCCTCTGCAGCTTTATGCTGATGGGGGTTACCAGCTGAGAATTAGGCGTCTTGAGGGTACCCCTAATTATGGTCCCCGACAACTTCGTTTTCTTCAGATACACAAAGTAGTTTCCTCTTCTTAGGATTTGTGGGACTATCTAATATCTGAACATCAGAGGAGCATCCAGCATCGACTTCTTTGTCATACTTGTATAACGGACACCCCTTTCTCTTGTTTATATCTGAAGATAGCAATATAGCAGCCAGTTTTTTCCTAAAGTGTGACATGTCGTCCTGCAAATAAGAAACAATTTATTTAGCAATTATATGTATCAATTGGTTTGGCATAATAACAGAAGACAGCAAACAGATATTCATGTTATAGCCACATGTAATTTATTGTTAAAAAGAGACCCATCAGAAAGTGCAAACTGCCAACAAGAAAATCTGTGCATGTGATAAATATGCAGATTGCAGTTATGTTCACAGTGTATGCAAAGCAAAACGACTAAACCAATCATAAAAAATTGCCGGTCATACGACAAACAACAAAGGCGAGCACGACCTGGAACGACCTGGAACAGTAGGGATGCAAACAAGTCTGCAGCCTGAAAGAAAGCTCTACCACAATTCACGACGTCCATGATGCACACATAATGTCATAGTAGTAATAATATACCTGGGTAAAATTATCAGATAGTTCATCCCCTGTCCAGTATTCGATATAGTTTAGTAGAAAGAGGCCACACGAGGAGCTACATCAACCAGATGATAAAATGTCAAGATTAACAGCAATGAATATTAATAGCAACACATAAGAATGTATGGTGTACCTATCTGTTTGCTTTGCATATTCCATTTCTATTTCTCTAAGTGGACAAGAAGCAACTCGGAGGTCTGGCCACCTGTGATCTTTTAACTCCTTACGCTGAGATACCATATCAATTTGTCTTTGGAGTCCTTTTATCTTTATATTATTATAAAACATAGAATTAGAAGTTGAGACTTTAAGTTAATAAGGGATTAGTAATTGTTGAGTTTGTATAAACTCACAGTGTCAATGAGGTCATTGCGACCGGATGATGTACCAAGTGAGTCGAGCACTTGTATCTCCATATTTCTTGCATTGATCACGACAAGATACCAGTGCATTTCTCGGATATTTATTGGAATAAACACCTACAAGTCAATTATAAATATTGCATAATAATACATGTAAACACTAACCGTGTAGATTGCAATATCGTATTTACCATGTCATGGTCTAGATAAAGTAAAACCATTCTTTCAGCGCTAGATATTTGTGCCATGTATTTACTTGGATATAACTCATCTGTTTTAGTTTCAACATCACCGTCTCGCTTTAGAAAGTTGAACTGAAAAGCATTTTCTATGTGTACACGACCTCCAGATTGGCATTTTAGATGCTCTTGAGCTTTTATTAAATTTATGTAACAGTCTATCACCTGCAAGTATGTAAGTTATGGTTTAAAATACCAGGGTGAGTATCTTGGAAGTGTGGTGCTCCTAGCTAGTTGAGTTATCATGAATTACCTCATCACCTAGATATGCGTCCGGTTGAAATAGGCATTCCATCCACTTCCTTTCCACAAAGGCATCATCAATAAGCACGACTTCTACCCTTGGTTCACAAGGGATTTCTTTAATCCAATCGATGAGTGCAAGATCACCCTGCGTGCAAATATAATCTACGAACAAAACAGTCATGAGATCAAACATAAATCACTTGCAATAAAAACAATACAAATTGATCCATACGGTAGTATGGAAGTTATCATACCTTTCGGAACTATTGTAGTAGTCACCGATTTTTTTGGCTTGTTATGAGACAAGGACATTAGTAGAGATTCATCTATAGATAATGTATTATCTCTTTGGATGACTGTAAGTGCAACAGTTTCCTCTTTAGATTCCATCAACGGGAGACAAAAACCTATAATCATTGTTACTATGTATTATTTGATACACGATTCAAATGTTTCTACTATAACCAGCTAAACAATTTAACATGCATTAGTGATAACATAACAATGAACAATTAATATTGCAAATAAAATGATATAAACATATTGTAGAGGGAAGGCGACGACAGTCTACAGTCAATCATTTGAATGCAGATTTACGTAACATTATTCTCCAGAGACTAACATACTGCACTGCAGTTATTAACTTCAATAAATATAAATAAAATCTGAGACTGGTTGTACAATTTTTGACCCCAATAAAATATGAAGCTGCATTCAACCTCAAATTATCCACAACACGAAACATCCGCATATAGTGTTCACATACAGTGTTGGCCAAGTTCACAGACATTATACCAACAGAAATAAATTCACAGTCCAGCTACGGTGTAAGGACCTCCTTATAGACAATATTCTTTGTGTATGCTACGCCATTTATTGTTGACTTCTTTTCCGCCCCCCTTCTTCATTTTATCATCAGTGACTTGGAATTACAAGTACCTTCACATTCAATCGAGTTGTGGCCCTTGAGAGAGCAACATATAGCTGGCCATGAGAGAATACTGGTTCGGGCAAGTACACAGCAACATTAGGAATCGTCTGTCCCTGAGACTTGTTAACAGTCATGGCGAAACCTAGTCTTACCGGAAACTGCTTCCTTTTTAAAATGGAAAGGGAACATCTCGTCATCAGAAGGGCACAGGGGTATACGAGGCAAGAAAACCCGCATTCCAGCATGCTGACCAAGGACAATTTCAGCATCGATACTATTTTTTGGAAACCACGTACCACCAGCCGGTGTACCGTTGCAAAGTCCGTTAGCAGGGTCTATATTCCTAAGCAACATGATTGGGCACCCAATTTTGAGCTTCAGAACGTGCGGGGGTAGTCCATTAGGAGTCAGCGTGTTTAGGAATTCTGATGGATAATAGTTATTAGGATCGTCCACTGCGGTGTCAAAGCTATGGTACATCATCTGCTCCCGTTGGAAACGATCGATCATCCTCATATTTATCATATCCACCCAGTCGTTCCGAGTAGTCAATATTGCTCTTGAAGTGATGTAGCTTGTATTAGACATGTTTTCGTTTAGACTGGGGTAAATGTCATCTATCAATCTGTCAAGGTCGCGGTCATCACCGATATATGGCACACATACCTCATCTGGAAGACGAACATCACCATCGTTGTTCACTTCCTCAGTTCCACCACCGACACGCAACAAATATTCTGCAAACCATGGGTCGCTCTTTGCTCTCATGTTGCGAACAAGCTTTAGGTGGCACATTGATTCCCATAGGTAAGAACTCCGTAGAGAGGCAGCAACTATCTGAGCCCTTGACCCTTTACGTACAACAGGGAGTACTTGTCTGAAATCTCCCCCCAAACACAATAGTCTTCCCACCAAAGGGCAGATCAGGGCGTCCCATGATATCACGCATGCTGTTGTCCAACGCTTCAATTGATTGTCTCTTAGCCATTGATGCCTTGTCCCAAATAATGAGCGACGCTTTCTGTAGCAACTTTGATGTCCCACTTTGTTTCGTGAAGGTACATATAGCACCATCATCAATAGTAAGTGGTATCTTGAAGCGTGAATGGGCAGTTCTCCCACCAGGCATTATGGAAGCCGCAACCCCAGATGTAGCTGTTGCAACTGCAATCTTGTCCTGACTACGTAGCACCGCAAGCAATGCCTTATACAGATAAGTCTTTCCAGTACCACCAGGCCCATCCACAAAGAACACACCGCCATTACTGGTGTCAACAACAGATAAGATCTTTTCATAGGCAGACTTCTGCTCCTCATTTAGGGTTTCTTGCAAAGCAACATCTTCTGTCGTCGCCTCGATAATTTCCTCCTCGTAAATCTCTCTATCAATACCTTGTGAATCGTCATATCTACCGATGATAGCAGGTAGAGGGAATGTCTTTATGTCTTTACCCATTGACTGCAACATGTTTCTAATGTCAATCAAGACCATCTGCTGCAAATGGGTTTTGCTCTGAGTAATACGATGATAATCCTCGGACATTGTGTCAAGGTGTCTCTGCCACAATTCGGCCACATCATTCGGCTCGCAGAAAACCAGTATCATTGCAAACAACCTCCGTAGCGCTAATGGCATTTGGTAAAGAGCAGCTTCATTGAGACACTCATCTATTGTGTTGTCTGCTTCAAGTAATCCCCTTCTTTGTGCTGCCTCACGAAACGATGGTAGTGTGTCACCGTCTACTGTCCTTAGATCCACATAGGAGGTAGCACCAGTCACATGATTTAGGAGGAGCCGAAGATAGAAGCGCTCCCCCTCAGATGGTAGAGCAGAGACGATTCTACCGACTTGTCCACCCGTATTCCGTTTCCTCCTTTGCCACACTTTGCCCTGCTGCCAAGTGTACCACTCAGGGAAGTCACGATACAGGATGCCCGAGCCTCCTCGTATAGCTTATTCGCCTCAAAATATGCTGTAATCATTGACCTATCAGCACCTGGACGGTTGACGACTCGCTCGACCATTTGTCGCTCGTGAAACGTCACCATGTGCATGTTTGGAAGATGGAGTTGCAGCTGCATCATAGATGGAGAGTTCTGACTAAGCTCAAATCCATATATCCTCCATAAGGCTTCCGGAGGAGTCACCCACATTGCATCTCTATACTGCTGGATCTCATCTACATCACCATTTTCCTTACTCGCATCTCTCATAACAACAGACGCACGATCATGGCCTTTGTATATGTACTTGAACAGGTACTTAACAGCCTTGATGCTCCCACACGCCTCAACATTGATGTGATAGTTGAAGAGCCGAAGGAGGTAAGGGTTGTAAGGGACAACCCATCTATTGTCCAATTCACATCCTCGAACCTTTTCCTTGCGCCCATCGTCACGACGTCTGTAATTAGGATATGAATCCTTCCCTTGCATGGTTGCCTCACGGAAATGTCGAGGGTATTGATTCTTGCACGATGCACGACCCTTAGTGCACGGGCAATTAGGGTTTAGCGACCCGCACGGGCCATGCATCATATGCTTGATAACCATCTTTCGTAGTTCAGGGTACCTGTTGGACGGGATCTCAGCTGAGATCAAAAGGTCATACTGTTCAGGGCACGTGAGCTTGTACTTCCTTTGCATGATGAGTAGAAAATGGGCATGTGGCAACCCTCGTTTCTGAAATTCCACGACGTAGACGTAGGCTCGGACTTTACCGAGAATATCCTGTTTAGTCAACCTATGCTTTAGCACCTGTAGTTTCGCATGAAAGGACACGCACTACAAGATCCGGACGATCTTGTGGTGTCTGTCCAGGTAGAAGCTCTCTCCTTATTTCATCCCAGTTAGGGTTACATGTCATGGTAAGAAAGATGTCTGTTTACCAAACTTCTGCACCAGAGCATAGCATCCATATATCGACGTCTCATGTCACGAGGACCGCCAATAAACGATGGTGACAACACAGTTCGCTTTCCAACCTTCTCTCCTCTAACATCTCCATCTAACATGCTATCCACCAAGCCCTGGTATAGGTCTGCCCTTAACCGATCCTGGTTCTTACGTATGAAATCTAAACGGGAGCTCTCAATCTTAATGTATGTGTCGACCGCAAACTGCTGGAAAAGTCTTTTACCATGAAGTATTGGATCGAATACCCCTGGACGTATCTGAAATTTGTAGCAGTAGTAATCACGCACGGACACACATAGATGGGTAGGAGGTTCTGCATACGCAAGAATCGATTATTGAGTGATGCCGAAAACATATTTAATAATATGAACAACATAGAAATTACAAAGAAACAACTAACCCGCATCTTCATCATTTGCATTACTTGCCCTATGCGTCGCCCGGTATGCATCCACTTCGTCCATGGATACACCAACCTTTGGGATATTTGCATGCCATCCAAGTTCACCTCTAGGGAAGAACAGTAGATATGATAGCGCATCGTAGCATCCATGGTATGAGCGGATGCCGTGGCTTGACCTATCCTTCCCATGTAGCATAACACTCTTGCTGAACTGGCCTCGCCGTTCGCTCCCCTCGATCCAGACAGCGGCCACCTCCGAAGTGAGAGGTGTGTTATATGTCTTCTAGTTCAACGTCTGGTCAAGGTTCAATGCGATGTGATAGTCAGCAAGGTTCTCAACATGACCCATGCTCCTAAGGTGCTCAGAGTACGGATTTCCACGAAGTATGCCAACTATTTGTTTAATAACCTCTTGGTCTTTCTGAATCTGATCTTCACGACACTTACGGTATCGATGCTCGAGACTGGGATCATCATCGTAAAAGTAAAGCTCCAGGTGTTTATGCTCTGCCCCACATTCACTACCGAATGACTTGATATTATGGTACATCATGCCTTGTGCACGGAATGTGTATATACCAGAATCCCTCATATTAGTTGTCATTCTGTCGAGGCAACAGTACAGGGAAGTGAAAGAAAAATGGCCATTAAAAAACCTGATGTTATCACGAAAGTGCCTAGCATCAGAGTCTGCACTATCCCACAACCTCCTGAGCTGGGGAGGGGTCTCTAGTGGGGCTAGCTCAACCTTCCCACCTCGACAGCAAAACCCAGGCGGCTCATACTCAAACTTCTTCGCAGTGCAATAACCACAGTCGGGAACGTGCTTCAGCATATGTGTTTCTTCAGGGATGTTACTGTAGACATGTCGTACGGGTCAGGCACATCAGTGACAACAGATTGATCTTGAGTACCACCTATCTCGAAGTCCTCGTTAGTGTCCTCATCTGATATTTTTTTGGAAAAGAACTATTAAGACATTTGACTTTAGATACGCATTGGTATTGTAATAGAAATTGACATTAGTACATTTACCAGCGAATAGATATCCCTCGTTCTCATCATTATCCTCCTCCGAATATGACACCCTCATCATCGTCATCAACTGGATCATGAAAATACAATCCAAGTAAAAGACAGGGCATTCAGGGTTGAGAAAATATATAACCTCAATAATGATTTTTAACAATTACCATTGGAAATGAACCTTGGGATCGACTGGCTTTGCTCCAACCCACTTCTTTCTTCGACCATGTTTGCACTCCCATTTGTTGCCACGATCGCACTTTGGCGTGTATTCCTATATTGTACTGATGGCAACACACGTTTAGTCGGACTACATTTATCGTCGTCGTGCAAGATCCATTTAAAACCGGTTAGTATAATTACCAGTGTTGTTGATCTCTATAGTTGAACCGGGTTGTGTCGAATCATCCATTTGTCCGACGTCACTGATAGTATCCTCAGTCAAAGTAGCCACGTTACGTGCAATGTTTGCTTCAAATTTCTTGTTTTGACGGCTAAGATAGCTTGTCTTTCACCAGGCATAACATGATTTTTATGTCTTAGTGGCCCAGTAGACATATCGGGTGAACCGACATCCTCATTTTGTGTTGAAGCTGGCATGAACAGTGTACTGGTGTATTCAGGGATAACCCAGTCGCATGCGTTATCAGAGGATGAATCAGGTTCCGATACATCTGCTGTAGGGTGTACAACCTCAGAGGTATATGTTGGGACCTCCATGGCGATGGACCCCTGATTCAAAGTGCTAGCTTGCAGTGCTTCTACGTTTTCTTATGTACTACTAACTTTCCCTCTTTCCGCCTTGGTGTCTGATTATACAACCTAAGCTGTTCATTTTGGTCACTATAAAATATGAACACAATTACTTTCCAATTGTAGGTTTATGCGCTATTAATTAAAATTGGACGTTTTTCATCACCTCCTGACACATTGGGCATCACATTGTTGTCCCTTGTTCGTTGACGTTGCTTCACGACGCTTCCTATTCTTCTCGTTTTTTTTGTTCAACGGACATCGCTGCATATCTTTCCCTATCCCTTTTCCTCTTATGCTCCTTAGCATCGACCATTGGTGCGAGCAATTCATTTTGATCACCTATAATGTAAGTTAGTGTATTAGTGTTCCCTACTTACTACGTTTCGACGATGTATGGTTAGTTTGTGTATTGACCTTTACCTCTAATGATATTGCTAGAGATGTCTGTGAATGGTTTGCGACCGGCATTATGTCCCATCTGATCTATAACAAGAACAGCACCCGAGAAAACATGAGAATAAAAATAATACTGCAAGAACCAAGGGTGAAATGATATGACTGCAATAAACAAGCGAATAGAAGATCAAAAAAGATGCCCTTGGTAATAGAGGTTATAGAAACAAGCATCATAACCGAGAGTAAAGAGATAAGACCTAGAGAGAGGTGATAGGAGAACGATTTTGGTGTCCGTATAAGATATTGTATTATATTCCAAGTTTGAACTGCATAGATGGATATGGGTGACGCGCTAAGTAATTGTTTTCATAACTCTGGTGATGTGGAATATCTTCCTGGAGCACGCCTAGCTCCTATAGATGGGCTTCGGTATACCGAATGTACATTAAATTTGTTTCGGATTTGATCTGTATATTTGACGTAATTTCACGAGCGAAGTTACTAATTTAATGTCAAACATGACACAACATTAAAACAATATTAGTGTTCTCAATGGAAAACGTACAGGCTAAACGATTTGATGTTCCACTTATTCATTGATATGTCCCAGTAGAACAAACTGTTTTACAAATCTTGACACATGTAAGTTGCATCAATAAAAGTACATGTATTCCATCATAAAATTCAGATTTGCAATAGTTACAGACTCTATTCTACGCCTTTGTTCGTCAAGATATCTAACGGCAAATTGACGATCGTTCCGCGCCACCAAAGCCTTTTGAATTGCTGCAATGAGTGCAACATTTAATCACATGTATACTCAGTTTCACAATAGAAGGAAAACAAGTACATAATTTTGATGTAGGTAATCTTATAAAATACTTACGTTCAAAATAATGGGTGTTGTGATGGAACGGTTTGAAGTGTATTGTTGTATGGTCAGTTGATTCGAGACACTCTAGAATAGCAAATTTAAATATTCAATATTAATCATTATAAAAGAAAAATTAGTGAATAATGTGTTTGCAAGGCGTAAACATATGTTGTACCTTGTTTTCTGAACCGCCGAAACATGGTCCCAATTATGATGCTATAATTCTCATTAGCCAACGCCCAGCGGAGTGCATTTTTGTTTAGTAAATCGCCCCAAACTTTAATGGTATGTAAAGACCACCTTATGACATTGATTTTGTGAAGAATAGATTAGTACTAATATATTTAACATCATATCGGTAATATATTAATGGAATATACCTAGCATCCATTATAACAATCTTCCTGAATGTACCCCACATTGTGCGATGGATTGTATCCAAGTGGACTACAATAGCCATAATGTCTACAAAAAGCACACATCAATTGGATTAATACTCAAATTTTTGTGTAAAGGAATTTTTAATAGGGTTAGTAGATCGATATATTCTTACCAACTAAAGTCCTGTTTGGCAGCTCGGCAATATCATCAAGGTTCAAGAATATATGTTTTGGAAATGGCGGCATTTGAACTGGGACAACGTATGGCTCTATGACAGTTTGGTGGGTGAAATACAACTCCATGGTACCATTTAGATGTCGAAAATTAAATGCACCCGGATTAAGACCAAACCATACGTTGTGCATCTTGTAGACATGCTTTTCATGGAGCAAACTGTTGAAGTTTTTGACTATCTCATACCGAGTTGCAATGGCCTCGATCTTGGCTCCCTAATTTGATTTCAGCACAAAATAGATTGTGGTACGAACATTATATATAGTTATGTAAATGAAACCTAAAGAGGGGTTGTCTTACATTGATGTCAGACAAAATGTAATGTTGCATGTCACGATAACGTGGTTCAATAGGGAATTTAACTTCAACTCGAGCGACAATACTATACTTCCGTTGTGCCCCATAAAAATCTTCATCGCTATAGTCGTCGAACAACCTGAAGCTATATTAAACATGCGACTAAATAACGTTCATAAATTTGATAGCGAAATCTTGTGTTAACTATTGTTTATAATATAACTTACACAGGCATCTTGTTTTTCTTGTCCAATGCAACTCTTTCACGGTTCAATACGGCTGGCTCCATCAAAACCTATTATCATTTGACAATATTTTAAAGTAAATTGTATAATAGTCCAATGCATTGATATAGCACGACATAGGAGCAGTGTGGGTTGGTTGGTTGAGCACTTATTTTGGACTGTAGGTGTGACTGTAATTAAGGCTTGTAGTTCATGAGTATGCAGATCATGCAGAGGTGGATGGCATGCATGATAGCGTATGACGGATTTGTATTGCCCAGTTGGTGCTCAAGTACGGCGTCTGTAGCTCATACTTCTGTTGAATAGAATTTTATTGATAGCGTATGCAGAGTATTAACCTGTTGGTGCTCAAGTATGAATAGAATTTGTATTAACCAGTTGGTGCTCGAGTATGCATGATAGCGTATGCAGAGGTGAATTTTATTGATGCACAAATTTGGTAGTTAGATGGTGGGTTTTTGATGAGGATGAATAGAATCCTTACAAACAGACATGAAGGTTTGGTACAAAAGCTGATTGATAGATTACTTCTGTTGAATTGCTAACCTACTAAAATGCACCACGTATGCTAATCAAACTGACATTGTTTCGGCAGCGGCACAACGCCATGCCGATGCGGTTGGCATTGTTACCGCCTCCAGCTACATAGGCAGAGGTCATACGGACAGTCGTGGCCTTGAGCTGAGCATGGAGTCAGCAGTCAACACAATAGTGTGCTGGAGTACCCCCAGTTCGGCGGACGGGCAGAGGCAAAGGCACATCAAGTCTTCAATTCTTGCACACAGCCCTTTCAACTGATGCAGATTCTTTTAGCCTGTACAGTAGAGATCAACTATGTAAAGCTCTACTACGACTACGCTACAGCTGGGGCTTTTGTATGTCGCGGTGGCGGCCAAGCGGTGGCAGGCTGTCATCATCCTCACCATAAATCGAAGATTCAGGGAGGGTTCAGAAGGGGATTCAGTTCAGTGAAGTAAGGCCACGTTTAGATGAGATAAACGTATTAAACATCCTGGATTATACTCTTATACGAATTATGCATTATCTCTCAAGTTACGGTGGAATCTTTCTCCACAACACTTCCTTTCTGCTGAAGTCTGCTTGTATAGGAAAGTTGTATCATATATGTTTCTAGGGGTTCAACATGAATTTACTTGGAGGCACGGAAGAATTTCATGCCTGTGCAGTTCTGAAACTGTGATGTACATAGGATGAAGTAACCCTATCATGCAGTGAGTAGGCCACTGACATTTCACTACTCTGCAGATATTGCGGGATCTAGGAGTCCGTTCAATTGTAACTGTAGATTTCAAGGTGGCTAATGAGTAATGAGCCTAATAATGAACGGTTGGTTTCAAGATGGCCAGTAACAATATACACGGATTATACTCCCTCCACTCCAAATCATTAGAGATTTTGGCTTTTCTAGACGGTATTGTTTTGGGCTATGCACTTAAATATACACAATGGTTAGGTATATAGTAAAATCAGTGTTTCTAAAGAAGCCAAAACGTCTTATAATTTGGAATGGAGTGGGTGTTGTTTCTGTTTTGTTCTGTGTTTCTGTGACTTGCATTTCCGATCCATTACACCGCATTTTCAGTATACATAGTGAAGGATAATTAAATGGTGTATCCAATCAAAGTATTGTATATGTGTTGAAGTTAACAATGTTACTCTTCTGCATTTCATCTGATATTTGTATAGCGTCTTATGACAAGGACTGTGACCTCTGTTCTGGATTGTGTGGTTCTATATATAAATGACTGATTAAACATAACAGGAGGGGAAGGATTTGTGCTTTCTTCTGCACTTGTTTGGACTGCACTCTGAACTGGACACGTTATGATGGGGGGTTTAAACTGGGCTTATGAATTTTACCCCTGGTTACATCGATGATTTGTTTCAATCTAATGTGCCTCCTTACATTTTTTTGCTTAGGTAAGGGCAGAGTTTCTCTCCGCCGATGGCAAAGTGATCTCAACTTATAGTCAACCATGCATGCTCAAGTTCAAAAGCGTACACATGCACTTCATCGAGACTTTTCTCCAGAGCGTCTCTCTTCTGTCCGGCTACTCATCGGAATCTCAGGTTATTAGACTGAAGATGAGGGGTATCACCCAAGGTCTAGAACCAACAACTGCGGTGAGGATAATCCTGGAGCAAAGAGCAGAGTTTGGTCGCGGCGCAGGCATTCCACAGATATATGCTGCATCACTAAAGCTCGAAGGCGAACTTCCTCTCGTCAGAAGATTGCTCTGGAACTGGAGGTGGACCTTTTTTGTCTGGAGCAGCACTAGGTTGTTTGTTTTTGAATTGTTGTTTGGGCTTGTGTGCTGTAGATCCTGTATATTTCCCAGGAGTGGACATAATGTTGCTGCTCCTTAAGACCTTGGGCTAACCTCATGTAACGTATTGTACAATTTCCGATATACACGGAGTTTGTTGTCAATATTGTAGTTGTCTGGTGTTTAGTTTTATGACTTTATCGCCTTGGTGTGGTTGTCCTGATGGAGTTGTGATCAAATGGTGTGGCCTTTCGCTGCCCTTTCCTTCACCCACTAAAAATCATATAATTATATAATTAATGTGGAGAATTTTACCTTGATCATTGCAGAAGTTTATAATACTTCTGTGCCACGAATTTGTTTTGTTGCCCCTCTTCATTTCGTCGCGCAAAGTTTTCTGGTTGTGTGTGCCACTTCTGCCAGTCTCGTCACGCAGTAGCGTATCTGATTTTAATCTGCTACAGATGGTTTTGATTTATTTTTTCTTTTGATTGTAGAACTTAAAATGTGGACTCATTTATTTATTTTGTTTTTATAAGATTAGATCACCCTAGAGATGTCAATGGAGAATTCTTCATCGGGTTATAGCATCCCAGACTCATCTGTATCATGTATGATCTATCCATATACCCTATCACCCTAGAGTCCAAATTTGTTTTAAAAGCAACTTTGGAATTTGTTGTGAACTCTGTTATTTTTTAATGTATGTATGCTTAAACCACTTGATCATACTAACACAGTTTCAGCAGTACGTGAAGTGTCCCAATAGGCCAGTGCACTTGCTTCTTGTTTCTGGATCCACGTTATTACGGTAAATTTGGACTTAACAGATCAACCGTGCACATCTACAGGTTGAAGTTATAGATACTGCTCTTCTTGCTCTCATTGAAACTGAAGAATCTGGTAGTGGTGAATTTTATTGAAGCAGAAATTTGATAGTTAGATGGTGTTATCTATTTGAGCAGTAAATGGTATTTGTTCTTGTACTTAATGGCAGATCCAAAATCCAAGGAAGAGAAGCATGTGAGAAAGAGAATTGTGAACGGATGCAACTCACCGTACACAAATCATAATATTAGCTAAGCCTTACCAATATCATTACATAAATAGCATCAACCTCTATATACAGGAAGTATGCATATAAACTTTAAACCACCCCAATAAATACCCGAAATACACACAAGTTGGGAATATTATACTATAGAAAAGCCAAAGTGACCAATAATTAGGAACACAGGGAGTAGATAATAACGTTAATAACAAAAATCACCTCACATGGTGCAGGATAGATACAGTAGTTTTACATGTTATAGTAGTAAGAAAAATCGTTTTAAGAAATAAATGGAATCCAAAATAAAATTAACAATAGCATATTGTGTGAACTGTGAGCACTTTAATGTTTAACACATGTATAAATTAGTGAATAGTGAACAGATCAATGTATTACGTATTCCTATTAATGAAAGCACTAAAAACTCAATCAGTAAAATTAAACAAAGCCAACCAGCAAACAGCTTGATACCTTCACCGCAAGGGGGCACACGAGTGGTGATGTGGAGAACCTTAGTAGAGATCCTGACAAGTCTCTTAACCTCAAATGCTTGTACTTGGCTCCTTTTACCAAATCCGCACAATCTGAAAAGTATCAGTAATCGCACAAATTTGTCACTTCAATAATTCATTGAAAATAACTATGCAACGACAGTCAAATACTCTGGTGTAGCTTGCATCATAGCCAATGAACAAATGCATAATAATCAGACCAATAGTTTTAGTATCAAAAGCTGTTAAATTTAGCAAAATATAGAACTAATAAGAGCAAGACCAATTGGACAAAATTCTAATCCGTAAATTCAGATCAAGAGCAGGACAACTTGTAATGAAACCGCTAACAGAATGCATCACAAAGGTATGAGCAGGTGCTTACTAAACTGAGATAGACAACAAATATGTAGAAACGGAGATTGGCATACCATATTAAAAAGAAATATGCAGTGAAGTAACTCACATAGATCAGCACCTATTTGTTTCAATATTAACCTCCTTGTCTATAACAATACCTTATGTTACAACTAAATGAGGGTTAATGTCAAATATCTGTTAAGTATTGTTCAGTACTTCTAGTTTTTAGTGGATATTATTCTTCAGGATCAGATCAGCCGGGGAGTCGCAACAAGTGTTTTGGTGCTATTATTCTTCAGGATCAGATCAGCCGGGGTTGGGAGGATGCAATAAATCTGCTTGGTAAGCTGGTTGAGGAACTGCTGCTGTTCAGGTGACAGGGCAATTCCTGCATACTGCGGAGCTGGTCTTCCAACATCAACGCAGTTTGCCGGTTTAACCAGGATTTGTCCTGCACTCATTACAGTCCTCTCCACTGCATCCCCTACCTCTTCTACTAATGTCTCAATAACCTGATGGGTCGATTCCTACTCTCTTTCCTTGTCTTCCACCAACCTTGCCTTCTGTAATTGTCTTCTTGAGTAAACCATCAGCTGCAGGGTAGCCTGGGATGAACTAAAATGAGGCAGCTTTAGTGAATCAAGGTCTGGAAGGCCTTTTTCAATTAAGCCATCAGGTCCATAGAACAGCTCCACAGCCTTGGGATGCATCAACTCCACGTAGATGAATTTAGGAAATGATTCACCATGACTCTTGTGTGTCCATAGATGAATTTAGGAATTTCCTTCAGCGGATACATTTTAAACTTAAGGATGAAGAACTTAAAGAAAGGATGGATTCAAGACTCTTGTGTGTCCATAGATGCCTTCTGTTGGATGAAGATGAGATTGGACCAACTCTGCTAGTCCTGAGGCAGGACATTCAGCAAAATGTCCAGGTAAGCCACCCTTCTGCACTTAGCATGCCTGCAATCACTTGTTTTTTTTGTACAGACTTATTCCCAAGCTGCTATACAGTTGTCAGTTGCCACCGATTCACTTGCATCTGTTCGAATCACTAACCTAGAATTGCCTCTATGATCTCCTTCCCGCAGAGGTTACAAGACCTGCAGGAAATGGACTTTTCCAAATATGCGTGCTTGACGGCGATAGTCACCGAGGAAATGGAGCAAGGGACAGCTAAGAAGACCAAGAGCTGCACCAGAGCTATCATCTGGCTGTCTAGGTCGATAAATTGCTCAAAATACTTACTAGAGAGGCTGCTGGAGACTCCTGAGTCGAGCCTGAAAGAGATCGTGGAAGAAGCCTACGCAAATACTCTGAAGCCATGGCATGGCTGGATCTCGTCAGCTGCTTACAGGGTAAATCACCTGGATATTTATTCCGCATTCCTGAGCTAGTTCCTTTTAACGGATGTCTAGGCAATTTAAATGGATTACTATAAGATTGTAGCATGAGGAGATCCATATGCTAATCAGTACTGGTGGAAATGTTACAAAAGCCCACTCGGAGGGATCTAGCATGAGGCATTGAAGAAACATACTGGATTTGGAGTGAGTCTGAGGTGGCTGAAAGATCAGAGTGCTTTGATAACTAAAAGTGGTGGCTCAAATGAGATGATAATGCACACATATAGGGTCTTGTGCACAGCTCCAGCTCAAAGAATATTTGGAGCTGGTGATGTGGAGAAATCCAATGAAGATGGATCCTTGTCTTCCATGATCCAAGATTTCGAGCTACAGTAAAGGAACTGTGTAATCCAATGAATCTTGGGGCAAAATGATTCTTTGCCCCCCAAATTATCACTCTTAGACATATCCACATTTTTTACAAATAAATCAGAAAAGAGTGGGATGCCAAAGATTGGAGAGACTATTGGTCTAACGTCAATGAAGAGAACTGATAACTACTGCTATTACATACCTGTCGGGGACCATAATTAGGGGTACCCTCAAGACGCCTAATTCTCAGCTGGTAACCCCCATCAGCATAAAGCTGCAGAGGCCTGATGGGTTTGATTAAGTCAGGGATCAGTCCATACGAGCGACTCGATCACGCCACGCCCGAGCCTAGCCTCGGGCAAGGGCAGCCGACCCTGAGGTGTTTCCGTCTCGCCCGAGGCCCCCTTTTTTACGGCAGACGCATCTCCGGCTCGCCCGAGGCCTTGCCTTCGTTAAGAAGCAACCCTGACTAAATCACCGCGCCGACCAACCAAGTCACTGGGGCATTTAACGCAAAGAGTGAGACTGACGGGCGGCCAGGCTTTGCCAAAGGCGCCATAGGAAGCTCCGCCCGACCCAGGGCTCGGACTCGGGCTAAGGCCCCGGAAGACGGCGAACTCCACTCCGCCCGACCCAGGGCTCGGACTCGGGCTAAGGCCCCGGAAGACGGCGAACTCCGCTCCGCCCGACCCAGGGCTCGGACTCGGGCTAAGGCCCCGGAAGACGGCGAACTCCGCTCCGCCCGACCCAGGGCTCGAACTCGGGCTAAGGCCCCGGAAGACGGCGAACTCCGCTCCGCCCGACCCAGGGCTCGGACTGGGGCTAAGGCCCCGGAAGACGGCGAACTCCGCTCCGCCCGACCCAGGGCTCGGACTCGGGCTAAGGCCCCAGAAGACGGCGAACTCCGCTCCGCCCGACCCAGGGCTCGGACCCGGGCTAAGGCCTCGGAAGACGACGAACTCCGCCTCGCCCGACCCCAGGGGTCGGACTCCGCCCTGGCCTCTGCCGAACGACCTCCGCCTCGCCCGACCCAGGAGCTCGGCCTCGGCCATGCAGGACAGACTCGACCTCGGCTTCAGAGGAGCCTCCACGTCGCCTGACCTAGGGCACAAGTCCGCCACGTCAACAGGAAGCGCCATCATCACCCTACCCCGAGCCGACTCGGGCCGCAGAGAACAGGACCGACGTCCCATCTGGCCAGCTCCGCCAGATAGGCAATGATGGCGCCCCACTAGACCCATGACGACGGCGGCTCTCAGCTCCCTTACGGAAGCAGGGGGACGTCAGCAAGGGCCCAACCACTCCAACAGCTGTCCCTCCGCCAGGCTCCATTGCTTCTCCGACAGCCACGACGCCACACCAGCTGGGTGCCAAGATCTCTCCGGCTGCCACCTTGGCATGTACTTAGGGCACTAGCTCTCCCCCGCTAGACACGTAGCACCTTGCTACACCCCCATTTGTACACCTGGATCCTCTCCTTACGCCTATAAAAGGAAGGACCAGGGCCTTCTTAGAGAAGGTTGGCCCCGCGGGAACGAGGGCAGGGGCAGGCGCTCTCTTGGGGCCGCTCGCTCCCCTCACCCGCGCGGACGCTTGTAACCCCCTACTGCAAGCGCACCCGACCTGGGCGCGGGACGAACACGAAGGCCGCGGGATCTCCGCCTCCCTCACGACCCGACTCCGGCCACCTTGCTCTCCCCCCTTCGCGCTCGCCCACGCGCTCGACCCATCTGGGCTGGGGCACGCGGCACACTCACTCATCGGCTCGGGGACCCCCCGGTCTCGAAACGCCGACAGTTGGCGCGCCAGGTAGGGGCCTGCTGCGTGTTGACAAGCAGTTTCCCGTCAAGCTCCAGATGGGCAGTCTCCAACGACCTCTTCAACCCGGGACGGTGCTCCGTTTCGGGAGCCCGAGTTCGTGTCTTTCGACGGTAGCTACGACATGATACTCCTTCCACCGCCGTGCGACAGCGACAATGGTGGCGGACAGCCCGCCCGCCGGCGGCGGAATCGACGACGTCTTTCCCGCGTGGGGGAAGGACAACTTTCGAGCTCGCCCCATCCTCTCCCTCGCCATCGGAGGAGGAGGCGGGGCAACCAGGGCCGAGCGGGAGGCTGCGCTCAGTCGGCTGTCGAGCAAATCGACATCCCCAGCGCCCCAACGGAGGACGCGTCGGGCGTCACCCTCGCGTTTGAGGCGAAGGCGAGCGCCGTCCCCCCGCGACACGCCAACCCGAGCAAGTGGACGACGCCAGCGCGCTCACGGAGGGCCTGCAGGACGTCGCATTCGTACCCAGGACGACGGCGCGATCAGCCCCCGATGTGACTTCGTCGCTCCTCGTCGACCAAAAGGTACCGGCTGATTCCCATCCTTTGTCATTTCAACTCGACCTCAACCCGCCTAGTGACCTCGCTCTGGCGAGCGCTCGCGTTGAGGCGAGTGCAACCCCTTTCGGGTTTCGTGTGCGGTCACCTTGGGACCGATTGATGGGCGTCTCGACCTACGGACCCTCTGGGTCCGAGGAAGATGACGACCCCAGCATCTACTGGGATTTCTCTGGATCTGGCAACCCCAGTGCCATGCGGGACTTCATGACCGCATGCAACTACTGCCTCTCCGACTGTTCCGACGGTAGCCGTAGCCTTGACGACAAGGACTGCGGCCCGAGCCGCGAATGTTTCCACGTCGAGCTAGGGGATCCCTCCGGAGGCAGCTGTCTCGGCATGCCGGGAGGATGGTGATCTCCCTAGGCCAGCGCCTCGCGCCGACATCCCGCGGGAGCTAGCTGTGGTCCCCGTTCCGGCGGGGGGTCACGACCCACAGCTCGAGCAAGTCCGCGGGGCGCAGGCCGGGCTCGATGAGGGAGCAGGAGCGCTCGAGGCAATCCGCCGGGACGTCGGGCAGGTATGGGCGGGCCAGCCCCCGGCCGGAGAAATACGTCACCTGCCCCAGGGTCTCCAGCACCGCATCGCCAACGATGCCAGGAACAGACCGCCACCCGCATCCGGCGGAACCGGTCAGGACCTGGCAGCCGCAGCGATGCTCCTCCGCGCGATGCCGGAGTCATCAACCACCGAGGGTCGGCGAATCCAGGGAGAGCTCAAGCATCTCCTGGAAGGCGTTGCGGCCCGGCGGGCCGAGAGCTCTGCCTCCCGAAGGCAGGGGTACCCCTCGGAACCTTGTGCGCGACTTTTCCGACTCATGCAAGCCTCGGTCTACACCGGGCGCACGCGCAACACCGCGCCTGCGGCCCCGGGCCACCTCGGCGACGAGCACCCTCATCGCGACCGTCGGGGCCTCGACGACGAAAGGGTGCGCCGAGGTTATCACCCCA